>JAKJXN010000017.1:0-601453 GCA_022225945.1 Didymella pomorum | reverse complement strand
CAAAAGATCTCATTTGGATGGAGTATTAGGGTGTTAAAGAAGGTGCTGCTCTTGAGGATTGTGGGGTGGTTATGGCCCGTGCGTTTCGGGCGAACAGACTTTTGGCTAAGTACTGTATCACCAAGATCTGTCCGGAAACAACATCCTCGTCAACGAGAAAAACAATCTCGCGTATCATTGACTGAGAATGTGTCCATACCATTTCCTCTCTGGCTTGGTTGTCAGATTCCCAAGTTCCTGCATTCGCAAGAAGAAGACATGCCTCCACCGTTCCGGAAGGAGTTCCGCGATGAGTGAGATGAGAAGCACTATTGGCGCCGCGTTGAGGAGCATGAGAAGACACAGCTTCGGGTGTTCCACCTTGAAGAGATGCAGCGCGTCTGCCCAGACTGGGTCCAGGTCCACAAGACTGGAGTCGTGAAGGCTTACTTTGACTATGCGGTCAATACTATCTCGCTTGGTGCAACAGTTGCCTTCGAGTACTGGTTGAAACAACTTGAACGAGACCAGGAGCCTCTTGCGTTCCGGAAGGCAATGCAGCAGTTCTAACATAGACTATGCTCACTCTTGACGAGGAAAGAGGGTCTGATGACTTTACTAACTGCGAGTGAATCCCGATCGATCGGGAAGAATGAGCTGTTAGGCAGGGCTAAGCACGGCAGACGTACAGCCTCGTCATGGCTTGTGGGGCGTTGACTGTGCCAGCAGCCTGGCGGCCGGTAGCCTAGTCAAACTTTACCAGAATAGACTTCTCACATCATACCACTTTCTCGATGGTTCTTGGAGGACTTGTCGTTGCTTGAAAGCGTGATGGTGGTGACTGCGCATTGCTGCGGTGTGGAGGTACAAAAATAGGCCGCGGAAGTGGGGGCGGATCGACGCGAGGAGCAAGGGCGCCATGACAGGACGGCTCGCTCCTGCCAGACTTGCTCACTTCAACACCAATTCGTTGGCCCTCGCACCGCCAAACAGCATACGCTGCATCGCTCACCATGACCGCAGAGCCGCCGAAGGGGTAATGCGTCGCGAGGCAGGCCACTCACGATGCGCACACAAAACGTGGCTGCAAAACCTGGCCTTCCGTCACCCGTCTCGCCGAGTCTCTTGCTTCACCAGTGTGCTTTTGGCATGATCGATTCCACTTTCCGTACAAAGTTTGTCTATCAGGCCTACCACAAATCTCTTCATCAGGCAGATTCACAGCACAAGACGGCAGCGCAAGGCAAACTGCCGTGATCATCGAATCACGTTGTTGCTGTCATTTCGTTTAGCGCGTATGGCTGTGCGCACGTTCACCGTGGAATCCATCCTACAACGCTCGAGTAGAGCCAGAAGTGCCACAAGCATCCCCCGGATAGCCAACTCCAACATCTGCTCTTGCCGGATCATGGCAACGACAAGCGAGAGTTTATCGCAATCGCAATCGATTTGACATCCACAGTAACACGAGCTGAACAGTCATTCAGCTGCGCAGATGAATTCGGTAAAAGCAGTAGATCTGGCTCGCACGCGTTGTCTTGGGACATTGTAACTGGTCCGGCCGTATGCAGGCTCGCCTTCTGACGATTCAGACGCGATGCTCGAGACATCTTACGTCGACCTGTGCCACCGCCATCTTTTAGGCTCCTTTTGCTGCATCTGCACCAAGTCCGTCGCTATGTCGAATCGGGGTCTCCTCTCATTTGTCCACGTTTTCTTGGCTCATCGAAGCCTACATGCCAGAAAGGCAGGGGCGTAAATGGCGTTCGTGGTGTCATGAATCGAAGGGCCTATTTCCCCACAGGTGTTGAGGCTGAGCATGCGTTACTTCGAGCTAAGATAGGTAAGTTGGGCGCCTGCCTCAAGATGCATCACCACGATCAGGAAGCACTAGGTCCATGCACCGTTTGTCTCATTTCGCGGAAACATATAATTCTTGCCTGAGACCAGGCATCAACTTACTTTCAGCAATTGAAAGTGACAACGACAGGTTTATCCCAATACCGGACTTCGTAGTGGTTTCAGCTCTGCATGGCATAAGTCATATTTTGTACCCCATCACTTCAGCCACGCAGCCTACCGACACTCTTCGCATATAACACATCTTGCATCTATCCTCATCACCGTCTCCCTTCGCCTTCGCCATGGCTCCCACACCGGTGGACAACAACCTCTCTGCTGAGCCTACAGCTGTATCCAAGCCCGATCAGAACTACTGGAAGCCTGCAAACATCGCGTTCACAGCAGTAGCCAGTGCTCTTGCTCTCGGGGTCATCATTGCCGTCATAGCCTTCTTCATCTACCGACACCGACAGCACAAGAAGATTGCACAGACAGTACCCGCAAAGGAAGGTCTGCTTGAGGGCGACGAGCGCAGGTCGAGCATGTTCAGCCGCGAGAGGGTCAGTAGCGTCACAGTCTATGTCGACAACGTAAATACGGACACTGCATACGAGCGCGTCAACCAAGAGCCTACACCGTTGGCACCCTTGCATGTCAACACACAAACACCCACACTGGCTGCCAGCGCAGGCAGCGGCATCAGTTCCTTGAGTAGGAACAGCAACAGCACGCTCGGCACCATAATGCTGAGCCCAGTCCCGGAAGGCTCGCGACCATCCAGGCCACGAAGCACAAGCACATCGAGTGTTCGCTACTACGCCGTAACACCGACTGACACCACAATACCTGTGCCAAAGATCGTCCGCACTGTCTCAGACTGAGGAGGAAAATTTGTTTATTGGCATGTTGTGTCATACGCATTCGGTGGTCATTGTTTGCATTTTGTCTCACATTTGCTTTCCCATTATACCCACTTTCGCTCGTGCATCTTGCGCACTTGCATGTCTCTTGTCTGCAGTGTAGTAGAATATTATCCACCTACATCTCTACCTCATTCACTATTGTTCCCCTGCCGATCTTTTCCTGGATCGGCGTTGTAAGGCCCCGTCTGACATGCAACTGACAAGAAACGGCACCCAAATCCTATAAGTCAGGCACCCGGAACACGAACCTAACGGTCGCGCTTCGGACCTACAGAGCAAGTCTTAAGTCCCGTCGAATGAGCGAAAGATGAACCAGTCGACCTCTACGCGCGTGATCTACTTTGCAGGATTGTCGCCTGTCGACCGCTGGAGATCCGTCCATACCCACAGTTGGATGAGAGGGCAGCAGGTGTTGAGAATAAAGGCCTCGCCTGCACAGCCTTCCCTGGGCACCTTTGTTCCAAAGTTAAGCTTTTGCACCAAGCATCGTACATCTGGAGTCAGTGCAAAGAAGCGACCAGATCCATGGAAGCCAACACGAGGCTCGATGCGCTGAGTGAGTGGTGAGAGTACAGATGCTGGACATATTGACGCGCATGCACAGCCACGGTCGGACTGTGCCAGTGAGCGTCAGTGCGATGATCCGGGAGGACTGTTAAGACTCCTGACTGGATGGATCGGATTATGGTAAGGAGAACGTCTGGTTTCGTACAATCACAGCTAATAGCCCGCGCTCACATCTCTTTTACAGGGTATCATATCACTTCGCCCACTTAACTTTCTTACACACTTTCCCATCTTCCCCACCATTCTCTCAGAACTTGACCGGATACTTCTCCCTGACGACCTTCCCGTACTTGAACAGCAACGCCGGCACGGGAATGAATGCAATCGCAATGAAGCCTAACATGCTGTTCCCCCAATTCAGGCCAAGCGTGTCGTACATGCTCGGCCCCGCGAGCGGCAGCAAGGCCCCGAACAGACAGCGCAGACACGTCATGCCAGCGATTGCGCTCGCGGCGTACTGCGGGAAGCAGTCGATCATGTATGTTTGCAGCGGGGCGAAGATGCCCATGACGCCGAATCCGAAGGGGACGAGGGAGATGATTGGAACTGTCGTTGTCAGCTATATTCTTCCTGAATCTCCCTTACCTCGTGCCAGAGACGAGGGCTCGACAGGGGATATACGAGAAGAGACTCACCAATCCAATGTACCTTATAATACGCGGTCCACCCATACCAAAAAAAGCTCACAGGTATCAGAAACCCAAAGAACACACACAGCGGCAACCGCATCTCCGGCTCGTACTTGCCACCATTCCGCTTCGCTAGCTTGATGATGGTGGCGTCGCTCGTCTTTGCTACGAAACCTATCCCTAGGAAATTCCCAATCCCGATACCCAAGTATGCGAGACCGGTCATGTCTGGCGCCCAGCCGTAGGTTGAGATGAAGACTGGTGTTAGCGTCGTGAAGAGGAGGAATAAGAGGCCGAAAAGGAAGGACATGTAGAGTGAGCAGAGGAGCACGATGGGTTGGGTGGAGAGCAGTTTGAGCGGGCGCGTTATGCCGTTGAGTAGGATGGCTTTGGGGGAGAGTGCTGCGGTGGGTTTGTCGCGGTTCATGACGTTCTGGAGATCGGGGCGTTGGAGCTCAGTTCGTAGACGGAGGGTCTTGCGGGTGAGGAGCACCTAAGATCGTGTCAGTCGTCGAGTGCTTGCTTGAAGCGGGATGGGGTGAGATACCGAGTGATTTGTCTCCCTGTTGAAGACGAATAGACCCACAGTGAGCAAGATTCCGACAATGAGAACAACCCACATATCCCATCGCCAGCCGGCGCGCTGCGCGATAAAGCCGCCGCAGATGGGACCTGTCTTTATATTAGTGACCAAACGACATCAGTGGGCATAGACAAGACCAACCTAGAATTGGACCAAACAGGATCCCCATGCTGTACATTGCGACTGCTTTTCCGCGCTGCGAGGCGACGAAGAGGTCTGCGATCACGCCCGTGCCGATAGTCAGACATGCGCTGCCTCCCACGCCGGCCAGGAAGCGCATGGCAATGAGTCCGCCAAGATTAGGCGCGAGCGCGCAACCAAGCGTGAATGCGCAGAAGAAGACATTGCTGATGTTGAGGATGATGCAGCGGCCGTAGATCTCGGAGAGAGGAGAAAGGAAGAGAGGTCCGACCTGAAGCGCTGAATTAGGATACAAGTACCGCCAGTGATAACAACAGGGAGATTGGGATTAAACAATGCCAAAGCGGCGAGTCTAGGTATTATTGTGCTCGCCGAGTAATGGGGAACTTACTGCAAAACCGAGCACGTACACCGACACAGCAAAAGAGCCCAAAAGCTGCGACGTATTGTGAAAGTCCGCATTGACAAAGGGGATACCCGGCGCGAAAATACTCGACGCAAGCGGACTCAGGAACGTGATAGCCGAGACCAGAAACAGGATGAACAGCTTGCTCTTGTGCGGGAAGTTTCGCGGATTGAGCGGATCGTCCTGCGAGTCCCAGCCCACCAGCCCAGCATCGAGATCTGAGAGCGGGTAGTTCTCGACAAAGTCTTCTCTCTTGGAGCCTTTGGTAGATTTCCGGGTCAGGTGTTTTTCAAGGGCTGCGCCGAGCTCGTCGTCTTTGGCGGGCTCTTCTTCTTCGTGGGCCTGTGGGACGGTCAGAAGGGGCTGGGTGAAGGCATGGGACCCACGTACATGTTGCTCAACTGCGACCTCCTTCTCTGGAATTGTCGAGCCCTTCTCGAGATCTGGCTCTGTGTGTGATGTCGCGCTCGAAGGGAGCTCTTTGTCGTTTGTTATCGACATGTTGATGCTGCAAGGCTCTGCCGAGGCGTTTGCTCTAGGTGGTGTGATCGTCAGGGCAATCTGACTGATGCTCCTGGCTTTCCTTCCACTGTCCTGGACTTAAGTCATTCATATACCATGCAAGGCAGAGTCATCTTTGTAAGGCAACCAACAGTTGTAGGTGCAGTGGATATTAAGAAGCAGGCAGATGGTAGTTGCGTGGTTATGACCGACTAACACCGACAAACAAAATGCGGCCTTGCCGTTTGCGTATGTTGTGGCTTCTCGGGGTCGGGAGTTACCAGACCGCGAAGGTACGAGTAGGGGACCGACCGACAGCGCGGGGTTGGTGCCGTTCACCGTTCACCCTTCAGTTCGCAACCGAAGCTCATCTCGTACTGTATGCATGACAACAAGGTGGATGCGGTGCGTGGTCGAGCCTTTCTAAACGCCGATGGATTGCTGCGTGCTATTGGGTGACGTGATGGTGCGAAAGGGGAATCCGAAGAGTCAACTGTATCGCCGGTGCGGACCGCCGGCGATATCAGCCTCGCAATCTTGCAATCCTTCGATGAGTCGGTTTCGTCCGGCTGAGACACATGACAAGCTTTCCAAGCATTGCGGCTCGTCTGGTTCGTGTCTCGAGCTGTTCGGTCTTTGGTCAAGTGCGACGTCGCGCGCAGTCCCGCTGCCCGCCTTGTGCTGCCTCAGATCGTCTCTTGCACGCTGCAGTCGTGCCTTCCACATTGCTTTCCATCTCTTCCTCATCACCGTTCAAATCTTGTCAAGAGACAAAAGCGCATAAGCGCATAAGCACATACGAACTCAAACCAACCTTACCGTAGTCACCGCGACTAAGTCTACATTCTTCGTCCACCATGAACACACGTGATCATCTAAGGGCATTATCATCATCCCAGGGTCTACGCGATGAGTGAAGATGCAACTAAATGGCGCTGCCTTCGAAGACAAATGTCATGCGCATCGAGGTAGGAAGTCGACAGGAACAAATCAAGGAGACTGACTGTACTTGTAGCCAACGGTTTCCACTTAGTGCCGAGCGCTTCCGCGCCGCGGTACTGCGTCAACGTCTCAGATCCTTAGTATCGATCATACGAAGAGCCGTGGACATGATGGATTCAATTCTTACAAGCACTCATTTCTGCTACTTCTGTTGGTACGTAGAATTACTCTCCTGCGTGTAGGAGCGAGCTGATTATGTGTTGAAACGTGAGCGAAGCAGTCGAAGTCTCCCAGAGAATGTAAGAAAGCCGCCAGCGCCCGCAATAAAAATATAATCCTTTTTGTGCTAGACAATTGCCACCCATTTTGATTCCTCGAACGCCTCAGTAGCGCCCGTCTCGTCTCCTTCGTACGTTCGTGCTCGATTCCAACCTACCCGCTCAGCAGGTCCTTGACACTCATACCACGAGCGCCTTTCTCTGACCAGCTTCTACGGTCTGCAGAGTTCAACATCATTAAAGCTTCGGTAGCAATCTGATCCTCGCGATCTGCTTGCGGTCCCAGGGCAGGCGATGTCAAGGAGAAGTTCGCTGCACCATGTACAGAGCCAGGAGCTGGGACTGGCCCTGTGCTTGGAGGTCCATTACGAAAAGGGTTACTAAACATTGCGGCTGAGGGTGTCTGCGAGACCTGGGCACTGAATGCAGGCGACGCGGTCAAAGAAGGAGATGCAACAGATGCGAGCGAGTAGCGGTGCGGGTCTGAAGGTTGAAGCGCGGGTGAAGGGTGAGCGGAGTAGTAGTTGCGGTCCTGAGGAAGCATGGCAGGAGAAGTTGCGTTGGATTGCGAATATACGCTCCCTCTGTCCGAAGGCTGGAGAGCCGGTGAGGCGGTCGCAAAGTGGTATGTCGACTTTGGAATCGAGGTGGGCACGTGAGTGGTTGGTGACACAACATCCTGCATCTCTTCGTCCTCGTCATCATCGTCGTCTTCGTCAAGCTCTTCCATCGTCCTTCGAAGAGGAGGCGGCGCAAGTTCTGAGGCAGTAGTCGAGGGCGAGTCATGACGCGCTTTGTTAGCTGCTTTCAGATCGGTAACGCACTGCTCGAGATAGCGCATGTACTCGATCGAGGCCTGCTATTGATTAGCGAGGGTATATGTACGGTGTGAAGCAGAGCTGCGCACCTGCAAGATCGCCAGCTTATGCATCTCCTGATCCCTACACGCAGGGATCATGTCCTTCAGGACGCCAAATTCCTCGTTCATCTTCGACCGTCGCCTGCGCTCGATCAAGCTGTGTGCAGTCTTCCGGGCGATCTTACGCCCTGCAGCCGTGGTGTTGTTGGCTTGTTTCCTCTTGCCACCAGCGGCCTTCCCTGCCGGAGCTTTCGCATCTTGTTTCTCGGTCGGCGCTTTCGGTGTTTCTTGAGCATCCTTGGGCTTCATTTGTATGATCTTGCGTGACCTTGTTGGCGGAGGTGGCAGAGAGTAGTCATCTTTGGTGATGACACTGCCCTGTTGCGAGGCAGTGCTCGAACGTTTGCGACTTTGGCTCGGTTTGGTGGTAGCCACGGGCGACGCGGGTGACGGTGGTCGGTATGACGAATCTGAAGCGGCTTCGGATGGTCCAGATGAACTGGCGACACTGCCTCTACCATTCAAAGCTGCAGGTGGCAGATTGAAACCATTTTCCAGCGGCGGAGCGTTCGCGCTGCTCTTGCCGGTGATGTCGGTGGAGGGCTGCGGCGTGGGCGGGAGGTTAGGGCGAGGCATTATTGTTCGTGTAGTACTCATAGAAGAATGTCTCAGCCGGTGTCGGGCTTGAGCAAAAAGAAAGAAACTGAAAGAGAGAGGGGAAAGAGACGGAAGGTACGATCAGAGGGTAACATTATCACGGACGAGGTGTCGCGTGGGCTCTTGTCGCAGTAGAGGAAGTCGAGCACACGCGTGCTAGGTCTCAGCGTCCTGATTGGCTCTTCCCATATCTGCCACCCGATTGCGCCTCGAATGAGAGCGAGCATGACGGAAGCGTGGGCGCTGCGAACACCAGGCTGGCTCAAGCGTTCGAGGGGCTGAACGGGTGCTCACGCATTGAACAGTTTCATCCCACCTTCCTGTGCCTATTCGTCGAGCACGTGCGTGGTTTTCTGCTTGTGCAGCGGCATTTCTGACTTGAGAATGGGGCAGGACTATTGGAATGTGAGTGCTTGGATATGGAGAATGGCGCTGCCGCGATAGTCCACCAGTAAATGCAGAAGAAGAAGGTGTCACGGTGCGTGAATTGTCGCGGTCGAGCAGAAGTTTGTTAGCGTAGTGTTGACGAAGAGGTGGATCGCTCGTTCTCCACCTGAGCACTCAGGGTCCTGCGCTTACTAACCCATCAATATCTGGGGAAGCTGGGATCCAAAGACAAGAACTTCAGAGGTATGTAGATGTCACTGAAGCTCAAAATTGAATTTGGGCACATTTGCATGTCTTTGTCAGTACCAGCTGTCGAGCTTGGGTCGCGTGCTCACATTCTTCTCCAAACCCTTCCAGCAGCCTGCGAGCAAGGATCGACACATCAGAAATCGCGCAGGTAGCCCTACTTCGAAGCACACTCATTCGGATCCACCAATGCTGCAGTGTAGCTGCAGCGCTGCAATTTGGTCGCGTGCCTCCTGAGTCAATCATCGCGAAGGAACATCCACGGCATGGCACGTGAAGCCTGAGAAATCGCGCAGCAATACGCACTGTACAGCGGCAATTTGTATACCACATGACGAAAATCTCGAATTTGATCGTGTGTCGGTCGAGTTCTCCGCTTCGAGGGGCGTAAGCCGACGGGAATCATGTTGAACCTTCCTACAAATTGCTGTTGGATTTTCGACATGGTCGCGTGCTATTCGATCCTCGACTCCGGACAGAGCCTCAAAAATGCCGCATGGCTACGGCAATCGCAGGTGCATGCCACAGAGCGATGCCATTCTCTATCCGACCCTACCCAACCTTCCCAAACACCCTCTCCAAAAGCTCGTGAGCAAAAACCTCCGTCCCCGGACTCTTCGTACACCAAGCGACCCTGTTACCCCTCCTACTATCCCCCCACCACCCCGCATCCCCAACAACCTCCTCATCCAACGCCGAGCTCCTCTCTGTGACCGGCCTACCCCTACGATCCACAATGCAGCACCCCCTCGTCCACTGCCCCGCCGTCTCGACGCGGACATCCTCGGTCTTGAACGCCCAGCCAGCGCGCGTCGGGTCGATGGCGTACCATACGCACAGCGGATCGTGCAGCTGGAGGCCCAGCTTGGAGGCGTCTTGGTTGGGGTTCAGGGAGAGGAGTTTCTTGAAGGTGGTGAGGAGGAAGAGTGTGGACCAGTCTGCGAGGGGGGAGTTGATCAGAGACTCGTTTGTAGTGTGTGCGGTGTAGAGGGATTGTGGGAGCATGTGTTGCTCGGTTGTGTCTGTTTTTGTAAGCTTCTGATAAATATTGGTGGGTAGAGGGGATGTGTACCGAGTGGGAACAATTTGAGCTTTAGCGGGCGAGATAGCTTCTCGGGATATGCTGGCAGCTGGCCCTTGCCGCTTAGCATTGGAGGCATGGTTGTTCGCGGGTTGGGGTTTGTCAACGCGAAGACGCGGGCGCTAGCAACACTGTCTGCGTATGTGTTGAACTCGGCGCCGGGTGTCATCTGGTTTCTTTCGTTCAGCTCTCTGCGCAGTGGAGTGTCGGGTTGTTTTAGGAGGCCAAAATTTGGAACGGGTATGTTCAGGACGTCTGGCGAGTGCGAACGTTCAAGAGGCGGGAGCTTCAAG
This sequence comes from Didymella pomorum, assembly GCA_022225945.1. Lineage (NCBI taxonomy): Eukaryota > Fungi > Ascomycota > Dothideomycetes > Pleosporales > Didymellaceae > Didymella > Didymella pomorum. Next base: position 591,139 of record JAKJXN010000017.1, on the reverse strand, counting down.
AGCAGCTTCAGGACCGCATTGTAGTAAGTTGACGGAGGAACACAGAAAGGTACTTACGTTTCCGGGTGCATCGATCGCACCGCCCATCACGACGACTTCCTTAACCCTAAGGAAAGTCTCGGGATCCTTAGCGGCCGCCAGGGCAAGGTTCGTGAGCGGCCCAACAGCCACAATAGTTATCGTATCCGGCTCGTTGTCTCGTAACAAATCGAGCATCTGCTCATGTGCCGGCTTCAGAGAGGGTTCGAAAAGCGAGTGTTGGTCCTTGACAGCTTGCAGCTCAGCTGCATCCTCGGGCGACAAACTCTCTGGAACAGGTTTGAACAGAGATCGCCACGTTTCGGCAGGGCTAAGGTGAGGATGGCTGTTGTGGATACCTCCAAGCCCGTCAATGCCATGGAAGAAGTCGGCGACCATCATGTGCTCTGCCAGAGGCTCAGTGGCTCCGACAGCGACAATCGGCTTCCGCGCATCCAGCGTCTCGAAACCCTTTGGCTTGCCTTGACTCTCCCTCCATGCTCTTTCTTTGCCAATATAGTGGAACAGCGTAACGACATTTCTCAAACAGCTGTCTGGAAGTTAGTGACGGCTTGCCTGAATCTCGTGCGTGTTTCTGTAGTTCAAGCCAATGCGCCTCCTATGGCCTCAACTGGATCGGGAGATGGACGAGCGCGCACCTCTGAACATCGACATTGCCAAACGTCAGACTCAGCATAAGAATATCCAACTCCTCGGGCTTCGCCGAAAAGGCAAGCAGCATAGCAATGACATCGTCAACGCCCTACATACGAATCAGTGTGAGCTGCCAAGTTGACCATAGCTACCCCGCCATTGCACTTACGGGATCCGTGTCTATGATGATCTTGTTGGGTGCCATTTTGTCTATTGTCTATGCAGGAAAGTCAAAAAAGGAATGTCGTGATGATTGCACAAGGGGTACGCTGCAGGACGTTGATACTGTTAAGGCACAAGGAAGGCTACTATCGGCAACTGATTAGCTAACAGATCGGAAGCTTGACTCGATGTCAAACCCCGTGAGGCAGGTGAACGCTGCAGGATCGGAGGGTTCCGACCGCAGTGGAGCTAATGACGTCCCGAGGCAGGGTCTGGGGCTCGAGAAACATATGTCCACAAAGTGAACAATGCTGCCGTTGCCGATGCTGATCAAATCGCTGGTGCAGTTCATTGCTGACGGTGACATTGAACGTATTCTGTAATTCGGGCAAGATAATCCAATGTCGCAATTGCCCGTCCAATTGCTAAATAAACGCCGCTTTCATAATCTACACATGCTCCGTAGCCCGCGGGCCTTCTCACGCGCTCAAATGCTTTTGACCGTCTTTCCTTTCAGTGTCCGGCTCGTGCGCGCTGGAACATCTTCATATGCGTCGTTGTACTAAGCTTGATACTGTATATATCCTGGCCTGCAGCCGAATGCTAAGAGGTGAAGATATCGTGTATGCCGGAGGTCATGCGATCTAGTAGACCTTCTTCTTCTCATCGACGGAAAACTGGCCAGGGCCCATGTTGACCAGCAGGAGTAGACCACCACTGCAGGATGATTAGCGTTTGTAGACATGTACTAGATATTTGTAACTTACACAATCGAAAGGATCTGGAAGAAGTCGTACTTCGCGAAGTCCTTGTGGGGGTGGTGGGGGTGCAAAGTCCACCAATTGTTGACGTAGAGGTTGAAGATGCTGAGAATGAGCACCAGCATGACCGCGGAGAACTTGGCCTTGAAGCCAACAACAACCATGATGCAGGCAATGAGGCCGAGCAAGCTGGCCACAATTCTCCAGAAACCCCAGTCACCGCGGAAAACGAAACCAACGAACAAGAAGATCAAGAGGACGCGTCCAGCGAGCTGGAAGTACATCTTCTTATCCTTCTCGTCGAGCTGGGGAAGACCGGCGGGGGCAAACTTCTTGCGAACCCAGGAGTCGGACAGAACCATCATCAGACCGCCCATGACCGAGAGGTTGCGGAGGAAGAAGTTCAGGTCGAAGACCAGGCCATATCCAATGCCCTGCATAACCACAACGCTCATGAGACCAGCTACGGCGTATTCCGAGTGCTTTCGTGCGATGACCATGATCGAGCAAACCGTCATTGCGACTACGTTGATGATCAGGAATGCGTGGGTGAAGCCATTCCAGACTAGAACGCGAAAATGTCAGCGATTGATCTATGAGAATTCGTGGGGGGCGTGGAGAATCGCGTACTGTGTCGGTAGTCGTGGAGGTATGTGAGCTGGTCGCTCCATTGAGTCAAAATGCGCAGCGCATCCTCGAGGAAAGTGACAACGATCAGGAAGCGGCCGACGGCTGGGAGGTACCTATTCAGGTCAATGCCAGCTCTATTGTTGCGCGTGGGGCTTGTCGTCGTAGCAATTCTGCGCTGCGAGCTCCCAGCTCTTCGGGACCACTCACGGCTTGATCGGGTCGGACAGGGTGTCCAAAAAGTCCTCAATCTTGTTCGTCTGCTCCCGGAGCTGATCGAGCGGGCTCGGGTCGTTCGTGGTGCCATCGTTCCGTCCAGCGTTACCGAAAGGGCTCTGGTTTCCCAGGTGGTAGCCCGCTGTGCCCCGTATTTGCGCCATAGCTGCGGTCGAAAGCAAAAGAGAGGTACAGGTTGAGAAGGAAGGAGTGGCGCTGCGTGGGCGGATCTGATGTTGTGAAGCTGTTCCGTTAGAGGACAGGTGTCGCTCGCCAAGAGGGGCTAGTACTCTCACCCTAGATCTGCACCGAGGAGCGTGGTGAGACAATCCTTTGTGCTGTGGAGTGCTATTCTAGAGCCCTTCCGTAGTTGCACGTCCCTCTCTTGCGGACTTCCGTGCGGGTTCGTAGTTTCGAGTTCTGGAGACGTGTGCAGTGGTTCTTGCTGAAACGCGAATTGAAGCTCTCCAATACCCTACCACTCGCCGAGGTTCGCGAATCTGGAGCTTAGGAATGTCAAGTACTTCTACAACACGAAGAATGTAATTCGTCCAAATCAAGCCAAATGCGAAATGCTTGTCAATTGTCACGCTGAATCAGCTGATCGTGTAGCAGCCACTTTGATTTCACTGTCGATGATGTCAGCGAGATATTTCGGGCAGGTGCTATGGAAGCACGAATGGTGTTCACATGCCATCGTACGGCGATCAGTTCTCCAATTTTTTCAATTTGATTTTATTGATGGCCAATCTATCGTGAGACGGCTTATCCTAAATCGAGCAAGACTAAAAGAATAAATGATGTTGGTAAAGCCCGTAGCTTATCACTGCAGGTATCGAAATGGCCGGGACTCCAATGCCACTTTTCGCGAAAGCTCGCGGCTGATATCTCACAAATGCTTTACAAAACGCGTGACCTTTCCTCAGCTGTGCTCACGCACTTATGCTAGTGCGTGAACCGGTCGTGCTGGGAATGTATGGAGGCGTTGACCTCTGACTGCAGCAAATGCCGCGCGGGTTAAGGTGGAAAGACGTCGCAATCGTCCAATTTACCCACTGTGAAGTGGGAGCCTGTGTGTAGCTTACGCTCACATGACAGGCCAGTCAGAGTCCTTCTCGGTCGTGGTGAAGGGCTCAGAGAGAATGCCGTAGCGCGAGCTGGAGACGGGGGCGCGGTTCTCGGTCTTCTTGACCTGAGGAGCCTGTGCGATCTTGACAGGCTGGACAGCAGAGGCGCCGGAGGTGTGAGCCTCCTTGGTAACCTGGGCTGCTTTCTGCTTCTTACCACCCTTGGGGATGGTGGTCCAGGCAGAGTCGTCTTCCATAGCCAGCCTCATCTGCTCCTCCTCAGAAGGCAGGCTATTGAAGCCACTGTTGACGGTGTCGGGGGTGTTGATAGCTCCGTTGGTGGCGTTGGAGCTAGCGGTGGAAGCGCCGTCGAAGGTGTCGAGGAGCTGGCCGGTCGGGGCGGATGGGGCCTGAACAGCGCCGCCAGTAGACTGGCCGGCCCAGGGGTTGTTGGAAGGCAACTTGGCGGGAACGCCGTTCTTTGCGGGCTCTCCACGAGCTTCGCGAGCGGTACGGCGCTGCTTCTCAAGGAGAACCTGGCGCGCCTTTTCATCCTCCTCACGCTGGGCCTTCTCGGCCTCCTTCTTCTGACGGTTCTGGCGCTGCTTCTTGGTCTCCTGAGGGGTCTCGACCTTCTGTGCCTTGGGCTTGGAGACCTTCGCAGGCTTGTCAGAGCTCTTGATGTTCAGAACGTTGGCGACGGAGGCGGCGGAGGGGAGCATGTCGGAGACGTCCTTGCCGCTTGGGATCTTGGGCGCAGCGCGAACGGGCGAGGCGGACGAAGAGTCGTCGCTGGCAGAAGCACCGGCGGTGGCGGCGTCAAATGTGGCCTTGGCCGTATCGGCTGCGTCCTGAACGGCTTCCTGCATCGACTTCTTGCGAGGAGCCTTGGCCTTGGTCTGCTTCTTGGCCTGCTTCGCAGCCGCCTTGGGCTTACTGTCCGAATCATCCCAGTCCACTGCTGTCGAGCTAGTGGTTGTCTTGTTGGCTGTAGAGCGGCCTCTGGTGTCGCCGTTCAGCTTCGGGGCGTAGTAGAAGTAGCCGGCGGCCAGGATGGCCAAGAAGGTGGCCCAGCTCATCCACGCCTGCATCTTGTCGAGGAGATGGGATCAGAGGAGTGTGGGGGGGGGGGGGTAAGAGCCTCAATTGAGAATCAATGCGACTGCTAAGAGCTGTTGTGGTGTTGTGGTGTTGTGGACGTGTTCAATTGTTCAAGGCAAGAGCTTGGTGGAAGCCGGTCGTTCCTTATGTAAGGCAGTGCACCCTTAGCTGTCGGCGAGGGGGCGCGCAATTGACAATAGTGCGTCGAGCACCTCGTTGGTTGCACAGTCGACAAATGCACCGCGGGCAAGAAAGGGATTGGCAAGGTGGCCGTCTGTCTCAAGAAGATACAAGTGCTCCCCAATGTGAGGTTAAGAAGATGAGATAAGAGACCAATCTGGATTGCGAATGCAGCTCAGATATGTGTCGCGAAAGAAGGACAGGTCAACAGAGTGTAGGAGAGCGGTGATGTTGTGGAGGGAAGGTGCTCGGAGGTGATGTTGAGTGTGGTGCTTGCCGTTTTGGTAACGCTATTGCGGAGAACGTGGGCAAGGGTTCGGAGGAGGCGTCAGCCTTTACCACGGAATCACCATTTCAACGACTTCAAGATTGCGCTCTTCTTAGACATACGCTTCTCTATCTGTCTATATCAGACTACAAGATGCACACTTGCGCTCCTTTCTCTGCATTGCAGCTGATGCGGCTGTCCGCTTTGCTGAAGCATCTCAGGGACCCCCGCGCACGGATGGCGCGAAAGAGGCCACCTTGCGTGTCACCGCCGGCAGCTCGTTCACACACGGACACTGACCACCTTGCAGTCCATCACCGATTCGAGCGGTGGACGCAATACTCTCCGTTGCTCGCTCGACTCGTGTCACCTCTGGCCAGTCGGTCTCGTGCTCAATCGACAAGTAGAACCGCGAGGATGACAGCCCTGTACTGCCTTCAATTTTCCTAGAGCCAGTGTTCGCATTAGTGTTGCGAACCTCTCACGAAATGACCTTCCCAAGGTCACACACGGTATGAGGAAATAACGAACGAGCCTTGGTTTTCCCTGGCGCAGCTCTCCCTTTCCAGTCAACCGCTCAGAGGTCGACCCAAGGGGCAATCAATCATCCAATGACTCTCATTGGACCTTTCTCAACAATTCCGTACCGATGAGGGTCATCTTGAAGGTTTGCTTGCTGCACCGACGGCTGGCAGTGTCCACATATGGCTCGAATAACCGCCAACAGTCAACAGACGTTTGATCGCCACGGGTGCACGAAGCCGCCAGCGGCTACACGACCCCAGACTACGTCTGACCATGGCTTCCGTGGAGCGTGGAAGCAGCATTACCGATGCTCTGAAACATGAACGGGAACGTCACGGACCCTGAGGAGAAGACGGAAGGAGCAACTTCATTGCCATTATCGAAGATGTGGATATCTCAATTAACAAACCAAGAACAATCGACCAGCATGACTTCATTCCGTCATGATCTCGTGAAACGCGCCTGCAAATGCATCAACTGCCTCAACGCCGGACCCTGGACCAAACGCATCGATTCAAAACCTCCTCTTGAGCATCAATAGACCCTCTCCAGCATCATCTTCCGCTTTTCTCTTCCCCTTGGGACTCGCCTCACTGCCGAAACTCCCACTCCGACTCATCGGCGGCGTGACCTGCCCCGTAATCGCTCCCAGACCGCCAACACCCACCAGCCCCGCCTGGCTCTGGTAAAGGTTCTGATGACACTGCTTGAGCCCCTCGCCGCGCTCCAGACTATGCTGGAGATTCATCTGCGCCTGTTTCTGGGCCTGGGCTTGCGCAAGACCCTGGGTCAGCTTCTGCTGCTGCAGGACTTGAGTCTGCTGTTGCTGGCTGCGCGCTTGCAGTGCGGCGTTGCGCTGCGCGAGTTGCATTTGGCGTGCGATGTCGCCCAGGCCGGGGCCGACGATGTTGCGGTCCCCGACTATGGTTGCGCCGCAATTTACGGTGATGTTCACGTTTAGCCCGCCTCTTTTCGCCTTCGTTCTGCTTGTTGACAGGTTTGTGACTGGGGCTTGCGGCGGCGATGTTGGAGGTGTTTGCAGTGCGTCTGAGGAGACTGAGTCGCCAGATAGTATTGTAGCGACCAGGTTGGCTATCCGCACGCTGTCCATCTGCGCGATGGAAATAATGTTCCCGTTTCCCCGGATCTGCGTCGCGGCGTTGATGGTGATTTCCGGTGTCTCGTCTTCACTGTCTTCTCTCTCCTCTGCTTCAGACTCGTAAGACGACATGCTGGGTGCTTGTGTTTCGGAATCGACGACCATGTGGTAAGCGGGGGGTGCTGGCATATCACTCCCCCCAAAATGCTCCCTTGGAACTGTTGAACTTGGAGTCTGATACGATGATAAGATGGCTTGTAGTTTTGCGTTCTGCAAAGCGGGATCCCGCCATGGATCCATTCCCTAATATATCCTCGCAAGGCTGGCCGCTGTGCTGTCGATCAGGTGTCGTGAGCGCTGTGGGGTATCGTGATGATGAGTTGTGGCGTGATGGTGGGTTGAGGCGCTCTTTTCCTCCTCGAAGCTGGTTACACAAGCTCGCGACCACGAAAACTGGAAGAAATCTCTGCCAGGACGTTCTCGGCTTCCTTGGATTAAATGTTCCTGGTGGGCTGACTCTTTGCGCAGATGCTATGGCAGCGGCTGCGTCCGGTTGTCCCACAGGCCTGGAAGACGAAGTCGAACGAGCGTGGTTCTGCGCCGGCAGTTGGTGCACAGCATCAGCACATTGTCACATCTCATATATGCCGGCAATACTCATAATAAAATCTAGGCTTTGCGAATGAACTAGAATTCGCAACAAAAATACGTGAACAATACCCTTTTCGTATTGGCGGAAATCGCCAGTATACACTACCACCCTACACCACCAGCCTACCCACCGCCACACCCGTGTCTCACTCTTGTTCACCCGCTCGGTATTGACGCTCCCATGAAACACGTACACAATAGGATCAACTTGGGCCCTGCCATACGGGTCGTTAACTTGCTATTGTGGACAATAAGCACTGCGGGCACTAGTCCGCATCAGGATTCCCGTGTAACATCGGTTCTGCACCGAGAACTCGATCTTGTTCCGGAATCACGCATTGGCTGGAGTGATAGTCCGTCTCTGCGAGATGATTGATATACGGGACTATATCCGGAGTGGTGTGCAAATCAATGAGTGTGCGAGGTGGTGCGAGTCGCGAGTGAGTCGAGATTGATGCGCTAGCGCTGCTATTGTCCTCTGGTATTCAGGAATATGGTCTCCAACATCCTCACGATTGCCATTGTCGTTTGCTGTTCGGCGTATAACATACGCAGGCTGCTCTCTCGATGCATGTCTTGCTTCTTCGGTGGCATTGCAGCATAAGCAGTGCCTCCTTTTGCTATATACCTGGAGGATGAATCCGTCATGTGCAAGCGACCCGTGGAGGGTCATGAACCAGGCAGCTCTAGTGTACAATCATGTGTAATCGTTGATCGGGCGCATACCACCGATCCAAGAATGCTGTGGAAAAATTGTGGGTATGGATTTGCAAAGTGAGCTTGAGCTATTATACGCGGCTATTGTGCGCTCGAAAAGTATCGGCACTGTACTGCATGTGCAACGTCCATGATTCGCAGTTGCAAATTGAGTCAATAAGACTGATGTGGTGACGTACATTGATTGTGTAGCTACCCGACCAATCGCGATGCTGCATCTGGCAGACGATCATCTCAGATGGTAGAATCTGTTGGTATTGTTGTGGCAGAGGCTTAGAGGCTTCGTACTGTGCGACAACCAGTTAAGGAAGCGCTTTGTAACCGCGATCGACATGGCGCAGAGCGTCAAATAAAGTGCAGGCATCGCTGCTTATCGAGACACTGGTTTTGTCCTTCATCCTGCAACAACTATTGTCCTATTCTGTTTCCCGTCCACCATCCCGTTCCTCCGGTCGTGGTGCCTGACACGCAATCTATCAAACATCCAGGACGCCGTGCTGGTAAATGCTACAAAGACAAAAGATACGCGTCCTGCCTAGGGACTACCACATTGTAATAGGTGCATGGCTATGCACACAAGACTTCGACGCTGGCTCGGTTGGCAAGAATCCTATCGTTGTGGCCGGTACTGTGGGACTTCGTGATACGGGCGGTCATTGAAGAACAGGTTTTCGGACCATGGTGGGAGCTTCTTGTCCCGTTCGTACAGGTAGCCACAATTGTGGCAGAGTGTGCGTGGGCCCCGTGGTCCGTCACGTACAGCCCAGACGGCGGTACCCCAAATGTAGCAATGTGCGCATCGCCATGTTTGTCGCTCGCTGTACATTGTGAGCTAATGCGGGAGTCAATGTCGCAAGCAGATACGTACCCTTCCTGTAAGCCACCGCCTTCTCCTCCATAACCGGACCCTGTGCCAGGTGTGTCTCGCCCAACAGGACTCAAACTCCTGAATCTTCTCTTCTTCTTACTTCGCTCGCCTCGACCCATATTTTCTTGCTGTTCGATGTTGCTGAAGAACTCGTTCTGCGGTGTGCCTGACATGTTCGCTGTCGAAGAAAAGCGTGCTGTCTCTCTTCGCAGTCTTCTGATTTGCCTCTCACGGTCGCCCTCACGCTTTTCGATCTCCTCTTGTGACAGCATCTCGACCTTGGGCTCCCACTCATCGCATAAGTGCTCGTGATCGTACCTCCAACCTGCGCCTATCGAGGGCTCGACAGCGTCATTGTCGATTTCGCCATCGCCAACAAGCCCGCCATTTTCGCAAGCCTCTTTTTTGAGTCGTAAGACAGCCTCGTAGATTGCATGGGTCATCGATGATACCCACTCGCCTGACAAGCCAAGATCAGCACATGTGACTTGTGCAAACATCTCAGCGAAACCCGGAGGATGCAATAGCGACCATTCGAATTTGTCAGTGTACAGACGGTTCATCAGGTTGATGTTCAATGTGACTATGCAACGGTACGTGTCATCTGGGTTATGAAGCTCTTCAGATGGTAATGCTGTTGCAGACGCCGAAATGCCATTAGGTATCGCTGCAGGTGCAGGTGTGTTTGCTCCATTTGTCTGAGCGGCGCCATTTGTTAGGGGCGTAGAAGCACCGTTCGTCGGGGGCAGAGCTGGTGTCGATGTGCCGTCTCGAGTGCCGGGAAGTAACGTTGGCTTCACGGTCGTGCCTTGAACAGATGGTGCAGCGGTCGAGTGGAAGAGAGGATGCAGAGCCACTCCAGCATACTCCTCCAGCTGCTGCCGTATCTGGCCTGCGATGTTGTAGATGATCTGAGGCTTGCGGTCCGCAGGCAAGTCAAGCTCGTCGACAAATTGCTTTGCAAATTGGTCTGGTGTCATGAGAGCCTCGTGGAGGTTCCACAAAAACGAGTCCTTCAGTCGATATGCTGGTGTGACGTCTGGCTGCTTGTATGCAGGCAGACTTTCGTTGATACCGAAGTCGCGGGCATTCGAGGGGGTTGGCAGCGGCGCATCCGGTCTAAATGGCTGAACATCCATATCGATGCGGATGGGGATGAGAGTTACGGGGAGTGCAGACTGCACTTGGACTTGCTTCTCGGTCCTGCCTTTGATTAGTCGACAATCTCAACGCTCCACCTAATTTACACGCACAAAGTCCGCTTAGGACGTCCCATCCAATCTCTCCAGATGCCTTGAAGCTCGATAGGTGCTGTGAGCTCCTGGCCGAGTGCCGCTATGTGTGCCGTTTGGTCCAGATTTGTAGCTGTATCCCTTTGCAAGCTGCGCAGTCCGGTTGCGCGCCTCGGGCGATCGCTGTCTTCGAAGTCATCGTCGTCGTAGGCGTCTTCGGCGTAGCTGAGCACAGCAGTTCCACGCTTTGTTACGCGCGGCGCAGGGAGGGTATTGGCGGCCGGCACAATTGGGGACATGAGCGAATTGCCGTGGGATCGCAGTCGCGGCGCATAGCTCGACATGAACGCCTGCGGCGGCGCGGTCTTTCCCGTGGTGGTAAACATGGCTGCTGAGGTGCGCGACGGGTATTTGCGAAGGGTGTTGGAGCTCAGAAGAGCTGGCGTGCAACAGACGCGTCGCAACCGTTGTGGGCGATGATTCGGCGTGCCTCAATGCGCGAAAAGCGACAGGAAGGAGGCCGAAATGCAGATTGACGTGTGTCCTCCCCTTGCCTAATGCGCTGGTCCGAGTTCTGAGGTTTGTTTCGCGTGCCTTGCGATCAGCATGATGCAGGCGCGACCTCCAGTGCTTTGCTAAGTCAGCAGGCACGCTAATGCTCCGTTCGGTTAGGGTACCTTCCAGCATGCACCGACTTCGCACCTGCCAACTCCAACCATCACCTCTCGTGCTATGTCACGGCTGTGAAGGTCAGCACTTCACTCTGATGATACGTTTCGCTAGTCTCGCTACGCGGTGCCCCACTTCACGTTCTCCAGGGCTTGTGTGATCACAGCAATCACGAAACCCGACCGACCGTAATCCCCGGGCTGACAGACCTTGGGCGCAGCCTTGCGTTCACCTCCAGGAATGGCTGTCTACCGTGCTGGCGATGTCTAGCTAGGTCGTGTGCAGTTTTTAGGAGCAATTACGGAGGTGTTGCAAGTCAAGGTCTCAAATGGCACAGTAGGACTGTGTCTCTTTCAGTCTGTTACGCTATACCTTACGGTCGACTGCTTTGCTTTCCACGGCTTCGAGCTGGCAACTTCGGACATGATTTATGACACACTCAGCCACAGCCTACAGCGAATAAGGTAACTTGCGGAAGATGAAATCGTGAACTCCGCTTCCACACGATTCCCTCGCCGTTACGCTCTTCTCGCTGTCTCCACAATGCAGGGCAGATCCTCCCCTTCACCTCGTCTTCACGGTGTCCGGCTATTGTCTCATTATGAAGCTACTACGTATTAGGCAATCTAACAGGCCGCTGCACAATGACGGCGGAGCCCCGTCACTACACGACGCTTTTCTCGAATTCTCAACTCCGGGCGGGTACATAAGGAACCTCCATAACCTTCCAACAGAGATCATCGAAGCTCCAACAAAGCAACAACCACCACGTTCATTCAACCACAATCCTCAGACTGGTTCTGAGCATTCACACTCCTTCAACTTTCATTTTTCACAACATCGCTTTTGACAAGCTCAGCATTCAGCTTTTGATCACTTCCACTCTTTTCAACTACACTACCTTCTCAACAAACAAACCAGCGATAATGTCTTCCACCATGAACAAAACCGCTCTCTTCGCCGCCGTGCTGGCCATGGCTTCCACCACCTCCGCTCACATGTTCATGAAGACCCCCGTTCCATTCGAGGGCGTTAAGAAGGATCCTCTGGCCGGAGATGGCTCCAACTTTCCCTGCCAGGGTAGCGGCTACCAGATAACAACCGTGAACGACTGGGCCGTTGGATCTAAGCAGACACTTTCATTCCCCGACGGTCAAACCGCCGTTCACGGTGGCGGCTCCTGCCAGATTTCAGTCACCAAAGACGAGAAACCCACGAAGAACTCCGTGTGGAAGGTCATCCACTCCATCGAGGGTGGCTGCCCCTCAGACTCCACAGGTAACATCGACACTCAGGGTGGTACCGTCGGCACTTACGACTTCGAGGTCCCTGCTGAGCTCCCTGAAGGCTCCATGACCATGGCGTGGACTTGGTTCAACCACGTCGGCAACCGAGAGATGTACATGAACTGCGCTCCCATCAAGGTCTCTGGTGGCACTGGCAAGGGCTTCGACGATCTTCCTGACATGGCCATTTGCAACATCGGCAATGGTTGCAAAACTACTGAGGGTTCTGACTACACCTTCGCTGACCCTGGCAAATCCGTTGTCAAGCTTGGTAAAGGGCCCTTCGCAGCAATTGGTGGCAGCGCTGCATCTGGTGGCGGTAGTACCGGTAGCTCTGGCAACACTGGCGGCTCTGACTCTGGATCATCTACTCCCGCTCCCACACCCGCGCCCTCTGCTCCCGCCCCCAAAGCGCCTACAGCCCCCGCTCCTACCGCGCCTCAAGCTCCCTCCGCAGGCGGTTCTACTGGTGGATCGACCGGTCCTGGCGCCCCCTGCTCCGAGAATGGCGCACTTCTCTGCAACGGCGAGTCTCAGTTCGGCCTCTGCTCCGATGGCATAGTGATCTACCAGCCCGTGGCTGCCGGCACCAAGTGCTCTGGCGGCAAGATTGCTCGTCGTGACCTGCACCGCAACGCGCGCTCTGCTATCCCTCCTTACTGAATGTAACAACAGGGAGTGCGTGTCGTACGGGTATGACGAAAGTATGAGAGTTGGGAGGAAGTCGCATTGTAGGCGTCGAGCATATGATTGATTTGGCTTAGTTACTTGTTTGTGACCCGTTCTCCTTCACTTCTCACGATTCTAGTGCTGGCTTTTTCTCTACCACCTGCCTGGAGCAGTGGGTGCGAAGGATTTGGGCGTTTTGGACATTTAGACAGCATCTGGACGCATGTTTCGAGCATTCAATACATTTTTGACAAAAGCTACCCTCCCGATGTGCAGTGATGTAAATTTAGCATACTTTGATGTTTGGCAGCGAGCTCCTGACCTGAGTGAACCAAACACATGCGCAGCTGAGATGGCTCGCTTTAGATTCAAGACCAAGAAACGTAGGCGTCATTGTTCGGAGTGAAAGTCACGGCGGAACTGCAGGCCGCCTGCTCAACCAGGTCGCTTCCTCACAACAATCTATTGCCACATTCATCTCCACTCATCCACTTTTCCCGTTCGCGCAACCGGTCAATACGGATTTGTCGAAATGATGACATATTTACATAACATCCTGCAGCTTGGCTTAGAATGGGAGAAAGTCGTGAAGAGTTTTTACCCAGAAGAGCCCATCTTCACCATCGAGCCATCTCTCGATACGATCGAAAAGCTCGTGTGCCGACATCTAGAAGCCACAGGGAGCTGCGAGATCGCTGAGCGCGAGAACCTTGCCGACTCTTCTAAGTGCTACAGCGTCGTGTGTGGTGGTAGACACTTCACGCTCAAGACTGTCCTGCCACTGGCACCCAAAGCCCGAGTTCTAAGTGAAGTAGCAACCATGTCTTTCATCAAGAAGAACACGACCATACCGACGCCCACAGTCATCGCATAACACAGACGTTGTCAATGAGCTGGATTTTGAGTGGATTTTACTCGAGTATCCCGAAGCTCGCACCTTTTCGGAGTGCTGGCACGAAGTATCTTGGTTGAAGAAGGAGCTTATCGTCCGCAAGGTTGCGGACTACGTTGCTCAACTTTTACGTCTGAAACTATCGAGTATCGGCAGTTTATTCCCGGAAAACCTCACCGACGACAGTGTAAGTCATCTAGTTGGCGAATGCATTGCGCCATACTTCTTCAAGTACAAGCACATTCAACTGGACATACCTCGCGGCCCATACACGACCAGTTCGGAATGGCTTGCCGCCCATATGGAATTTCTTTTCCACTACATTGAGATGTGGAGAGCCTCTGATGTCTAAGAAGACTGAGAGCGTGTCGCCCGGGCCCAGTAGATATTCGAAGAACTACAAACTATCATCATATATTCCTTTCCAGGATTCGACTCGGAACGCACCATCTTATACCCATACAAATTCGACGCGCAGAACATTCTGATCGACGCCTCCGGCGATCCCGTCTGCACCCTGAACTGATCAGAGGTAGCCGCGGTCCCTGGGTGGGCAGCGTATCAAATCCTGGGTCTGCTTGTGTCCAAATATGTGTAGTACATTCCCGAGCCTCTCGACGAAGCGGACATGCGAGATGAAACATCATCGAGACTTCTTCAACGGCAAGATCGAAAATTACGAATCCTGGCGCTTGCGAACATTCTTTCTCGAAGAGATGCGCCGCATTGCACCGGACTGGGCGCAGACGCTTGAGGAGTCAATCGATCAGCAGGATGTGCTTGCGTCTAGCGAGTGTCCTGACACAGACTTTGCTTTGTGGATGATTCGGCGATGGCTGGATCGTGTGCTGGAAGACAAGGATCCCGGTAGAATCGTTGACATATCAGATTGCCGATCCTTTTGTACGGCCCACTGAAGAGTACGAAGAGTATGTCGGGTATGTTGCGGTGGAAGGTCCTACTGGATCGACGCGATAAGAGGTCTGAAGACGCAAAGAAGATTGTGGCTCAAGTTGTGGTTGCAGAGTTGAAAGGAGGGCAAGAACAACATCTACACAGAGGTAGAATAGGCGTAGAAAGGAGCGGGAAACGGTTCAGAATGTAGAATTCGATGTTGCAGACAACGATCAGCCACCGAACTCATCTCTTCTCTCGTGCAGATGTATGTCCTCTGACCAGGCTGCTGCAGCCGAACCTGGGGCGACATAAATGTCTTCTTGTTGGCACAGGAACTGCTAGGGGCCGCTAGGCTGTCCTCGAGTTGCAAGTTCGGAAGAAGCAATGTTCTTAGTGCTGTAGGTGAGTTCCTGTGGTCTGGGGGTATCGACAGGCACTATGGGGTACAATTATGCATTAATATTACTGCATTAAGATCCTCATGTGTCATCAAGGGTTCTAGAGTCTTCCCACTCCTCATAGATACGCAAGATCCAGGAAAGCTGATTGATCCAATACTGGAAGGCCCTCGCTCTTGCGCCACAATGCTGGCATTACAGGTCCGGATGGCCTCCGTGCAACGAGAATCTGCGGCACCCTTCGCAGAAGACCCTCTACATCTCAAGGGACTCGTGAAGCGCTGCGTTCGGCTGTCGGGGTGATACGAAGCAGGAAAGAACGTGATCGTTGTCGTAGCTCCAGTTGTGGTGTGAATCGAGGGTCTCGTGGTCTTGGTACTGGCGGCCGCTGTATATGAGTTTGAGGAAGTGGTCGTCGTCCAACTGGTCGAGTTAGCTCACGTTGTGTGCTGAGTCGCCCCTTCAAGGTCGTTGAACCTCGCCGCCATGACTTCGTTCTGATAGACTAACCTTTGCTAGTGCCTTACACTTTTCGCGGACGGACGCAATGGTCTCGCATTCCCGCACCTCCATCTTAACATCCTGCACCAGACTGCTAAACCGTACGCGTATGACGAACTCGCGGCCTAGCGCTGCCTCACCGAACGCAGTGGCGTCATTGGTCTTGTCCTCAGTCACCTGGGCTTCATCTCCTTCCACGATGCCTGCAGGCTCTATGATTAGCCATTCAGGCACCTTATACTCGGCGCCTTTGTCATCGTACACCCTGCTCCAGAGCTGGCCGCTCGGACAAGTGCATCCTTGAACGTCCAGCAAGGTCTGCGCAGTAGCGAGATCGCCTTCCTGTAGAGCCTCTGTTGCCGCCTTCAGGCACTGCCATACCTGAACGTTGTTCGTTACGCGCGTGTCCCACCAGTCCCTGCGCTCCTTCTCTAGTCGTGCTCTTGTCCAGGCCTGACTTGACGAGTCTGTGAGAGGCCTGACGCGATTCCTACTCTTAGGGGTCGTCGGCGAGGCGAGCGTGTTAGGCAGTGTCGAACGCTGATCGGTGGGTATTGGGTTTAAAGGCTCATTTGGGCGAGTATTCGAAGCAGACTGGGCGCCAGAAACCGCAGGCGTAGCGTTCGAGGGTTGTCCTAGGTAGGATCCGCGAGAAGAAGGCGCAGACGTGTGTCGCGAGGTCGGCGCATTGAGGTTGCGCGACGAGGCATCGAAATGAGCGACATTGGGAGCATCTTGCGCGCCGTCATGGCTGGCCGCCTCTGCAGCTGGACGAGAACCGCAGCAGCCCTGCGAAAATATTAGACCATCTCAAAGTCAGGGAGATGTGTTGTAAGACATGTCGCGTGCGCATCAGGAGTGACATACCATAGTGGACTCTGGAGCTCCTCAGCCCTGCCTCGGTTCGATGGCTCACTAGCGATGTGGAGAACGAACGAGGCCTGAAACAAGGATAGAGGGGAAAGGTAACGGTAAGAGATAATAGAGCGATCGCATGAGCGCAAGCTGTTCACGGCGACAGGCTTGGTCGTGGAGATGGCTGAGCGGCGGGAATGATCTCTATGCCTGGCATCGAGGTTGTGGGTGCGACTTCCTTTGGACATGAGTGACCGCAGGCGCCTCACTGTATTAGTACTCGCTGCCGCAGCTGTGCCCTGCCCGTGATCCGTTATGGGAGTTGGCCATTCGGGCCTTGCCACAATGCACACAAGGAAACCTAGACCGGTCTTGATTATTTGAGTTGGTACCTGGGCAGAACGGGATAGGCTACCGTAGTTAACCTCCTCACGGTATGCACGTCATGCATTATCGACACACACATGCACCAAGTTCATAACAGCGCATTCAATACCTGGGCCGCTGTGCAACCCAATCCTGTCCGATTTCCATGCCATATTGCTGCGCCCAAAAATTGTGTGCACCTACGCTCTCGACTTCACGCAGTATGTGAACGAACTCTATCGGCCTCAACTCCGTCAACAGATCGTGAGCGCAGTCAAGGTCAACAAAATCCTCTTCTAGTCACAGGTGCCATGATCTACGTCGCCAGGGCTGTTTCGGTATTGGTCCGCACCAACTCACTCGATCTCAGGTCATGTTACGTCATATGCAGAACAGTTGAAGATCAATATCCATTGTAAACCACGAGTCTATTAGAGATTATTATGCGAGAGAAGCCCGAGTGGCCGCTTGTGTACATTCCTCATAAGGCTGTACCGCAGGGTATCAGGGGTATTGTGCGATAAACCGACAGAAACGACAGTTAAACGACCAAACCCGGACCTGGTATCAAAAACGAGAGAAACAGTGCAGAGTGGTATCAATCTAGACAAAAGTGCGCATAAACACAGAAAAGGCCAAAAGAGACATCTCCAACATGCCAATGCCGCACATTTCGTGACCGAGGGGAATGAGCGACGAAGAGTTGGTCCAAATACAGACAGATCGGTTGCGAAAGGGTATATGTGATCCATATCCTGCGTCTGAATCCATATCGAAGATCCAGACTAGGAAATGGGGGTATCGGTGTCGTGGCCGTGCGGTCAAACAAGGGACTTGCGGTATCTTTGCTTTTCCGTCATTCCATCATGACTGTCGTCAAGAAAGGTTGGGTCTTCCCACCACACCTTACGCAGTTGTAGCGACAGGTGCGCTGCTTTTCGGAGCCTCACCAACGTTGACGGACTCGGGGGTGACATCACCAATGGTGGACTGCTGGGCGGGGACGACGGGTGTCTCCTCCTTCTTCTCCTCAACGACGAAGGGGGCCTCGACCTTGTCGGCGGGCTCAGCAGACTCCTGGACGGTGGCAGGTGCCTCCTTCTTCTCCTTGGGCTCCTTCTTGCCACCAGCCTTGGAGACGGTGCGAGCGAGGGAACCGAAGATGCTGCTGCGCTTCTCCTTCTTGGGAGCAAGAGTCTCCTCCTTCTTCTCCTCAACGGGAGCGGCCGAGGTCTCAGCAACGGGGACAGCGGGCTCGACGCCGTTAGCGACGACGGGAGCGGGCGTCTCCTCGAGCTTGGGGGCCTCCTCAGTCTTGGGGAGGGCAGGGGCAGTTTCAATAGCGGGAGACTTAGCCTTCTCCTTGTTGCCGAAGAACTTGCCGAAAGAGAAGTGCTCCTTCTCCTTGACAGGCGTGACGGGCTTAACAGCCTCAGTCTTGGGGGCATCGAGCTTAGCCTCAGTCAGGGGAGCATCGGTGGTGGTCTCGGCGACAGGGGCAACAGCAGGGATCTCCTCGGCGGGTTTAGCAACCTCAGGGACAGCGGCGGTTTCTTCCTTCTTCTCAACAGCGGGGATGAGGTCAGCCTCCTTCTTCTCGTGAGAGGGGCTCTTGACCTTCTCGAAGAAAGAGCCGAAAATGGAGCCGCGCTTGGTGGGCTTCGGCTTCTCGACGGTCTTGTCATCCTTCTCGACGGGAGCAGGAGCGACGACGGGAGCAGCAGTCTCGGTCTCAATGGGAGCCGGGGTAGCGGTCTCAGCAGCGACAGGGGCGGGAGTGGCCTCAGTCTTCAGCTCATCACCAGTCGCGGGGATGTCAGAGGTGATGACGGGGGCGGTGGTGGAGGTCTCGCCAATCTGGGGAGCAACGGACTCCTCCTTCTTGACCTCAGGCTCGGCAACGGGCTCCTCAGTCTTGTCCTTCTTACCGAGGAGACCACCGAAGATGCTGGCACGCTTGCGGGAAACAGAGCGGCTCTTGCTCTTGGCGGCCTTCTTCTTGTTCTTCTTCTCGGCGTCGGAGGAAGAGCTGCTGGACGAAGATCCAGTGCGGACGGGGCCAGTGGCCTCAGCAGTGGTAGCGGCCTCAGTCTCGGCAGGCCTGGTAGCGTCGACGCTCTTCTTCGGGGCGACGGCAGCGGCGGTAGCGCCCGCTAGTGCAGCGGGCTTGCCTACGCGTGATGTCAGCATGCTGCAGTGGGTCTTGCCGGATCGCACAAAAAAAGGTCCGCGACGCGACGCGTCGAGAGAAGCACCTTGGAAGACTTACTCAGCTTGGTCTTCTCCTCCTTGTAAGACTCGCTGGACTCGATGCCCTCCTTAGCCTCCTTGGCTTCGGCGATAGCCTTCTCAACGGCGACGAACCAGCCATCACGCTCAGTCAGGGTCTGAGCCTCGAAGGCGTGCTTGTGGCCGTGGATCTTGAATGCGAAAGCGATGGTTCCATCCTTGACAAGGTCGGTAGCGTAGGCCTACAATCGATTAGCTGACGATCACAAAGAAGCTCGCGAGTCAATGCGCACCAAGTTGAGGACACCGGCGGGGCTCTCCTTCTTGTCGGCGTGCTTGACGAAGAACAGAAGGCCCTTTCCGGTCTGGCTGGACCAAGCAGCAGTGGGGTGGGCGACCTCAGGCTTCTCGCCGCGGAGGTACTCAGCAAGGCTGGAGGCAGGGACGGCCTCCTCGCCGAACCAGAAGTACTTCTTAGCGAAGCGGAAAGCGCTGCGTCATTGTTAGTATTTGACCCTGACATCTGTCGCGCCACATGCTACTTACTTCTTCAGGCCAGGGGCCTTGTAGCCCAGAGCACCGCTGTAGATGGGCTCGGCGACCTTCTCCTCAACCTTCTCGTCCTCCTTCTTCTCCTCAATTGGGGCAGCGACGGCAGCCTCGCCCTCGGTCTTAGGGACCTCCTCGGTCTTGGGTGCCTCAGCGGCAGGGACAATAGTCTTCTCGCCAGCGACCTCCTCAACGGCGACGGGAGTGAACTCGACAGGCGCAGGGGCAACCTCGGTGGGAGCAACGGGTGTGGGTGCTGCGGCAGACATCTTGTGTATATTGGGCGTGGAGGGAGTGTGGGGAGGGTGTGCGTGAGGCGGGCGTGGGAGAAAAGATAAGGCAGGGAAGGAACACACTCGGTGTTATGATTACAAGTTTAGTAGGGAAGGAAGGCTTGCTCTGGCAGGTGCGGCGAGAGGCAAGCAGGCTCGACCTTGTCTGAAAAGTCTGAAGCACAGCGGTGTGAGGAAGGGGAATAAGGAAAAGCTCAACAAATAGCCAAGGGCTGCGAGATTCTTAAGGTGAGGGCGCGTTGCTAGGGGTTCGATTTGATGTGCAGGGATCCCGGCACACGAAATTGGTCTCGCGGCAGCACGCCCACTAGAGGACCCGCCTCGCTCTAGTCGCACCACGCTTGGTCGAATAGCACGATTCACCAGCGTTATGCACACCTCACGTCCTGAAACAAATGCTGTGCATGCCAGCATCAGCATGAATGGTGAACGGCATTCGTGGGCGCGCGCAAGAGCTGCGCGGCGTCATCTTCGAGAACACGGCAGCGTGCGGCTTTGACGTGCACGTGTTGTGATAAGCATCTTGCTGGGTGGTGAGATCTTGCGACATTCATCTTGGAACAAGGTCGCATGATCAGAGTGCCCCTCCTTCTCCGACCCTTCCTCGGTGCGATTGACCAACCTCTGGAAGATCTTGACGAAGCAGCCTGGACAGCCACGGCATTGCTATCGTCCAGTGTGTTGGCTCGAAGACGTGATTGATCACGCTGTGTCCAGCAGTGTTCGCCTCTCACATCGAGGTACAGCTATCACACTGCACATAGCCACGATCGACAACGGTATCTTGCAAACATAAGCGTAGGATCAAAGCTCTTCCAGCTGCGTCTCAACGTACTTGCTGTCTGCAGGCGGCTCAACGGCTGCAAACCTGTGACTCTGTGCCCGCCACCTCTGCTTTGTTCGTGTAACAACACCACAGCTTCTGTCCCAACTATCACCAACTCTCAACCTCTGCACAACTCCAGCCTTCACGCCAGCCAAGATTGTCCGAGCACGCAGAGCTAGACAGCGGTTAGCGTCCGCCTCAACGAATCGCGTGCGTTGCTCACCGCCCGAGCGCCGATCCCCGTTGATGCTGGACGCTCAAACCCTTGTTCACAAGAATGCTGATCGAAAAGATCATGTCGCCTCTGGAGTGCTGAAACATGTTGCCCTCGAGTTCGTTGTGTGCAGCAGCATAAATGACCACAAGCACCTCAAGTACAGCTCTGCCCTCGCCAAAGCATCAGAAAGCCACATTCCACATTATCAAGCCACCGCCGTTGGGCAACTCTGGCGAATTTCCGTATGCATGCGTGACACAGGCTGCACGATTACGAAAAGAACAGCCTGTTAAATTGACGATCGCGACCGGGCTTGCCCAAATGAGCACCACGGCAGCGCAGACGCCGACATAAAATCTTGCAGACTACGGAATGACTCTGAAGCAGATCAGCCGAACCAGATGGTGGTCAGGATGGAGCCGGTCTATTATTGCATGGCCAAGGCTCACATGAAAAGGAGAATTTATCCTCGTCGACATCCACAAAACGGCAAACAATTCTACGTTTCAGGAGGCAGTCGCCCGTCCAACAATACACGCTGAGGTACCATAGTAACAATAGCATCGCAAAGCGCAAAGTTCCAGACGCTGAAAAGAATTTTGCGCGAACATGGGCAGCATCCTTTCATCTCAAACGGTTGTTGCGGCGCGCACAGAGCATACCGCGTACGATATCCTCCGTCAAATGATCTGCCCGCAATCTTGTCAGCCGTACCCAATCCTCACTCGACTCACCGCCACACGCTCAAATTTGCGACTTGAGGCGCGTAGCGAACTTGTGTAGTCCAGCTTGTGCTATCATACGATTCAACGCAATTTCACGGGCTGCCTGTTCATCTGGTCCACTAGAGATGCTGGATTGCAATCAACTTCTCACAGTCTCCAGGATGTTCAGATCGGCACGCAAGACATTTTGCAAAATCACCAACGAGGGCTGGAGATGAAAGGCCATGGATCCTCATCCTGAATCTTCGACATCCAGGGGTGTTTTGCCAAGATGCAAGCGGTTCGCTACAAGCCACACCCCACTTCACGAGTCAAACCGATAAACTGTGCTACTGAGTTTACGAGATGAGGCTCTGCGTAGGTCGGGAGCCAACACAACAAGTGCAATGATTCGGTGTCGCACTCCGAGACTGATGTTTCGAGTCAACCAAACAATCAACCTCTTACAAACCGCCGTCATAACTCACGGTCGAAGCCCACATCCACAAGGGCCCTCCAGTGGGCGGCCCTGCAACATCATGAACAACACATCAACCCCACGCACCACCGAGCTTTGACTCCAAGGACGATTGCAATTGTCAAACGAAATCTGGGAGTCGAAATAAGCTCAAGATACTGGCGTCAACTCCCGCTGCAGGGCCGGACGCGTGCAAAACAGCGCGATGCGTGTTGGTGGAGACGCGGATGAGGGCCTTCCTCTTCTGGTCCAGCGCGCGCGTGGCTCAGAGACACAACGTCATTCACATCAACGCAAAGAAACATCATCAACACCAGAACCTGACATGCACCTTGCCGCAATCGAGACGGCCTTCCTGTGCCTGCTACAGACGGCATCTTGCACACCTGACCTTCAGGCTCGAACGCCCATCCAGGCAACCCAGGGTCTACGATCACCACAACAACACCAACAAGCAGAACGTTCTTCGAATCGAGAAATTTCAAATGGTACACCGTTTTTCGATTGTCAGTTCCTTCTCGAATGCCTTAAAGGCTTCTATGGCCTCGATGCACGCACAGACACGTCCACACTATGAGCCCCGCCTGCTATAGCTACATATCCGGGGTACCCGGAAGACCGCATCTCTTACTCACCACCTCGACCCCTGACCCCAACCTTAACATTACCTCCAGCTTCGAACTGCGCGCATGAGCGACCGATGTCATGCGGGGAAGCAAGCGCTGTCAGCGGCCCTTCACAGGACCCTCAATCCTGGAGTGCATACGCACGCACGGATCCGACCGGAGAGGCGCATGAGAGAGCTTGCCGTCATCGTAGTATGGGCGATAATACAGCTGTCGCCATTCAGCCGAGGCCTCCCGACTTCGAGTGCCCTCGGCGAGCGTAACAATCATCGTGAGAGGCGCAGCCTCTATTCCTAGACGCACCCGAGCGTGCCTCACGAAGTTCAGGCACTAGGAACCCTAGACATCGAGGTCTCGACCATGATTGATTCATGCACCACTAGAGAATCGTTCTCGATATGTGGACGTCGTTCAAAGAAGACTGCTAAATTCACCGTGTATTTCGCGCGTATACTTGAAGCGGTCAGATGTCTACGATACGGTACACCGGCACCTCAACGATCCATGCAAACATCGAAGCCCTGGATGCCGCCATATGCGTGATCATGTCGAAGTAACTTCCCCACATCTGATAGATCTGCCGTATACTACAAAACAATCCATGCCTGCCGTGAGTAATTCTACTAGGAGCATAGCCTCGATTCGGGATGGCGATATGCATCCAGCCTAGTTCAAGAGTCGATGAAGTGCTTACGAAACACGACAGATGTGGTTATCAAAGGGTCCTCTAGGTATGCTTACGGTCCAGGAACAGCTCTTACCTACCACACTGGGTCAAAGAATAGCTCACATGGCGATGCATCCGAGCTTGGAGCCTTTATAAGCTGTCAGTGTTTTCCATCGAGTAGTGCATGAATATCACGGGCTACCGCCTATCTTGGTATGGACGATCATTCACGGAACATCGAGGAGAACAGAAGCAGTCGCAAAGGCATGTGTAAATGTCCTTTTTATATGTCTCCTGTCTAAGGGAAGGGTACCAATGTATCATTCCATCACCCAAGGGACCCGGGTATCTCCTGGACCCCATACCAGACCATGAAAAATAGGTCCCTGGTTAACCCAGGTGAAGACCGAGAAGCGTGAACGCCGTCCTATGCCGCTAATAGAACACGTTTTGCTGTCGCAACGATGAACCCATTCAGGTAATACCGTATGTCTTCAAGCTGTCCTTGAGCGCCTGCTTGACCTGGGCAGCAGAAAGCGTGGGGTTGTCGACAGGGACCTTGACGATGGCAATGGTCTTGTAAGCCAACACTCGGAGAGAGGTCTTCTTGGGTTTTGCGACGACTTGGACTTGGAGATTGTTCATCTTGGACTCACCTTCCTTAACGGTGATGATCTTTAGGGACCTGGTCAATGGATTCAAGACCCGCTAGAGAAAGCAGACATCTTACTCCTTGGTTGTCAAAGTGGAAGTTGGCCCGGCTATAGTAGATGGTGCCACCTTGGATACCGGTTGCGGCCTCAATCTTCTCGTCCTTGATACTGTCGATGAACTCGATCGCGAGCTTGGTATTGGCTCAGACCATGTTGATTGTCGCGGCGGATGACCGTATGAGTGGTTGATCGGTGAGTGTGGAGGACAATCAGGAATCAGCATCTGACCTGTTCACGAGGGACTTTATGAGCATCGAGATAGCACCTGGAGTGAAGGACTCGACAGGTGAATTCTAGTAAAGCTTTAATGCCACTGATGAATGGAGAGGCAGTAGAGTTGCCTCCGAGAATGTGCATTCGAATCTTCACTCATTCTGACCCGCGCAGCGCTAACAGCGGTCGTCGATCTTACGTCTGCAACGACTTTGGCAACAGTGAGGTCGTGGGTGGTAGTTGAAAAGGTCAGAAGTGAAAGGAACCGGAACTACCACAAGCCTTGGAGATTCTCGGCTCGCATCTTCCTACACGAGCGCACTCGACCATCACTCCTCGCTCAACCGCCAACAACAACGCCTTCATTTGACCGCGCAAGACTGCGACTTACATGCATCGATCTCTCGATTTTAACAGCCAAGCGTGGCACGACGCGCCTTCCTCTTCGCAGCATTGACCAACCTGGTGTCCAGTGGGTCGAGGGAGATTATCCAGAGTGGACCAAGGAGCCCTCGGTCGAGGTAATGAGCAAACTTGCCCGGCACCATCTAGCTCTTGAGGAAGAACCAGACGTGGCCTTCTTTGCTGAAGGTGCGCTGAACAAGCTCTTCGCCTTCGATTGTACGAAAGGCCGCTTTCTTATACGCTTTGCATTTCCTGTCGCACCGTGTGCAAAAACCGACAGCGAGTTTACCATAACGGCTACCATTTGTCGGCAGACAATCATACCCGTTCCAAGGACTTTCGCCTTCGCTTTGAACCTAGAGAACGAGCTTGGCTTCGAGTGGATGATCATGGAGCGCATCGATGTCCAGCCTCTTGACGAATTCTTGCATGAGGTGTCCTAGCGGAAGAAGCAGCTCGTAATACAACAGCTCGCAGAGTACTCGACGGAGTATTTCAACATGCCCTTTAGGAGAATCGGCAGCTTGCATCCAGAGCAGAGCAATTCGGCTTTTATGCAGAGCGGGCAACATCAGCTTAATGTCGGAGAGATTGTGTTGCCAGACTTCTTCGTCGGTGATCACTACTAGCTTGACGTCGATCGAGGCCCTTACAACAGCAATCGCAACTACCTCGTTCATGCCTCGACATGCTCCTGTACGACGCCACGAGGTTGCATGCATCAGAGGACGATGATGAAATCGAGCACGGAGAAACTATGCGGAAGGTCTTCGACGGTCTCAGGACTATTGTGCCTCAGTACTTCCCACACAGTACGGACCAGGAGCAGACATTTATCTGCGACCGCGACGTAAGCTCTGCGAACATCCTCGTCAATAGTAACGGCGAGATTATCAGCTTCGTTGATTGGGAATGTATCGCAGTTCTGCCCATCTGGTAAGCGTGCGACCTTCTTCAGATCCTGAAAGGAGGTGTACACCAGCTCGATGAAGTGCCTAGCCCACTTCCGCCCGAGGTTGAAGATGACACAGACAGTCTCTTCTTCTATAAGGAGCGACTTATAGATTATGAGCTGGCCCGGCTGCGTCCGTTCTTCCTCGAGAAGATGCAGCGTCTCTCGCCGGTATGGGTGGCCGCGTTCGACGCAAACCGTCTCCGCTACGACATCATGCTTGCTGCCACTTCTTGTCATGATGGCAATCAGTGCAAATGGATCAAGGCTTGGGTAATGGCCCTTAGCGATGGATTCAACCCGTCTGTCAGTCTAATAGATGCGCTCAGGAGAGCCGAATATCGCCTGAAAGCAGACTGGTTCCAAGATTGGCTTAAGACACTCAGCTGGGAAGACATTCTAATCAAGAGTCTCAGTGGTACAATTGTACTGTATCCGATGGTTTCCGCGACTAAAACACGAGTGGAGCACTGTAGGGGCGTACCATGAGACTTGAGGGCGGTGAGTAGCTACTTCAATGGAAGAGGATATGACGAGGTCCTGTCTGCTACCTCATTGAATATAAATCCACCGACATCCAACGCACGTCTGATTCATGAATCATATATCGTATTGTTCTTGCTCAAGCATTTCCTCAGACCAGTAATAGTGAATGCATGGAGAACACGGCGATTCACCAAGTTTTTAAGATGTTGTTTGACAAACGTCATGAGACCCCGTCATTCCCTTCATATTACTGTAGTGAAAGTCCTACCTGTGCAACGCTCACAACCAGAAACATCTAGCACAGTCTCTGCCTACACGTATAAGTACACCACTCGCTCGCCTTCTGACCTTTCTTTCCACCGAACGAACAACCATAAAAATGTCATCCGAACAAGCTCGCATAGCGGGACTCGAAGCGCAATAGTGTAGTCGCAGGCCACAGGTAAGCAACTTAAGGGATGGCTGGAAGAAACCCATCAAAAACAGAAGTGGGCAAAGGACTACGAGATCGTTCGTCTCAGGCAGTGTGTTACCCTCGCCAACGACAAGAACGAGGGCCGCAAAGCAATCGGAAAAAAGCTCAACGAAGACCGCGACATGATTGACCAATTTGTTGCTGAAGCAAAGGTGCATCTACGCTTCCAACACGAGGTCATCGCCGACGGGCTTTTGAGGATCGCCCAACAGATCACTCAAGGGCGCAAGAAGTGTCCGAAAAAGGCTGAGCTCAATCTAGCACACGACAGTATGACGTACATGGCCGAGAGAACCCAATTTCCCAAGGTAGACAAGCTGCTCGAGGATATCTCCTCAAAGCTCGCCTTCACAGACTATGACGCCGCACATCACATCGTCAACGATTTCCGCAGCAAGAACGAGTCTAGCCCGGTCAGTATCAGCACCAAGGAAGTCAAACGCGCCCTCATGTACCGTCGGTCATGCATCGACGACGCTCGCAATTTCCTCGACTACAGCCTTGAGGAAGGCATGGTCCATGAGAAGGAGTATGATGAGGCGCTGGAAGATCTCCTGGGCATTGTTGCAGCGCACTGTGAAAGTATGGAAGAGGAAGTTTGCGCAAGGGTTTCCAGGAAGGACTCTTGAGAGGCGAAGAGCTGGATCTAGATATTCTGACTGGCCGATGCGCCGACCGACCGGATATGAGATATGCCGAGGAACGGGTCTTGGACGCAGTGAAGAGATGAAAACAGTCGGTGAAGATGTAAAGAGTGCAGGCAACCTTTATCATGGCTTTGACGTCTGGCGTTGAGCGAGACCTGGGCAGTAAGAATGGTAGTAGGGAATTTCAATCGAGCGCAGACTCGAGCTACGAATCAGAAATGTAAGGTACAACAAGTAAGCCAATCCCAGAGCTGCAGTGATAGTGCGTCAAATCCTCTGAGTCACTTTCAAGACAGGGATGCCGCGATTACCCTCCACGCCCGGATGGGCATTATGTCGCTCTCACAACTGGAAACATCGTCCAGATGATTAACTTTGCAAAACAGCTCAATGGAATATGGAGGCAAAGAAGCGGAGAAAAAACTCCAACACGTCCACGTACCCACGACAGCTCGCGCGAAACCATGACCTCCTCAGGATTCGACAGGCAACTTGTTTCTTGCTCATCTCTCTATCGCCTTTACTGTTGATCCGGAAAAGGCAGGTATGGCTACCGTCGTAATGCATGGTGACTGGTCTGAGCACTGGTGGACACCGGCTGGCCTTCAGGGAAAATCGACGCATGGCGAGGTCCGCGATCTTTCGGCTGAACATTCAAGCTGATTGCGCGAAAGTCGACTGAGACCGACCGAGCGGTGAATACTTAAATCGCATGGACGTATTTGACCTCTTCAAAGCAACGTCGTCAAAGTTTCAGCTGCCGTTGATCGTCGTGTTCGGCGTGACAAGGTTTCCCAATTCGAGACACACTCTAACGAGCATCGAACACTGCTTCGTCGCCACGAGTAATTGTCGTAATCGTCGTTATCGACAGCATGCAGGCATCCTTAACATCACTACTACCATCAAAGTCTGCTCGCGGCCAGCTTGCATCTGTACCCAGACGGTCGTCTGCAAACGTGTCGGTGTCGTGAATAGTGTTCGAGTGCGATTCTGCGCATAGACCGCCGGACGGGGAGCTTGCTGGCAGCAATTCAGGCTGATTCATAGATTTGTTTACATCGTATCGCCTACAAGGAGGGGTTGATTTAAGCGCAAGGTCGTAATGCCGGGAGCGCGTGTCTCGATGTCTCGAATTGTGCGGTTGCAGCCTTGCGCTCGGGAGGGTGTGCTACTTGCCGTTCAGGTCGTATGCAGCGTCGTCCGTTCTCTTTCCATGACCCCGCATCCATTGTCTCTGTGTCTCACCATCTGCGTGTAAGCCGCATCCGTCGCCTCTCCCGCAGGACAAAGATCCTCTCGACCTCGAAATACTAAGTACCCAAGCAAAGCGCCTACGTCCAAACCACCTCCCTGTATTCATTGTCTACTCTTCACATGCTCGCCTCAACCCTAAGGGCTGGTTCCCTGTCCGTCTCTTGCGTTCAAATGCTTCTTGTGGTGTTACTTCAGCGATCGATGCCTAAGACACGTACGTTTGCGTTCAGAATAGATGTTTCAAGGCCTACACTGCCGGTCGAGGGATGCGGGTTATGTATATGCGCCAAAAGCAAAAGGGCCGACCCGATGTCAAAGGTATTCGAAATGTTGATGTTTGCGGCCATGTCGTGGACTTCTCGATCAGGCAAACGCTGTGCAACCCTACTGCGTGGACTGTCTTGAATGACTAGCTATTTGCGGACTAGAGAAACGGTGCTGCCTTGGGACGGAAATATCATCGTCAGTGGGCTTGACAAGGCACCGCGTGCCATATGAGAGAACAATAAGGAGACAGACTCCAAGCCACGGTACCTGCGATCGATCATGGCGTTATGAGGCTCTGGAGTCTGGGGTTGAGGCTCTTGAGGATGGCTTGGAGCGATGCCACAAGGAGCTAGCGGCATGTACGAAGGGATGACTTGCAGATAAATATGTGATCTAATCGCAAGCTATCGAGATGTCGCGTAAAGATTGCTCGATCTTGTGTTGCCGCTATATGGAAACAATCCCATTGGCGCTTGGTCAACCGGTGGGAGATGGCAGATCGGAGGAAGGTATGCCGGATCCGAGGACAGTAGACTACACAGCGATCGACGTGAACATCAGCACTGCAGGGTTCTTGTCTACACCAGTTCCTCAGCTCCACTATCACGGCGTTTTCCAGGAGCATACCCCTATGCAGTTACTCCTCAATTGCTCCATCGACTACATCATGATGGAAGCGTGCAGCCGCTGATCGGTACACCGGGTGCGCCTTGCCGGTTTTGTCAGGGAACGCGAAGGCAGTCACTTGTGGTTCGTCCACTGTTTCTCAAATACCAACCTGGCGGTCGTAAGCCCCAAGTCCGCTGCCGTGAATGATGTTCTTGAGATCAGCTGTAGGAATCTTGTGTTTGCAAGAAGTTGCAGTGTCCACTTGGCACTATTAACACCTACGAGGCAGATCCGCAGCTACCAAAGTTTCTTCTGAACATCGGCTCATGCTTGCAGTAGTTGTTAAGACCGTCGACCCCAGGAGATGGCAATCTTCATTGAACCGGCGGGAGAGTCGCACGGTCCGAGAATGACCGTTGTGCTACTGCGCGCCCACCGATTAGCGTTCCGTAGTGCGAAGGCGGCGAAGAGGTTGTTCAGATGTCGCATATCACAAGTTGCTGACTGTATTGCAGTCGCAACTCCTCGAACTCTATCGCAATGCACGATTGCGTATGGGGGTCGAACAGAATCGCCATAGCTGCTCGTCGATGACGGTGTTGGTGCTGGTGTTGACCCTGTGACATCGACACACGGCATATCCGAGCCAGGTCGCCGTCCCACGGTCGAAAGAGTCGCCGATGTGGGGTATTTCGTCTAACCCTTCCCTCCTCCCCCCGCGAAGGTTCAGAGCTAACATCGAATCTCATGCGCGGAATGCGCGCGGAGCGGGATGGCAAGTGCTAGCAAGCTTCTCGACAAGACACCAAGTCGCCTATCTTGCTGACCACGCCGACGATGCCGACGATAAGCATCTGCAAAAGGCGCGGACGATTCAGATGCCGATAGATGCCAAGATGAGGATAGCGAGTCTTCTCAAGATGCTGATGTTTAGCTCCGGTGAGGTATCATGGTACTGGGTATTGGTAATCACAGTCCTGTGCGACCAAGCCCAAGGAAAGTTACGGAGGACCGGCCAGAATCAGCGGCAAAGAACTTGGCTCTGTGACTGCGCAGAGTGACAGCGCGATATCTTCAATCGCACAAATAGCGATGCGTCGTCAGTGTTGAGCCGCTTTGCGCCTCCTGACCACCTGACCCGCTTTGGCAGTGTCCACCGCAAGCTTGCTCCGCGCAAGCTACTTTTGGCCCAAGCCTGCCGTGTGAAGGGAGATCCTGAGGTATCAGAGAAGAGCCGCATGTCAGGCGCTTGACCCCAGGCTGAGGCGTCCGGTCAACGTGCTTCCCACGCCAAACGCTACAAACCCCTGAATGAAAGACTCAGAATAAACAATGCAGGGGAGAGCATGTCGACACAATGCTCGCTTGTTTGACCCAATCGACCATGTTCTTTGAAGTTTAAAGTTGGTTACACAGGGCGGATCTGTGTTTGGTTGTCAACCTCAATCGGCAATGGTCCGCATTCCACGGCAAGAAGCAACGCAAGTCGAAACGATCGGCCGGCAGCACCCGAAATTGCTGCATGCGTCGTGTAAACCACCTGCTCTGACGTCTGTCGGCTCCGCGGGCCTGTAGCAAGACACCAGTCTCTAGTCTACCGTGACGGGCTTGCCGACGTCTGACTACTCTGAGCTCTAGAGACTGACCAGAGCCAGAGCTACGATCGGAGACTAATGAGATTTCCCTCTAATCATACTGACTCAAGAATCGCCACTTGTCTGTAGCGTGCCCCAGCTGCCGGTAACGATGATGGTCTTTGCGGTGTCTCGGTAGACATTGTCGATGGCGCAAGTTTGCGAAATGCAATCGACTCCAACTGACTGTGAGCTTGTCATCGAGGGCCAGGATTCCTGATTTAGAATCTTCGCTTATTCCTGATGAAGTGATGTGTCGTAGTGGGCGATCATGGTCAGCCTTGCCAAGTTCGTGCAGGTCTCAGGGAAGCGACATGCAGGACTGTAAATACCCGTTGCTGGTTAGCGCAGTTGGGTCATGGCGAGCGAATAGTACCCAAATTAACTTCTAATCGAACAGCAGCCGCGGAGCGGATCTACCATTGGTGGTTTCTGAGCAAGGGTGTTCTGCTAGCCTCGCGAATGCTCATTGGCGAGGAATGTAGTTTTGGATCTGGCGGCGCACATCCCTACCCCAGGAACGGCTGGGGGTACCGAAGAACATGTGGCTTACTACGTGAGCGACAGCTGCACATGACTTCTGCAAGCCACTGCTGCCCTACTCATGTCCAGGCTACCAGGATGAGAGGCTTCAGACGAAGGGCGGCCAAAGTGGGGTTTAGTCCCAAGCCATGGCACCTGCTATCGAAGGGCTGGCAGCCGTTTTCGACTGCAAGCCACCTGCAACAGGTATTTTCGACTTCGAAACGAGTGGGTCTCTGGCCCAAGTGTCACATCCTTATGAACACCCGATCGCCAGTGATGTTTCCTCCCAAAAGCAGCGCAAGGTTCCCAACGTGGCAAGCTCGCGACGCCAGCCTCAATCCGGAAGTCCTTTGTCCGTTCTCAGACGACTGGACAGACTCCTCTATACTGTGAGCAGTGACCGCGAATCTGCGTAGTCGCTACAAATACCTTGTGGTACCTGATCACTGGACAAAGAATCGCTCGTAGTCGACCTGCCTTCACGGTCCCCCAAGCTACTCTTCACCGACAAAGGACCGAATCAAAACACCAAACCTCAGACAATCCACTTGTCTACGTGCAATTCGACATCGCAAAGAGTCCCAAACGACTGTGTGTGCGCACTCCAAAGTTCTGGCCGGTGAGCAGGAGGTATCCATAAGAGGTATGTTCCCTGCCATGTCTGATGCACGGTTGCGCAAGCAAACCGAATATATCAATACAGCCCGTGCCAAAACTAACACAGTCCCAGGATACATCTGATACATCTTCATCGAAGCTGTGCATCCTGCATCCTGCAGACAGCGCACAACAGCACACCGACTCGCACTACCTTGACCAGTATCTGTCTCAGCACGTCTCGAAAGCATCGAGTTGGATCCACTTCTACACCATCTTTGTAGACTTGCTTCTTCTTGCGCGCCGCATTGTTATCGCCATCAGTGTCGCTCTCTGTCCAATACCGCGACTCTTTGATCTTCGACGTCGCGAGTTCCAACTTCCCGTTCGGTCTTGGCCCAGTTGCGCACTGGGACTCCAGCCATGAGGGGAGATACTCTGATTCAGCGACACCCTCCCACTCCACCAACACTCGTAGGAGACTTCCAGTCCGGCCTGCATCGGGTTGCGCAATACAACGCAGATCGCGGGTACCCTTACGATGAGGCGAGCTATGGCGTTCCTGGTATGGTTGGTCACGAAGGGATCCCTTCCCGTACGTCACATGTCGGAAGCCACACCGGAGAAGGAGTCAGCCTAGGAATGCAATATGTAGGTACATCCGAGCCCTATTCGAGGTAACAATGCTGACCAGATCCAAGGATAGTTGTGGTGCTCCGGAGTACTACCACGCCAGTCAACATGATGGTCGACCAGTATGTCCAGTATTGAGATATGCCGTGACAACAGCTAACAGGTAGTAGGGGAGTCAAGGTGTCTTCTCACCACCAACACCAAGGTCAACGGTGGATGATGACTATGCGACACGATCGTCTCGCAGTGTACGGTCGAAAGCAACCGCAAGCCCACCACGGAGACATGACAGTCCTCAGCCAAAGCCAACTCCGAAAGCCAGAAAGGCAAAGGCAGCCAAGGGCGAGAAAGCTAAGACACCAAAGCTGACCGCGCCGCTGAGCATGTTGACCGAAGCCCTGCACCATATCCCCGTCAAGGACATGGAAGCGTGGGTCAACCGACCAGCAGACGTCAGGCGGAAGGAGGCCGAGAAGAGGAATGGATATATCACTCGACCGATGAACTCCTTTATGCTCTACCGATCGGCATATGCAGAGCGCGCCAAGGCATGGTGTTTGCAGAACAACCATCAGGTAGTATCCTCGGTCGCAGGAGAGAGCTGGCCGTTGGAACCACCAGAAGTTCGCGACCGCTTCAACGACTACGCGAAGATCGAGCGCATCAACCACCAGAACGCTCACCCAACATACAAGTTCTCGCCCAGCAAAGCAGTTGCGCCTCCCCGGAAGCGGAAGGATGAATGGTCCGATGAGGAACCGAGCGATCTCGAAGATGCTGAATGGGCTCCTGAAGCCAGGCGATCGCGGCAAGCAAAGCGTTTCCAGCGCTCGATCAGCTACCCACCCAACCTTGCGACACCGGACTACTTTGAGCGATCTTACGGCGCCGTTGCGAACGGTATGGTGAGATCCTCGTGGGAGATGACCAACGAAGGGCGACCTATACCTATGCCGATGCATCAGGACATGTACAACCAGTACTACCAGACGGCAGTATACCCGAACATGCACATGGGCGCGCACTATAGCGAAGACCTTCGCATGCGCCGCGTAGGTGTTCCAGCACCGGCACCGGCGCCAGCACAGACTCTGCAATTCTCGTCGAACCAATTGCTCGGCCTGCCTGGTGGTGATGCGAGCGATCTGATGAACCAGCTGCAGCCTCAAGTCACAACGCCCTTTGACGAAAGCCAGGTCGACCCATTGCTGTTGGCTTACGATGGTGGCCATCATGCCGAGGTTGACCCAGTTGCTCTCCAGCACGACTATCGCACTGGCTATTCCAACATAATCAATGAAAAGTATGACCCGCAGTACATCAACAGGCTGCTGGAGATCGAACACAACCACGGCAGCTATAACGCGTCGTGGCAGTCTGACCCTACCATGTCCTCACTCGACCAAGAATCCGAGTTCGACAAGTGGGTTGGCGAGCATTGATAGACCGCATGGGAGGTGTTGAAGATGTTTTTTTTTATAGGAATGACCGCATACGCGTGGTTTGAATTGCATGACGAATACCCCTGTCGGTTGTTGGTTCAGCACGGCGTTGATGGACCAAAACCAGACATCTTTATATGCATTGGCGGCGCGATTTGTTGTTTTGTAGAATAGCCATAGAAAGTCGCGTCTTCGTAGAGCGATTGCGACCGAATAAACTCGTCATTTGATCGGGTATCCTCCTAGTCTGACTGGATCGAGTTTGCTGTGATAGGACGAGACGATTGTAGATGAACATATGACGTTGGCGGCTGCGGTGTCGAAGGGTTGCAGTTGCGGCTCAAGGGGCAAGTGCAGGGCCCCGCCATGCCTGCCCCACCTGCATCTTCGCGTCGTAGACGCGACTGCCTCTCATGATTCTGGTGGCGTCCACGACAACAAAGATTTGCCTTCCACATCGTTCACACTCCACACAAGCGGTCTCAGAACTGTAACCTCAGGACCGTAAAGTGCTCATCGCGCCAGGATGTATGGCGAAACGGCCAATAAGCTGGTCAGCACGTCCATTCACTCTCATCCCATGTCCTACTGACACCCTGTGCAGGTCCAGAACGCCAAACGCACACTTGCACTGCCGCACTTACCTCCTTACCAATCGGAGCTCATCAGGTCTGTGGTACGTGAAGTACGAGACCTGGACAAAGATGTAGCCTCGCTCCTTGCGCCATACTCCGGCTCCTTCAACCCAGCTTCATCGCCTGAAACTGCATGTGCCTTACTCGTCAATCACCTCTGCATGCGCCGCAACAAACGCTGCTTACTTGCATACCACAAGGTGCGCAGCGATAAGCTGGAAGAGTACTGCTGGAACGGCGTGGACGTGCTCGAGCAGCAGGCCCAGAAAGCCAATGGCAGTAACGCTGGGGACGGCGGCGCAGCTGGCGCAGAGAGCAGCCTATCACCTGAAGAGGAGGAGTACGTGCGGCAGTACAGTGACCTGTTGGCTGCTTACAAGGGTCAGTGGACAGACATTGACTTGACCGGGAGTCTGGAGCCACCAAGAGACCTGTTCATCGATGTGCGAGTGCTGAAGGATGCAGGTGAGATCCAGACAGAATACG
This sequence comes from Didymella pomorum, assembly GCA_022225945.1. Lineage (NCBI taxonomy): Eukaryota > Fungi > Ascomycota > Dothideomycetes > Pleosporales > Didymellaceae > Didymella > Didymella pomorum. The sequence continues at coordinate 555,895 of JAKJXN010000017.1, read as the reverse complement.
GGTGAGTTCAGCCCAAAGTCCAGTCGTGGCAGTCTTCTAGAAGCCCGCTAGAGATCAGGCCTCAAGCTGACTCAATCACAGGTCCATAACCCTGACCAAGAATAGCCAATTCTACGTACGCCATGGCGACGTCGAGCGACTGATACAGCAAGGCTATCTTCAACGGCTGAGCTAGATCTAACGTGGAACGGTTGGAGCGTGACAAGCGATCTAACATCTGCACAATCACGTCTCCATCAACAACACCTTACGCCACGGCAACGAAACTCAGACCACAAGACCCTATTTTGGGTGCTTCTATATGATCTACGATTAAAGCAGGATTCAACGGGTCTCAACAGGTCCTCCACAAATCCTTCTGAGCCTGCCTTCCTCGACCCTTCTCGAAGCCTGAAGCAACACCAAGGGCTTTCCATTTTGGGTGCGGTGGCAAGGTGCATGCCTTACATCCCGCCATGCCTGTCTCAGCTGCAACAAGCGAGAGGATAGTGAATCAGAGCGCGGAACGCAGGTATCCCAGCTTTGAAGATAAGCCCGTCACCGCAATAAACGCCTTCGCGCTTGTATGACTACACCGGACGACTGCTGCAAGGGGTCGCATGAGGCTCATGTTGATATCACTCAGACCCAATGCCTTGTCGCCTTGTCGCCTTGGGGCTAATCTCGCTACTAGAGTAAAAGGTTTCGAAACAAGGGCTCACTTGACCTGGTCTGTAATCCTTGGACTTAGGCAGAGACCAAGAACCTGGATCTAGGTCATCGTCGTAGTCCAGTCTCGCAACCTAAGGTCGAGTCAGGCCAGCTCTGGCGACCATTCATCACGAAGAGCACGCGCCTGCTGCGTTAGAGCGGCAGCGAGCGAGCGGGAATATGGGTCTTGGTGGTGGTGGAACAGCAGCGGTGAACATGCTCATCTGAACTTGAACCTCAGGGCCTGTCGACTCAGTGGCGTGTACCTTTTGTCGATGTGACCCACGACTGAGAATGAGGAACTAGACGTACAATACACAGAGGTGTCTTAGAGCGAAAACACACGATTAGAACTGCAGAGGTTATCTGAGCGTAATAGAAAGTCCTCGATACGAACGAGTATTACTATGGAGACAATTGAATTACATGGTCACGATGTACACCGTACTTACCCCATGAGCAATTAAGTGTTTAGAATCGTGTTGCAGGTGCCTAGGCACGGTCGTGCTGGTGGCGAAGAGATCTCGAACTGAAGTCTTGAGGATCTGGGACTGGGCGGTCGTGATCAAAGGTATTGCTCATGGGGGTTCGGGGTGTACTTACGGTGGTGACACTTGCCTTGCTTTGCAGCAAGGTTTCCTCCAATTCCATCCTTTCATGTCAAAGTCCAAAACGCCGCCCATGCATTGTCATAGCGATGAGTGATAAATACCAGTTCTGAGTACCACTTCAGACAACGTTGTACCGTCCCGTAGGCCCCCTGACAGCACTCGCGTCTTCCGCCGCAATCGTGCCCTCCCTCAGCAACCTCGTGAGCTCCATCATCGCCTGCGTAACCACGTTCTCCGTATCGCCCTCGACCAAAATATACAACTTGGGCAAATCCGTCTCCCCCGGTTCCTTCCCCGGGGCGTAGAAATTCCCCTTGGTCGTGATACTCACACCAGTATTCTCCAATATTTTCGCCACGTTTGTGCGATTCGTGACCGCCCAGCGCGCCTTCTGCGGGAAATCGTTGATCTCGATGGTGCTGTGGTACAAGCCTGCGTCCGGGCCTTTGTTGTCGATGGGCTGACCCGCGTGGATCATGCCCTTTTTGCTGAGGCGGCCGTCGACTTTGTTGGCCGCGGCGAGCGCGCGTTCCTTTGCGCTCATGGGCTTTCCTGTGCTGCTGGGGTCCGGGCGCTCGGTCTTTTGCACGACGATCTTCGAGTTGAGCAACTTCATCCAGCTCGGCTGGTCTTCTTCGGCTTTCGCGGCGGAGGTGTCGGATGCCTTGACGATGCCGGGGCCGGCGACTTCGGGTTTGTTGAGGGTGGGAAGTTCTGGCTCTTCGTCTGAGTCTTCTTCGCCTTCGACTTTGTGGGCGCGCTTTTCGCGCTTCTTTTCCAGGGCGCGCGCGGCGTCCAGCCGATCGAGGCCCTTTCCTCCGAAGCCGCCGAAGAATTTCTCAGTGCCGGCTTTGGCTTTCTCGAGGAAGGTGTCTGCCATTTTCTGGACTGCTTCGGGGACGGGTGTGTCGCTTTCCTTGAGGGCTTTGACGATGTGCACGGCGAAGCGTTCTTGACCGGGGTTCTCGAGGAGGGTAATGGCGGTGCCCTTGTTGCCGGCACGCCCTGTACGACCGCAGCGGTGGACGTAGTCTTCCAAGTGGGTGGGGCAGTCGAAGTTGAAGACCATGGCTAGACCCGGGACGTCCAGACCACGGGCAGCGACGGAGGTAGCGATGAGCACAGAGAGAACACCCTGCTTGAAGTCGTTGATGGCTTCGTTACGATCATTTTGATCTTTGGCACCGTGGATTGTGTTGACAGACCCATACTTAGCCTTGATCAGCTTCGAAAGGAGGTCTTCTGCTGTTTCCTGTTTCTCAGTGAACACCAATACCTGTGCGTTTTCGTCCTCGGAAAACAGCTGGCCAAGATGCAGGAGCAGCTTGTTGATCTTCCTCTCATACGAGGGCTCCACGAGCGAGATCACCTGCGTGATCTCAGGCGCTACCTTACTGCGACCGCCAATGATGACTTCGGCGGGCTTGTTGAGGGCCTTGCGAGCCAGGGCAGCCATGTTTTTGGGGAATGTAGCTGAGAAGAGAATGGTCTGACGATCAGGGCGAACGTTTGCAAGAATCTTCATGACCTGTGGTTCGAAACCCATGTCGAACATACGGTCAGCTTCGTCAAGAATAACGTAAGTGATACGCCTAAAGCTCAGAACTCGACCTGAGTTACTTTGCAGCAGATCGATCAGTCGACCAGGAGTGGCACAGAGAACATGGATACCACCGCGCTTGATCATAGCAATCTGGTCGGAAATGGGCTCTCCACCATACGCACACTCGATCTTGATGCCGGAGGCTTTGAGGAACGGCTTCAGCTCGTTCTTGATTTGCAGAGACAGTTCACGCGTGGGCGCAAGAATCAGTCCAATGGGGCCATCAGATGGCTTCAGAGGACGCTGGTCTAAGATGTGTCTGATCATGGGAATACCGAAACCGAGGGTCTTGCCAGAACCTGTCTTGGCGACACCGATGAGATCACGACCCGACTCGGCAATAGGAATAGCTTGCGCTTGGATGGATGTGGGTCTGTCGTAGCGCACTTTCTGGAAGACGTCCATGGTGGCCTGCAGCAAACCCATCTGGGCCCACTTGGTGACGGGACGAGGCACGTCGTCTGGCTTCACCTTGATGCCGTCCATCTCGTGGCGCAAGTCGGCGACTTCTTCTGGTGTCATGGCAGAGACTTCTGAGGGCTCAGTGTAGAAGTCCTTGCGGAATGGCTCGTACTCAACTTTGTCGTGGTCGACGACAGGTGCCTCCTTCTTCTTCTTCTTGTTCTTGCTCATGGCAAGCAGGTCTTCAGCCTCAACGGAGGTCTGAGCGGGCTCGAGGTCGTCATTGAACATGGCGGTGCCCTGGGGTGCTGACCGGCTGGGTGCGGGCTCGGTCAGGCCAGCCATGAAGGCATCGAGTGGATCGACGTCGTCTTCTTCAGCATCTGCGGTTTCGTCAACCTCCATCTTGTCGGTGCTTTCTTCAACAGCGGGAGCTTCTTCCATGTTGGTGTCCTCGGCGGCTGCAATCTCGGCACGGCGCTTCTCGAGCTGCGCCATCCGCTGGGCGTTGTTCTCTTCGTCGTCGCTGCCCATGTCGTCGAGGGCTGTTCCGTCTTCCTCGTCGGCGTCCGGCAGCGCGTCGGCGTCGTCGATGGGGGCGAAGGCGGGCAGCGCCTGGAACTTTCGCTTGCCGGTGTCGGTGTCGTCCTCGAGAAAGGCTTTCTTGGTGGTCTCTGTTTCGTCTAGCGCGTTCTTGGTCTTCAGCCCGAAGGCGCCAATGTTGCCATTTGTCTTGCCTTGTTGCGCAACAGCGGGTTTGGAAGTGACTGGCTTGCCGGCGGGCTTGGCTGCGAGCGGACGGGCGGCGGCCGACTCGTCGAGCTTGAAGGTGGACTTCTCGGGCTGCTTCTGCTTGAGTTTCTCAGTGGCGCTCTTGATGGGGGCTTTGGCCTTGGCGGGCTCTTCTGTGCCCTCTCGCGTGGGTGTCGCGGCGATGGTGGGCGTGGAGGGAGCGGTGACAGTGGGCGAGGCTACGGTGCCGGGCGTGTCTCCGCCCTTCTCCTTCGCCAGACGCTCTGCATTGCGCTTCTTCCACTCGGCGAGCTTGGCCGCACGGGCGGCCTTCTTCTCTTCCTCCGGGTCTTTGGACGCATGGGTCTTGTCGTCACGGGCGGCGACGGAGCTCAACCGGTCACCGCGCCTGCTCTCGGGCGCGGGTGTGGCCGTCGAGGACCCGGGCCGGCGCGATGTCGAGCGTCGCCGCCTGTCGTCGCGGTCTCTGTCGCCCCTGTTGCGGCTGCGGCTCCTGTCATCGCGTCTGTAGCGGTCTCCTCGGTCTCGCGACCTGTCTCGCCGTCCAGCGGGTGAGCGCGAGCGGCGGCGGTCCCTGCGGTCATCGCGGCGGTCGCGCCCTCCCCTGTCCCTCTCCCTCTCTCGGTCTCTGTCGCGCGGGCGGTCGTCGCGTCTGCTGCTGCCCGGGTAGCGGTCGCTGTAGCGGTCCCGTGACCTGTCTCTGTCGCGGCGTGCTGGCGACCTCGATCGGTCGCGGCGGGGCGGAGAGTAGCGACCGCGGTCGTGCCTTGATGAATCAGCTCGTGTCGCCATGGCGGCTGGCAGCAGTACTGTGTGTGCTTCGGTTACCCGACTGCGTGCGGTGCGTTGACTGAAGTGTCGGGACGATGGCGGTGGTGGTGCAGTTTTGCGTACATTCAAGGGCAAGGTCGGGGAAGGCAGCGGCGGCCACGCGCTAGCAGGGGTAAGCTGCACTAGGGTCCCCACTTCCAGAACTTTTTTGTTACGGCCCTACGGTGCAGGTGGAATCGCGACGGCAAGACTGCGAGACAAGACCACTCCACCGCCAACATGCCCGTCAATCCGCGCAAGAGAAAGGTCGTCACCAAGGAGGCGCCGCCGCCGGAGAGCGAGTCCGAGAACGAATTGGGCGACGGCCTGCTCGAGGGCATCCTGTCGCATTCCGAGGACGAGTCGGAGGGCAGCGAGGCGGACGAAGAGGAGGACGACACCGACGCCAGCAGCATCATCGAGGGGCTGTCCGACGAGGATGAGGACGACGAAGAGGACGAGGACGAGGACGACATCCGCGAGCAGATGCGTGATCTCAAGCTGAAGCGCAAGCCCGGGCAGCAGCCACACGAGATGGACCTGAGTGCTGCCGACTCGCTGGACGCCGACAACGAGGACCTCAAGCCCAACTACACCGTCCAGACGGATGCGAACGGCAACACGCGCTACATGTACCAGGAGATCGAGCCCGTCTACGAGTCCGACGACTCGGACGCCGAGCAGACCAACACCATCGGCAACATCGACCTCAAGTACTACGACGAGTACCCGCACATTGGCTACGACATCGACGGCAAGAAGATCATGCGCCCGGCCAAGGGCGAGGCCCTGGACGCCCTGCTCGACAGCATCGACATCCCCAAGGGCTGGACCGGCCTGACCGACCCGACGACCGGCAAGCCGCTGAACCTGACCGACGAGGAGCTGAGCGTGCTGAAGAAGGTCACCCGCAACGAGGTCATCGAGGAGGGCTACGACCCGTATCCCGAGATGATCGCCTACTTCTCGGGTGTGAACCAGGAGATCATGCCGCTGAGCGCCGCCCCCGAGCCGAAGCGTCGCTTTGTGCCCTCCAAGCACGAGGCCAAGCGCGTCATGAAGATCGTCAAGGCCATCCGCGAGGGCCGCATCGCCCCCTACAAGCCGCCCGAGGAGGAGGAGGAGGCCGACCAGTTCAGCTTCGACGTCTGGGCCGACGAGAAGCCGCGCGACGCAAACTCGATGCACATCGCCGCCCCGAAGCTGCCGCCGCCGGGCTACGAAGCCTCCTACCACCCGCCGCCCGAGTACCTGCCCGACAAGGCCGAGGAGGACGCCTGGCTGGAGCAGGACGAGGAGGACCGCGAGCGCGAGTTCCTGCCCAAGAACTACGAGGCCCTGCGCAAGGTGCCCGGCTACGAGACCTTCGTCAAGGAGCGCTTCGAGCGCAGTCTCGACCTGTACCTCGCCCCGCGCGTGCGCCGCAACAGGCTCAACATCGACCCGGAGTCGCTGCTCCCCAAGCTGCCCGATCCCGAGGACCTCAAGCCCTTCCCCACCACCTGCGCCGCCATCTTCCGCGGCCAGGAGGGCCGCGTGCGCTCCGTCTCCGTCGACCCGCTCGGCATCTTCGTGGCCTCGGGCGGCGACGACGGGTACGTGCGCGTGTGGGAGATCCTGACCGGCCGGCAAGTCTGGAACGCCCGCCTCTCCTCCGAAGAAGCAGTCGACGCCGTATCCTGGCGCCCCGTGAAGGAAGCCTGCATCCTCGCCGCCGCAGCCGGCGAACACGTCTACCTGATCATCCCCTTCTCACTCCTCTCGCCCGACGTCGAGCAGCACTCGCGCGACATCCTGGACGCAGGGTGGGGCTACGCATCGTCCAAGTCACAAACCGCGCCCGCCGAAGACGCGCCCAAGACACCTCCTGGCGTGTGGTCGCGTCCGGAGAGGAAACTGGAGAACAAGGGCGTCCTGATCCAAATCGAAGTCCGCTCGGCAATCAAGACACTCTCCTGGCACCGCCGCGGCGACTACTTCACCACCGTCTCGCCGCGCGGCCAATCCAGCTCCGTCGCCATCCACACCATCTCCAAGCACCTGACCCAGCTCCCCTTCCGCCGCCTGCGCGGCATCGCACAAACAGCGCAATTCCACCCCAGCAAAGCAATCTTCTTCGTCGCAACACGCAACACCATCCGCTCCTACGACCTCGCGAAACAAGAGTTGGTCAAGATATTGCAACCCGGCGCTAAATGGATTAGCAGCATCGACATCCACCCCGGCGGCGACAACCTGCTGGTCGGCACATACGACAAGCGGTTGCTCTGGCACGATTTGGAGCTCTCCACCAAGCCCTACAAGACGCTGCGGTTCCACTCGGCCGCGATTCGCGCCGTGGCGTACCACAAAGGCGGGTATCCGCTGTTCGCCGATGCGAGTGACGACGGCTCGTTGCAGATTTTCCACGGCAAGGTCGTGGACGATCTCATGCAGAACGCGACGATTGTGCCGCTGAAGGTGTTGCGCGGGCACAAGGTGAAGCAGCGGCTGGGTGTCATGGGGGTCGAGTGGCATCCGAGGGAGCCGTGGTGTGTGAGTGCTGGCGCAGACGGGACGATTAGGTTATGGAATTAAAAGGCTGGAGGGGTGAGGGATGAAGTGGATGATATACCAAAAGCATGGGCATTGGTGGCGTTAGCGGAGTATCATAAATCGTACGAGTATCGAAATGAAGACTTTCAACGTTATCAGCCGTGTCGAGCTGGATGCGTATGTGTACTAACATTCTTGCTCACCAGCTTCCCTGCAGACCGCAGATTCACATCCTAGCGCCGACGCCCGTCTCCCCACCCGATACTATCCATCACTCCTCTTCAAGTCTTTCAACGAAGCCCACCAACCTTTTCTTCAACACCACCCCCACCAGCGCACCCGTCCCCTCCTCAGTAACACACAAATACCTGAGTCCCAACTTTCCAAACATCTCCACCGCATACTCGAGCGGCGCCTGCGCGCAAAGGCTCAGCGGCGTGCGGTCCACAAACGGACTGAGGTCCACTTCCAAATGATCCGGCGGTTCGTCATCGACCGTGTGGCCGAGCAGCCGGACATTGTAGTCCTGCTGGCTGGGGCTGAGGGGGATGTGCGGGGACAATTCTGAGAGGCCGAAACCGAGTTCTGCCTGGCTTAGATAGCCTTGAAGTATCGGGACAGTGGAGGGTGGATGGGATTGTACGAGCACGAGGCCTGCGTCCATGAGGCCCCTGCTCTTCAAATCCCTCAACTTTTGCTTAAGCAGCGAGGACGGGACCGTGTTAGACGGCGGCACGGTGACGGTAATGGCGTCCATTGTTTTCCTGGGCGGGATGAGAGCGGAGACTTTCAACCCGCGCTTGCGCACGATCTGCAGCGCGACGTCCGGGTCGAGAAACGGGTGCCCCAGTACGGTTTGCGCGAGGTCGTAGACGCCTTCAGCGGAAATGGCGTCGGCGACCCATTTGGCGATTAGGATCGCAACCATGTTGGGCACGGCGTATTGTAGCTCGCCGGTGAGCTCGAACATGATGACGGCGAGGCTGATGGTCATGCGGCTCACGCCTGCTAGGAAGGCTGCGGCGCCGACGAGCGCGAAGATGCCGGGGGAGACGTCGGCGGGCGTGTAGGGGAGGATGTAGCCGATGAGGCGGCCGAAGAGCGCGCCAGCGTCGAGGGCTGGGATGATTACGCCTGAAGGGACTTTGCAGCCGAAGGTGATGATTGTAAGAACCAGCTTCGTGAGTGTGCCGTAGGTAAGCCAGCCGATGTAGGCCCAGTTCGTCCCGTCTGTTTGCGCCTCATGGAGACAGACAAACGAGGACTTTGATGCGGCATCCGAGCAATCGACCAGCACGTTTTTGATGATGACGTCTCCCGGCTCGCGCGTCAACGGATTGGGAAACTGAAGCAGCGCGGTAGCCAACACGACAAGCCCGACTTCGAATACAGGGTTCTGCTTGATCAGTGGGATCTTGCGGAAGTGTTTACTCCAGATGAAATTGAGCTTGCAAAACAGCCCACCGAAGATGCCGCCCACGACTCCAAGGAGAATGAAGATCAAGTAATGCACGGGCTCGTACTCGGTCCCGTATTTGGTCTCGAAGAGGACGAGTTTGCCAGTGCCGGTTGGGTTCAGAAGCTTAAGAATGATGGCAGCAGTAAGACTGCAGAGAAAAGCGCGCCAAAGGACTTTGCGTGGGAAGTACGTGCTGATCTAGATATCGTCAGCTCCGATGGCCGCGATTGAGTATGACAGGCGTAATACCTCTTCGTAGCTGAACAAGACACCGCCAATAGGAGCACCGAAAGCGACGCTGAGGCCGCTGGCGCAGGCAGCACTTAGTAGTTCACGCATCTTCCTTCCATTGTCGTTGTACTTCGGGAACAGCGATCCAACGAGGTATCCCACGCAAGTGGAAATGTGGACAAAAGGTCCTTCTTTGCCCAAACACATCCCGGTGCTCACAGCGAAGACCGCACCAAAAGCTTTGACGACGAGGACTTTGAACGAGAGTAACGACGGAATGGAGAAACCACTCAAGATGGTCTTGATCTCGGGTATCCTGCAATTACCTCAGCGACAGTTGGTGTTATATTCTTCATGATCCTTACCCGCTGCCGGCAGCCATGTACATGACCTTCCCAGAGCCTGCATTAGGGGCAGGCGCCGGTATGCGCACGCCCGTCGAGATATGAGAGCCATTCGGTTTCGCAACAGGCGGAGATGGAGACTGCTCGCGAGGCTCTTCAGCAGACGGAAGTTGGGTTCTCGTCAACATCGTCGCGCCCGAACTGATGGTGCCAAAAACCAGAGCAAGGGCGACATAGACTGCGAAGCTTCTGACATAGCTATCCGACCAGGCTTGCCACTCGCTGCAGATCGGCTCTGCGCTTCCGGGTACCGCGAAGAGGTGCGGCTTCGAAAGTGACACGCGCTCTGCATGCTCGCGGCAGCAGTTTTCTCGGCTCTTCAATAGACTGGTGCTGCAGTATCCTGTCTTCCAGTCTGCTACTGTAGCCACGGCGACATCGACCATGAAGGCGACCACAGCTGTCAACGCGCCGATGATGACCACAGCAATCCATCCCGACGAAGCGTCGAAGAGCGAGAGGAGCTTGTAGCGCAGTCCAGAGAGCGAGTTGATTTGCCTGAATCTGTATGAGTCTTTGACCTGCTACTGTTAGTACTCAGTCGCCCAGAATGACATGAGCATGGAGTTGTACAAGATCGTGAAGCCAGTCGATCGTCGTATAGTCATTGTACGGCAATCGTTCGCCAACAGTGCTATCGGTCAGCTGCTGTTCCTCCTTGGACAGCGTCGAGGATATCGTAGAGGCCGACTCTACATCTTGCTCGCGCTGAAGATGCGACAACCGTCGGTCGTGCAAAAGCGGCGTCCGTTCGTTTCCAGCCTCGATATCTGGCGTCATCGTTCAGGGCCCCGCTGCGAAAGGTAGTACGAGGGACACGCGAGACATAGCTGCGGGACGCTCAGTAGATATGAAGTCTCGCTTCACAGCCACTGGCATGCACAGTGACGCTGCCATATCTGTGACAGTCTCGCTTATCAGCCGCGGAGATGATCGTCCTAACCTGGGGAAGCTCGAAGTGTAAGGGTCCAGATACTGAGGCTTGAGTACGGAGAGATAAGGAGCCGTGCAAGCGTGGATGACTTCAACGTGATAGGCTGAGATCGCGTACACAACGCTAGCCAGATTGGCGCGTTATCATGTCGCGCTGCAGGTGCGCCTTTTACAAGCGCGGCAATTGCGAATACAAATTGAGATGTCGAGGAATCAAGCTTGAAATTCGAAAGGAAGCCTAGCATCAGTCAACGCGTATGCAATATGTCTGAGCGGAAGGGTATCGGAAACAGATTGGGAAATACACAGAGCCACAGTACCATATCCTTACATGCGTTACGCGAGACAAGAGTACGCTCTGATATCCAGACCAGATGCGCCAAAGGACCAAACCTACGCCGCAATGTGAAGGAGACCGAACCGCCGTCTAGGCCAGAGTACATTGATGTTCCCACAGGCGCGCCAGTCCAACCGACTCAACCACCAATCCGTAAAGTCCAGAGAATCAAGGAAATATCGTGCAAAGAGAGCAGCCCGTCGATGCTGCTCATGTCATCTAGACTGACTTCTCACGGGTGTACCTCTGCTGGTCGGCCTCCTGCTGGTCTTGGAATCGCTACCTAAGGTCAGATTATGCTTTGACAGTTTTCATGTCTGGATACATACCTGCTTCTCGCCGGCACTCAGCGCCTTCCACTCAGCGGAAATGAGCTTGGCCCTCTCAGGGACAGCGATGCCCTGGAAGTCGGGGCTCGCCTGGCGTTCGGCAAAGAAGAAGTTCCAGGCAGAGATTGGGCGCTTGGCTTGGCGATCGTCCTCAATGGTCTTGGTGTGCGCAGGTGTTCCCTTGATCTTGCTTGCGAGCTTCCTTCTGAGCAGATGACGGGCATTGTTTGCAAGACGAATTTCATCGACCGTGTGGGTCTTGACCCAGGCATCGTACTCTGCAATGTTGGCCTCGGTGCGCTCAGCGGCCAGGTGGTTGAATTTCTGGGTGACATATCAGCACGGTGCGTTGATGGCCTCAGAGCGTAGCCTGTACCTCGCGCTCAGCAGGCGTAATATCCTTGAATGCCTTCACGATCTCGGTAAACGATGGCCTGCTTCCTTTGTGTCCCTTAGCGTTTTCTGCAACGTAAACCTGGAAAGCCGAGAGTCGGTGACGCGTGACGGGCTCCTTGAGCGCGGTCTTCCTCAATTGGGTGATCTGGGCCTTCAGCTTCTCCTCATCTGTGAGCACCTTCTTGGGCTTCTTGACTGGCTTCTTAGGAGCAGCCTTCTTAGCAGCCTTCTTTGGCTTTCGCTTCTTGGCTGCAACCTTCTTCGTAGTGGTAGTCTTTGTCACCTTCTTGCCCGCTGCCGCCTTCGCCTTGACGGCCTTCTTGACCGGCGCGGCGGGGTCCTTTGCAGCCTTGGTGGTGGCATACGAGCGCGTCTGGAGCTGCGACACGTGCGCAAGAGTACGGATAGGCAGCGAGAAGCCGTTGCGGGCTGTCCGGACGAGGGTCGCGAGCTTGGGCAGGTCGTGTGCAGCTTGTTTGGGCACCTCGGCCGCCAAGCGGCAGACCGCGCCGCGGGCCAGCATCGCGAAGGTGTGTGGTCGCGTTAACGTGTGTGTTGTCTCACGGAGGGTCTGACGAGCGGCGCGTGTGCGGTTGGCGGGCAATTGGGCGAGGGCGGTGGAGGGACAGTGGTGTGGTGGTCCCGGATTGGGATGAGACAGCTCCGGCCTTGGAAGCTGGGGCCCTTGCATAAGCGACGCGATCAGCGGGACGTCAACAAGCCAAGCCAAGCGAAGAGTCAGTCACGCATCCCGCAACACGCTATTGGTGTGACGCCATAGGGCGATCTGAGAAGTTCAATGGTTCTCAATTGCATGCAAATGTAATCGAAATAGTCGCCAGCAATATTGCCAGGCCGCAAATGATGACGCTGCCCACACGCAGCTCTACATGGTGTATACACAAAACCGACGCGTCCACCTTTGCCAAATAGTCCAGATCAGAGCAACTTTTGCAGATGTCCGCCAAAAAGCAGTTCAACTAGCTCCTCTCGCTTCAATCATTTGACCTCGTAACTGTTGAAAGGTTAGCAGTGCACAACGTCACGCGTGAGGGGCTCATCTTACCTCCAGGGGTGGTCCTCGTCGCCGTACTGGATGGCCTCCATCCACTCCTTCATCTGCAGCGCAATTGGTCCGGCCTCGATGTGGTCCTCAAGACCGCAGTCAACAAGACGGCCCTTCCAGCTGATCTTGCGAACAGGGCTGACAATGGCAGCGGTTCCAGCACCAAAAATCTCCATCATGCGGCCCTCGTCGGCGGCATCAGCAATGTCCTTCATTGTGAACTTCTGCTCGAGGATCTTCCAGCCCTTAGGCTCCAAGCGCTCCCTTGCAAGAGCCAGGATGGAGTCTCGTGTGACACCTTCAAGGATGGTTCCGTCAAGCGGCGCGGTGAGCAGCTCGGGCTGTCCAGTCTCCTTGTTCTTGATCGCAGCGAACAGGTTCATCGTGCCAACCTCAGTGACGTATTCCTCCTCGCCGAACAACCACAGGTTCTGGTGGAAGCCACGGCTGGCAGCCTGCATCTGCGGGACAATGCAGGGCGCATAGTTGGCACCGAGCTTCTTGTCTCCAACACCTCCGGGCCATGCGCGCACAGCGTAATCGGTAGCCTCGAGCGATACAGCCTTGAAGCCTGTGGGGTAGTATGGGCCAACGGGCGAGGCGATAACGTAGAGAAGAGCGGATGCGGGTGGGCCAACACCGAGGGTGCGTTGGGTGCCGATCATGGTTGGGCGGAGGTAGAGCGAGTATCCGCGGGCGCTGTATCGCTATTAACTTCCTGTGCTTTTATATCAACCATTGTTGCAGCTTACTCAGGGATGAAGCGCGCGTCCTCCTTGACGAATTTGCCAATTAGGTCGATCATCGCGTCGGGGTCGAAGTTGGGCAGCGCAATACGTGCAGAAGACTTGTTCAGACGAGCCATGTTCTTGTCTGGCCTGAACAGTCTGATGTTGCCCTTCTTGTCCTTGTAGGCCTTCATGCCCTCGAAGCACTCGAATGCATAGTGGAATACGCAGGTCGCAGGGTCGAGACTGAGGTTCTGGTACGGTGTGATGCGCGCTGGGAGCCATCCTTCTGTCGCTGTCCATTCGAGCGAGAGCATGTGATCTATTCTTTTCTTAGCTATCTGGCCAGCCATGACGCAGCTGGAGCTTCTACCTGTAAAATTGCGGCCGAAGATCAGATCCTCAGGGGGCAGCAGGTCCTTCGGAGAGGTCGTCCGTGTGATACTGAGCTTTGTCGTATCAATGTCCTGAATCTTGCTGCCAACAGAGGCATCCGCGTGGATGCTGTACGGGCGGTGAGTCCGACATCGCAGCGATGCGCTGAGCGGTGTTAACGTCGAACGGAAGGCGCAATTGCTGAGCGACGAAAGCAGCCTCGACGATCTTTGCTGCAACATTGTGATGTGAGTGTTGCAGGACTGTGGAGGGTGTGTGGGGATTAAGTGCGTCGGTCGCAGTGACTATCCTCGATAATGTTGCAGGGTTGATCAACCGACAGTGACCGCTTCGGCTTTCTGCCTGCCGCTAACGGCGTCCAAATCATTGGCCCTTCATCGACAACCCCGGTCATCTCTCCGAATCCGCAGTGCATAGGGCGTGGTCTGAGCAACATTGATAACGGATAGCTGAGGCTATCCACGTGTCTAATAGAACAGTCACTCAGCAATGGAGTCAGAACTGACGAGCTTACAGAGCTCGCACGAACAGCGGTCGAGGGATCAAGCAGCAGACAAATAGGTTGATTCTGGAAGATGCGAGGCACTCCCCGTCGTGTCGCGGAATACTCGTACTGTGTCAGACCTTTCCTTCAGTACAATGGCACTTGAAGCTGTCAAGCCCTTCCGAGCAGGCAAGGAGTCTCTCAAACAATTACAATTAATAATAAAGAAGTTATCTACAATGTAGATGTGGTATCATTCGAGCATGTGCAACGGCCGTTACAATTTCCTTTCCATCCCTTCCTCCACTCTACTGCTCATTCGACGACTCCTCTGCTTCCGGCGCAGCCGGCTTTCCAAAGTTCGTTGGCGCATACGCACTCTTCTCCCTAATCTTCGCGCCACGGAGGTAGAACCAAACAGGCACAGGAACCAGCAACGCAGCCAGGATACCGAGCAGAGTTGACGCCCACTGAATGCCCATGCCCTCAAACATCTGGCGTGCGAAGAGAGGGAACGCAGCTCCACACAAACTACGCAGGAACGTGTTGGCGGCGATGGCGGACGCAGCGAACATGAGGTAGGCGTCGACGAGGTAGTTGAGCGCTTGGAGGAAGATTGCGAGGAGGCCAAAACCGGTGAGGAGACCAGAGATAGTGGGAACTGGAAATTATCAGTGAGGTTCACAGGAAAGATTCTTTGAGACTTACCAATCCAATGAACGTTGGGGTTGTAGCCAGTCCATCCAAACCAGAAAAGGCCAGCGGCGAAGCATGCACCTCCGACGATGACTTCGGGCAGACGCCACTCTGGAATGGGAATGTTGTTGTTGGCGGCGAGCTTCTTCTGGTAGCCCGGCTGACGCGCGAAAATGAGGGTTCCGGCAAGGAGCTGACCAGTAATCATGCCAAAGAACGGAAGGCCTCCAACACCGAGGTTCATGCCATGAACGCCCTGGAAGACCAACGGATAGGCCGTGAGGAAGAGGTAAAGTAATCCGTAGATGAAAGCCATGTATATACTGAGCAGCAGCACGATGCGCTCAGTGACGAGCATCTTCAGCGGCCTGGAAAAGTTCTTCTCGATCAGCTCTCGGAGGTTGATCTCGATTTCCTCCTGTTTGGCGTGTATGCCCCAGTTTTTAGTCCTACGGCGGAGCTCGGCGGCCTTGGAGACGAGGATTTGTGGCGGGTAAGACTCCGAGAGGAAGAGCAGATTGCAGGCAAAGCAGAAGAAGCCCATGAACGAGACAATGTATTCTGTCCAGCGGTATCCGAGATCAGACATGACAATGAAGCCTCCAATAAAGGGAGCCATCAAAGGTCCTGTGAAGACTGTCATGGAAAAGATGGTGATGGCCATGCCACGGGTGCGGTTGTCGAACATGTCGGAGAAGACAGCGGCGACACAAGTCAGCGGACAAGCACCGAAGAATCCACTGAAGAATCGACAGATCAGTAGCGTTTGCAAATCCTTGGAGACAGCGACTGAGATGTTGAAGATCGAGAATCCAAATGAGGCAATAACGAGCGGGAGTCGACGGCCTTTAAGTTCTGAGAATGGAGCCCTAGACGAAGTCAATATTGGGCATTCAGAAATTTAACGCGCATGCATACCACAGAATTGGACCAGTCGCAAAACCCAGTACGTAAAGCGAGGTGGCCAGAGTCGCGACAACAGACCCCACATCATAGACCTGCGCAATAGTTCCAGTCGCCGAAGAGATGATACTCGAGCCGAAAGCAGCTGTGAGCGTAGTGAAGCCGAGCATGGCGGCAGTAGTAAGCTTCTTCTTCAACGGCCAGTTCTGGGCATGTAGAGGGTCATCATGACCATCGAACTCCACGACATAGGCCTCGCGCTCCGGGAGTGGTGGTGGGTACGGCTTCCCTGCTCCAAAGGCCGGCAACGGCTTCCTACTCGTCCTGCTTCGTAAGCTGGCGCCTACTGTTCCGGAATGTTGGCTCCGCTGTGTGTGGATCCGGCTCAATGCTGTCTCGTGGCGCTCAAGTCCTGTGGCGTGGTCGTGTTGTGTGGGTATGCGGGACATGGCAGCTTCACGCTCGACGTCTGATGCTTCCGAAGACGATGTGGAAGCACTCGATACCGTGGACGTCCGCGCGATTGGTTCATGTCTCTCCCCCTTCTCTTGATCCACAGCTGGGGGTCCAAATCGGTCTGGGCTGGCATCTCTTTCTGCGCGCTCGATGTACTTGTCGACGTTATTTTCGGCCATCTTGACTGTGATGCGTCGCGATCGGCGCGCTCGAGCGACTGATCTTCACACTGAGCGATACACAACAAACAAGACCCTACGACGCAAGGGCGTAGCGAGTAATATACACTTTTGAGGATCCCGTGAATCCGGTTAAGTCCAGAGCTTAGCGGGTCAGCCAGTGTCCGCGCTTGTGGTCGGGCACCAGTAAAATGCGAGGTGGGTCTGCAATAGTACCAGGGAGGTAGTCGCGCAGAACTTCGAGATTGGAAACGTCGAGTGGAAGCGGTTGAGATGTTATGAGGACGGTAGAAATGCGTTGTTCGTCTCGAACGTTCTGAGCGAATAGTGATGTTAATGTCAGAGAAGCGAGGCAATGCGCCTAGAGTGACGTATGAGGAAGTTAAGCTTTTGGGTAAGGATCAAGCTCAGCTCGGAAGGCTGACTCCTCCCGCGGGACGCGAAAAGGAGCGAGGTCGAGAATTGCATGCTCCACTAAGACCGGACAATGCGCAATCTCAATTTAATTCGCGAGACCGAGATCTTTTCATGCATCTTGAGAATCTGCAGACATTTAAAAACACATGCGTCCTGACGGGAACGGCGCTGGAACGGCGCGCTGTCAACCCACAATTCAACGGCCACTTTATTTCACAACACCAGATTTATTGCGATGTTTTTGCAAGAACACATTTTTGGCACTGGTCGACGGTGCAGCCGGGCACATCCGTGTCCACGAGGCTCAAATCGTGGCAAAGCTCAAGTCTTAATCAACAGGCGCCTTGATCTCGCACGAGCATTATCAGATTTATTATTACACTCTCGTCTTACCTATTGCAAGCCGAACGTGTTTGCCACTAAGTAGTCTGTTGGTCGTTTGATACGGGCAACAGCCAAACTATTACGGGCCTGACTGATTCTCGCCTGCTGTGAGCGGAGTAGGCGTAGATCCTTTCAGGATGACCACAGTAACCATGAAGCGCTGATCATGATCAGATGGGCAGTACACGGCGCGTAGAAAGAAAGGTATCACAGCAGTGGAGGACGATTGGGTGGTGGGTGTCTCCGCAAAGCAGAGAAGACTGGCATGTCTGCCAGTCATGATTTTGTTTTGTCGTCTAGCGGTGCTCATAAAGACGTCAATCCGTAACCAGGCCCATCCTTCCCATCATTAACTTCATAACAGTAGACTTTCGTCTACAACTTCTGCATGGCAACAACATCGGTGGACTGGACGTGGTCCTCGAACTCCTCAATCTGCTGCTGGAGCTCGTCGAGAGAGACCTTGTCGTCCTCAACAACCAAGTTGATCTGGAGCTTCTTGATACCGAAACCAACAGCAACCAGCTTGGAGGCACCCCAGACAAGACCTTCCTTCTCGATGGAGAGGACGTTAGCCTTGAGCTCATCCATGTTTGTCTCGTCATCTGCATCCTATTAGTATGTGCGGATTCCACCAGTGGCATGATGACTTACCCCAGGGCTTGACGTCAAGGGTGACGATAGACTTAGCAGCAGGCTTTACCTTGCCGGCCTTCTTCTTGTTGTACTCAGCAAGACGCTCAGCCTTGATGCGCTCAGCCTCCTCGTCGACCTCGTCGTCGGAGCCGAAAAGGTCGACATCGTCGTCGTCCTCAGCCTCGGCCTCCTTCTCGGGGGCAGCGGCGGGGTTGAGGGTGAGCTCGCTGGACTCGGGGCCGTAGGCGGTGGCCTCCTTGGTTGGGTCACCGGGGAGGGTCTCGAACTCGCCCTCGAAGGTAAGGATGTGGTTGTACCACCTCCAGGCGTAAGGGAACTTCTCGGGGGCAGGGATCTGCTTGATCTGCTGGAAGACCTTGACGTCGGCCTGCGACGGGGTGTAGCTATTGACTGTCAGACTATGACTCTGCCAGGTACAATCGAGCAGAAGCAGTAGTAATGAGGGGTAGATCAGGGTTGCGACAAGCG
This sequence comes from Didymella pomorum, assembly GCA_022225945.1. Taxonomy (NCBI): domain Eukaryota; kingdom Fungi; phylum Ascomycota; class Dothideomycetes; order Pleosporales; family Didymellaceae; genus Didymella; species Didymella pomorum. The sequence goes on along the minus strand of JAKJXN010000017.1, from coordinate 537,568 downwards.
CTGTGGTTTTGTATTCAGATAGCGGGGTCTTAAGCCGCCTCATTAACACGGACCAATTGTTCTCATCATGAAAGAAAGGAGGGGTTGCGGTGGTGTAGCAAAACAACACACAGAAAGAACCATGGTGGGGTAGCAACTTACCCAACGATGTAGCTGCGGGTCTTGACCCAGTTGTTCAGGAGGGTAAGACCTGCGTCGGACACGAAATCGGTGAAGCCCATGTTTTCGAGTGTTGTGTTATGTGAGAGAAAGGGTCTGTGGTCGCGTTGAGGGGGGAGGAAGTTTGAGGGCAGCAAGAGATTTATTGGGCGCTAACGATTCGCGAAATGCCAAGGTGGGGCTCCATGCACGTGCATTCGTACCTTTCCAGAGCGCGTCGAGCGCAGCTACCTGAGTCAACACTTCTAGTCAACTTCACATTCGGCGCATAGCACCTTGTACCGAGCTGCGGTGACTGTCTGTTGCTAGACAGTTGCAATTTTGCGCTTCAAGCTGGTCGAGAAGCGTCGCGCGACATCGTGGAATTTCGTCGAATGATCCCGGACCTTCGAGCTCAAGCAGCGTCCGCGCGCCATTTATCAGAATATAATCATGTCATGTTCCTCCATCTGATTCCCTCGACTTTTCGAATATCTGTATCATTTGTCGCACGCCATCATGCTAACAAGTAGAGCGCGTGTCGCCGCGAGGCGCATTGCTGCCACCCCTCGATCGTCCATCCGCTCTTCGCCACTGCCAGCGACGCGGTTAGCACAGTCTTCCAACCTCATACGTCCCGTGATTGCAGTAAGGAGTTATGCAAGTGGTCGACCGCATCCCCCAGGTGGGACTCACCGAATGAACATGAGTCCCGAGCCTGAAAAGGCCGCGTTAGAAGAGTTCGGTGTTGATCTTACGGAACGAGCACGCGACGGGAAACTTGACCCAGTCATTGGGCGTGACGGCGAGATCCAGCGAACGATACAAATTCTCTCGAGACGAACGAAGAACAACCCGGTTGTGATTGGACAGGCTGGTACAGGCAAGACAGCCATCATGGAGGGCCTAGCTCAGCGCATTGTCAAGGGCGATGTGCCTGAGTCGATCAAAGACAAACGCGTCATTAGCCTGGATTTAGGCTCCCTCATCGCAGGCGCAAAGTTTCGTGGCGACTTCGAAGAGCGCTTGAAGAGGGTGCTGAAGGAGGTTGAAGAGGCACAAAAGGGCGTCATTCTGTTCGTTGATGAGCTACACACATTGCTTGGTCTAGGCAAGGCTGAAGGCAGTATTGATGCCAGCAACCTGCTCAAGCCAGCGCTGTCTCGAGGCGAACTACAGCTCTGTGGCGCCACCACCCTCAATGAGTATCGACAGATAGAGAAAGATGCGGCGTTGGCACGACGATTCCAGCCCATCTTGGTAGGCGAGCCCACTGTACAAGACACAATCTCTATCCTTCGCGGCATCAAAGAGCGGTACGAAGTCCATCACGGAGTAAGAATTACCGATCCAGCATTGGTAGCTGCTGCTACGTACAGCAATCGATACATCACCGACCGTTTCCTGCCCGACAAGGCAATCGATCTGGTGGACGAGGCTGCGAGCGCTCTTCGTCTGCAGCAGGAGAGCAAGCCAGACGCCATTCAGGAGCTCGATCGCCAGATCATGACCATCCAGATTGAGCTCGAGTCTCTACGCAAGGAGACGGATATTACCAGCAAGGAGCGACGCGAGCGTTTGGAAGAGACATTGAAACAGAAGCAGGCCGATGTCAACGTGCTTACGGAGAAATGGGAGAAGGAGCGCGCTGAGCTCGACGCAATTAAGAACGCTCAGGAGAACCTTGAGAAGGCGAAGGTCGAACTTGAACAAGCCCGACGTGAGGGCAACTACGCCAAGGCTGGACAGCTGCAATACAGCACGATCCCCGAGCTGGAGTCCAAGCTACCAAAGGACGACGAAACAGCCGCAGGCAGCCGACCTGAGTCACTACTGCACGACTCTGTGACTGCCGACGACATCGCCTCTGTTGTATCACGTACCACTGGCATTCCGCTGTCCAAGCTCAACGCTGGCGACATGGAGAAGCTGGTCCATATGGAAGACACCTTGCGCCAATACGTCAAAGGCCAGGATGAGGCACTTACAGCTGTCGCCAACGCTATCCGTATGCAGAGGGCCGGTCTCTCAGGGGAGAACAGGCCGATTGCTTCTTTCATGATGTTGGGTCCCACCGGTGTGGGTAAGACGGAAGTTTGCAAGAGGCTGGCAGAGTACTTGTTTAGCACGCCTCAAGCGGTCATCAGATTCGATATGAGCGAATTCAGCGAGAAGCACACCGTCTCGCGTTTGATCGGCTCGCCTGCAGGATATGTCGGATATGATGACGCCGGGCAGCTCACAGAAGCTGTACGACGAAAGCCATATGCCGTGCTCTTGTTCGACGAGTTCGAGAAAGCACATAAGGATATCTCGACGTTGCTGTTGCAGGTGCTTGACGAGGGCTTCTTGACTGACGCTCAGGGCCATAAGATCGATTTCCGCAACACCATCATTGTCATGACCTCCAATCTTGGTGCAGACATCATTGTCGGCGACGAGATGGTAGATGCAGCTGGCAAGGAGTCGAATGAGATATCACCAGAGGTGCGCGATGCGGTTATGGCTGTGACTCAGTCACACTACGCACCAGAGTTCATTAACCGCCTTGACGAGTTCATCATATTCCGGCGCCTGTCTCGCGAAGCACTGCGCGGCATCGTCGACATCAGGCTGAAGGAGCTCCAGCAGCGACTTGACGATCGCAGGATTATACTCGACTGCTCAGACGAAGTTAAGCAGTGGCTCTGCGATCGAGGCTACGATCCCAAGTTCGGTGCACGCCCGTTGAACAGACTCATCGCCAAGGAGGTTGGCAATGGTCTTGCAGACAAGATCATCAAAGGAGAGATTCGCAGCGGCAACGTCGCCAAGGTCACAATCCGCGAGGATGGGTCTGGCCTCAACGTGGCCGCAGCCTCCTGAGGCGCAACCACATTCACGATGAAACGCCTGCATATGATTTTCGCTTTTGTGTAATATTTGTACAATATGTAACAACACTGCATAGTATGTAGATCCCATTTCTGTCGAAGATACCAATGCATTGCCAATCTTCATTTGTATTTTGCAAGACCGCTGCTCTCGCGTGATATCGGTTGTTGTGCGCTGAAAACATGAACATGGCAGGAACGCGTCGCTCTGTCGTAGCTTCCTCTTTTGGGTCACCGATCACTTCACATCCATCGCCACGCAAACTTCAAGCACATCTAGACGCCCAGGACTGATCTCACCGTTCAAAATGCCGATCAACAAGAAGTACAAGAGACCCTATCGCCACAAAGGCAGCCGCATTTCGGCTTCATCACGAAGTGGCCGCACAGGCAGTGGCCGCAGTTCGACAGTCTCACGTCTTTCAACAGCGCGCTCGTCATCTGTTGCAAGCGTATTTCCACCAAGGCATTGCCAGCAAAGCCAGCGTGCTCCCTTTGTGCAGACGAGTTCGCGAGTCGCTTCTTCAGATGCACAGCAGAGCAGTGACCTCGCCCCAGAGAACGAGGGTACCAACGATGATACACTCAATGAGGTCATCATGGCTGTTGACATGACGCCTCGCGGGACAGTCGGTTGCTGTTACTATGTCGCCCGAGAAGAACGACTTTACTTCATGGAGGACATACAGATTGGGGATGTAGATATCGTCGACACTTGTTGGTCACCATCTCGAAAGTCGGCAGGCGCGATTCTGACCTGAATTAGTAAAGATCTTTATCGACCCCACAGTCATCCTGGTCTCAACGAAGATTGACGACGCCGTGATTGATCGGTTCGATCCTGAAGCCAGAAGCAGCGAGTCAGTCAGTAGGACAAATGATCAGTTTCGCTTGCCGTTCTTGCTCGATGTCCGTCCTCCAAGCGAGTTCTATTACGATACGGCTAAGAGCAAGCTCATGACCCTGAGATTAGGAGAGGAGGATGGTGCACAGGTCACTTTCAACGTGCCAGGCGATCGCCTTGTTGGCTACGATGCAGAAGGGGCACCTGGTCAGCAAGGTCAATTACTTCGACTTGCTGGCTGGGTCGATACGGAGAGCAGAGTCACTGTAAGTTACATCCTGAGGCTGTCTTCGGCTGATTAATGCGTTCTAGGTTGGCTGCGCTGGTGCGCTGTTGTCATATCTGCAGCGCAGACGTGCTGCAGCGTATCTTCCCGGCGACGAAGCTGCATACATTATGTTCCGTATCACAACACTTGAAATGTTCAGCTTACGGGAGACCATGTTCATCAACGCAGACACGCTGCACTCACTCGGCATCATCGATGCGGAGGCACATCCACACTCACACAACAGAGGACCGAACGCCAACTCTGGAGCGAAAGAAGGTCTTTCGGTGTACGGGCTGTTTCATCATCTTGCAAGAACACCTCAAGGAAGGGTTTTGTTGCGTCAATACTTCTTACGGCCAAGCCTCAACATAGACGTCATCAACGAGCGACTCGATGCTGTAAGCACGTTCTCTCGTCCTGAGAATGGCGCAGCATTTGATACGCTCGTGCGGAACATGAAGAACATTGGCAACATGCGTGCAACGATGATCAATCTGCGGAAAGGCGTGGGTGGTTCCATCCCAGGCAGGAACGGTCTTTCAAGATGTGTGTGGACGTCCGTACGAGGAGTGAGTAGATCTCGCATGCCAGCTCAACAACCAGCTGATCCTCTACGCAAAGTTTGCATTTCACGCTCTCAAGATCAAAGATACACTTCAAGAAGTTCTAGGCAGTGACAACCTAGCCGTGAAGAAGAAGGTGCGTTTGCTGAAGCTCCTAAAATATGAGCACTGACATACCCAGATCTTAAAGAAGTTCGAGGGCTACCATCTAGCTCAGGTCGGCCGAAAGATCAGTGAGACGGTTGACTTTGAGAAGTCAGCGGAAGAAGGACGCACAGTTATTTTGCCAGGTATCGATGAGGAGCTCGATCACATGAAGAGGACACTCAATGGACTTGAAGACATCCTCAACCAAGTCGCAGGCAAGCTTTCTGAAGGCATGCCTTCGGATCTGAAGGCTTCGCTGAACGTCATCTATTTCCCGCAGATTGGATTCCTTGTCATCGTCCCAACCGATCCGGCTACCGGGACAGCAGTATATAATGGCAGCTTCGAGAACCCCTGGGAGTCGATGTTCTCAGCCGAGTGGGTCATGCACCAACGACGAAAGTACCTGCTGACTTGAACCCAGAGGACAAGTATACTTCAAGACCGCCGAAGTGAGAGAGATGGACAATCACTTTGGAGATATTTACGGCATCATCTCGGACCGCGAGATAGAGATAAGCCACGAACTCGCGCAGTTCGTGCTACAGTACGAAGAGTTGTTCACATCCTGCTCGGATGTGTGTGGTGAGCTTGACTTGTATAGTTCTCGTTGAAGTGGTCGAGGACCCGGCTAACAGGATTCGTAGTCTGCTAGCTCTAGCGCAGGGTGCGAAGGACTACAATCTAGTCCAGCCACGCATGACTCTCGAAAATACTATTCAGATTGAGAAGGGCCGGCAAGTTTACAATTACTGTTGACTCGCCGGTACAGGACATTCTAACAGCCATTGCAGTCACATACTGCAAGAGCGAACGGTCGCATCTTTTGTGCCGAATAACACTTTCATCGTCGGTGGAGTAGGCGACAACGGGTCTGACGCTTACCGACAACGCGGTTCCTCTAGCTACCTTCAAAGCAGTACTACGAGCCACGAAGGCGGGCCCAGCATGCTTGTCCTAACCGGGCCGAACTATTCAGGTAAGAGCGTGTACCTGAAACAGGTAGCCTTGATCATCTTCATGGCCCACGTCGGCTCCTTCGTGCCTGCGGAGAGCGCAAAGATCGGCTTGACAGACAAGATCCTCTCACGAGTCACAACGCGTGAGACAGTCTCTCGCGCCCAGAGTGCATTTATGATCGACCTGCAGCAGATCTCACTTGCGCTGAACTTGGCAACGCGACGGAGCCTGCTCATAGTTGATGAGTTCGGAAAGGGTACGGGTGCCAGTGATGGAGCTGGGTTGGCATGTGCAGTAATGGAGTATCTACTCAGCCTAGGCAACGAAAGACCGAAGGTGATTGGAGCGACCCATTTCCATGGTAAGCTGAGCGCCACCTTTCTAAGACGCACCACTGAGCCAGCACAGAGATCTTTGAAATGGGCTTGCTAAAGCCTCGGCCGACGCTGAGCTTTGGGCATCTAGAAGTCAGAGTCGACGCTGACAAGTCGCAAATCGATGAGCAGATAACGTATCTGTACAAGTAGGATTAGCAGCAGTTCTGTCTGACGTATGATACTGACGACGTAACAGCCTCTGTGAGGGACGAAGTACTTCGAGCTTCGGCACATGGTCAGTCATTATCGGCTAAGTTTACCGCGTTCTGACATACATCAGCTGCGCAGCTATGAATGGAGTACCGGAAGAGGTTGTCCGCCGTGCAGAAGACTTGGTCCTCCTGGCAATGAAGGGAGAAGACCTGGTAGCTGCGTGTTGCCAAATACCAGAAGACGAAGCTGCAGAACTCAAAGATGCTGTAAGAGCACTGCGGCCTGATATGAGAATTGATTGACAACCCTCAAGGAACAGATTGCACGAGATTTCCTCGAGGCCGACGTTTACAACGAGCCCAGAGCCAAACTGTCAGACATCCTGAAAATCTCAACAATAACGGACTCGCGATCATAGATGCGGAGCGGGCATCTCCATAGCTTCATTGGCGGACTCGTCGATTTTGAAGCGTGTGGAGACCGTAAGCTGCAGGTGTCAGCAATTCGTCATTGGCTCAGTAGCGCTCGAAACCAACAGACGTGTTTCAGATTTACAACTTAGATATGTCCACAGCAGCGCAAATGTCTTGCGAAGAATGTAATGCTGATGCTCACTCAGACGCGCAGTCTTGTGTTGCGGCTGCCACTTGTACTTGATCATCCTCGTTTCTACCCTTTGCGCTTCCGTCGCCCTTCCGCGTTACGACCGGCATCATACCTTCGCAGCTTCCTCGCAAGTTCTGCCATGACGTAAAGCCTATTGTTGATGCCGCATTTGACGAACCTTGACTGTACCAGGTTGTTGCGAGACTCGCCGAGCGCCACACGAAGCGCACCTCGTAGCCTCCGACAGCTCCCAGCAGTCCATGACAACATTTAGTAATCATCCGTTTTTCTCAAAGTACGTGGTCCACGTCTTGTGTGCTGCTGTGTTAAGCGCCCAGGGACGTGTGGCTGGATGCCGTTGATGAGGGGGCACCCTTACTGTTTAAGACTTTCGCTGATATATACCCAGTTCCCACTGAACAGTATACACAACGAAGCCTCTAGGCTGCATCGTCCCCGACTCTTCGCAATGGCTGGTTGGCAATTCGACATCCAAGGTCTCGTCTGGCTCCTTGACGTCCGCCTTATCTTATCGGTAGACTGGGCACGGGGTTGTGACAGTCAATTGAAGGGCAAGAGACAGATCAAATCGTCGCTGGAAGATGAAATCTCAAGTGACTGGTGGGGATGAAAGGGATGTCTTACGGGGCTGCCTTAGGTCTTCGAAAAGTCAATCCCTCGGGCCCACCGTGCCTGGATACAGCATCAGACGGCCCAGGTCAAGCTCGAGCCGCAGGGCTGTCGAGTGACCGTTTCATCATACGGTGATGAAGATTCACGAAGACTAAGACGACTGTCCATCATTGGAGACCTCGACTCTAGGCAACGCAGATATGGCGACATACAATAAGGCCTTTGCTGACTCTCGGTCACCGACCCCAAGTAAAGCTGCCGTTGTCGGTTTCAGATATCTTTCGAATCAGGACGAGAAGTTTTCAAGATCCAATCCAACACATCCAAGGCGCTGGTCCACACACGCAGGTTCCTACCGGCCAAGGCCAATGTCTCGCGGGCTTGTGCAAAGCATACCCCACCTGTCAGATTCTAAGATCATTGTCCCATACCACGCAATGAGGATACTGGTTCGAGAGCGAGGTCAAATTTGATTGTGGGCCGCATTGTTTTCTGACATTGTCGACGTGTTCGCATCTGGGAGTCGTGGAAACCATCAAAGTGCTGGTCTGAAGAGGCTGGGGGCTCCCACATGACCCGGGATGGTTTCATCATCGACCTGTCAATTCGCGATCGCCCATCACTGTTTAGACTGCACAGGGACTTAGTGCGCAGACGCTCCTGCCTCTGGGATTTGCGGCTGTCCGTGACTTATGCGTAAAGAAGAAGACGGTGCGCGCCGCCTCTGGGTACCTTGGACGAAGAGGCTGTTCGATCCCCACTCGCGCATCAAGCGGCGACATTGTACCTGCGTCGACGATATTAGCCTCATCGATCTCAACACCAAACAGCGGACAATCCGAGCGCATCATGCCGCATGATACTATTTTCGGCATCATGATGTCGCGTGGTGATTCAAACTGAAGAGGTACATGCCGCGTAAGTTGGGGAACGAGGCTGAGCAAAGCCCCACCACACGCTCCAAGGCCACGATAGTTTCTATTTCGCAACGGAGCGATGACACAATCCTAGCAGCCTATCTACGCACCGGCTCTGCGAGGTCTTCTAAGACAAGATGCAGGATCAAATGTGCTGGCGACATCCCGTGCCGTTGTGCCGACTTCAACCAGAAGGCGGTAATGACATCCAGAAAGAAGCACTGGTCGTAGGTCTTGCGCAAAGCTGACACCTCGTGTAACCCCAAGAGTGCCCCAGAGCCAACGCCAATAAGATCTAGCTGTATCTCACACCGCAGCAACAGCGCGCTTGTCACCGCTGCCTCTTGTACTGCGTGTACCCAGGTCTGGGGAACCTTTGCAAACGCGCTACCCTTGCATGTGCGCAGTTCGAGCAGCTCCAGACGCCGGCGCCGTCACAGCCATCCCAAGACGGACGCGGTGTCGAGGACTACCACCATCGCGATTCCCATGGGGAGACTAGCAAGGCGCTGTTTATTTTTGCCAGGGCACTTCTACATTCAAACAAGTCAGCGCTAGAAGCAGTTCATACTGCCGGCACTTTGGATTCTCTCCAGTCATTGGATCAAAACCACATGAAAGCAATAGTTTCATTGGTCAAGGGTTTACAAAATGATCAGCCGGTCATAGTCCAGACTGGAAGAGTAATGCGGTCGAAGCGGCCATGGGCGACTCCAAGAGGGCAATCAACATCTGCCCGCATACCAGCAAGGCGGAACGAACGGGCAAAGTTTAGACTGCGCAGCCTCGCTGGTGGTCACTACGATCTTCCTGGATGGGTTCCACAGGTGTGCCTCGCCGGATTTGGAGTGTTTCGACTTTCGAGGCTGGTAGCCGCGCAATGCTCCATGCTAGTAATTTTCACAATGCAGCGCTGCAGCATCAACGATTTCCTGACGGAAAGGCGGTAGGTGTGGATTCGTACAGGGACCATCGAACCGGCCCGAGCCTGGTCGTCGGCAGATGCCTCATCATGACCTGCAAAGCTGCTCGACTACGCTATGTCTAGAGTAGGACTAAAGTCGCTGTAAGCTCTCAGCCCCATTAGACATCCCTGTCGTGCTAGCTGCAGTGTTCCCTACCCCTGGCTCACCAAGCGTAAGCATTGACGCTCACCTACTCTGCCCCGGCAAATGCAGCCTGCACATGCACTTTGAATGTATTCCAAGATGGGCTACCACACTATTCCCAGGCTAAGCGCAGCCGTACCTTTTCCAACACCACCCATATATAATAAAGCACTTCTCGTCCAAAGACAGTCTACCATCCCAACTCGATCAGATCACCACACAAGATGTTCCAGACTATTCCTCAAATCTATACAACACCTCAATCTCCTCCGTCTCCTCCAACCGAGAGTGTGCTGTCTCTTCCCTCGAGCACGACAGTCCCTTTGGGTCCAGACGGGAAGCCCAAACCAAGGAAGATGAGGGCTTCTTGTGATGCATGTTCCCGCGCGAAGGTCAAGTGCGACAAGGTTCGGCCAACTTGCCAACGCTGTGGCAACATGAGCATCTGCTGTAACTACTCTCCCTCGATGAGGTATGCTTTCCTGAGAAGACCTCCCAGAGACTTCATCCTGCTCACACGCACACGCAGATTAGGCAAACCGCGCAAGAACAGGAATCCTGATGGTAGCATCATTCGCGACATTCGCAGGTCCAGTTCATGTGGACCGTTTGGTTCAAGGCCCGAGGTCGCCCCTCGAATTGCCTCATACACAGTAGAGAGCTCTCCGGAGCCTATCGACTCGTTTTACCTCCGCCCGAATACATCCGATCTCCAGTTCCAGGATTCGTTCACAATGGGTTTTGATAGCAGCCAGTCCCCTCCATACTCCGAAGCCAGCTGGTCGAACGAGGAAACGATTGGTTCCCAAGCATCGACAGACATGACGCTCCCGATGACAACGTTTGCTCCTCTTTCGCCTTACAGTGGAACCGGACATGCCCGATCCACAAGCCTGCAAAGCCAGCCAGACTTTCTCGCCCCTATGGACAATGGGATGATCTCGCCACCAATAGCTAGTCCACTACCCTTTGGCCTGCAAGATCAACAAAACCTTACCATGTTTGAGCCTGAGACATTCACGCTGTCCCCACCTCTGATGGCGGCGCCCCAGCCCAGCCCCGCGCCAGCTGTACCAGTGCAGAGTCATGACTGCACACAATTCGCATTTCAGATCCTGAACAGCCTGTACTCGCCACCGTCGTTTCAGCCTGCTTTTGATGACTTCAATGGTAGTGCTGACGGCCTCCCTACCCTTGACGCTGTCCTGTCAGCTAACAAGGCTGCCGTCGAGAGCCTCTCGGCTCTCCTTACCTGCCCTTGCTCGGCGAACCCGCACTTCTCTACAACCATCACCTTCTCGATCACTAAAATCCTTTCATGGTACCAGGCTATTGCTGGTGTCGCTCAAAACATTGTCTCCCCTATCAACACTCGCATGGAGGCCTTCACTCACACACCCATCCTTCTGGGCGACTTCAAGCTCGAAGTTGAGGACGAGGAGACTTTCCGTACCCAGATTATCTTGGGAGAGCTGAGGAAGGTGGAGAAGCTCATCGACATGTTCTCCGAGTGTTACTGCAGGACCTCCAACGACGGCGCTGAGTCTGGCGTTTACACCTCATTAGAGTCATTGCTCCGCACCCGCGTGCGAGATACCTTCAAGTTCACCATGCGCACTGCGCCGCTCGATGTAAAACGTCAGGTTGCCTCCCGTACCCAAAACCGCAATCGCGTCAACACCTTGTAAAAAATTTCCTTCTGTCAATATGCTGCATTTCAGCGCTTCGATACCCTCGTTTGATACCTAGGTACTCTATTATCGTACAGCGTCTCCTTCCAATAGTGCGCGATTGAGCAGTGTCGCTCTCGTTGCACTGTAAAGGTGGCTTTTGCATGCATTTCCTGGCGGATGCCTGGAGATTTGGAGTTTTGTATACATATGTACTTTCATTTATTGGCGAGCACGTCTGGCATTCGGGTACTATCCGATGACATTTATGTACAAACGACCAATGGACCGTTCACGGCCCTTCGTCAATGGTACCGCACAAGCAGATTCTACACCCAGATGCCTTGACAGGCAGCTCCCTTAATTGTGCAAAAGGAATATCGACACCCTAGAACTACCTGCGACAGCATGCGCCACTTTGTCTCTGGTCCTAGCCTTGACAAATGACAGCCAAGCGGACTCAAAGCGTATACTGGGATCAAGGGACGATCAAGAGTCCTCCATTTGCATGCCTCCCTGGTACGTTCTATCTAGGTCGAGGCGAATTCGACGGTCTCGTTGCTGGAGTTTTAGACATCTTTCAAACCACCCGGCAGGCGCTTCAGGTTGAACCTCGAGCTAGAAATCAAACTTCTGGCCCTACTGAGCCGCGGAGAATCTGTGTTGGAACATGGGTGTGCCTTGTGATCGACATCCAGCCTCGCGGCGACCGACTTATTTCTCTTATTGCGCTATGACCGACAAGCCAAGAAGGTTGACCAACTCAAGTTACTATCTTACTCGCCATCTCATCCTGCGTCTTCAATCGTCATCTCAGGTACACACCCCTCCAGCTTACCCGTTCACACGTCCTTCACGCTCGGCCCACGCGGGTGGCTTGCGCCCCAACACACCCCTGCTACATTCATACAAGGACAGCCAGCGCGAGCACCCAATCGTAAATTTAGTGGACCGCACCGCAGTGCCAGGCGCGCTGCGGCAGACCGAGGATGGGGCCATTTAGAGCGTCGTGGCTGAGACTTTCGATAGGTACGTGCTTACCTTGCAGCACCTCGCAGAAGTCTTCCAGGAACCTTGCGGGAGGGTGTGCGATGCGGAAGGTGGGTAGGCGGGGAGTTGACCGGTTCTGTGGCATGTTGTGCGAGGCGGTGCTTACTCAGAGGGCGGTGATCTTGGAGGATCGGTAGGGAAAGGGGGGGGCAGAGATTAAGGTGTGTGCGAGAACAGGAGGGGCCAATTGCGATAGCGATGACGGAAGTGACTTGGAGATTTCTCAGGATCATTCCACTCTGATCCTGTGAGGCTTGCCGATTTGCTTCTGCAAGAAGAACAAGACCCACATTTTACCTGTGCCAGTCTCTCCGGGTAAACCCACTGGGGCCGTTCCTTCCGCCTTCCGTGGCGCCCCCACGCAATTGCGCGTGTCATGGGCATCGAAAGGAAGGCACGTAGCAACCGTAACGCTCTCTTCTTTTTGATCTCGCGACACCAGAATCCATTCAGTCTTGAAGAAAGAATGTCACAACTGCAGCTCGCAGTCCCTCAGCCTCGTAACCCACGTGCATGCGCCAAAAACAGCGCGTGTGAACCACGGCCCCTGCCTGCACCTGCCTGCACCTGCCCGCACCCATGCACGAGCCAGGGTTCCCGCCGCTAAGCTTTGCAGTCCTGCCCAAATGCAGCAGTCAGGCTGTGAAGGATCGCACCGAGCATACCCATTGGCTCACATAGATTACTACCAATAGTACGGCCTTTCCAATACACATGTGCAGACAAGCGAAAGCTGTTGCGTGAGGTACAGCAACACCAGGCTGCATGTGGTGCATTGTACTTTTCTGGGAAGAGTTCGGCTTGACCGGGGCTTAGTGATAGGCAATCGCCGGATCGTACGAGTAGGGCACCAATGAGGCGGGTGCAGTGGGTTTTGCCGGTGTAGGAGAGGACACTGCCTCGTTGTAAAAAGGTATGCTTTGGGCGGTTGGAAAGTTCTTGACCACGCCGTATGGGGAGCGTTTTGCGTGACAGGCGGCTTGCTGTATGTCTCCATGAGGACAAAAGATTGGGACCAAATATAGCATTTGATGTCCTTTGAGAGAAATGACAAAATCCCTCGTTGGCGATTTCCGTGAATATTAGCCACAAATCCTTTGCCCACACTGTATCTCAAATGCGGCAGGTGCAGAACTGGACGGGAGTTTCGAGAATGCCGCCATGTTATTCTGATGTGTACTTCCTCTTCGAGAGCTCGTGTGATTCTCGCTATTTGACGACTGGAAAGCGTTTTGACGACTTGAGGTGGACGTCCAAGTTTCGTTGGCTGGAACAATCTGGTGTTGGTATGCCGGATGCATCCTCCTCCATGAACTGGCTTGAACGCTTCATAGCATTTTCGCCGTGATTGAGATTGAGCAAAGGTCGACATAATGGCGCAAAGCGAGCGCAAAAGGATTAGTTGAGTATGACTCAATAGTGGATTGTAATATCTGTATTCCAGTTTGATGTGACGGAGAGGCGGAAGTACAGGCTTCTTATACGATCTTTGCGAAATTTCGCTCCCTTCTTGGTTCGTGAACCCTTGATCCAGGGACCTGTAACTTGGCAGACAATCGGGAGACGGTGCTAGTCTCGACCATGGTAAGGGATTGTGAACGAGGCTGCATCATGTCAAAGTCGTAGTCCGACCGAGGTGTGTTTCCAACCGCTCTATCGCCGCTTTCGAACCATCCGTTCGTCCACCTCCCTAAGGTGGAAAGCTATCTGCGTCGTTGCGAGGTTGTAGGCTGTCCGAAGAGGTGTACAAACAACAGCTTTGCAACCTTAGCAAAGCGTGGTCGAAGGGTTGAGCTTGTGTCGAACCACATTGTATTACGGAAAATTCTTTGCCGCGTCAGGAACGCCGTTCCAGCGAATGATCCGGACTCTCAGAGGTACACGCCCTCCTCCTCATCATCGGCCTGTGCCGAGCTGCCATTTGTCTGTCCCTGCGTCACGAGAGTGGCGGTTGAAGTAGCCGGAACGGTCGACGCGGTTGGCCCCGTACCATTCTGTACAGTACTTGCGCCATTCAAGCCAATAGCGCCCTCTTCTTTCCTGACCTCGCCCTCGTTCTGAGGCCTCCATGGCAGGCCACGAACCTCCTCGACTTCTTTTCTGATCAGCTCCATACGCTCGTTGAAGTTCTTCATGACTTGTCGGTTCTCGAGAAGCGCTTCATAGCAGTCGCGGTCGTCGTTTTCGCGGGCAAAGTCTTCCAGCTGCTTGTTGCTGGACTCGAGATGTGTGATGTTGTTGGTAAGCTCGGCGTGCTTTGCGTATAGCGAGGATATAGGCAGGTCCTTGAGAGCGGCGGCGAATCGTGCAGCATTAATCGGTGTTGATTCGGCGGACATCGTGATGACTGTAGATGTTCTGCAGAATCGTTGCAGGAGCTCGTTATCGTCGATGTTGTCGTGGCGTAGAGAGAAAGTGTGATGACGTGGGGAAGCTGATGTGGGGCTGCGCGTCGCGTACTCGCGCGCCTTCCCCTGCTGTCCTCTCTTCCTCACGGCAATCATACTGTCGCAACACGTCACACCGGATCTTCTTGTCACGCGCGCTCTCCAACACAAATGGCCTGTGACATCAACAGCCATTCCTCTCACAAATCCCGCCCTTAGCCTACTGTGGACGACTTTGCCATAGGAGGCCTCAATGTAGCTCGCAAACTGTCGTTACTGGTCCGTAGTCTCGTCCGGCACGACATTTGCAGACCACTGAGCAAGACACTCCGCGGCCATGTTCGTCTGCCTCGGTGTGAGGTTCGTCACATGCCTCAAGCCACTGACTGCTTTTCAACGCCGAGCACTGGAGCTCTCGAGCACGGAAAGTTATCAACAAGCCATGACCGACGTATACGGTATTACGGTTAGGATGTTGCGGGGGACGCTTAATCCACCTACCGAGGCAGCGCAAGGGATGCTGATTGGTATCAGGGCTGCTCGAATTGAGCCGTCAGTAGACTAAACATCGAGAAGCACACCGAACGGGCTTAGGTCTGGCACTACTCTATGGATCGGCACGCCAGACGGGCGACTGCACCGACCATGCTGCAGATCTGGGGTAGAATCTATAGACGGCTCGTACAACCTCATGAGCTAATTGTAGACGATGTGGGGTGAAGCGAACATGGATTACGGCTATAAAGGTACAACATGGTCTGAAGTCATGTTTCTTCAACTGGGACAGCCGTTGAGCATCGCATGGGAACCATGGCTCCTTCTGCTGTCAAGTTGCTGTTTAGTTCCCTGCTCTGTTCGGCCACAGTTCTTGCTGCACCGGCTGCTACGAACCCGACTGTATCTATATCCGCAGGAACAATCATAGGTACAGCAACGAAGCCCGCCAACCAACCATCACTTACAGCCTCTGCAAATGCTTACCTAGGAGTGCCGTTTGCAAAGTCGCCACCGGAAAGATTCAGTCCGCCAGAAGCAGCGTCTCCATGGTCTACGCCGTTGCAGGCTCAGGCTGTCAAGTCAGCGTGCATTCAGCAGTTCTCTGGCTCAGGTCAGACGCAGGCACGGACAAAGCAATTCTTCAATAATCCTGATGGCCCGGCTCCTGAAGAGAGTGAGGATTGCTTGTACCTCAATGTCTACACTCCACCAGGTGTGACGCCCGACAGCAAGAAGGCAGTCTTGTTTTGGTTATTCGGTGTAAGCAGAAAAGCCCTCGATAGGGTCTTAGAGGCATTGACAATAATAGGGCAATCTCCAATTCGGCACTGGCAGTCTTCAGTACTACGATGGTAGTTCCCTAGCTATCACCCAAGATGTCGTAGTTGTCACTATCAACTACCGGACCAACAGTATGTATTTGCACTGTTTGCATGTGACGAATCGCGGATCTCCACTGACAGAGCTTAGTCTTCGGTTTCTCTAACTCACCAGAGGTCCCATCCGGCTCCCAGAACTCGGGTTTCCTCGACCAACGATTCGCCCTGCAATGGGTGCAACAAAACATCGCTGCATTCGGCGGCGACCCTAGCCGGGTGACCCTCTTCGGCGAATCCGCAGGCGGCGAAAGTGTCAAGCAGCTGCTTGCCAATCCACCGTCCCCACGATCCTTCTCAGCAGCCATCCTTGAGAGTGAGAATGCAGTCTTTACTGGTAGCGGTCTGGCAAGCTACGTCCAGGTTCTCACAAATTTTGGCTGCACAGACATCGCTTGTTTGAGGAAGGTGGACGCCATGGCGATCAAGAGCTACATCGAAGCCAACAGCCTTAATTTCCCGCCTGTAAATGGTGACGGAACATCTATCGACGATGTCAGGCCCAGCATTTTGTCAAAGAAGTTTGCTAGTGTGCCCACGTTCTTTGGTACCAACCTGAATGAAGCCCGCGTCTTCCTTGCTGTCTTAGGTCTTGACAACGGCACTGCAGCGGTCGATGGCGCGTTTAGAAGCGTTGGTATCACAGATCCGAAAATCAGGCAGAGTATCCTGGCTGTGTACGCCGCACAGGGTATCGTAGATCTTTACCTCATCGCCGACCGGTATGTGATATGCCACATCTTCGTGCCTGAAGCTTACAGAAAGACAGCATCCTCACCGATTTGATCTTCACATGCTCCACCAGCACCATTTCCTCTTTCCTTGCTCTGAACGGCTACACGACTTACCGCTACCGTTACGATGCATCCTTCCCTACGACGTCCATTTTCGCTAACTCCGGCGCATACCACACCTCTGAGATTCCTGAGGTGTTTGGCACCTACTCAGTCAGCAACCAATTCGGCACCGTTACAACTCAGCAGATTGATCTGAGTGCTTTTATGCAGAAGACATGGGCAGGTTTTGCGAAGAACCCGGCAGGGGGCGTGGGGTGGCCAAGAGTAGGTAGCGCACTCGGGAAGGAGCTGGGATTGCTCGGCAGCAATGGCAGCAGTGGGGTCACTGTGGTGAACACACTTGTTGCGGACTACCCATGTCCAGTATATGCGCCGATTGGAGATGCGCTGAAGTTCAACTATAGGTAGGTGGCAGTCGACAGGCCAGTGAACAGAAGACGTGAGCAAAAGCATGAGCGTCGGAATTCGAGCAGATATCAGGCAGCACCTTGGTCGAAGAAGGGCATAGCTCAACGGATGTCAGGCGCTAGAGGGCTATCTCCTCTAGCAGGCGAAGGAAGCCAAAGAGTCATACATAGCGGGTTCGAATTCTGCCACTCAGAAGCGGTGCACGCTATTCATACTGCGAGTGACCTACTACGAAGCAATATAGCTATCATGAGCTATGCAAGTGTGCTTTCGTGGCAATGATGTCTCTGGGCAGCCATGCAGTTCTGGAGGTGTTGGGCTATAACTCTCTTTGTATGTGCCCAACAGCGCAGACGCAATATCTGTAGCTAAGTTACCGGAGGCGATGTCTGAGCAGGCCGTTAAACATGCCTTGTTGATATGCGAAAGCGGTGTGCGAAAAAGAGATGTCAGACTTTCTTGGTTAGCATGAACTGACAGTCTAGCAGTTAACACCCTTTACATCGGTGATTGGTTCGGTGAGACTGCCTCGAGCTGAGCCCCATGGAAGTGGCGTTCAGCTGACGCAGCTAATACGCTGACCTTGCAGCCTCGACTCCACGACACCAACAAGGTAGATATAGAAGTAGAAAATGGGGTGCAACAGTCCACTAAGTCTCTCCATGTGCATGCAGTGGCAAATGGCCACATCGCTCATGTCCGAGTCTTATGTCCCCGGAGCAAATCTGCGTCCTGGGGCTGTGCAAATGCAGATCTTGCTATGAGTGCAGGTCGACATTTGGTCTGAGCAAGGAGATAGACAGTTCTGAAGTCCAGTTGCCTCTTCGACATCTTCGTGCTTAGGGTGCATTGTCACAGTACGAGGACCGTCAACATCGCCTACATCGTTGGACGGGGCCCAACACGGGCTACGATGCCTGACAGCTCCACTGGGCGAGCTCTTTGGCCGCGTTTGAGATCGCTAGAGCTTTTACAGTCCTTTCCATATGCATGCATACGCATGGGCCCTCTACACGTGGCCCAAGGGATTGTAGACTGTGTATTCCAATCAGTACTGAGCATAGTGCAGCATCACTATCAAAAGGGAATCTAGCTCCTCCACACCGGGAATGCCTTGATGAGTGACGTTTGCTCGTGTACCGGACAAATGCTAGCTCATACCTAGGTCTGCTGTTCTGACTGGGTGGAAGAAATCCAGAAGTCTTCCAATGGCGCCACTAGCATGCAACTAATCCCAACGTTCACCAATCTGTACTTCCCGATACTTCAGCTCCGCAAGCAAGTAACGGGGAGATGGTACGCCACTAGTCGTTAGGCAGTAGGCAGACTAATGCAAGGGTGACTCGTAAAGTGAGTGTGGCGGAGGCTTGGCTGAAAGCTGCCTTCAAATAGGGAGGACAGCTTTCGCGCATGACAAGTATTCTACACAATATGTATACTCGGAATGGCTCCCAAGATACATGAGGACGGCTCATATCCCGCCCGACGAAGTAGCTGCCCAAGAGCGCAGGCCGGAATGCCAAGACGCAAACGGTGGCCTGGAAGGTCTCCCTCTTGGAGCCCGGATCATTCAACAGAACTTGCAGGCCCCCCTTACGACACACTTCCGCTACCACAACGCGGACAAGACAGTGCAGCCTTTCCTTTCCGACCTTTCTACGGGAGCCGGAGCGCGCATGCGAACGGCTGACTGCGCTTACGACGCACCGACATCCTCGAAGTTCCGCCATGGCGCGTCTGTACACAGTACATCTGCATCAAGTAACGTTGGAGGGCTAGACTGAATGTGGAGACCGGAGTGCTTGCAGCTGGTGATGCGGTTTGGGTTGTTGTTGTCTGTTCTCTGTGTGACGCAACGACGCGGTCGAGGCAATGACAGCACGTGGTACTGCGCCGCAGGATCATCCACTTCCGATCATTCCTCTCTTCCGAACTCGAACGCCTTTCACACATCACGAGACGTCGCGCATGGAGAGAAGATCTTCGAAACATATATGGGATTAGCCAGGCAGTCGCAGCCTGCTATCTAGGGTATATGGGGTATCGTATGGATGCGCCGTCCTTGCTTCGCTGTTGCAGATAAACATGCTGCTGAACTATGAACAGACGGCGCCGCGAAGAGACCTGGTTGCCCGTCAACGTATATTGAACGCCCAAACGCCAGTAAAACGCAAACAAACACCGAAACCTCAAACGCAGAGCAGCGACCATGAAATCCGCAGCACCGGCCCCGGGGGGAAGGCACCCATCATCGCCGACGCGCCATGCCGTCCTTCTCTTTTTTGAATGATTTCTACTAATTAATAAAAGAAACACAGATGAAAGAAGCGGTACAGTCATCTTAATCGAAGCGCTCTCCAGCACAGGACACCGCTGTCGCATTAAGGCGAAGACTCTGGATTGCAAAACGACAAAACCCTGATCGGTCGACCAACATCCGAGCCGGCCATCAGGAGAAAGAGACTAAAGAAAGGGATTATCTTGGACGGCTTTGTAATACACGAGTCGATGTGAAGGATCGGTCGGTGTCGAATCTAAGAATCCAAGCACTGCTGCCTCGGGGACCCTCACAGGGTGGGACCACACAACCGAGCAGTATGGTGTAGTGTGAATTCGGGGGGACCTGGCTTGCTCGGATATCACCTGTCGCTTACGGGCCATGCTGGGTGGTGCGTCTGGTAATGCTTCTCGAGGTAGCGCCAACGAGTGTATGGGTCCTTTTTGCAAGCGGGCACTTTACAAGGGTACCTTTTGTTCCCGTGCTTGGTCCTTCGATGCCGACCTAGATTGCTCCTCGCATAACTGCCCCTGAAAAAGGCACCGCACTGCTCGCAGTGCGCTCCGTCAGCTGTTGATGCTTGCATGGGTCCAAATTGTACCGGATACCCGACACCGGAGAAGATTGGGCCAGTCCCATGAGCCGTGGACATCTGGTGCGTGGGTGGCGTCGTGATGAGACCCTGTGTTTGCAGAGCGCTGACTTCTTCTTGGAAAGATGCAATGGATTCGTGGAGATCGACCACATCTGCATAAACACCGGGCGGCAATGGCGACACTTCTTCGTAGAAGTTCGACAAATCGAACGCAACACCAATGCGCGGCAACATTGCAGCAGACTCGCCTGTATATTGCGACATCTGTCCATGTTCAACTGCGGAGGCATCTGATTGCGCATTCATCGTAGACCGCTCCCAGTACAGATTGCCTGTGCCAGAGATATTGGCAGGGTTCGTTCCATGATCAATATCGGGGCGCATGACCGGGTTGAAAAAGGGAGGGATATTCCCAGTGTTCTCATCATAAGCCATATGATCAAGAGGGCCGTCATCCGGAAGCTGATCTCCTTCTGTCAGGGAAGCCAACTCCTGCTCGGTATCCACTATCGAACATGTGGTTTCAGAAGGGCAATCCACTATGTCTGATCTGTTGTCCCCGGCAGTCACATAGTCCATCTCGTCCCCGTCGTCACCCCACCGGTGGAGGTGACCATCCGTCATATCAAAGTCAGAACGATTGGAGGCAGGCATCTGACAATCGGTCATTCCAACAAAGTTTCCACACTGCTGCGCGGGAGCAACAGCAGGCGGCGAGCTAAATTGGGCACCTAGATCCCACGAAGGGGTCGCAAACAAGTCGCAATCTTGTTGCACTTGATAGGATTGATGGAGCATTGAGTTTGTATCACCCAGTTCACCGGAATCGAGATCTTCAAAGATCTCGATATCGGATCTTCCGGACTCAGCCCGACCAGCCAAGGGCTCGACCCGGCTGTGACTGATCGGCGGGCTTGACAGAGGACTGATCTTGCCGTACTCTCTATATCCTTGATGAGCATCTGCACAAGCATGGGGATGGTACAAAACACTGGGGGTTGGCCCCGGTGCTTTGAGAAGCTCAGTACGACGTTGGCTGCGAGAAGACGAGGTTGCTTTTATTCCAGGAGACATGCCCTCCGTAAGTGCGCCCGAGGTGGTTCGATGTGTCAGGCTCTGTGGCATGGTTGCCAAGGCGCGCCTACCGGCGATAGCGGCCTCAGAGCGACGAGAGTTGGCTTTTGCTCGAAGCGATCTGCTCTGAATCTGTGCCAGTAGAACAAGGTCGTGGTGTGATGATGTCCGCGCCAAAAAAGATATGCGTCGTACTTGCGCTCTTGTCAAGCTCCCAGATGGCCGGTGACACCAGCCCAACACTCCAATTGTACGCAGAAAAGATCCCGCTTGGACAGGCACACCTGACGACTGAAAGATCTTCGAACGAAGAAGTTGAGCCTTGCCTTTGGGGAGTGGGGGTTCGGTCGAGGTCGGATAGCGGTGTGGTCGACGTGAAGGTCGACGCAAAAGCTTAGGGTCGAGGTCGTGGTCGAGAAGTGATGAGCCAGCTGCTGTGAAAGACACGCAGGGATCACCCGAAAGTATTGACGTCCGCGTTGCTGAGCTTTTGGCGAAGTCGACTCGGAAGCGGTCGATGTCGGAGGGCGTTGGTGTTCGGAAGGACAGTGGGCAGCTCAGGGCAAACCAACGGGAACAGCAGCATGAATAAATCACACTGCCGTACCTAAAGAGGATCAGCAAGAGTTTCAGGATTTGGGCTGTATGAGGTTCAGTGTATAGTGTATGGTTGTGCGAGCTGGCTTGTCCAAGATGTTGGGAGGAGGCATTGCAGGAGAGTCCTCCACCGAGCTAGCACACGCGGATGCAGTCATCGACCAACAGTCCGGATGCTCACGAAAGCAAGTCGACAGCAGTTCACCTAATCCTTCGATTTGCAAAATATGGATCAACAATTATAAGTCAGGTCAAACCTACGGTATACGAGACCTGAAAATGTCAACATGGCATTACGAAGGTACTCCGGTTCGACATCCGAATGAGCTCCGAATCCCACAGTCGGTAATCCATGATGGACGTGTGCAGGGAGGATGACCAGGCAGCAAAGGTAGAGCTTGTATCGTCGACTGCGGACTGGACAATGAGCTGTGGTGCGGTCCGTGAAAAATGAGTTGTGGCAGTGCTGCAGTCGAGTAGCTCTGCACAGCCCTAAAACCGCAACAGCTTGCTCAGCAGAGCTCTATCGCTGCAATATATGCAGACGTAATTGACCTGGAGCTTGCAATTGCAAATGGGAGGTCGGATGCAAGCTGAGAGTGGTCTCCTGTAGCGCAGCGCAATGGTTGGATGTTTGGTGAAGCGAGCACCTGGTGTAAAAGGAAAGTCATGCAATGACACGCGAGCGTGGCACCCGAGATTCATATGAACAAGCTCTGGACGCAATATGCAGCGAGCTCTGAAAGCTAATGCACTTTGCACGTCAATGGCTTTCTCAAGCGCATGCTTTGCGTCTGGTGCTGCAGGGCGGGTGGAGCACCTTCAATACGGCGGCGCATGTTGTGGCCGCGGTCAGCAGCCATGGGAGCCGACTCGAGTGGAGGTGTACATTCAAAACGGGCACAAACCTCTCCATTGCCGGTAGCTGTAACCTCCTCAAGTTCGCGGCTATCCCGACAGTCTCCGCTGTGAAATACTGATGAGGTCTGGCTCGTTCAGGAGGGGCATGGTTCGTATGTGGATGGAATCAACCAACGACCTCACTTTCGCAGCCTCGTCGGTCGAGGTGGGGCAGGAGGCCGAAAACGCCAAATACCAAACACCAACCACCTCAATTCGAGATCGAACGGCACAACTTGCTTGCCACCTATACGCTGAGTATCGGCACGATGGATCCGTTGATGAATTCTTCCAATGATTCCATTCAGCTCCTTCATGCAAGAGCTGCAGTAGCTGAGACGCCTCGAGAAGAGCGTGCAGCACGCTGTACGTGACGGCCCAGGATCTAAGCGCGAGCTTTCAGCCCCCACAGCTGTAGAAACGAGCCGTCAATCGCCTATCGCGCCATCATTTCGGGCTCTCGAGCTGACACGTGCCGTTCCTAGAACCGGGTTACGCTTTATACCAGCGATGGCAATTCGTTGACTGCCCAGGCGAAAATCCGACACCTCGGGGATGGACCCGCAACCCAAAACCATTCATCGCCATGAACAAGGTCAGGTCGTCAACGGCCGGAGCAAACCGATCTCCTCCTGACAAACGCTTCTTTCGCTACCCCACTAGCGAAAGTAGAAGGCGTGAAAATCGTCTTCCCTCGTCACAGAATCCAACACGAGATCTGGGCAAGCTACGTCTGCATTCACGTCGCAGCAGTTCATATTTCGTGCAATGGTGGGATCGTCGTCGAGCAGATCTTGAAACGCATCTGCAAGCTGAGATCAGGATCATGATATACCTGAGGTGCATTAAACCATCAACTTAGATGTGGCTCTTTCTGACCGGCAGATCTAACCGGAGGCAAGAGATCTTATATCATCGGCCAATGGCATGCAGAGTGCGTGGCCCTGCAGCTGTTCTGCTTGAGCCTTGGACGGTAACCACACCAGAAGCCGGTTTCTGAATCAAGCGTCGTGGTGCAGCGGCTCTTATTGTAGATTCTTGCCAGAAGTCCAGCAATCTGCTCTCGTTGGGGCGTCCGAGAGTATTTCAGCTTAGAAACGCAGTCGCTGACCTGCAGTGGCGCAGTCGAAGAATGCGCCATCTGAGGCGACTCACCTGCAACAAGGAAGATACGGCAAGAAGAACACTTTCAACACTCACCGGCTTTGATCTACAACGATATGATCCTTCAATGACAGAGTATACTCGTCGGCAGGAACATTATCAACTCTTTCAGCGTAGGGCTGAGCCTGAGCAACGTGGCGGGTTCGCGAGATTCCAGGTCAGTGTGTGGGACAGCTAGATACCCACTCACAGCTACAACATGACATCAGACACTCGCGTCAGCTTCTTGCTTCAATACTTGCATGAACAGGCCATCGGTGGTTCGTTTGGATGATGTGAGGTTGATTGGGTACGAGCACCGAAGGCAAGGAAGCACCGAAACCTGAGGGAGACCACAGAGCTTTTGCAGACCAGTAAGCTGTAACATTGTACTGCGCTAAGAAGACCTGGTACCGTTACCTGGTAACTAAGGATGATGACGAGGTATATGTGGGAAGCCTGCTCCTACTTTTGCGGCCCCGAGTGAACGCAGTCCGTTCCGCCCACGACTACCTCTCGGCTACTCTCGTCATCAGCAATTGATCTTGAGTGAGGCGAACCAGAGTGGTACATACCTGACAGACGAACGACCGTCATTGATGCTCTACTCGAGCCAATCAGATTGGGCTTCTAGCCTGCGACGTCCGCCTAAACGATCCCACCTTTGAGCTCGCAAACACCGAACCAAGGTAAAGAAGCAAACGAAGGCCTTCACCAAACGTTCGAAATTCCTCGCCTCTCACGCAACTTTCCGCCACTTTTGCTGACGACTACGCCCTACTTCAGTACACATCGATGAATGGCAACGTCTCCGGGAAGTGAGGCGGGAAGATCAGCAAAGATCAGCGCCGCACCACATACGATCCAGAATTTTTCTAGATGGTATTGGATAGACAACGCATCTTTTGGACTTTCCAAGGAAGAAGTGACGTTGGTGTTCCATGTGGGCATCGATTGTTTGGTTGACGACCGTCCCGCCAGCTTTGTTCGATCACTCTCTTCAACCCTCCTACCTCGGCAGATCACCAGTCGATGTAGACGGGAGATGATCTTACATCGATGCAGCTTCTCGACACCTGTCGAACGAAGTCAACGTTGTGCGTCTAGCTCAGCCCAGCAGGGACACGAACCGCATGCCTGCCGCACAACCCCACCGAGCCACGGTACCCAGCTACCACCTCTTTACGCCGAGAACGTATCTATACCCGAGACGCAGACATGAGAGACACAAGAGGGACAAACCGAGAAGGAGCTAGAGAAGAAATACTTCCGGAGAACAGGATCGGCGAGCCGACATAGCAGACATGGGGTGTCGAGTAATGGCTAAGACCAGCTTCCTGGACCATACAAGCTGTAACAACATACCGTCGATGAAGAGGATATACAATAGTGCGGGCATGCAAAGCACCATGAAACGTCAAACAGGAGCAAAGTAAGAAGGATGTCGTCAAAACGACTTGCAAAGGGAGACGACGACAGGCATTCTGTGTTGAAGTCGATCGTGGAGCAGGCGCAGGGTGAAAGAATTCCGCAGCAAGTACAACAACAGCGGTCGCACCTGTATCGTACGGCCAATGGCCCGCCCGAATTTTGAATCTGCCTTCACCTGCGGGCGATGGGACTCAGATGCATTAGCTCAGGATGACGCTTGCGTTGGTGCTTCAACCGGGCATCCGTTCGCTTAAAGTCTCTGTTGCAACCGCGGGCTCCACAAGGATATACGACCTTACCGTGTACAAGTCGTACATGGCGAGCGAGGTTCCCTCGTCGATAGTCGCCAGTAAACGTGGCATTACATCCACTCTGCTGACACTGCAGACAATCCTCGACGAAGGTCGGGGTAGGTGATGGCGGTTCTTCAGATACAGACATATTGCTCTTCTGGCTCGGCGATCTGTTTGTGAGTCAGCATATTGTCATCTGCCATGTCGAGCTTACGAACCTGGAAAGGGCAGTGGGCTGCGTCATAGACTCATTCGACATGAAGCTGGCTCGCTGCGTGTCGAAACCTGCGTTGCGAGTGCGAGTAGTCGGCGTGACAATACTCTGCTGCGGCATTGTATCTCCATCACAAGACCGATTCATTTCTACTGTGTCACCAGCTGTCGGGAGAGCGGAGGTGAGCGAGGTGGCTGGACTTGTATTGCTGAGCGATAGTGGTGTTGCAGCAGTCTCGCTCATATATGCACTGCTTGGCGTTCCCCATGATGCCATCCCGCTTATTTCTGCGAAGCTACTCTCGGCGATATACATGTGCTCGGGGAAGGACCGTTCCATGAAGTAACCGGATAAGGGCGGACCCAATCCTGGAGAATTCAGGTCGCTGGACAACATGTGTGAAGGTATCTGCCCTGCATCGTATTCGCTTTCGCCCTTCAGTTGGGCAGGATAGGAGTGGACTACATTGTGAGTATTGTATATGGGACGATACTGATCCATACCAGTAATGAACGCGAGAGGGTTCGTCGCAAGATCTAATCGCGACGTTGGAAAGGGCGATGCCGCACGAGTCGATGCGTTACTTGCGTTGGTATCTTCCCACGCGCCGAGGTTATCGTTGAAGCTTTGGAATCTGAACGTTGGTCCAGAGTGTGAGGCTGCGCATTCTCGAAGTGCTGCGCTTGCCGGGGGGTCGCCAAAGGTCTGGTGCCCAGCATATGTCTGGAATGAAACTGCGGTAGGGAGAGACATGCTAGACTGGACATCGGGCACTACGTGGTGGGGTAGCGACTGGCTGTAGGTGCTTGACGGCACATACTGGCTAGTGTCTGCGCCATGATCCATCGTGCCCATGTTGTAATTGGTGTCGATATGGTCGCTGACTGGATCAGCAAACTCGGATACGACGTTTTCATTGCCTTCAAGGCCAAAGTCGACCTGAAACAGGGTGAAACTCTCATCTGCGAAGAACTGATCCCCAAATGACATGTTGTCACCGGTTCCCGTCATGGTCTACCAGTCGTCTATTCCAGGTATGATCGATGCGACTAACAGCTTTCGAAGATGCCCTGTCAACCACACGGCTCACTGGTTGGCGCTGCGGGCAAAGAAGATCTCAGGACCTCCCGAATTGATTGCGGTTGCCGCACTGGTAGGGGTTGATCGTCGAGGTGGTTGTGAAAGTAACAGACAAATGATCTGAGTATCTACAGTATGGCGTTGATCTTGGTGTTCGAGGCGGGTCGCGAAGGTCTGAAAGGAAGCACCCTGCGAACCAGAAGCCGCGCTGAGTTCGAACGACCACTGGTAGAAGCTGCCTATGCAATGTCAGTCGAGACGTTAACGCCCTTCTGCGTCTACACTAACGTATCGCCTGTGCCCTTTGGAGTCAGGGTGCCGGGATGAACTGTATGTGCCCTTGGAGCCTCACTTTCGGATCGAGGAAAATGACCTGCAGGCTGCAGGCTAAGTGCGCGCCTCCTGCAGTGATCGACGGGATGGCTGCTCGAAAGCAGAAGAACTTGACGGAACGTCTAAGATCTTGCTTCCAGTACCTGCGTCTTCGATTGCAGTGTTGTTTCGGTTACTGGAAGAGAAGGAGAGAAGGGATGAGACCGCGCTACGAGTAACAATGAGGTTGATTAGTCCAAGTCCTTCTTCGTTGCTATTGGTGCAATGCCTTATGAGCGGACTCACTCTGATATCGAAGAGGATGACAGATTGGATTAACGACGGCAGGTCTGATCGCACCTACTCCATGAGAGCTTTCAGGCAATCGCGCACCAGCGAAGCATCGAGCTCATATCCATGCTGCGCCATGCAGCCGACCACGTTATCCCGGGCAGCTGCCGACGTACCGCAAGTCTGGGTAGGCTCATTTACGCCGAAACGCTCGGACGTGACCATTGAACCATGGTGGGTGAGCGTCCCGTGAGCGGGGCCCAAATCCGAAGAGTGCCATAGTGGTCGAGAGTGAGCCAAAGAGCGCGGAGACTAACAATAAGGCAGTGCTGGCGTCGGTTGAACGCTGCCGGAACGCTGCCAAAGGCATTGAAACAATCGAGTGCTGCTCCAGGAGCTGATTGTGAAGAGAGCCGCAAGGCTCCGCGTAACTCCCTTGGAATGCAGCTTGGAATTACTACTTAGGTAGTGCGCTGCATGGTCACAACGCCACGGTCCCACAACAGCTCTGGAGCCTACCTAGGTACATGCAAGCCACAGCGCAAGTCGGGCTCTACCACTCGACCAATTCTACTTGCATGCTGCACAGAACACGCAAGTGTACTATGGTCCATTCGCGCATCACGTTCCAAGAGCCACCTGGGCAATTCTCCATGCTTTGGTGCTTCACCGCGTGGTCATCATCCAGCAGTAGCTGACGTAGATCGACAATTACGATCGACCGATCATTTGCCTGCTTCCACAACATACCAGAGCAATACAGTCGGCAGTTATGGAGAACGCAGATGGCTTTTTGATCATCGGGCTATGGTCTCCCTGTCGATGTACTTGACCCTTGACACCGATTCGAACGCGTATGGTCAGTATATGTTCCGTTGCACCTATGCAGGAGCCCGGTCGCAAGCTCGTCGCCGTACAGCAAGCCTGGAGCACAGATGCGCTGTAACTACATTGCAGGAACAAAGGAAATCCTGCATGCAAAGGACTGTACTAGCCCAGGGCCATGCTGCAGGTGTGTACATGAATGCCGCTCGCAGGGGTCGGGCTGCAGCTCCTGCTGAGAGATTCACGTAACGTTATCGGTGCCGAGCGTTGCTGGATTGCTGTTGACGACCTTTCAGAGACCGCGCTAAAGAAGTATGGCACTCCGTCGCGTAAAGTACACGAACGTTTGCTAGAGGATCCGAGAAATCGACTTCGTAGGTACTTCCGTCGGCAGTGGAAGAAGCCTCGCGTTCGGTTTTCTAGACCTACGCCACGCTCAGCACTAACGCTCATTCGCGCAAGCTTCCAATGTAACCTTCAGGCTCGTGTTTCTGACCTACAACCCTACATCCGAAGTCTTGATAATTCAGTATTACGACACAGATCAACGCAAAGATATCGCCAGCTTGACATGCTTGTCACAACAAAAGCAGGCGCACCGTCCATTGCCCAAGCGTTCACTGATCAGGTGAAGGACGATGACGACAGCCGCCTGGACCGGCCCTTTCCTTTAGCCGGCTCCAGCTGAACTTCCAACGATTGTACAAGAGGATGGCGGCCTCGGCAACTGGAGCTGCGATGACAGCCCTTGATCTACGGTCGAGCCTCGTCTACGGCCCCGAACAGTGTGAAGGGCCAGCGTGAAACAAAAAGATGCGTAGAGTTCGCTAGGCGTGCTTGTGCAACGTGTCTGTAGATAAGTACAACAATAGAAAATGGTATCGTTAATACATGCCGGGCGACTTTGATTGTTCTGCCAAGCGGCTTGCAGTTATCTACCTAGGTAGGATCTCGGGTATAATTTGCACCAAGGACTTATCACTCCCTGTCGATCGCTCGCAGGACGCTTGTCAAATATTACGATTACCTGGTCGATCAAATTAGATTTGTAAACATACGAGGCGTGCACTCAGGTCCAAGGCCAG
The DNA here is from genome assembly GCA_022225945.1 of Didymella pomorum. NCBI lineage: Eukaryota > Fungi > Ascomycota > Dothideomycetes > Pleosporales > Didymellaceae > Didymella > Didymella pomorum. The sequence continues at coordinate 508,174 of JAKJXN010000017.1, read as the reverse complement.
CGACCAGAGGCAATGGTTGCTTGCGGATTCCCCATTTGAAGGTGCTGATTGGGCAGTGTCGCAGAGCCGCATCAAAGCACCAATCACCATTCAGTGCATCGGCGATATGCAGCAAGGATAGTGATCAACACACGCCTTGCACTGACTTCTGGAGTGCGAGCAAAACCCATCTCGACTAGAGTTCACTTCACTGGGAGCTTGAGCTGGACAGGGACTGATAGCGTCCTGGGCGTGAGACATGGGAAGATTCACGCCTTGCAGGCCCAAGAACTGTGCCACACGGTTGAGCTAATATCGTCCCTCCAAATGGAACGGGGCACGTGTGCGCCACAGGAATATGCAGTAGACTTGACTTTGTGCTCGCCAGGCAGTTCAGAGCACAAGCATGCGTGACCGGATCACACATGCGAACCAGTCAAATGCAACGATCACCAGCTTGGAGATATCACTCATGACACCTGTTCACTTGTTCACCCAACAGATGCCTGTAAAGCAGTGCTTGGTTCCATCTCTCCTCCACGGTTCCTTCTCTCCTCCACGACAATTCGCCAACGCAATACAGCAAATGATCGACTTTTTGGACGCATGCTAGTACTCGAAACCGTCAAGTCAATCTTCCGCCAGCAGCCGCTGGGGACCCGTGCTTTCAGAAGCCTTTCTTGTGAGCTTCAACAGATTGTCTAGCAACGACCATCAATGGGATTTGACAGTGTCGCCGCACGTCTGTCTCCGCCGCGCCTTTCAGCGATGCAATATGGGGATCGGTGGAGAGCTGGACTGAGATCGTCGAGGATCGCTCCGATATAACAGGATGTAATGGTACATTCCTGCAAGTCAACATGCACATATAGTGTCATGTACGTCTTGCAGACCCACGTTGGCTAAACCTTGTTCGAACTACCTTGCATCTCAGGGCAAGCTTCTAGTGCATGTATGCAGCAGAGCCTCATCATGAACAGAATCGTTCCCCCTCTCGTAGATCAGGCCCCCCGTGCCCCGTAGCGCCTTCCTCCGACCCCAGACTCAGTGCGCACATGACCGTCGCCACCGCGATGCGGGGCTGCAACACTTTGTGGTCAAGCTTACTTCTTGGTGGACGACTGCATCCGATGGCTCACTGTGCGGCCGCAGATGAAGATTAGGATGTACCTTCCCTGGAAGGAGACCACGGTTCTCACATGGACGCCGACAGCAGCCACTGCCTCACTTGCCCCGAGGGGCAATTTGTTGAAGCGTAGCAGGGGTTGCACAAGGCTAGGAACATTTGACCGTTACTCCGTCAGGCAAAAGAAGGCAGAAGGTCCCAATTCGGCAGGTACGTGAGCAACGGTCTGTCACTGACCTGTCACTGCCCGAAACCCCACGAGACCACCAATTGTGGCGACACACTGCAAGAGCATGCAAGGTCAGTCTCCACCTTTCCAAGTGCGTTGCAAGGAACTCAAAAAGAAGGACTTCGGTTTAAAATCAACCTTCAGGGGTTCAATACAGATCTGAGGCGACGTGGCCGGGTATAATGCTACTGTACAATCAAGCCTCAGCCCGAAATCAGAGAGACAACAAGATGAAAAAGAGGTTTCCGTCACGATCTACGCCGCTTGTTCGGCTTTGAGTGTTCATCTCGATGTTTCTTCCAACTGTGTTTCCTCAAAGCATCTGCACGATTGTACGTCTTCATGCAGAACCTGCAGATGTGTATCGCTCCACCCAGGTGCGACTCATGGATCTGTCGTACGTGCCTCGTTAAATTCCCTTTTCCATATTTGCCTGTAAAGACCTTGTTGCAATGGTCACACGCAGCTGGTGGATACGCAGAAGGGCTAGCAGCTAGTGGACTATATGCAGGCGGGAAGGATTCCTCGGCATTTGAACGGTTCACTTCGTGTATGTGAATAGCTGGCAGAAGATTCGACTCGTTGTACGCCGATTTCTCATCCTTGAGGTTGGATACAACCATGAGTGGGATGTATTGAGGTACTGGAGTCATAGCTGCCTGTGACTGCACGCCATGACCTTGGTGGTTTGCATGCGAAACATGATGACAGCACTGATGGGGCTTCATCTCCGTCGCCCAAGACTGTGAATCAAAGCCTGGTGCCAAGTGTGTGATCGACTCGTGATTGATCGGCTGGTATCGCTGTGGGAAGGCTGTCCGTAGGTATTCAGGCCCGGGCTGTGGCCACGCGCCGAAAGATGCACGAGCTGGTTCCGGGTAAGCTGATAGAGGAGTGGCCAAGTTGAAGGAGCCAGCAGAGCTGGGCGTCGAAGGTGATGTGAAGGTGTGTGGCGATTGGGGTTGTTGAGGTCTGGAGCGATACCATGGCAATGTGCTTGTTGTGTCGCAGGGAGAGACTACTTGAGGATCAGAGTGTAAGTTCCAGTATGGCTGAGTATTGTTGCTGAAGTGACCCACGGGAGTATTTGGTGATATGGTAGATGCTGAGTGTGGAGACTGGTCGTTTGTCATTGCAGGCAGATTGTGTATGGGTGCAGGTACTGCGAGGCGCGGAAGACTTTTCGGAGTCGCAAGTTGTGTGGGCGCTCGGTACATGGAAATATCGCCGACAAACTCCTGCTTGCTGTAGCCCTGCCGAGAATGGAGTTGATGATTCTCGTTGGACTCGTTCGTTGCGGAGATCCGGTTCATCGAAGTGTACGGTCCCTCCAGCTCGAACATATCTCCGGTACTCAATGAAGACGTAGGAAACGAGGCCGGCATTTCTTCTGGTGTAGCTGAGCCTGCGACTGGTGTTCCTCCAGCGGGCAGTTCTAAGAGTTCTCCGGTGTATCGATACTCGCAAATCTCTTGCGTAGCCGTAGGCTGGATTCTCATGAAATATACAAGAAGCCTTCCCAAGCGTTTACGGATGCTTTTATGACGTGACAGTACGTGACTATGGTCGTTGGTGACTCTTTGTTCTTCGGCAACCGGTATTGTGGCTGTAGAAGTTGGGTTTTTGCTTTCAGACCAATGAACGTCCGACTTTGTTTCAGGATCTAGCAAAGCGAGTGTGTCTTCTCGAAATGATGTTGGACTGTCGACCGTACGGTGTTTGGCCGATGTGAGTCTGCTCCTGTTAATGCCAAATCATTTACAGAGTGAGCGCTAAAAGGTGTACGAACTCACTCAATGCTCCAGCGATTGCTTGATTGAATCAGTAGTCGCATATTGCCACTCGCTGGGAATTGTGTGGAAGATATCTGCTTTGCAGGAAAGCGACATTGCGGGACTTTTAACGTCGCTGTCCACGATAGCACAGAACGCGCGTCTGGATGGGGGTCCGCTTGGCATATCCCCGAGGACTTTTGCGGGACAAGGTGCGTTGCTGCATCTTGAAACAGATGGGAGGCGCCTTTGAGGGCGCTATGGATTGGTGCATGCAGTTGGCAACGCCCGGGCAGGAGCAATGGTGCTTCCGGCTGCAGGAGTAATGCTCGCAAAGAGAAGGCAAATTGCCATCTCGTAAGGCAATTGGTCAAAAATCGTTCGAGTCACTGCGGGGCCCATCGATGGTTCGACGTGTCTCTGGCAGAAAGATTGTTGCCTTCCTTGACACCTACAACATCAGTTGCTTGGCGTCGCTCACCCCAACTCTTTGAATTGATTGGTGGGGGTTCTCCACGCTCATTTCTGCCCCAGGTCAGACTGATAATTGGGCCTTGCACCAGAATCGAAGAGTTCTGAGCTCAAAGTCAAGGCGTACTCCAGGCTTCAGCTAGGTAAGCATTAAGTGCCTAAGCCTGATTGGGCTCTAGCGAGGTCAATCCTTCACCGGTGTTGACTTCAGGTACGTTCGTGCGACCATTGCAGCGCCGAAAACCCGAGTTGGTGACCGAACTCGGGCGAGCATGAAGACCGAGTTTGGAGGGCGCAATGCAAAGCTCGATGAGCTTCGCGGGCTGGTTTTGGGGCGAGTAGCCGGCGTGCCCAAGAAGACGAACGAGAAGTTGCGTTGCAGGTATGGAGAGGACTGATGTTCCGGAGGACAAACTGTGCTGTAGTCGATACTAACCGTGTGAAGGAAATGGCCATGGCGGACCATCAATGGTCGACGGATCGAATAGACCTCGTCTGAGTTGCAGTAGCATTGCAATTGACATGCTGCAGCCGTGACAACAGGTCGTTCGAAATTTCTCGCTCACATCGAAGGAGGCTTTGATACTTCATATCTCACAGCGAGTGTCTATTTTCAGCTGCCGATGGTCCTGACATGAGCTCCAACAATGATCCTCACTTAGAGAATCTATTTTGAGGCTCTAAGTGTGCCATGAGCGTACCAAAAGTTGGGGGCCGAATCACAGGCGAAGGCCAATTTGCAAGCGGGTCAGATTCGATTGTCAGTGTTACGAGACATGATCGTATGCAGACGAGCTAGAGCAACATCAGATGAATTGACGGGTCGGTATGCCCGAAGTTGAGTATCGCAAAGCTCTTCCGTATCAAGTCAATGCACAGTGAGCTGGAGGATCCGAAGGACTTGACCGGTGAGATCGAGCTGGTCTGGTATCCTGGAGGACTAGGCTTTAGCGTGCTACACCGGTGAGTGAGAGGAGAAGGTGCTATCATGTCAAAGGCCACCGGGTGGGGTGTAGGCGACATCTCTTGCCACATGATATCGCCCTCGGTAGACCATTTTGGACAAGGAAATGTAAAGCTATGTTCGAGGAGGGTTCAATGATGGGTGATTTGAGAGGTGACGCCGAGTTGTTCTCCACAGCCCCACGTCCCGCGGTCCGTGCCCACTCGAGGCTTCCCCGCTATCGGCTCGGGACGACACCGACCGACACTTTGCTCCTTTAGCTATTCAACATGGCTTGCAATAATGCATTGCAAAGCAGGTATCTTGAGTGATTAAATTGCTCACGTTGACTGCAATGAACAGCGCAACATCTACTGGAGTCAGGCAAGGCGCAATTCCTTTGATTTCTGCCTTGCGCCCACAACAGGAGGCTTGCGCCTCCTTGCCCTTTCTACATCGGCGAAGTTGAGGCTCTCGAGTCGGGTCATCTTCTCGCCATGTTCATCGCACAGAGTGTCACACAGATACTATCCTCGTGGCAATTGCCGAAAGGGCTGGCCAAGAACCTAATCATTGCCCTTTTTGCCCTGTCCCCACTCCACCGTGAGATAGTCAGAGAGTCCTCCATGTATCGACTGGCTATCGATTCAGAACTGCTAGCACAAGCGAAATGAGATGGAGGAATGGAGGCATAGAGAATACGTGCCCCTGCATGATAGAGGCTCAAGTGACTTTGACCGGTGAGTGACGTGCGTCAGCTTGTGCAGTGGTTTGCGCAGAACCGCATGTCAGCTATTCAGGGTCCGTACGTCCCCCTGCAACTTCTTCACCTGAAGTCTAGACGGGCAGGAACTTTTGTGCTTGATTTCCCACTGATATACACGGAAGTCATAAATCAGTAGTGTATGCATATAGAAAGTGAATATGGTAAATCGTGCTGCGATCCATAAATCCGTGTGCGCCCGAATGATTCCCTAAATCTCCGAAATGCAACGCTGAGAAGCAGAACGTGAAGGAGAAAGTGAGAAATGTCATGAGGCAAAATAAGAGAAGGAAGACCTCAGACTAACCCCGGGGCATTTGTAGACCTTGAAAACGCCAGCCTTGCTGATTTCCGCCCCCAAAAGTCCGTCAGCCGTTGCCTGCACCTAGTCCATAGGTGTGACTCCGTCACGATGCATAGCCTCACGATTCGCGCCTTACACGCGATCTGGCCCCCATCCCTCTGTGTTGGTGATGCTCGATCAATGGACACTGAAGTATTGACCGGCAGTTCAATGCGGATGCGAAGAGTGTATATATAATTGACTTTGATCATATCCATAGCTTCAGAGTCATCTCGAGTGGCTCTCTGCTTCATCTCCTACGCTCTTCTCTTGGAACATAAACGACAGGATCCCAAGGGCCAGCTCGTTGGCCTTGATGCTCATATCTGGTTCTGCCATCCACTAGGGGTGATATGTAGTCAAGTACTTCCAACTTTCCCTTTGACAACTGTCTTTTGGAAGCGTACATAGTTGCATTTCGCTGGCTCTCATATGGTGTGTTCGTCGCAGAGGAGCTGGATGGATAGCGCAAAGCTGGAGCAGTCGTTGTTTGCTCAATGTTCGGATTGACGTATCTCCAGCATCGATATGTCTCATCCCAATACTGCTTAGAAGGTGGAGTCTCATACTGCTGGCTGTGGTAACGGGCATCGCAAGCGTCAAAGTCTAGCTCTTGGGGATACCGGTAGCCTCCAGAATTACCATGGGAGGAATAGGCCACGTCTCGCTCAACGTCTGAGTGGTATGCAGACTATGACCATCAGCAGGCAAGACGAAACGGAAGCAGAAGAAGACTCACTGCGCCAGAATAGTGACCAGTGTTTGCGTTGCTTTGCGCATAGGCTCGATGTTGAGGTCGGTGACTTGACTGAGCGTGACCATGTTGTGAACTGCGCGCCATCTCAAGATGGAGATAGATCGAGTCCAGATTCAGTAACGCGTATGCCGTATGCGGCTTGTCAGATGCTCCAGACACGGTGAAGAGAGCACAATGGGAGCTTTGAAAGGAACAAAGCGGCTGAAGGTCAAAAACAGATGCTTAAGTGCAGATGACTCGGGATAATGAACAAGGCCGGGACCACAAGAATATCAAAAGGGAAATTAGTTGAACGGCAAGGTGAGCAGGACAGAGGAGGAATGATGGGGACTGGGGCATCAAGAGCAAGGCGCGTCGTCCCAATAAGTACACCCCCATGAAGGACTCTGTCCAAGTGCCCCGGGAGGTGGGCTATGCCTCCATGTTTTTGCCCCTCTGGCGCTCAGGCCTTTATACGTGATACTGCACATACAACGGGGCATGAAGGGCACGAAGAAGCTACGTGCATGTCGACGATACATGTATGCCTCTGTCCGAGCGTGGAAGGGCGAGTGACGGGCCGCGCTTGGTCCGATCATGCCCCGGACATGCGCGCGCCATGACTTGTCTCTTGATGACAGCTATGCCTGGCGCCAAAAAGGCGCTGTTGGAGGAGCCGAGTACAAGTGGAGCCGAAGGGCAACGGCAGACGGCGTGACCATGTGACACAGAAAGGGCAAGTGCCGCCTTCGCGCCACTGATGCAGACTCGGTAAGTTGACATTTCGAGTCGAATCGATTAGGATTGTTTGGCTTGAAGTACGTCTTCCGAGTTAGATGACAGGTTGAGGGATGCCAGTTGATCTTGCCGAGGCATGCACAAGAGCCTCAGACACCCAACCCTTTTAACATGCAGGATACCCGTTGAGGCGGCTTTGACGTTGCTGATACGTTGATGGCGGAAGAAACCTGGGATGCGTGTGCCACTCCCTGTTGTGCGACCTGAGTGCGGGTGGACGATGCCGTACTCTTGCACATATGCCTCCGAGGTTGACGATGGCCAAAACGCAGTGACTGCCCACAACACGGGTTTTGCTGGCCATGAGATAGCAAATGCCCATGTGTGATCACTCTATTCATACTTGTCCTCCTTGCGTTTACGCACAGTCGATGAAAGGGTAGTTATAATCTGGACGCTGCATTGATGTGGTTGGAAGAAGACGCAACTGTAGGCGAGGGCTGAACCCAAGCTCCGGGTGGTTGGTGCTTGACATGCAGCCATGTGCAAGGCCTCAAGGAGGGGTGCGTTGATTTGGTATGCCTCCGCCGCGGATCGTTAGCCAGGGAGGCTTCCAATGTCCTAGAGATGCACTGAGCATTAGGCCGGTTTCGTCATCGTGCGCATGAGCGTACGAATGTAAGCGCACTATGCGTGATGCCTCCATAGCTGTGTTTGTGTCGTTCTTGCTTTCTTTCCGATTGCTCTTGCGAAGAAGTTCGCACCGATGGAAGGCGTAGTCTGGTGTCAGTAATAACTCTCGAGCAAAATCGACACGGCGGCCGCACCAACACAATGGAGGGGTCCAATAAAATGTACAATGTCGGTCGTAGACGGCATGCCACAATCTAATACATACCACTAAATGTACATTATCTATACACATTGGCTGAGCCAATACAAATGCTCCCTCGAATGCTGTACACTCAAAAGCCTTACTCTTTCTTCTCCTCTTCACCCTCCTTCTTGGGGTTTTCCTTCTCTTCCATATCCATCCGCCTGCTCTCGACTGTGAAGTACAGACTTCTGCTCGCGCCCTCAAGCGCACTTGTAAGGCTGCCACCAATGCCCTGCAACATCTGTACGAGCGATGCGCGCAGGCCATCGATACCTCCAGGAATGCTGCCGACCCACTTGGTGCCCTCAAGATCGAAGACCTTGCCCTCTACTCGCGCACCCAGCAGCATCAGCTTCTGCAGACCAGACTGTACGGCAGGCTCATAGTAGTCGGGATTCGCCTTGCGCTTCGGTGCGGGGAAATCAGGGGCGCTAGGCGCGAGGATCTGAAGGACGACCTTGAGGTGCTGCGGCGAAACCTGGGGGAACGCTACGACGGCGAGAGGTCCAGAGAGCAGAGGCTCAAGGTCGTGCTTGAGCTTCCTGTTGTTTGCTACTTCGTATGCGTGTCTCGAGAGACCATGTGTGAAGCGCTCGTCATCGACCTTGTTGCCAGTCAAAGGAACGCGTGCGCTTGTGGGTGTGCGAGGATCAGGGTGGTCGGTGGGAAGTTCGGAAGGTGCGAAGAACTCAACGACCTTGAGGGCGCTGGCGAAGATGTTGGTCTGGATGACCTGGATCCTGATTTGATCGGCGATGGGTTCCTGCCCGGCTGCCACACGCTCGGCATCAATCTTGCGCAGGGCAATTGCCAACTCTCTTCTTATGCTCATCCATTCTACGGCTTTGACATTGTTGTGTTGGAAGATGAGCATCAATGGTGATGACTTCAGAAGCGACTGGTATTGCCTGTGCAATTGTGTCTTGCGCTCCTCGGGGCGCTTGTGCGAAGGAGGCTGTGTGGGAGGGTAGAGGACAATGGGTGCTGCTGGCCTGTCGCCGCGCTCGAAAGCGGGTGCAGGAGTTGGCTTGACGTGGGCTACCGAGGCATAGCTGGCAGTGGCGACTCGCGAGACGGGGGCGGAAGTTTGAAGGCGAAGGGCCCGCGGCCTGATGTGTATCCTCGGAGGCATGCTGATAATGTGTGGTTGCGGCGCAATTGGGAGACCTCCGCGCTGCATCGAAAGAATTCCTGGGAAGGCGCGTTGTGGCACGTGCGCTCATCACCATCTCGTGGCCGGTAGCACTCCCGAGAACCATCAATTGCATCTTCGCTCTTTCAACTTCCCTTTCCATTCGATTTCTTGTATCTCGAATACTATTTCGGTAGACTCTGACTTTTTCATACTGGTTCTGAGCACCAATGGTGCTGCACGTAGTATTGAGAGCATCACCTCGAGCTCGTGTGCTGAGTCCTTCCATATGGAGCAGTGGAGGTGCAAGATGCCTTTCGGTAAGCCCTGAACATTAAATCAAAACATCATGCAGTATATGAGTTGGGCGTAGCTAAACCATGTCAGACTGATCGAAGAAATCGACTGTCTAAATTCTGGACGCCAACTGCAGGCCAAAACCAGCAAGATGGAGAGCAAGATGAATCACATGCACTACTCCTGCGTGGAGGCTATCTTCGACAAGCCCACTCTGGAGTCTTTCACCTCTTACCGCTGGGACTAAGGGTTCAAAACAAGCTGGAAGCACTCATTGACAAGCACATGGAGTCGATCGGCGCATCGAAGACGTCCCTATCATCAATCACCACTGAAGAGCTCTGGAAACAGTCTGGACGGTATTCCGCCAACCCAGAACTTTTGCGCTTGAGAGACCGCAAAGATTCAGGATTCTTACTATCGCCTACTCACGAAGAGGAGATCACGTCACTAGTTGCCTCGATGGTTCATTCCTACAAAGACCTACCTCTCAGACTTTACCAGACTGGCCGCAAGTATCGTGACGAGCGACGACCAAGGCAAGGCCTTCTGCGTGCCAAGGAGTTCATGATGAAGGATCTTTACACATTCGACTCCACCGTCGAAGCTGGACAGGAGACCTACATGTCCGTCCGCCTGGCTTACAAAAACCTCTTCGACGAACTCAAGCTGCCCTACCTAGTCGCAGAAGCCGACTCCGGCAATATGGGCGGTAAGCTAAGTCACGAGTACCATTTCGTTTCGCCCAAAGGTGAAGACAACGTCTGGTCCTGCAATTCATGCGACTACGTAGCCAACGAAGAGCTCGTGGAGAAGAAGACAGCAAACACCGTTGCAGCCAGCTCAACCCCACTCAAATTTACCGGCGTCAGCGTCGACCGCAAGACCGCAATCGAAATCTCCGTTCCCCGACCATCATCCGCCGCAGCAGACTTAACACCCACCTGGGACCAAATATCGCTCTTCACCAACCCCCACGCCCTCAAAAAAGTACTCCCAGACTCCATCGAACTAGACACCGGTATCGAAGCGCACACCCTCGCCTCTCTCCTACCAAAAACCACATCCACAATCTCCATCACCGACCGAAGCCTCCTCCCCTCTCCCCCACCCACCGCACTGGATCTAACCCCCACCACCTCAGGCGACGCCTGCCCGCGCTGCCCCTCCGGCACCCTCGGCGTCCAGAAAGCCATCGAAGTGGGTCACACCTTCCACCTCGGAACACGGTACTCCGAGCCACTTAACGCCTATGTCTCCGTCCCCTCTTCGAGCAAAGATACAGAATGGGTGCCGATGCAAATGGGCTGCCACGGCATCGGCGTCAGCCGATTGATTGCCGCCATTGCCTCTCTGCTTAGTGACAGCAAGGGGCTGCAGTGGCCGCGGGTCGTTGCACCGTTTGAGGTCGCTGTGTTGCCTGGGCCGCAGGCGGAGGCTACTGAGGCGGTGGATGTGTATGATGTGGTTGCTGGGTACTCAGGTGGGAGAGATGGCGTTGATGTCGTGTTGGATGATCGGCCGATTAAGAGTTTGGGGTGGAAGTTGAAGGATGCGGATTTGATTGGGTATCCGGTTGTGGTTGTTTTGGGGCGGGGGTGGAAGGAGAGGAGGGAGGTGGAGGTCCAGTGTCGGAGACTGGGTGTGAAGAAGGATGTGAAGCTCGATGAGCTTAAGGGAGAGGTTGAGTCGCTGTTGGAGCAGTTGTAGGATATACATCGTGTACGATCATGAGTGACTGTATGTTGAGCGGGATACGCAGGTAAAGGAAAGACACTATAGCATGTGGCACTAATGTATAGTGATTTTACGTTTCGATTCATTTTATATCTGGACTCGTATCGTGTCGAAATCCACGGGTATCATGAGGTATTATCCCAAATATGCACAGAGCACCGCTCAACTCAAGGCCGCTGACTGAAACCAGACTAACCGAGGCGGGTGCTGAAAATTGTCAAAGCTGGAGCTGCAAAGCCAGAAGCTGTCGATCTGAAGGCTGGAGAAAAAGACAATATTGCGACAAAAATCGATCCGCCAGCGCCGGATATACCCCATATGTGTTGTAGGAATGATTCATACCTGCATCGCTGCGCATTAGAGTGTGAAAAGAAGTAGTGTGTGATGCGTGGGCGTCGAGGCGTGTGATCGGTCGTCGTGTTGCTGATCGTAGTGGCCGTCGTCTGAGTGCCTGCCCAGCGTGTAGGGTCCGTTCTTGTGACCGTTTTTCTTGTGAACGTGGAGTATAGTGTCGAATGCGCCAAGTAACGCCTGCTGGAAGTCCAAAGCCCAATGCTCTATAATGTCGAAAGTGCGCAAAAATCAAATCAAGTGTTGTATCACCGCCGCGCGCCACCCACTTCGACCGAGTGCGCGGTCCGTTCAAACTGTGTTTTCCGTCTCTTAAAGCTCCCTCTTGCACCGTCTTCGCCTGTCGAGTCGGTCGCAAAGTCGTCGCCGTAGCCCTCGCTGTAGCCTTGATACGAGTCTTCGTTGTATTGTCGTTTCGAACCTTGCCTCTCTGGTCTTCGCGGTAGTGCATGACTGCTCGGTGTCGGCGCCGAGGATGGAAGTGGAGTGCGAGCTTGGGTATCAGCGGCAGGCTTTGTGCGGATATTGTCGTCGGTGCCAATGTATGCCTTGAGCTTGGACGCGTCTGAAGGCGGTAGTGCACCAGGCCCCATGCCGCCGAATGCACTATCAAGCAAACCGTCAAATTCCAGGACCAGGGCGGATTGGTCGTGGTTCAGCTGCCTCCAAGGCTCTTTCCCGGCGTTGATTGCTCCCCAATGATCATCAGGAAAGCCCATTGTTTCGCTGAACACATTGTCCATCTTCACCGCCTTTGGCTTGCCAGCGATCTGCAACGTCTTGATGTGACCTTCATAGGACTTTCGAAGTTTGTTGATCTTCTCGCCCGTCACAGGATCCACTCGCGCCACAGACTTCGCTAATCTCTCGAGGCCGTACAACCTGAAAAGATTTTGCGAGCCGTGCGGCTTTGACTGCTCGTAAGTCTCGTCACTACTCAAAAACAGCAGACTTCCACTGATGCCCTCTGCAGCCTTGAGTCCTCCCTTCTCTGAAAACAGCGCCTGCCCTTGCCGGTCGTGATTGGAATGTGTATTGATGCCGAGGCCCTGTGCAGTCTCTTCCAAGCCGTCCTCCATCGTCGCATCGCCATCGCTATCAAAGTTTGTTGAGTAGGAATGCCCTGTGGTGCTCACTGGTGTGGGAAACGGGTGCTGGGCCGAGGCCGATGTCGCCGGTTGAGAAGCAGACTGGGACATGTTGAAGGAGCCTGGCGTGGTCTTGCCTGGAGACGTGGAAGTCGTGATCATGGCAGAGCGGCCATTGAGCTGCGAACTCATCGAGGAACAAGGAGGTGAAGTCGGAGTACGCGGTACAAAAGGCTTTGTCGTTTGGCCGCTCGCCTTGGCAGCGACGTCAAAGGGCGGGGAGGCCGGCGAGTATCTTCCAGAGTTGTCCAAACGTTGACGTTTCGCGCTGTGATCCGACATGAAGACCGCGAAGCTGGAGGTTGAGCGACAGTCGAGGGCTCGTGGGCGGTGGGCGTGAGTGAGGCTGGTGGTGAGAGCGCTCGTAATGGATGGGCTTGGCGCTCCACGCGGAAGATCCCGCTTAAAGAGTGTGTGCGCGTCGGTCTAGTCGGTGCGCATTCGAGTGATGTCGTCGGACGGTGAGTCTGCGTTATTTCCGGGGTTTTGCAGGGCGTGGGCGGTTTGGGCGGTGGGTGTGGGCTGGGTAAGAGTGACGACGGCGTTGAAGTGCAAGAGGGAGCGACGGCGCTCAGCCGAGACTCGTCACGTGCCTGCGCGCGGCTTAGGCAAGCGCGACCCTGGAAATCATGGACCGGGCGAAACGGTTTCAAGTCAGGCTCAAACAATCGCCAGCACTCCGCCAATCTTGGATCGACGTGCGTGCGCGCCCAATGACTACACCGCCCGGCCAGTATGGATGACAGGACCTCTCGCGCTGGCGACGCCGCCCGCTCTGCCAGCACATCTGCTCAACCCACGCGTCCTACGCCCGCTACCACCGCGAACCCCAATGCGCCGAAAGTTGTGCAGCCAAAACCGCAGGCGCTGCCCTCGCGCTCAGGCCCTAGCTCGATCCTCGTTTCGCCGCGCCAGAAGGGAAACCCAATCTTAAACAGCGTCAAGGCGACTGCCTGGGAATATTCAGACATTCCTGCGGATTACGTCCTCGGTGCCACGACATGCGCGCTGTTCCTGTCGCTCAAGTACCACCGTCTGCACCCAGAGTACATCTACAACCGCATACGCGACCTGAAGGGCCAGTATGACCTGCGCATCGTGCTGACGATGGTTGATGTTGAGAACCATGAGGATTCACTGCGAGAGCTGTCGAAGACGTCATTGGTCAACAACGTCACCATCATGCTTTGCTGGAGCGCACAGGAAGCGGGGCGCTATCTGGAGCTCTTCAAGACGTTCGAGCATGCTGCACCCACCAGTATCCGAGCGAAGCAGTCGTCTACGTACTCAGAGAACATGGTCGAGTTCATCACTGTACCGCGTGGCATCAACAAGACGGACGCTGTTGGATTGGTGTCGAACTTCGGCAGCGTACGAACTGCAATCAACGCTGGGCCGGAAGAGATCGGACTGATTGCTGGATGGGGAGACAAGAAGGTTCAGCGCTGGTGTAATGCAGTGAAGGAACCGTTCAGGGTCAAGAAGGCTGCCAAACGTAGCTTAGGACCCACTCGGGAGAACACGCAGGCAGGCCTTTCAAGAGACACTTCCATGGCAGAAGGCGAAAGCCAAACGCCTGGAGAGCTTGATGTTCAGGCAATTGCGCGTCAGAGACTGGATGATGCTGTACCTGTGGCTCTTGGTATGCAGCAAGCTTCTGTAGCTTCGGATGCAACCAACGTCGCAGACAAGCAGCCTGATCACCGTCCTGCCGAGGTCTTCGGGAAGTTTGAGGACGACGAAGAAGCGCTGAAAGAACTTGATCATGCACCTCAGCCTGCTGCATCCAGGCCTGTGAAGCGTAAGCAGGCCGAAGAAGATGTCAGCGAGGGTGTTATGGCAGCTCTGAGTAAGCTAAGAAAGTAATGATAAGCCGATCGTACTCGCGCTATATTGCAGAGGCTGTGTCTGTCCCCAGCGCGTCTCCATCCCTCACCTTCACTCCCTTTGCTACACTTCAGGTGATCGTCATCTAGCGCGGCTGTTCTGGTTAGCGCCAGGGCGTGCTTTCCCCACACTGCAGCCAGGCAAACAACTGACAGCTGCCTGGCTTGCCTCACACTTCAACCACAACACCTCACAATTGTTTGGCTTTTAGTCTCTCGAGTCGACATGTCTTTCGAATCGTTACCGTCAGAAATACAGATCGAGATATTCAGCAACCTCAAAGGCAACCACCTCAAGGCTATGCGTGGGGTTTGCCGTGCTTTTAGAGACAACGCTGAGCCTATATTGTTTCGACGCGTCATTGCAGCAGCACGATATCAGGCGCTCGGTGCTCTACAGAAGATTTCATTGTTTCCAGTGTTTCAGAAGCATGTTCGAGAAATAGTCTTTGATGGCTCGCTATACGAGAGGTCCCTCGCAAAGAACGAGAGAGCATACCACAACCTTGCGGCCAGGATTCCCGAGCTCGAACAAGGCTTCCAGTGGCAGAAACACACTCGGTAAGCACTGTCTGCCTGAAGCATCTGGCATCAGACTAAAACCCGGGGTAGATGGAAACGATATGCTGAACTCTTCAAAGAGCAAGAAGAGATGAAAGAAGACGGCATACTTATACAGACCCTCTCACGAGCCCTGGAATGGATGCCAAACATTTCCTGCATCACGTACTCGCCGCATCCGCATCATCTCCCGACTGAAGCCACAGAAAGGAAGACTGTGGTTCAACGTAGCCTGTCGAGCATACCCGGATCTGACTATACCGCCTCCGATCACCCTTTTCGTCAACTGATCGCCGCACTGTGTCTGTCTCAGTTCACTGGCATCCGTGAGCTCAAAGCAGAATACGTTGGTAGAGACATTGCGAATCCTGGTACTGAATTCGCTCTCAGCATCTTTGATCTCGATGAGAACGAGATGGAGGCTGCCAATTTCGTGTTCCAGGGCCTCGAGAAGCTTGAGTTGAACATGGCATTGAGGGGATCAGACCCAGAGACATTCGGCCAAGTAATGAACAAATTCGCTACTCTACTGCGCGGTACCACTCACCTGCAACACCTCTACTTCCATCCGACACATTGGAAATTGGACGTGGGTCCTCAACCTCTCTTTGAGCGCCTGGGTCTTGGGATGACGTGGCCGTACTTGCAGACACTGGGTCTGAAAGGCGTCTTCGCAACTGAGAACGAGTTGATCAGCGTAGTCAAGCGACACAAGCCGACCCTTACCGAATTGACATTCACTGAATGTAGTGTTCTCGAAGGCAGTTGGGCCGAGATTGTCGACGAAGTTGTCTACGGTACCACGATGCGTCGGTTCGTGTTAAATCGAGTGAACGAGAGGGGGTTGTCCTATCCCAACTATGCAACCATGAGCACATTGGAGAGGGACTCATGGAAATACGAAGGCCGTCTCAAGGTGACGCAAGACGGCGAGCGCAGCTTTGTAAGGGTGGAATCTCAACACCAGGGAATTATGTGCTAATGATGCTAGGTGGATACCAACTGTTCGAGGAAATCAGTCTACGCGCTGCGTAATAGACAAGACGTGGCCCCTGCGCTGTGAGTGTAGCTTACGCTTCCCATCGGAACAAGAACCACGTGGCGGATAGAGCAGTGACCCAAGCTTGTCGAGTCTCACTCTAAGGTCGATCATCCGTTCATTCTTACTTGCAGACGATTGAGCGAGCAATGAATTCGTCTGATTTTAACTTCAAGCCATCACCACGTTTGATCCATTGCAGTACGGTTGCAAAACCCCGTTCTGGTGGCCTCGGGTTCGTCGTCGATCACGGATGTCCACATGACCCGGGTGAGTACAAAGTCAGGCGCATTACACGAAGCGCAGCTGCCTCAACGTTTTGAGCGGCTTCACCTGCCGCATCGCCCAAGAACAACAAACAGTGCATCCTCAGACTTCTCTCCATTTTTGCCACCTCCCAAACAGCATTTTTATGGGCTCATCAATAACACATCCTTTTTACACGCGCACCCGAGCCGTAGCAGAAAGACACCAGACTCGGAAGATTCGCTATCAATGATCGCCACGATGTCGCGAGTGCTAAGGCAGTTGGCCGCGGAAGTTGAACAGCTTGAGGGCGAATCCGGATACCAGAGTGGTCAATTCGAAGACGCGAGGGAAGAGTACAAAGATCAGGAACAAGAACTCGAAGTAACAAGCTACGAGCTCGAAAGAACGAGAAAGAAGCTCATGAAAGCGGAACAAGAGCTCGAAGCAACGCGACAGGAGCTTGAAGCAGAGAGACAGGACCGATTGGACTTCGCAAAGGAGGCGGCTACGATGCTACGGGAGGTTGAAGATGCCGTGATCGGGCGTATGAAACAGATTGACATTTCGGATGACTTTGACTGCGATCGTCTCAGTAGCCTTGCTACCCGGCTCCGCGACATCGAACGCCTTACAGCTTTACGTGCCGAGGCCGAGACCGCCAAAAAAACTTGCTGCAGCCAAAAAGAACGTCGAAAGACTAGCCGATAGACACCATTTCCAATCCCTCGATACAATTCTTCAGACTCTATGTGATAAGACCGGTCTACACACGCAACTGGGAGTTGAGCTGGTGCTCTGTGCTTAATTCTGCTCGGGATCCCGAATTAGTGGACTATATTAGAGCTTTCCTGGAGGCCATCGAAGACCGAAAAAAGCTGATCGAAAACCACCCTCAAATGGACCCCTCCGAGAAGGACCTCCTATTGCAAAATTTGGTGGCTAGTATCTGGGCGCAGGCGACGGCGATAGGAGGCGACCAATTTCGCCTCGATGGACAGATCGCTTCTCACAGCGACCTTGACGTAATGCAGGCGTTGAACGAGAATAATGAAGAAGATCTGCGGGAGCGGGTGCGAAAGTTCGAGCGACGAGCCGAGGAAGAGGCTCCGTAAGCGAAAGCACATCGTGCAGGACGAATGACATAGAGCTGCTGAGAACTTTGGAGAAGTAGAAGCGCAATGTGAACATGGCTCCACCCCTGCCAGCTGTGGTCTCGATCGTTTTACACTCGCATGTCTATGATATTGCCTTGATCAGACAGGTCAGCATATCGTGCACAGCTCCTCTCCGACATGCATGATGCAGC
This sequence comes from Didymella pomorum, assembly GCA_022225945.1. NCBI lineage: Eukaryota > Fungi > Ascomycota > Dothideomycetes > Pleosporales > Didymellaceae > Didymella > Didymella pomorum. Next base: position 490,491 of record JAKJXN010000017.1, on the reverse strand, counting down.
CGTGGGATCGCCTACCTTGTATCTGACAAGTGAGCGAGCTCCAACCACCGGAGTTGATATCACAGGAAGAGATGGTTATGCTTGGACCCTGTGCATGTGGATTCCTGTTGAACACTTGGTGGCAGTTGCAGCGGACCACTGTCATCGTCGGGGTGAAGTTAAGAAAGGTGATATACTGTGTCATAGTCTAGGCTACAGCCACGTCAGTTGCAGCCTGGGATGATCGATAGCAAGCCGCGTGGTCACGTATAACAGTTTGGAGGTGCACGCCTACATATCTCCTCAGCCGTGCCTTAACCCCAAACACCGATCTCGAACATCAATCATGGTTCCGTACGTACCACTTCCACGCGATGGCCGAACAATTCGACCTGTCAGCCTTGCACCTGCAAGATTCGACGATTCTATTCGATGCTCTGTGTTTCACTCCACTTGGTCAGACTCGGTGCCATTTGAAGCTCTGCCATACACATAAGGAGACTGGTCTATCACAATACCGATAGGTATCGAGGGTCGTTTGTTTCAAGCCACAGTCAACCTAGAGAGCGCCTTACGCCATCTTCGCTTTGCGCATATCGCTCGCGTTTTACAGATCGATGCAATCTGTCTGAATCAGCAAGATGACGAGGAGAAGGCGTCGCAAATACCTTTAATGCACCTTATCTACCAAAGGGCGACTTCTGTGGTTGTCTGGTTGGTTCCAACAAGTCAAGACAGCACGCTAGCAGATGGACATGTGTGTACTGTCAACGAATGGATTGAGCCTGGACGTGAGGCTGAGATCCACTACGCAGTACATTACGATAATTGGCCTATATCTCGTAGCGCGTCTCCCGCTGACGCAGCTCGAAGAGAATCAGGTGCTTGCGTTTTACAGACTTCTTACAGGCCATGGTGGCGGCGTGCCTGGATTCAACAAGCGGTGAGCATGAGTGAAGACATCGTGTTCCAGTGACGTACCTACAAATTCTCCTGGATGCAGATGCAGGTGGTACTGCACATGGTCCGGTCTAGACGTTGTCAAATTCGCAGACAGTGGCTCCAATGAGGTTCAGTACAATACAGACAAATGGCCCAGTAAAGTGATCAACAACGCCCTTGCCATGCTTTACGTGAGAGATCAGATTCTCGAAAGGAGAAAGACAGAGTCAAAGATGCAGCTTGTCGCCACAGAGAGCTCTACTGCCACGTATGCGCCAGTATACGGGATTAGTACCTCCACCGGCCCGGCTCCTCAAGTACCCGAGCGAGAGTTCTCACGGGTACTGGGTATGAACAGAGGAACAAATTGCTACTGGCCCCATGACCGCGTCTACTCGATACTGGGCATCGCCTCCGAACGTTTTCGAAGCTCCATCAAGGTATCGTACACACCTGGCGTTAAGACGTTCTACAGCTCGAGCGTCAAGGACTACGTCTTTGTGACGAGAGGCTACTTTGATATCATTCTTCAGTCTCAGCACAGCATTTGGCACAACTCAATTCCTTCATGGACTCCAGACTGGACAAAGGAACCTCGAGCTGCAGTCTTCCATCACGATGCATACAGCTCATGGCTACTATCTCAGGTATTCATTGATAAGCCATCAGCACCTTACCTCTCGGAGGATCTGAAGAGACTCACTTTACGTGCGGTGGCAGTGGGAGAGCTTACGTCGATCGGTCTCGAATTTAAGCACATTCTTGAGCCTGCACAGCCCTACTACGACTGTGAGCGTCAGGATCCTCCCTGCCCAAAGATCACAAGACCTATACCTCGCCAGACGTTCATATGGTGGGAGAGAAGGGATGATCGAGCTTCAGACATACTGGAGGCTCCGGCGGACTTGGTGCCCGGTACACATCCAGTGTGGCGGCACCATATTGAGGCGAATCTTTGTGCCTTTGCTGTGATTTGCATCCCCTCAGCGAGACCACATCTTCCGGACGAAATCCTCAAGCTGGTCTAGGCTCGTGAAACAACAAATTTTACTGGGCGTCTCGCCGGCGGTGAACGAACAACAAGCATTGCAGAGATTAATGACGCCTTCTCTTATCTGAGAGTATCCAGAGCTTTGGCACAGACCGAAGACGGAAGGCTCGTGCTCTCTCTTGGTTCAGCAGAAGCTGGTGATGTTGTGTACTTGCCCGCGGGGTGTTCCAATGCGGTGGTCTTGCATCCGAGGCCAGATGAGATGTTCATGTTTATCGGAGATCGTTTTGTGATGGGCATCGACAACCTGGGTTCCCGAGATCTGGATTTGCAGAAGATAACACTTGTGTGAGGGATGTAGTCTTTCTTGGTCACTTTAACGTAATCTCACTACAACTTCGGGCTACTCTTATTCAGCTTCTCGATCTCTTTCCTCAACACCTGCCTCATCCGCCCCGCTATCTGCGCGCCTTCCTCATCATCCAGATCATCACGTTGCCCTCGTCCAAACATCGTCCAGCTCTTGCTTTTAATTTCCGGCATCGTGGCCGGTCTCGGGATGATATGGAAGTGCACATGAGGTACGACTTGCGCTGCTCGCGCGCCGTTGTTTTGGACGATGTTGTAGTCGCTTACGCCTGTGACTTTCGCTACGGTGCGTGCGAGTAAGGGGAGCCAGAAACCTAAGCTCATCAGCCAGAGTGCTACGGAGGCGATGTCATGAAACGCACCAATTTCGCGGCTTTCTTGCGCCTCCATGTCTGCGACTTTGACTTTGTGATTTCGCGTCGTGACCAACAGATGCCCTGCATAACATCAGCAAGCCATTCGTGCTAGATTGAGCCCAGAAAGAACCTACCTCCAGTCATAGGCAAGATATCCAAAAACGCCACAACATCCCTTGTCCGCATCACCAGGAAGCTGCTCGGATTCGTTTTCTCTACATGGCACTCCTCATCACTCGGCACCGCATCGCTTAACTCCTCTTTCTTATTCCACAACCCCGAGTCCTTGACCGGATACGCAGCAGCGATGCAGCAGAACGGGCACGCATCGGCCGGGTAATGGAGGTCCGTCTCTTGCATTTTCAAATCTCTTTATTCGCTCTTTCGATCACATAATCCTGCTCTTGATGCACGAACGTCCTATCGCATCTGCTCAATGATGGTTGATGTCGATGTAAAGTCGTTAGTCGTGCATGGAAAGGGTTAGCTCGGAACTTGGGAGCTGTCAAAGTTACCGAGGTCGAGCACCCAGACGTGCTTGCAGATCGATCATCGATGCGGATGGCTGGGCTGGACCGTGAGCGCGCTGAGCTGCATGAAAACAAGCCCTGTGCTTTCGAGTCGCGTCCGTGTTCGCGACCCGTCACACATCACGATCAGTCGCGACTTGGTGACGCGATACATGCATGACGTACATTCAATACGCGCGTGAGGCGTGACGCGACTGCAGGCCTGCTGTCACTGCGCATAGGCCCTGCTTTGACATCTAGTCGTGAATTTGAGCAGACATGTCACAAAGCAAACGCACCCCATGGGAACAATTATTGAACTTTGAAAACCTCAATTGCGCCTGCGAAGCAGAAAGCGCTAGTCATACAGCCGCGTGTGATATCGTATGTTCCTCCACCAATGTCCCACACGCCGCAAGTATCCACCAAGGAATAGCCTTCGTATCTCACCATCATGGTATACCGGTCGCTAGTACTATGAGCGAGTATCCAGGGTCGCTATCAGAGAAGAAATGATAAAAGTGCTGAAACTGAGAACGCCGCCGCAATGAAATGACGCCGTGGACTCCGCCCGCAAGATGAAGCCAAGAACAGATGGTGATGTAACCAATTGCACGCCTTTTATTAACGCCGACCGAAAGATGGTAGGCCCTGAAGCCGAGATGCAAACATGAAGAAGTAGTCGATGCAACAAGATGGCTTGCTGGCAGTGACCTTCAACATCCAAGCCTCATATGTGTCGGTTGGGTCGACACGGTGGGTAGAAGCTGTAGATGCTGGGGACACAGCCAGGGTTGCCTGTTAAGAAGAGAGGTCTTAGCGCTTGCTACTACGGGGCTGCTCTTCTTGCAGGGCGTTACCATATTCGATGACGTATTCCTTTGCCCACTTGCGAAGGACGATGGACGCTGAGAAGTGTTAATGATAATATCAGAAGAAGCGATGATGTGGAACGTACCTTTCAAGAATTTCTTGCTGGCATACTTCTTAAAGAAAGCCTCGTGGAGGACCGGGCCGGACAGGTAGTCGATCATAAGGTGCAGAACAGGCTGGATCTCCTCCTCGCTATAACCGGAGTAGTGTGCGAGAGTGGAGTCCCATGGGCCGCGCTCAAGTACCAGGCGGGCAAGGTACATGGCAGCAGCAGCAACCTGACTGGGAGGGTGCGCGAGGAAGCGGTGGTCAAGGCAACCAATCTCAAGCAAGTACTTGCCAAGTGTGCGGGTCTGGATATCGTAGTTGTCGGCCTTCGATATCCTGCGGAGGAAGTTCATGGGGTTGGGGTAGCTCAAGTCGTAGTTCAGGGCGGTAAGTACAAAGCGCTCAGCGCTGAGGATCTCCTCCTCTGTGAAGCCATCGTCGGCAACATGGCGGAAATTCTGAACGTGGGGAGAGAGGACCTCCTCGTACTTGGAGGCAATGAACATGGCGGTGACACCAACCAGCTGGAGACGGTCGAGCTGGACAATCTTGGAGGACAGGAAACGGTCGATAATGTTAACAGCAAGGAAGAGAGTCTCGGGCAGGAGGCGGAAACGGGTGTGGACCTCGAGCAGCCAGTCGACAAGGATACCGCGCATCTTCCACTCGAGCTCAGTCTGGCTCTCCATGTAGTCGGGGTTGGCCATGGTAGCAATCTCGAGCTCCTTCAGGTACTCGAAAATCTCAACGACGTACTCGGAGACCATCAGCGGGTCATCAACGTCCTCCTTGTCGAGGTCGATGTAGTCCTCAAAGACCTCGACGATCTCCTCCTTGGGCTGGGGAGCGGCCTCAACAGGCTCGAGCTTGGGCTCTTTCTTCAATGTCTTCACGAGCTTCTCCTCCTCCTTGGGGACGACGTTCTCATCCTCCTCCTCTGTGTCCTGCTCGACAGGGGCCACAGCCTTGGCCTTCTTTGCAGTTGCGTCCTTGGTCGCGGGGGCAGCGGCAGCGCGCTTGTTGGTCGACCTAGGTCCCAGGGGGGCCTTCGCAGCTGTAGAGGCCTTGGTAACACCCGTAGGACGCGCTGCCTTGGCGACGGCACCCTTTGTGGTAGGAGCCTTCTTGCCATCCTTCGCACCGGCGCCGAGACCCTCAACCTTAATGGTGTTGCTGACGTCGCCGAGAGCAGCACGCGTCGTTCGTGTCCGCGCGGCACCGTTCAATGTAGCTGTGGACTTCTTGGTGGCTAGTGTCTTCTTGGGCACGTCACCAGCGTGTTCAGTCGCGCCCAGACCGGCGGCCTTTGCGCGCGTCATACGCGTAGGACCGGCATTCTCATCGTTCTCATTGGTGACAGTACGCTGTCGCGTAGCTCTGACCTGATGGACGTGTTAGTGAGCTGCGAGACGCGAGTCGTGATTCCCCGCTATGACGTTTTGGGACAGGACGTCGAGGTGAAGGTCGAGGACAACGTACTGCGGGAGGCATTGCGAGCAATACTAGATATGCTGGGAAAGGCTAGACTGGTATCGAAGAAGACTGCGAGTGTCGTAGGGTGGGATATCAAGTGGAGATCGTGTTATGATGCACTGTTTGGGCGCATTAGCTTCGAGTCCAGTGAGACAATGCAAGCAGACGCGTCGACCGTGAAGGTTGACAGTACTGCAAGGGCACCAAACACGCTGCGAGACGTGTGAGAGAGGCTGCAGACACAGTCTACGTTGGTGCTTGCGAGTACTGACGAGCCAAACACGGTATATGGCCAGCGGCAGCGATGATGTGATGGGCGAGAGGGAGCGCGACGAACCCTCGAATGGCAGCCTGCGGTGAAGACGGACGCGAGCGAAGTCCAGCTCCAGAGTGCACAGGTACGGCAGTGCTTTGCGGGGAGGAGGTGGTGAGGTCGAAGTCGGGGCTGCACCAAGGTGTGTGTTGATGGAAGTAGATGTAGCGGCTGGTTTGTTTTGGTGTGCGGTAAGTCACGTGTTCAATTTTGCGCCAACAACGCGCGGGCGACGTGAACGCTGAGGCTGGTTTCGTGTGTGCCAATGCGGGACCCACCCGAACACCAGGGCGCGTCTGGGGGAGTGGAAGTGCGTCTTACCTGCGAAGTGGCCCAAAAACGACGCGTAAGAGATGCCGAATGCTGGGAGAGCGAGCTGGAGGAGTGCAGAGCAAGTCGAGAAGTGATGCGGCAGAAGTAGCAGCGCGATTGCAGGTGCTGTGATGCTGCGGTTTCGAGAGGGAGCGACAGGGCTGTCGCGACTGGCCAGCGTTGCCCCGTCCACGGCAGGAGCGCTAAGCGCATCCGGCGCAGTGCGATTTTCTTTCTGGCAGCTCTGCTGCGACGACACGCCATCGCCGCAGGCCATTGCAGCCGACTGCACCTCCAATTCCATTGTCCTGCCCCCGGGCACCACACGACGCAATGCTGCAGCCCCGGATATGTCGATTCCAGCCCTCGCGCCTGGGCAAGTCGCTGCTGGGTGCCCGCAACTACTCCCAGGGTTTTGAGCAGCTCATCAAGCCCGCGTCCTTTGCGCCCACTGCATCCGTCGACGGCGGTGTGCTGACCACTCAGGGACCCCGTAAAGAGAAATTCACACCATTGCGCACATACAAACCTCGCACGCCCGGTCTACGTCATCTCAAGCGCGCCGTGAACGACCATTTGTGGAAGGGGCGGCCGTTCCTGAAGCTCACCATTGCACGGAAGGGACAGCACTTGGGAGGAAGGAACAACACCGGACGAGTCACAGTGCGACACAGGGGTGGTGGACACAAGAGGCGCATACGCATCGTCGACTACAAGCGGTACCTGCCCGGCAAGCACATCGTGGACCGGATAGAATACGATCCCAACCGAAGCGCACACTTGGCCCTTATTACACGAGTCGAGACCGGCGAGAAATCGTACATTGTTGCCGCGGATGGTATGCGTGCGGGAGACGAGGTGGAGAGCTACAGGACCGGTATCCCCAAGGACCTGATTGCCAGTATGGGTGGAGCCATCGATCCCGGTATGCTCGCCGCGAAGACAGCGTCACGAGGCAACTGTCTGCCCATCCACATGGTGCCGCTCGGTTCGCAGGTGTTCAACGTTGGATCGAAGGAGAAGGGTGGAGGTGTGTTCTGCCGCAGCGCTGGCACGTACGCTATCATTGTGAACAAGGAAGAGGTGGAGAAGACAAAGGGCGTCGAGACCAAGAGCGTCATCATCCGTCTGCAGAGTGGTGAAATCCGCAAGGTCGATCCCAATGCTTGCTGCACGATTGGTGTAGCCAGCAACATCCAGAAGCACTTCGAACAGCTCGGTAAAGCCGGACGTGCTCGATGGCTCGGAAAGCGACCGGAAGTTCGTGGTGTTGCCATGAACGCAGGTCAGTATTCAGATCTAACGTCGAAAGTACCAAATGCTAACATCACCCAGCTGATCACCCTCACGGAGGTGGTCGTGGTAAATCGAAGGGTAGAGTGCACCCCGTTTCTCCGTGGGGCACACCTGCCAAGGGAGGTTACAAGACACGATACAAGAGGAACAAGCACACATGGCTGGTCCAGGACCGACCACGAAACCAGGGCAAGCGCAGGCCGAGATAAGCCTCTGAGCCTGTCGTGTACAAATATCTGTCTGTCGAACCTGTACCATATATTGCATGGCTGCTACACAAGCTGCCCGGATATAACATTCACACGCATCCTCCTTCAATCGTGACTTTCATTGCAATTGAAGAGGCAAACATCGCAGAAGTCATGGCTTTGTCTCGGTTTTCGTGTGAGACTGCACCCTTGATCGCACAAAACTCATGTCGTCATACACTCCACTGACAGCCTCTAAAGAAACAACATCTGACCTCTTGGTTCACGAAGCTCGCGAGCTCAGTCTTGGTATTCCCAAGACTCCTGTCAGCAATCACGTCGCATGGCTAGCTGTTTCTGGATTGGCCTAGGCCCAAAACAACTACGCGGGGTTGCGACAATCGCATCTTGGGGAACAGAGTTCACGGCGAGCAGACACAAAGTGCAGTGAGCAAAGTTGATTTCAGCTCAACCAGGGCTGATATATATATCAACGGGGAGCAGATGCTTGCCACTATACAAATGCGGGCTGATTGCCGAGGGCTGGCGCGTGTGCGACTGTTATGGTTGCAGACGGGGTCCGCGATTCCTTGTCCGCGTCGATGACACGAGTGGACGCCTGGATGCGGCTGCAGATGAACCACCACACGAACGGGCGCAGCTTCAGTTGTCGCTCGCTGACTGTCCACTGACATTCACAGCATCTCTTGCCCCTCTATCAATCTTCGGCTCTAGCTTGCGCGCCCTTGTACCGTCTGGACGGAAGAGTGATGCCTGACACCCTGCGGTGAAAGGGCTATCTCACGGTCAATTCTCATAGCTCCCTAATCGACCCAAGCTTACCCCGTATACTGTGCCAACACCTTGAGTGTCTGCCTGCTGTCCTCAGTTCCTCTAGACCACCTTACGAACTCCTTAATCCGTGCTGCTTACGCGGGGCACCGGCGCACACGAAGCACCTCGTAATCTAAGGCAGCAACCTCGAACCTCGAGGCGCAAAGATGCCTTCGCCAGATTCCGAGTCGCCGGATGACAGCTACTTCAATGATCTGGCCCAGCAGCCTTCCAAGACAAACGGCGATAGACAATCGCCGACGCGGAGCAACAGCCAAGATGCGGCCAACGACAACGCGGCCAAACAGAAGAGGATAGCCTGTGTGCTGTGTCGCAAGAGGAAGCTGCGATGTGACGGCGACCGGCCGACCTGCGGAACGTGTAAACGGCTCTCGCACAATTGCGCATATGACGAGGTGCGCAAGAAGAGTGGACCGAAGAGAGGTTATGTGAAGTTGCTCGAGCAACGACTGCGTGAGTTGATGCGCTACTGACCTGCGTCACGACATGCTGACATGTGCTCTGTAGAACAAGTGGAGACTCTACTTCAGACCCAGAACTCGACCGACTCGAACAAAGGCCAAGATCCAGCAACCGCCTACGTCGCGAATACAGTACAAGGCGCGTCTATTACACGGACCCAGTCCTCGAACCCCTTCGATAAGTCGTTAGAGACCCTTCTCGACGCCAGGCATGCTCCGGCCCCTGCCTTCCAAAATGACACGGCGAACACGAATGGCGAAGAGCCGGAGTTCAACTCATGGGAGATGATAAGCCTAGGCTTGGAAGAGCCGCTGCCTCCTGAGGATGTCATGGAAGAGCTGTGAGTACCTATGGTGCATCCTGGAACGAACTGGATTCTAACCCAACATCTAGGTACCAGATTTACTTCACAAAGATTCATCCATCGCTACCGATGATCCACCGCCCACGATTCATGGCTGCACTCAACCTCGCGCCTCACATGAGACCGCCCGTTTGTCTGCGATATGCCATGTGGACACTAGCAGCTTCTGTGACAGACAAGTACGACGCACTACAACAACATTTCTACCACCGAGCACGCAAGTATGCACAGCTGGATGAGATGCGCGGGCACGGGGAGTCGACAATTACACTTGCGCATTGTCAAGCGTGGGGTCTGATGTGTACTTACGAGTTCAAGAACATGTACTTTCCTCGAGCATGGCTGTCTGCTGGTCGTGCGGTCAGGCTTGCTCAGATGATGCAGCTCCACCGTCTGGACGGAGCTGGTCTGGATGTCAAGCAGTGCCTGCCTCCACCGAAAGACTGGACTGAAAGGGAAGAACGCCGGCGGACGTTCTGGATGTGCTTTGCTATGGATCGCTATGCGAGCATTGGCACAGGCTGGCCGATGACTATCGACGAGAAAGACGTGAGTAGCGACATGCTTTGCAAGGTCCATATTGACTGACAATGACTAGATCATGACGAATCTGCCAGCAAGTGATGACGCGTTTGAAAGAAGTAAGGCCATGTCTACAGGATCTCTCGAGCAAGCTCTGGGACCAATGGGGGCCGCGAAGCTCGAGTCTCTTGGTGGCATTGTTCTTACAGCGGCCATGTTCGGTCGCAACCTGCTCCATCTGCATCGGCCGACTCCAGAGGACATCGACAGCGATCTCAATGGCGCTTTCTGGACACGACATCGCCAGCTCGAGCAGGTCTTGCTGCAAACCTCCCTCCATCTGCCGGACCATCTGCGCTTGCCTGGTGGACGCGACGATCCTAACGTTGTATTCGCGAACATGTGCATCCAGACCTCTGCTATCTGTTTGCATCAGGCAGCAATCTTCAAAGCAGACAAGTATCAGTTGCCAGTGAGCGTTGGCAATGAGAGCAAGATTCGTTGCGTGACTGCAGCCGCAGAAATTGCGTCTATCATGCGCACGATTAGCCACATGGATCTTTCGGCAGTAAGTATCAATATGAGCCACATTCGCTCAAATACTGACAACGGCAGATGAACCCCTTCATCTCATTCTGCGTCTACGTGGCAGCGCGCGTATTCGTTCAGTATCTCAAGACGCGCCCGAACGACCAGCAGATGAACTCTTCGCTACAGTTCCTGCTCCAAGCAATGCAAGCTCTACGACGCAAGAATCCACTGACGGAGTCATTCCTGGTACAGCTGGACCTCGATCTTGAAGGTGCTGGTATCCCGAAGCCGTACATGCCTGTTGAGAAGAAGAATGCTGTCGTACCTGTCAACTCCGACCCAGTAGGCTGCAGCTCAATCTATGAGATCCGCGAGACTCAATCTCAGAACGCGCCCATCAATCAATGGGCAGGGAACAGAGCGGACACAACGATGCCCACGCCGCATCCTTCTCAATCCAGTTTCCAACCAGATCCCACACTCGGCACGTCCAGCGGCAGTGGTATCGAAGTCGCGTGGGATCGTATGGCGCCGAGTGAGATGCGGAACTTACAGAATCTAAGGCAGAACCTCACGGCAGACACAAACAGTATCCCAGCGACGTCAACATTCGTCTTCAACGAGAACAACAGAGACAAGTCACCCATCGAGATCGTGCCTCAGCCAGCTCCTTTCATAGCCATGCGGAATACAAAAGAGTTGAACCAAGACTTTTCGGCTCACAGGGGCGCTGTGCCTGGCGCTGCAACGTTTATCTTCAACGAAAACAGCGCGAACGATATGGACCTTTCTGGCGACCATGCTAGTCCTGCGACCATCAGCTCGCAGTCTCGCGGCGGCTCGACATCTCACTCCTCGTACTCGCCTGGCCAGCAGACAGAACACCACCTGCCTTACCGCGCTTCTCCACGCTTTACCTCCAGTCAAATGCCCATGTCGCAAGCACAACAGAGCACTGGCCCGACACCGCTCGCACCATTATATCAAACGAACAACAGCAATACCACCGATCTCAACATGAGTTCCTACCCGTCAGACGCCATCCACAACGGGGCGTACGACAACAGTTTCGACTGGGAGCTGAGTGCCATGGGTGGCGACATGAGCATGGGGCAGGGCATGGATGCAGGAATCACACCCGGGACGTGGAACAGCATGCTGGAGAGTGTGATGGACGGCGTGCCGATGGGGTGGGACGTGATGGGTACGCCGCATGGGGCGAACGTCGACAACCCAGGGACTGCACAAGGTTGAGGATGAGTTGATTGAATTTGGGATTCTGGTTTGAGGACACACGTTTGGATACCCACTCGCTTTTAGGCGCTCGCTTCACAGTTGGGTCGGTCAGGGACAGGCGTTCGGTGTGGTATACTCGCCACTTTATATACAATGAGCCCATGTCGTTTTTTGTCAACAAGCCTGAGCAAGTGCCACTGCAACGACCTTTTGTCAAACTCACAAGATTCCAAGCGGTCAAGTTCGCGATGTAGCCAGGCTCGGACAGCCTCGCTCGCGCACCGGCCACCCAACCAGAAATCGAGCATCTAATTACCGATTTCACGAGCCAACCCTGCCAGCATCATCCTACACAGACCTTGCACGATTCACACGCAGACGGACAGCTATCGATATGCTGCGTGGATATCCTGATCTTCCTGCGAACCTCTGGGGATCGTCCTCATGGATGCAAGGCTCGCTGGGATGCCCGACGCGCCCGTGGAGGCGGTCTGGACGTCACAGGCGGTTGCGCTGGGCAACGGCAGCTCCGCTTCGTTGATTCTAAACGCGATACAGCCAGCCACCATACACGCTGAAGAGGCTGCCGTGTGCTTCAGAGTCCTCTTGCGTGTTACATGAATACATTCTTTCTTCTTCATTGACTCGATATATCCTCCATCTAATCACCGTAGCCGCCGAGGGGATAACTAGATAGGTGCAGCGGTAAACAGACCAGTCGCGTCCGATGCAGCCCACGCAATGGGTCACGGAAGGTGCAAGCACGCCGGGCCCTGGAGCGTATTATACGCCGCAGCAGATGAGTACGTCAAACGTCAACGACTGTAAATGCAATCATGCTTATGCTGCTGCAGAGGGCTATCTTCAAGATCTTCGCACCAATCGCCCTGCGCGTCCAACTGGCTCTCGTCCGCCACCGGCACACTTCAAGACATGGTCTAATAGAGAGAACTCGCGTATGCAGGACATACCGACGATTGCCTCGCTCCAGGCTGCCAAGGATACCGAAGTGAAGGCAGAAGCACAACCGCCCGTCGCACCAACACCACAACTGCATCGCCGAGGCAACTCCAGTGTTGATTCAGATTCCCCTGTGGAGAGTGCCGGCGAAGCTCTCGTGCAGCCGCCACGTGGTCGAGAATCGGTAATGCCTTCCCACGAGCGCAGACAGAGCGTGGAGTATCGCGAAGACCCGCGACGGAAGATGGAGCGCAGAGAGTCGAGCGAGATCCGCGCTGCCATGGACAAGATGGACATCAAAGACGAGGAGAAGCTGTACGAGGCAGCGCGCGACGAGGCGGCAGAGATTGTCTGGAAGCACCGCAACCCGAACGCGCCTGAGAACAACCCCAACGCGCCGTATGCGTATCCTGGACCTGGGCGCAATGCTCTGCAGCGACCGAAGCTGCAGCGGACGCGGAGTCGAAGTGTAGGGCCGACGGTGGATACAGAGCAGGACCTACAACGCGCAAACTCCAAGATGCGGAAGAGGCACTCAATCGGCAGCTCGACAGGCAGCAGAAGCAGCAGCATGCAGGACACCGGTGCCGCTGGCTCAGACACATCTCCCACCCCCAGTCCACTCTTCAGCGGCTCGCCGACCAAAAACGCATTCGACATCAAGGTCGCCAAAGCATCATCCGACCTGCCCCAACAGCGCAAGACAAGCGGATCCCGTCGCAAAGCAAGCGGCAGCCTCTTCCAGAACCCCAACGACCAGATCTACGAAGAGCCCGAGGAGGAAGCACCCCCTGCTCCCGCACCGACCCCCCTGGCAGCCGAGCCTCCGAAGCCTGCTCCTTTACCCCTGGGCATGCGCCGGAACCCCTTCACTCGCTTTCAGTCTATTAAAGGCACTGGAATGGTGCGGAGCAATACGGATCCTATTGTCAGTATGCGCCGCTTCGATCGGTATGAGATTCACAGGAACGAGCCTACGCAGTCGAGGAACGCTGGGTATACACTTAATAATAACAAGTCGAAGCTGAGCGAGGTCAGCAAGGCGGATGCGGAGAATGAGCCGGAAGTCAAGCTGAAAGATGGGAGGGAGATCAGGAGTGACGAGTTGCGCGCTGCGACGGGCTTCAGTCTGAAGAATCGCAGCGCGAAGCTGCCGACGCCGACTATGGTCTCCGATGCGCCAGGCAGGCCCATTGTATCTTTCCAGAAGGGCTATGGTGTTGTGGAGCTGAAGGAGGAGAAGTCTATCCTGCCTGCCGATCCCAAGTCTGAGCCCGCTGCGGCTCCTGTGGTAGTACCGGCACCACCACCATTGGAGAAGTCGGCAACGGAACCTACCATTCCTACCAGAAAGAGCGTTTTTGAGAGGCCCACGAGCCGGAACGGAGCATCACCCAGTCCGTTCGAGAGACCCGCCAGTAGGTCTGCCAGTCCCTTCGACAGGCCCGCAAGCAGATCTGGCGCTGGGTCGCCCGCACCGCTAAGGGAGTTTGGCCCATCAAGTTCACCTTCGCCGTTGGGTAATGGTCGGCCGTCAACTCCCAAAGGACCGTTCGCCAATCGAAGCCCCCTGAGTAGGGTCAACACAGCATCAAGTACGGCTTCTGCGCCTGCAGCAATTGCAGTACCTCCAGTCCCTGCAGACCCGTACGCGCTGTCCAGTGCATCTTCGACACCGCCAGTGCTAGCCGATCCGTACGCACTTCCGTCAGCATCGTCACGTCCTCAACCATCTGTCCCGAGCACCTCAGTCAGCGAATCTCGTCCAGCGAGTAGAAGTCGGTTCAGCAGGCCGCAGTCGGTGTCAAACATCCCCACCATCTCCGTCAGCGAGACACCATCCACCGGTCATGGCCGTACTGGCAGCATCCCTTCGATCGGTGTCACGCCACCAATTCCGACAATCTCTGTGAGCGACTCGCCAGCTCCATCAGCAGCGCCTCCCAGAGGGCGCTTCAACCGGGTCTCGACGACGCAGGCTGTGCCCAGCATCTCTGTCAATGAGCATCCCTCCATGACTCGAGGCCACAGCTTCAACGCTCCAGTCATCAACTTACCTAGCGATGTACCGACAATCTCTGTCAACGAACCTACATCATCACGTCCTGTGCCAACAATCAACGCACCCTCAATCTCAGTCACCCCTTCCATCCCATCCATCGCCATCAACGACTCCACACCCTCAACTCGCCCTTTACCCGATCCGCGGAACTACAACAAGCGCTCCGCACCACCCATCAGCGCCAACTCCCGGCCCTCAAGCACCTCCCGCCCCGCACCCTCATCAGCCCGCACCCACTGGACACCCACATCCGTCCGCACCGGCGCCCAATGCACGCACTGCGCGCTCCCGATCTCCGGGCGCATCGTCAGTGCCGGCGGATGCCGTTTCCACCCCGAATGCTTCAGCTGCTACCAATGCGGCGAGAAGCTGGAATGCGTCGCCTTCTACCCCGAACCGTCCGCAAAGCACGCCGCACGCTGCGACCGCATCCGCGCACGCCAGCGCGGCGAGGATATCGCGTTCTTGCCCGGCTGGGAGTCGCCGGAAAAAATGCGGCAGCTTGAGGAGCAGGATGGGAGCGATGAGAGTCCGAGATTTTACTGCCATTTGGACTTTCATGAGTGTTTTAGTCCCAGGTGTAAGAGTTGTAAGACCCCGATTGAGGGGGAGGTCGTGGTTGCGTGTGGCGCGGAGTGGCATCCTGGTCATTTCTTCTGTGCTCAGTGTGGTGATCCGTTCGATTCTAGTACGCCGTTTGTGGAGAAGGATGGCTATGCGTGGTGTGTCAACTGTCATACCAATCGGTATAGTGCAAAGTGCAAGGGCTGTCGCAAGCCGGTCACGGATACGGTTGTCAAGGCTCTCGGCGCGGAGTGGCATACGGGATGCTTCGTTTGCATTGTAAGTTCTACTGTCCTTATGTTTTGAGCCCGTTTACTAACATCGATGCAGGAGTGCAGAGGACCCTTTGACGATGGACGATACTTCCTACGTGGCGAGAGTCAGGATCCGGTGTGTGTGAAGTGCGAGGAGAGAAGATTGAAGGCTTGAGCTCTCGAAGTCACCTGCCGGTGAGATTAAGCTACTGTCATTGCATTGCCAGCCCGAAGGCAATTCTGTTGTGTTGGACAGCATTATATAGAAAGCATACACGGTCGTTGGGCGTTTGAGCGTTGTGTTTTGTATACTAGGCAGACAGGTGCGGTCAGGATTTTAGATAGGATATACGGTAATGCCATGCGTCGTGATTGCCTGGTGGATCTTATGCAAGCCGTGCAGTATTGTATTTCGATTTAATCCGGATCGTGAGTAACGATGGAAGCACCTCGTTCACTGGTCAGACGGGCAGGTACGTCATGCTGCATGTGCATGCGCGGCTCAGCAACGCACCCTCGGACCAGAGACGCTCTCAGCCTAACAACACATAATGATATGGCTTCTGAGCACTTGTTGTCAAGCCAAACATCCGGAAGCGAAAAGGTCTCACCAGAAAGCGATGTAGCTACGTACGGAAGCGGTTCAGAAGACGGCGAAAGGTGAGTCATGACACCAATCAATCGGCTTTGCGGTAACTTGATTAATGCTTCTAGTCATGACAAGATTGAAGACGATTTCGAAAACGACTCGGACTATGCCTCATCTCTTGCAGAACCGAATCTATGCAAGGGGTGTTTGAAATTTCGAAGATGCGCCAGAGATCTCGCAGAGCTTCCATGGCCCCAAGAGCCTATCTACAAGTGGATATACATCCACAAAAAGTTCAAAAGCCTTACAATGTGTGCATACTCCTGCGATCTATGCAGGTTCCTCACTCGCGAATTCTGGTATTTCTGTGGCTCTTGCTCAGATCACCGCAAGGACTATCCATTCCGCGCCCACTTCGAATCTCCTGACCATGAAGTCCAGATCTTCCTGACAAGAGATAATGATGAGATGGGAGTTCTCCTAGGCTGGGAGCTCTATCTCGGGACACTGTCGGGAAACATGACATCGCCAATTTACACATCAAACGATTGGCCCACATTCAAGGACAACATTCGCGGCAAAGACCCAAGGTTCAACGAACAGTTTCAATGCATCCGCGGCTGGTTGGTAACGTGCCAAGCAGATCATCAAGACTGTATCGTCTCAACTTTGCGGGAGTCTAGATTCTTGCCGAAAAGACTCTTAGACGTTGGACTCGTCGACAAGGGTCGATACGTCTTGTGATCTCCGAAAACCTGGAAACAAAACGTGAGCGACCACCGTACGTCACCCTCAGCTACTGCTGGGGTGATACGAACGCTGCAGCGTGTACCACAAAAGAGAACCTGGCCGACCGAATGGAGGGCATTGAGTTGATGACACTGCCTCAGACACTTCAAGACGCCGTCCTTGTTACCAGGTCATGTAACGTGAGGTATCTTTGGATCGACGCTTTCTGCATGTGGCAGGTCAAGTCCGGCATAAATGAAGACTGGACTCAGCAACTCCCTGATATGGGTATGATCTACCAAAACTCTTTGTTCACCATTGCCGCAAGTAGCGGTACCGACAGCAATTCCGGGCTCTTCGACAGAGCGGAGGTCTCCTTTTGGCCCGTGGGGGATTATCGTTTTCAAGGTGACGGCAATTCCGACCCCAAGAAGTTCTTGCTTAGCGCAACACTGCCAGACTGAAACATCACTATTGACCAATCGCCGCTATCTACGCGTGGATGGGTATTGCAAGAGCGGATGCTTGCTTCGCGTACGGTCTTCTGGACAAAAGATGGGCTCTTCTGGCAATGCCGTCAAACGGAGACCAGCGAATATGGCGGACTGTCATCTCATTCCTATAATATGACGCTCCGTCTTCGACCGAAGTTGCATCAAATTGCCAGCAATATAAATCGCCGCGAAACCGACGACGCAGAGCGTTCAGATCATTCAGACTGGTGCAACCTTGTAGAAACTTTCTCCAGCAAGGACCTCACAGTAGCCACGGACAGGCTATCAGCAGTGACTGCCCTGGGGCTAGAGATCGCAAAGCTGTCAGGTTCAACATACGCAATGGGTGTCTTTGCATGCAATCTCGTCCAAGAGCTTGCTTGGATCACAGGGTTCCAGATCGAGGAAGATCTGCAATATTCAGGATTTCACCCCAGCAAAACCGATGCTGATTTTGGCCCTTCCGATATGGAATGCATATATAAAGAGCCGCCGCGGAAAGCAAGGTTATGCAATGTGCCGACCTGGAGCTGGGGATCCGTCACTCCGAGGATACTCTTTCGGCCCCAAAGCACGTACGCAAATGAGCTTGCCACGGCACATTTCGTCGATGAGCATAAGATCCGAGTCAGAAGCCGGCTTGGGAGAGTCAAGATCTGCGGATCCTCACAGAAACATAGATTGGACCATGACTGTTCACTCCGGTCAGCTTGTACTTTCGATCTCTGCAGACCAGACATGCCAAAGTCGATACGGTACGACGCGGAGCAATTCGCAGTTTTTGATACACTCTCGGACGTACGTTCAGTGGTAGATAATTTGATTATTTGTGTAGAGTGGATAGAGCTGCTCCCAAGGACGGGCGCCTTGATTGTCGCTCGGGTTGACGAGGCACAAGACACATATCGCAGGATCGGATGGCTGGAGGCGTTCGAGGCTGATTTCTTCGATGAAGAACCTCGGACTACCATCCTTGTCTGACGATTTTGAGCCCAGATCAGATGTACTGTATGGACTGATGGTTGGTCATCGAACAATGGACGATACGCAACGATATCTGAGGAATACACGCACTCAAGAGTCAAACGGTAAACGATGCATCGTATCACTAATTCTGTTCTTCAAATAATAAGTAAGACAGGGACGAAGTCCGGCTGGCACTTTGCTTTGTCCTGCTGTCGTGATGGAGTGGACATGCTTGCTTAGTGGTCTCGCTGAGCATTTCCTCGCAGAATTGGAGGATCTTATCCCTAGCTGAGCATGCCTAATGTCTCACTAATCGCACGGTCGATAAGTCATCGTCTTGCCAGCAGCCAAGTCTGTGGAAACGCCACGCTGATGACGTAGCAAGGAAGAGTGGATGCCTGACGTTGCAGAAGGGCGCATTACGCTCTGTCGCAAGAATGCCGCCCTTGCCCTTTGCTGATACAAGCAGTGACACCCGCGTAAACCTCGATCCGTGTGTCAACTGCACTGGTGAATGAAAAGAGCAGCCCAAGAATGGCAACCGAATGGACAAAATGCCAACGCGAAGGCTGGCTCGCCCAACTCTACGGCCAAGAGCAAAGCCATGGTAAACGAGTGCTGCAATCTGATACCGTTCAATCACGCCAACTGGACATCATCGACGACCTCATATCATTCCGAGTCTCGGCCACAGACGCAGCGTCCAGGGCAGCAGCACTGGTCCTATCTCACGCAGCTGTCGATACCATCTGGCTGAACACCATAGGCATGTTCATCAACGCAGCGGAGACCATCGACGACGAGAAAGTGTCTGCGGCCTTGACAGACTTCCTAGTGGAGCTGGCGAATCTGCCAGATGCCGTTAATCCAGGGCCTGAAGCCATGACGGCAGATGACGACGGCCAGGGTAAGCCTTTAAGGATAGAGCCTGGCCAGGCTGTAATTCTTCAGGAAGGCAAGCTCTGGAAAGACCTGCCGCAGTACTCGTGGAACGTGACAGAGACTTTTCAAGGTGAGCACTCTCAGATCGTATGACAAGGAGCTCTGTACTGATGATCTCTGCAGGTCCCGAGCAATATCTGTATCGTCATGGCGGCCGCTCGGAACCACACGAAGCAATGCAAAAGTGGAAGAACTTCAATACCTATCTTGCGCTGATGGCGGTGCATCCCAAAGCACAGACAATTCCAGTGCTAGCGAACATGACTCGCTTAGGCTTCAGAGCTCTGACAATGGCATTGGAAGAACCACCGAGCTCAAGACTGGGAAAGAACTCAGAGCTCCACGCGCCTGCCGCAGCGCAGTGGTTTCGACTCGCGGGACATGAGATCGAGAGACTTTGCGAGCAGGGAAGCGAGCAGTATTGGCCTGGAGATCTCTGGAAGGATCGTGAGGATCCTAAGGTGTGTAACAGCGCAAGGTCGGCTTTCTGGAAATCAAGATTGGCAGAGATGGGCTATTAGCAAGATGCTGCGAAAGTGGAGCAAGATCGAAGAACCCATGTTCACATGCTGGAAAGGTGGCTGGGACTGAGCATTGGCCAATCGGACGACGTCATGCAGGTCGCTGCTAGCGCTGCCCTGACAACGCATTGCCCTGCCCAGCCGCCCAGCAAACACCCGCTCAGGCGCAAGTGAGGTGGTTGACGACACTACTTCGAATTCGAGACCCTGCCGCTGCCTCGAGCAATTGGTGGTACACCAATCTACACGCGTTCAATTCCATCAGTGCTCCATCTCGTCGTCGCTGGTGATTGTTTACCCCACACTTTCACCGTACCCACCGCCCGGTACCAGCTGAGCATTCCTTTGGCGCATCCACATTCCTCGTCCACGTTGTCGAGTCTCCGTTGAGACACGTCTCCACCATGCGGTCCGCTCTCGTGCCTCTTCTCCTTGCGCCGCTGGCTCTCGCCGCGCCCGACAACCTCGCTGCATTCGAGCCGGCGCTTGCGACCCTCGATCAGCTCACCACCTCGAACAACGAGACCACACCCGTCGACAACATCGCCGAGCTCCTCAAGCGCCAGAATGTCTGCGGAAGTAACCAGTACCAGTGCAGCAACGCCGCCAGCCTCTGCTGCCCACGCACCGCCGTCTGCAGCGCCGACCGCAACAACATCGTCGGCTGCTGTCCCCAAGGCGCAGCCTGCACCGGCACCCTCGGCACATCAGCAACCGGCGTAGCGACCGCATCCACGACCTCACCTTTCGTCAGCGCGTCCACCACCTCCAACTTCGTGCAACAGACCACAGCTGCGAGCGGCGCATCAACGGTATCCAACGCCTTCTACCCCTTCCCCTACATCGCGACGACTTACACCAATGCAGCTGCCTGCTCCAGCGCTTATACGCGCTGCCAAAGCGATGCTGCGAGCTGCACGAATGCTCTGATTGGGGGCGCGCAGGGCGTCACCATCAGCGCGCCGAATGGAGGTGCGACGATCACCGCGGTGCCGAGTATAGGAGCTCAGAGCGCAAGCAGCATCTGCTCGAGTCTGAGCCAGGAGGCGTGCTATGGGTTGCAAGTCGATGCTTGTAGGGCGTTTGATGGGAGTGGGAATGCGGCGCCTACACGGTGTGCAGGATACATTGGGGCCGTGGGTGTTGCGCTCGGTGTTGCCGGGCAGCTATTATAAAGAAGAGATGGATGCGTCAATGGTTTACGGTTCTTCAATGTTGATACTTCAGGACGAAAACGGTGGAGCGTGGCTTCGGTCGTGCGAGGAGCGATTGCATGCATGGCGTTCACGGCAGCGAGTACCTTTTCTCACGTCTGACGAAAGTCTTGATAGACGAACATAGTTATGCGCAATGATACATATATTCAGTTTCTTCTTTCGTCATTCTTTGACAACCTCTACGACTTGCAGATTCTCCACAACACTTTCTTAGTGCGGCTCATATCGATAACACTAGTCTACCAAACTTCACCTTTCACACCTTCAACATCGCTCCCTCATCCTTGTCGATGTTTAATCCGTTTTCTCGCGCCCCCCGCGGCGGAGCAGCTTGGTTCAATGCCGGCCCTGTCTCGTCGTTCCCAGATATCGAAGCTGATCCTGGGCCGGTGGGTCAGCAACGCAAATGCAACGACATCTTCACGCCAGGGTGTAGGGTCTTCCATGTGCCGAAGGAGGATGCTACGCAGGCAAGCCCGGTAGCCATCGATGATTGGAAAGATGGAGAGACGGATACGAAAGATCAAGTCATGGTGTTTCGGTATGGTGGGAAGGTTGTTGCTGTGAATCATGTACGTTCCTTCCTCATTGCAGGTGCCTCTTACGGATCGTTGTTCTTTCGACACAATCGCGCAGTGGGTGATGACTTGTGTGGAACTTGACTCTTAGTGTATTGGTTGCTGACGTTGATGGCAGGAATGTCCACACAGCTCGTACCCACTGTCAAACGGTACACCATTCGACATTGAAGACTTCGGGGTCAAGCTCTCAGCCGGTATCACGTGTCCAAAACATGACTGGAGCTTCGATTTGCATACAGGCAAGAGTGATCGTGGGAGCTATAAGCTAGCAATCTGGGAGACGCAGTTGAGAAAGAACGATGCGGGAGAAGAGGATGTCTGGGTGCGGAGAAAACAGAAGATCGGCTGAAGAATGGCACAATCTGTAGCACGGGAACCGGCCCCCAAGTCGCACACAGACGTGGTTCCTTGATTCTCGACCACCACCAAGGTTCATTGGATTATTGTTATGATGCCCTGATTGTGGCGCCGGAGGTCATTCGCAATTGGGCTTCGCTTATGGTTGACATGCAGCTTGCGTGAGGCTATGCAAGTTCAGGGAAACCATCAAGAGCTGAACCAAACCCTCACGACAAAATCTCCAGTGCATTGCGATGGCTCAATGTCGACAATGGAGGGCTCTAGTATCGCGGCCAACATCTTGCAGGTGGTGAACACTGCCGCGCAGCTTCTTTCCACTGGCCATCAGATCTAACAAGCGGGTGTAACGCTCCAAATCTCGGACCTCGAACATGTCACCTCAGACTTCCAAGCTTTACTCGGCAAACTGGAGCCTTACGATGGTCTCGATTCACAGGGCTGGGACAAAACTGACCTTGGTCCATTGAATACAAAGCATGATAAGGAGGTGTGTTTCACCTACCAGGCTGAGGGACTGGTGCTGACGTGACAAACGACGCTGAGACCACTCGTCCATAGAGGTTGCGAAGTGGCAAAGGAGATGCTAGATATTCTGCGGCCGCTCTGTTGTGGAGGCCGAGACTCTAAATTCCGGACGGCGCTGCAAGCAATACGGTCAATGTGGATCGCGAACAAGATAAGAGACATTCATGACTTCAGACAATTCGAGATGAGCTCCAATTTCGGGTACTTATCTCGATCAAGAAGGACAACATTGTGGATGCCAAAGAGGATTCCCACAAGGCTCTGAAGGACCTTATGCAAAGAAACAAGTACCTGATCGCTGCCGTCACTGCGCAAACACATGAGCTCAAGAGACAGCAACATCAGCAAGAACACCGATCACATGGCTTCCGCGCTCGTTTACATGATAAACAATTTATCACCGACGCACCAGCATGGGAACCTCAATCCACTCGAATTACAACCGGCCAGATATTACGAACTGTCAAGGCCAACCTATTCTTTAGTTGCAAGGACGATCGTTACGAGTACATCGAAGCTGCTCACAGGAAGACGTTTGACTGGGCTCTTCAGGACCAATCCCTCGGAACGTGGTCAAATTTGGTAAAGTGGCTTCGAGTGGGACACGGTCTCTTGTTGACTATCTGCACAGGACTGTAGCAGATTTTCTTGCTCAGCCCACTATCTGGAGCGGGATCTTAGCGCAGAACGACGATGCCACCTTTGTGGCGCCTCTGGCTCTGCTGAAAGCTATGATAATGGAGATCAAAACCATAAACACTGTCAACCAATATCCGTATGATCTATTCATCGGAGGTCTGTGGAGACTTATAGCCGATGCAATGCGGTTTGCGCAGCTGCTAGAGTCCCGTACCAACACTACTTCTGTGGAGCTACTTGATGAGCTCGACAGAGCTCTGACGATCCATATGGCCACGGCACCGCATCTCTTCACTCAATACCACGAAAGATCACGACTACCAGCAAGCTGGTGCGACACCGAGTACGACAATCACGTTCGTCGGAAGCTGCCATTCCAAGACAACTTTATGGCATTCGCGATCCTGCACGGGCTAGAGAATTATGTCTTGGAGAAGTCCAAAGGACCTTCAACTATCTCTAAGAAAGGGAAACCATTGCTGGACTACGCATGTATTCACGGCAAAGAACATTGCGCGCCTCTACGCCCAAAGATTGCTCGAGCTTTGCTGCAACATGGTGCGGATCCGAATGCTGAGTTCAACGGACGCACTGTTTAGCAAAATGCTATCGAAGCGGAGTACGAAGATCTTACAGTTTGGCTGATGCTGTTGAACTCACTGGCTTCCCATGGTGCTAACCCTAACGCATACCTTCCACGCCAGCGCGGTGCTAAAGAGTTCCGTCGCAGCGCGTTGCGGTTGATCAAACTCAAAATGATCAAGCACAACAGCGAGTTCAGCGAGGAAGACCGTCTATATCGCAGCCTCCTGAGCCTGCTCAAATCCAAGGGTGCCAGGGAAGTTGAGTGGCACGAGATGGAGGATGGATCTTTCAGAAGAATACAGCAAGCAGAGTTCAAGGGCCGTTCAATCTTCAAGTACATCTTCACCGAGCCTTCTGGGGGACTTGAGTCTTATGATAGTAGTGACCGCTGGGGCCGCAAGTTCCTTTGATACTGGTGGATCATGGTAGCATGTTGACTCCTGCTCCTGCTACGCTTTTCACGATTGGCCTTATTGAAGCACATCTGAGAGCGATTGGGTCTCCCCTCAACAAGCTTTCACGCCTCTTCGATAAACGAAAAGGTTGCGCACACTTCCCGCGACTTCTTTTATCGCCGGACTTGGAAAACAGGCCGATGTGAGAGGTGTACCGGCATCAGAGAAGTAAAAAATGAACCTCGAGTTTTACCAGTACACAACCGCCTTAGACGAGTGACGAAAAGACCCTAACGGATGGCAGATACGCGTCGCTGCTCAATGTGCAAATAGGCAATGGTCAACAACCGAGCAAGGAAGGATGACCTCATCACCACTCGATCGTGCTTTCGAGAGCTTGAGTTGACTCACTCCCCGTTTTTGTTTTCATCGTCGAGCCTCTTTTAAGCCAAGGGCTCACCAGTCCAACATTTATGTGAAGTTTTGATACCATGACTCGCGTAGCCTTGTTGCCTGATCTTTCCATCGAAGTGTCTACTCCTACCTTCAGATCCGAGCACATTTGCATCACATCAACCTCACGACATCGCTCTTGGGTAATCGATGGTAGATTAGCGACATGGCCTACACACGGTACGCGATTTACGTTTGCCAAAGATGGAGGTGCTTCTGTGCCTCCCTTGCTTGCCTGCTAATTCTTTTCCAGGATCAACGTCTTCAACTTCATTCCATTGCCCCAGGCGTCTGAAGCAAAGGCTCTCAAGGAAAAGATTGTGAGCGTGTGCAGGCCTCTGGGATGAAGCGGAACTGAGCGCTCCAGATCAAGCATATGCTTGCGACGCGGTCAGACGAGATCGTCAGCGAGCTCGAATTCCATGGAAGAAAAAGGGGCGCAGGGTTCGTCCTCAATCTCGTCCAAGTGCATGAGGAGACTGAGATGAGTCGTGATTGGAACGAGATTATGGGGACGGGGGAGAGTAAGGTTGGGGCTTTGCAAGCACTGCAGAATCTCGCGGAGGACTGCGGGTGCCCTACCGAGGAGAAGGAGGGCAACAAGCGTAAATTGCAGGAAAAGGAAGCCGTGGCAAACAAGAAGCAGAAGCCATGCTGAAGACAAAAGTCCTAATGACAGCGAAAAGGAGATAATTCCATCAAGGGAAGCCTAGCTGGGTTAGCCCCGATCGAGGGCATGGAAATGACTTGCTCTCTGTAGTAGTGACATGGCCCTCCTACCTTCGAACGATTCCGGGTCCATGATTACTTTTGGTGTATGTAATACTAGCGTGGAGCTAAGAGTTGCAGTGATCGATGCATTTAAGCAAAGGTTCCTTCTTGAGCTTTATGTGGACTGTGGTGTTACGGAGGATCATACGTGAGATCCTCATAGCGTCGCGCTACTCGTGACTACTTTCGACAGAAACGCAAACATTCCCCTTCTCGGTGCTGTGGGGTGCGGATGGATGTAAACCAGGGTCAATGGTGAGGCAGGACAACAAACAAAGGGTCGGAAGTTTGATGTAGCGCGGCGCTACCCGTCCCTATATTCGACAGAGGTGCTGAAGTTACCCATTCGAGCGGATTTAGGCTCGAGCAGTGCATGAGAATGGTGCAGACCAGGAACAATGGTGAGGTAAGAGCGGTGTGGTGTAGTGCGGCGCTAAGCCTCACCAATTTCGATGGATATGCAAAGGTACCCTTTCGAGCAATATTCTCAACGCAAAAGACTAAGACAGGGCCAAGGTCGCTTCCAGTCGTTCCTTGGATGCCACCCTTCTTGCTCCCGAGGAAGGGGCGTCCAAAGCCGAGGCACTGATGGACCATCACTGCTATGAGAGTGCAACTGGGTAAAGTATGGTTTGGCGTAAGATCGTGTGATTTGAGTGATTGAGAGCTGAAAACAAATCACTGTTTGCTTTAGGCATTACTTCGGCGCTGGTAGTGACGTTACTCCAGTGTTGGACAAGGGTCTGGTGTAGGTAGTGTAGCGCCGGACTAAGCCTCACAGTGGTCGATGGTTGCGCAAAGCTTCCTCTTTGAGCGACTTCGAGAAATTGGAAGAATAGACTAGCTGAAATACTGGCGATGTTACAAAGTTGTTGACTAAATCAAGGGTGAGCTTTCTCGGCATGTGGTGCGCGGATGTCCAATCTCAGTGCATCAGATATCGCGCTCAACATGCTGGCATAGTAGCGACCGAGCAGAGGATCGTAGTCTCCGCCAAGGATTGATGGCAGAGAACAATTGCGAGGTCAGAGACGAAGTAAAGGACGATAGAGGCGATCTGGAGCTCACGCTCATAGCGCGAGGCTAATCTTGGCCGTGATCTACACTCGCATAATTACAAAACTTCCCAATTGAGGATCATCAGGGTCTCACGTAGACAGGGTCGATGGGCAGAGATGAGAAAGCATTGGATGCCTGGTACAGGGTGCATCAGGGTCTTCGCGCCTTCTTTCCACAGTCGCCGTCCCTTTTTGCCGTATTGAGCAGTTTTCTCAGTTCAGGGACCTCAGGGTCCTGCATAAGTGTGCACTGGTGTGCCAGGTGTGGCATAGGGGTCCAGGGCGAGAACACAACGTTGTCAGGAACAACGTTGAACGGATCGGCACTCACCAGGGGATGACCCAGACAGCATCCAACACCAGATTCATAACTTGCTGCAAAGAGCAAGTATCGTGGATGCATCGAGCACTGCAACCGGGTGCAACCATGGCGCTGGGCTGCTGTGGGAACGTGCAGCTAGCAAGCGAGCATTCCAATGAAGATCACATCACAAGCGTCCAAATGTGCACGCTCGAACTTCAAGAAGAGATGAACCGTGTTCTGATTTATATCATTCATTCAGTCGTTATTGTCGTTAAAAACCTCGCCGCCGTCATTGCTCATTATCAATGATGTAGAATCACCGAAACAAAGAAAGAAAAGCCGGTCCTCAGACTAGCCCAGGTATAAAACCGTACAATCGTCCACTCCAGCCGCCATAACAATAATCTCCAAAACTTATGTTCGTGAAAGGAAAACATCAGTACCGCGCCCCCATGGGCGGTGGCGGCATGCTCCCGTAGGGGTTTGCATCCGCATAGCTGGTCGTAGGATACGGTTGCGCAGCTACAGGGTACGCATACATATTAGCGCCATTCATCTGTGGGTTCTGCATGCCATAGAGGGCATTTTCGCGGGCCTCTCGTTCACGGCGCTCTCGCTGCTTTCTCCTCTTTCGTCGACGGCTCTCCAGCTCTTTCACACTGTGTCTTTGCTCGTTCATCTCCTTCCATTCGCTGTACGCAGACTTGATACCGAGGGCAGCAATGCCGACAGCTGCTGCGTCCTGAAGCATGTTCTTCGATTTGCGTTTTCGTGCTTCTTCCGGCGACATTTCTCCTTCGCTAACGAGTTTGCGCCGTTTCTCAGAGGCGACCATGGACGAGTAGACACCGTGTGCGGCGTGGATAGTCGCCACGGTCGCGAGGCCCGCGGTCAGGAGTTCCTTACCTCGTAGCTTTTTGCGCTGCTCCTCCATGTCCGTTGTACTAGACGAATCGCTGGAAGCATCTCTGCCACCGCCACGCTGGGAGGCCATACTTCTGTTTCCTCCCTGTGTAGCGAGCGCGCCCGCGCCCGCACCTGCGCCTGCTGCCGCTAATCTGCGATCTGGGTTAGCCCGGGAAGGGTCATTCTGCTGGTAGCCATTATCCATACTGCGGCCACGGCTGTACGAGCGATTGCGCCTACGAGAGGGCACGTAGCTGTCTGCACTGGACGAACGCGAGCGGTCACGCCTGTTGCGCGAGCGGGATCGGTCGCGGCCACCACGAGACTTTGAGCGTACACGATCGTAAAGAGCTTTTCCTGCTGCGAGCACAGCGCCAGTACCAGCGATCTTTGCAATGGGGTTCCCATCCCTGTCCTTAGCAGGCGAGCCGGATCGAGAACGTCCACGGGAGCGCGAGCGGCTGAAGATGGACCTGGAGCGCGAGCGGGAGCGACCGTCTGGTGATTCGCCACGACGAACGCGAGAACGGGAGCGGGAGCCGTTAACAGCACGGTTGGCGAGCAGACCACCAAGAGCAGACTCAGCGACATGGCGCTTCTCGTGCTTCTCGGGGTCACGGTCAATCAGACCGTCGATACCAGCAGCACCGATGGCCGCTGTTGCAACACGCTGACCCTTAGCACCAGTCCATGCGCCAGGAACGTTGCGGCTGCGGAAGGCTTCAACGGCACCGGCTACTATGGCGGCTTTGGCGGCCTGCTCCCACTTTTCAGACTTGCGGCCTCCACGGCTGCGACTGCGTGACCTCGAGTCATATCGGCTGCTGCGGCGGTCGTCGTAGCGATCATCGAAGCGGCGATCACTATCGTAGCCACGGTCGTCGCGGCGGCGGTGCCTCTCACGAGAACGCGAGCGCGAGCGGCCAGTGACTGCGGCAATGACACCGCCTAGACCTGCGGCCTCGCCAAAGTCTTTGGCGCGGTCGACAATGGACTTGCGGCGCTGGGGCTTGGGACGATCGCCGGCGTGGGAGTCTGCGTAGGAGTCGCGGTCATCGTAGCGGTCGCGGCGTCTGCGGTCGTCGTAGTAGTCGTCGCGATCGTCGTAGCCACGATTCACGGAGCGGGCGCGACGCGGGGCGTACTCCTCGCGGTACTTGGTCTGACGGTACTCGGTGCCTGGTGGAGGGAAGTCGCGTGGGATGTCTTCGATGCTGTCCTCGCGCGCAGGGCGGTAGACGAGTGCCCCGCTTCCGCGACCGCCGCGCTCGATGTACGTTGTTTCGGTGACATACTCGGGCTCGCGGTGTCGCCGCGGCGCATAGCTGTACTCGCTCATGGTGGGGTGGGCTCTCTCTCGTGCTGGCAGGCTTCAGGGTCCGCTGGGTGGTACTCGGTCGGGCTAGGCAAAGCTTGATGTCAGCGGGTAGGTCGGAAGAGAGGGGACTCGGGACGTAGCGTACCGGCGCGCGTGGTGCGCAGTCAGTGTTCAGAGGTAGTCGCAATCAAGAATACAAGGGGCCGGCGAAGGACGGGACAAGGTGAGAGGGGATGGTGATCAGAAACAGGTCGAGTACGGCGGGGCTGGGGTCCTCGTCGTATTTGTATCAAGAATGCGGGCGGCGGCACGCCGGGAAGGTCCAAGGCGAAGATGACTGTGCGTGATGAACCCTAATGGGCCGGTTGTCTTGGCTGAAGGGTGTTCTCAGGGTTAACGTTGTAGGAGCAGAGGCTACGAGTGGCGCGAATACCAAAGCATTACAGCACTTGCCTGCAGCGGGTGGAGCGATGGGCAGTAGTTTGCCAGCTTAGCCGTTACGTCATTGCATGCAGCTGCGCAACAGGGCCGAAGCTGCGCCCAACACCACATATCAAGTTTGCGCCCGCAAGGCAGCCAGGGTTGCGAACCAACTGCCAGCAGCAGGTACGTCGGTGTGAGACGCCGGTCAAGGTGCGCAGCCATCACCTGCGCCGGTTTTGCTGCGAACCGTTTTCCTTCACCGCGCGCTCACTCGCTGGCCGCACTGCCCCTCGGCGGCTGCCGCTGACCGGTCCCACACTTGCACTCTGACACGATGCTTGACCTTCGCTTGCGACTTCAGCTCGCAGAGCCTCATCGAGCGACTGCAAGTCAATGGGCAAGTGCAGCCAGAACCTGTTCACAGCGTTGGGCTTGCTTCACTTTCGTGTCGCTACCAGATCAGCGACTCGATGACGATGCCAGTGCAACCTGACAGGGAAGAGCGTGAGACCGCGTGCTTTGCTCGCGCCATTGGTCAGGAGACTTGCAGGCCTAATCCTCGAAGTCTGACGTTCTGTCAGGCACAAGTTTTCCGTGGTTCGGCCGACCTGTCAACCTGCCCAACGACGGCCCTTCTCCGTATGCAGGGTAGGATACTTTAATGTGAAGACTTTGGCAGACGTAAACAATTAGAATGTTGAAGATTCTGCTTTTGTCGTGATCTGAGTCCGTCATACATCATTTGAGTGTAGAGGTATCGCCCACCCAGCCATTATGCAACCGTCCATAAACGCCTGGCCAATATGCAGAGACAAGATATTGTACATATCGTGACATTCTCACACCTTGCCTTCGACCTTCACAGCCGAAGCACTCTCCACTTCCTGCCACCCTCTCTCCGCCCTGCGAATCAACTCTTCGTACACCGTCCAGGCCAGCGCACTACTGATTGCCTTCCTCGCAATCCTGATACCCAGCCCATCGAATAGACTGCGCGGGCCTTCTTCAGCCAACATTTTCTTGCCTGCTTGCAGCAGATTTGAATATGTGTCCGGCATGAGCTGGATCCTCGTCTTGATTGCATCGAACGGGTTCGTGACTGTGGTGCCGAGACCAGCGGCTGCGACGCCTGAAATGAAGTTGATGCCCGCGCTGGTGCTAGTAGAGAGCTTCGCGCTTACCGAGGGGTCGGCGGACTCGATCTTCGTTGCGAGGGCTGAGAGACGGCGCTTCGATTGCTCGTAGAAGAGCACGTAGAGACCTGCGTAAGGCGCATCGCGGACCGCTGTTGCACCAAAACCTGCAAAGAAGCCTCTAAAGCCTGTAGAGCGGTAGACATCTCTTGTTGCGCTCGCCAAGCTTGTGTATGCGTAGAGACTGCTCTCATACCGCACTTTCAGCACGGTGATAGGCATCATGATGAAGCCTGCCCATGTTCGCGCCGCCGCTCCAGTAGCCAGGTTTGCGGTGTTGCTCAGCTTTGGTAGGGAAGACGAGTGGTCGCCCGTAGTGATGGCTGCATCAGCGCGACCAGCTGCGAGCAAGGCTGCGCGGCGCCGGAGCGCATTGAGCGAGGAGAAGTAGATCGCTGAGCCGCATCCTGTACGTAAGGTCGAAGGAAGTGTACCGCGCCAGAACTGGCGTATAGGGTTTGGCCCGCTGGCAATAGATCGGATTGTACCGAGTAAGGTGCTCGACCGTGACTGTTGGACGCGGGTCTTGAGAAGGTCGGCGGGCTGAAGGAGGACGGCGGAGAGAACGCCGGAGCTCAAGCCGGCAAAGAAGTGAACTGTAGGATATATCAGGATTTGTTTTGAACGGTGTGTGAAGCCGCAGGGCGAGGACAGAGCTGAGCAGCTCAACGCGGAAAGCTTACATGAAGACGACGAGCGCGACTTCCCGCCATCTGACATTGCCGCGCTGTCGATGTGTGTATTATTCAAGCGTGGTATACGATGCTATACGAAGCATCATGAAGAGAGTATCAGCAAGGCGCAAGAGTGCAGACAGATGTTGCAATGGTCTGCAAGAGGATTTGGCAACGAGTTCATGACGTTTTCGACGACAACCGCAAGTGCCCGAGTGCAGCGGCGATCGGCAAGCCGCGGTACGAATCACCGACGAATGAACGGTCAGCTGCTGGACACTTCCGACTTCACTCGAGTCGACGACGACACTGTCTTGTCACACTTGTATTCCTCAGCTAGGCTGCGGCTGTAGGTAGTCCTCATCGTAAGTTGTATCAGACAAGCGTTGTGTCCTCCCAAGCTCTACCACTTTTCTCTAGCTCACTGACAGCTTCTCCATCCATAATCCCTTGCACATACGCATCACCCAATAGCTGGTAGTTACCCGTATCCAGTTTCCGAAGTACCAAAGGCACCTTCCCACCTGCAAGGATGACAACACTATCTCCTGCCTGACAAAACTCAGGACATCAGGCCAGACGACCTGTTTTCGTGATGACGAACTCACGTCCAGTCCGCAGCGCTTTGTACAGATCTGCGAACAACCTAAGGTCCTTGTCATAAAGACGGTCTTCGATGAAATCGGTAGCAGGCCGGGAGTGCCATGTCTTGAGCTTCTCGAAAGGAGCAGGGTCTCAGGTTTAAGGCCACGACGAGCGTCTGTTCGACTTCTGCAATCGATTGACTTTGTGTGAGCCTCAAATTGGGGACCAGAACACAGTTTCTGGAATCTGATGGCCGCCAAGGTTGCATTCGTTGTATCTCCTCATAAGAGAGAGCAACGGATCGAGAGAGCCTGGAGTCAACTCTGGACCTAGCGGGGAGGAGACCATCTCGACTTCATCCACTCGGATACCCTTGAGCCGAATATGGGAAGGTGCAGTGGTGGAAAGATCAGCAGCCATACTTTTGCATGCATTGTACTCGTTCTTGTCCTTCAACCACTTCAACCAGCTGAAGTGCGTATGGACATCATCGTGGGACGATGTCCAGTCCGGAACGAATGATGGTAGTCTCATCAAGGGCTGTACACCAGGGACGACGTGGCTCAGAACCTCGAGCGAGCCTGTGTTGGAGATCATTTGAATCGCGGAAGTTGTGAACGCCATCTTAACTGATTGTGCATAGTCTGCAACCACAGCGTTCTCGTATTGGAAACGAGCAAGACCCAACATCCCATAAATCCTGTCGCGCGGGTCTGTAGCTTTGCGACTCTTTCGAAAGCTGCTCAGGATTTATGGAAGTGGGATGTTATCGAGGCATTCGGGTGTAAATATGGCATCGTCCGGACTGTTATATGCTTTCGTCTCCTGCCATTCTGGGTGTCTCATCATGTAAGCGTAGCAACATCCAGCTTTGGTTTCGTGGAGCTTCCAGTTGGCATACGACTTTTGTACCACCAGGTTGTCCACTAGATGATGTCCGTACTGGAAGACTGCGTGTCTAGACAGGATCCATTCCTGGACAGTCCAGATGCGGGACCACCATGGGTTGTCGAAGAGTGCTTGACAGCCGGCAATGATCTCCGGTGATAAGATGTGTTTGCCTTCAACTTCGGCATGCACTCCCATCTCCGGATCGAGATGCAGACTCTCGTCGCTACCCAAGCGTTTTAGCCACTTTACTGCCAGTGGAAAGTGCTGCTCGATGGCAGGACCTAGCCATATCGTTGTATTCGCTGCTTGTTCGAAGATCAAGCGCATTGTACTCAGCTGGTGTGTGCGCTCAGAGTGATTTGTCTGGTCAATGCAGAGAGCATCAATCCACATCACCCTTTCCTTTGACGTGTGGTGCAAATGTTGTAGGGCTTCGTATAGGTTGATGGTGACGTTCTTTGGTTTTCCTCCTATGTATACCGGCATCTCGTGTTACTCTGTTCCCCAGACGTAAGAGAGTGCCTCATATTGAGAAGCTGCATCTGCGTCGGTACCAAGCTGTACCGTGCTCAGAGTACATCGTATAGGGTCGTCATGGTGTGTGGCTGGCTGAATGCGCAACAGACGGACTTGCTTTTGTGTATCATCCAATGCCTCATACATTGCCTGAGTTTTCTGTGTTGTGGTCATCCTCAGTCGATTGATAGCGTTTTTCTGAATGGTCCAGATGGTATCCGCGTTTGATGTGGCTCTTTTGGTCCAATCGCCAGAACTTTTCTTTCTTCAGAAATACAACGAATCAGTCATTCTCGTTGAACAGAACAAGATTGTTCTCATCCGCGCTTGGAGTGAATGCCGACTTGAAATACCCTCATCTCCTCGTATGGTCCTGCCTCAGGACCTCACCGTCTGGCTAGGGTGGTTTTGTGACGAGAGAGTGTAAGAGCGCTTTCGACGACTCTGGACCATCAACCTTGACTCTTCGTACGCAATAAAGCGTGGCTGAGTGTGACGATGGTAACATCTTTGCAATCGTGTTCGGCGTATCTGGCGAGATCGAAGGTGAGAGAGTGTCGTCAGTCCAGACTAAGTTGGTCCAGGCTCTAGCATCTTGGTTTGTAGATTTACGGTGAGCAATCGCCGTTGGTGAAAAGCCAGGGTAAATAGCATACAAGCTTCTAGATACGGTTTCGGTTGTGGCTGGGTGCAAAGAATGACTGTTAGATGCATCCTATAACAGCCCTGCAAGTCCCGTTATGATCACAGGCCGGTCAAAGGTCCTTCAATCTCGCTCAGAAATCTGAGCTCACACATGAAATTAATGTTGCCCTTTCTTGCGAGCTTGCGCACAGTACCGTATATGGTTGTGGCTGAGGGCAAGTAGCCTTGTGCGGTGAGTGCGAGGCTGAATTCACAACACTGAAGGCGCGATAGAAGAAGGCAATGCAATAAAAACGATGCGAGATGGCTGCCTGCTCCATATGTTAGAAGAAAGTGGTGAGGTGGTGGATTGACTAGGGACAAAACCTACAACGTGAGGTGAACGAAGGCGATTGTGGTGATATTAAACGTGCTATAAACGTAAAGGGAAGAAGTGCCCTTCTGATGAAGTAGGCACAATATGCACGACGTCTAGCGTCTTGTTTGAACATGTTGAAACGCTCGCTTAATCCCAACGCCCGTATAACCAATGGCTGATCTCTTCTATGCGCATCTCTCTACTCATCCTTCGCCCATATTTGTTCTCGCAGGGGCATTGCCTCTCCTGACTTCTCTCGCTCGCCGCTAATTTCTCGCTGCCATGCATAGTACTCGCCCAGCCTGATCTCGGCGTAGCTGGCGTAGTCGAAATCGATGAGTGAGATCTGTGCCTGAATCAGCGCCCAGATTCCCCAGTAGAAACCAGGTACCCCTCGGAACTTGTCAACCTGGTCGAAGAGCTCCTCTACATCCGACTCGCTGTGTGTTCGATCGAGATGTGTGCTGGTGCTGCGCAGGTACTCGCGAAGGAATGAACGGCGTACACGACGTGTGGGCAGGACATTGTAGTCGCAGTCGAAACCGCCCCACTCGGCGAAATGGTTGGCAATGTCGAAAGCGGCAGGCGCTGGTGTAGAGTATTCGTAGTCGATGAACGACACCGAGGCCGCTGCGGTCTCAGGCTCCTCAGACCCATTGGAGGAACTAGAACGACGTGAGTTCGAGGCGGACGACGGTGACGGCTCGATTATCACGTTTCCGGAAAGGAGATCGCAATGAGCAAAGACGAAGGGGTTGGAGCCGCCAACGCCAGGCGTGTCACCCAGAAGTTCTGTCAAGGATGCGAGTTCGGTAGAAAGGTGCTCTCGGCGTGTCGTTTGCGCGGTGGTGCTTGTTGGGAGCGCATCGATCCATTTTTGCATAGTTGTCCACACGTTCGGGATTGGCTTGCCGGGCGTGAGCTGCGACATAGCCACCAAAGAAGCACGCTTGTTGTTGGCCTCAAGTTGAGATGGAGCAGGACATGTGCTGCTGATACTCGATATTGGTAACGTGGCATGCCATTCCCCCAATCTTTGAGCTACTCCGCGCCATACATCTGGTCGTCGCAGGTCAGCAGGTGAGCACACGCTGCCTGGAACGAATTTGTAAAGGAGACCGTTCTCAAACCGGGCGTAGAGGAAGGGTGCGAGGCCGTGGCGGGCAAGGAGGCAGTGTGACCGTGTCTCTTCTGTGAGTTTGTTAGTGTCTGTATAAATATAGGGTCATGTAGAGAACCTACTCTCACGGTCGATGAGCACATCTGTACCCTTGCCATAGGCCCGCAGTAAAATCGCATCCTCGTCCACCTCTGCTTTCGACAAGCCCGGCAGCTTATTCACCGCCTTCAACAGAACGTTTGTGATGCCATCTGTAAAGCGCACAAACTCAATTGTGTCCTTGCTCTCTCGCCAGTCGGGTCGTAGTGTGAGTATGAGGTGTAGGGCCGAGACTTGTGAGTTTGAGTTGTCGTAGTACTCAGATATGTGAGGTAGCGAGTCGTATGGCGATTGTGACTTGTTCATGGTGCTTTTTGAAAGCCGTCAGTGTGTGTTTTTCGATATGGCGGTGTAATTTGGTAGGCGCAGAATCGTGGGAAATTGGCGGCTTGAGGCATGTGACAATCGAAGTGCAAATACGTTGTGGAATAGACAAACAAAACATCAATTGAGGTACTTACAAAGTGTATTTAGGAGAGCAGAAAGTACTAAATCATGCACAACGCATCGAGAAGGAAGACAGGAGTGTAGCGCAGAGCAGGAATGAACATCACTGCCCTGTCGCGTGGGCGCGGCCTTTCGCGCCTTCCCCTTATGCTAGGAGCAAGCCCCGCACACGAGCCACACCTTCTGCGCACAGATGGACCCTGACCCACTCTGTGGGCTCGACTGCCACACAGTGTTTTCCTATGCTTTGGCGTTCTCTCTTCCACCGTTTCGCACCGTTGCTGTGCGTCCCCTCTGTACGACATCATATCGACATCGCTATTTGCCCAAACGGCAAGGTCGGCTCTGCCACTGCTGTGGCTTAGGATGCGCAAGCACACGCCATGCAAAGCGTCGTCACCGTCTCCCAAGCTTCGATTTATGCACGCTCTACTGCCGATTGGCTCGGCACTCCCCTTTGACAGCAAAGCAGCACGTGACGGCGAATACTGAGGTACGCAATGACGGCGTGGCTTTCCTGGTGTACCAGATAGGATCACAATCAACGAGTCGGAGCACAAGCTGTGAAAAGTTGCAAAGCTGTTGATTTGAGTCATCCACCCATATGCTACATTATTCGGAGACAGAATTGCCTGAAGAGGCCGACCTTGGAAGTCTAAGAAAGAAAAAGAAGATAATGGTATATAGCGGATAAAACGCTTTAAAAAAAGGTATGAACAGCTTAAGATGGGGCTCCTCATGCGCGGTGAGCCCAGTCGGCAAGCTGGTTCGCAGAGTCCACCGACTCCTGATTCTTCTCGTGGTTGCTTGTGACGGCCATGCCAGCACCATTGTGGTGCAGTGAGTGCATAGACATGCCCTCGTCGACATCATCGTCAGGGACCTTCAGCTCACGAGTGAGCTCGACGTAATCGTAGGCAAACTCGCCGATTTCGACATCGTCGATACCAAGAGCCTCCTCTTCCTCGGTAGCGCGCAGAC
Source organism: Didymella pomorum (assembly GCA_022225945.1). Taxonomy (NCBI): domain Eukaryota; kingdom Fungi; phylum Ascomycota; class Dothideomycetes; order Pleosporales; family Didymellaceae; genus Didymella; species Didymella pomorum. Next base: position 453,747 of record JAKJXN010000017.1, on the reverse strand, counting down.
GGAGCGCCGGCACGAACTTGCCAATGAAGTCGAGAGCAGCGAGGATCAAGCATGTGCCGACGAAGGAGTATGCGCCGCCAGCAAGGGAGTCAGCGAGTTGGTAACCGAGCTGGATCCAATTGTGGTTCAACCAGCCACCGGGGATGACGGTGTAGCCGTCGAGGTGCGCAATGTAGTCACTACAAAGTGTTAGCCGACGATGCATCAGAAATCCGTGAATTACTTACGCAGCGAAGAAGGCAGTAAGGATGTTGCCAATGAAGCCGCCAACACCATGGACGGCGAAGATGTCGAGAGCATCGTCGCAGCGAAGGAAGTACTTCAATTTGGTTGCGTAGTTGCACGCAACTCCACCGACAGCACCGAAGACGACTGCAGCCCAGGCAGGCACATATCCGGATCCAGGGGTAATGGCGACCAAGCCGGCGATGACACCAGAGCAGAAGCCAACTGTTGACCACTTGCGCTCCAGACGGTAGTCGACCAGGCACCATGTAATGCCACCAACGCAGGCAGCAAGGTTGGTGCACACAGCCGCCATGACGGCACGCAAGTTCGCCGCAAGTGCGGAACCAGCGTTGAAACCGAACCATCCAACCCACAGGAACACGGTACCGATGACAATGTGTGTCACATTGTGAGGACGGTAGTTCAACTCCTGAGTGCCGTGACCACTGCGCTTGCCCAGCATGTACGAGTAAGCTAGAGCAGCGGTACCAGAAGCGATATGCACGGGTGTTCCACCAGCGAAGTCGAGACCACCGAGCTGGAAGACCCATCCGGACGAGTTCCAGGTCCAGCAGGCGATGGGATCGTAGATGAGTGTGGACCAGACGAACATGTAGATGATGCAGGGGAGCATGCGACCGCGCTCAGCAACAGCTCCAACGGCAAGGGCGACTGTGATAGCAGCGAACATGCCTTGGTAGACGGCGAACATCAGATCTGGAATTCTTGAGCTTCCAACCGATGGAGCACCAAGGACATCCTTGAGTCCAATGTTGTCCAGGTTACCGATGTACTTTCCAGCGGTATGCGAGAAGGCAAGAGAATAACCCCAGAAGAACCATTGGAAGCTGATGACAGCTGTAGCCATGACACTAAGCCATAGCAGCGAAAGTGCGGACTTTCTCCTTGCAAGTCCAGAGTAGAAGAAACTGCATTTCTATTAGCATCCATATCTCCAAGCATAGTTGTGATACATACCCGACGCCCGGAATCATAAGCAGCACGAGGGCCGTAGCTGTAATCATCCAACCGATATCGCCGGCCTGTCTGCGTTAGCCCCGTGTGTTCGCCCAACACGTCACACGACCAACTCACATCGTAGAAGACATTGAGGTTGTACAACCTGCTGTCGCCTCCCGTCGCAACAGTAGCATTGTTAAACGCTTCTAGCGGCGTGGTTGGGTCCGCGCCAGAAGTAACAGGGTCCATAGTTGCCGATCGTCAAGTAGTCGTGACTCTTTGAGCACCACAGGGTTTCCGCTTGTGGGGTAACGGACAGGGCGTCGAGATTGCGTGGAAGTAGAAAGCGGTATGGGGTATATACAATATGTACAGATTAAGTGCGGCGAAAGGAAGGAATGAAGTGGGTAGACTCGAGTGTTTCCGTCGGCGATCTCAAGTCGCTGGGACCTCGGAGTGGAAAGCCCGCTTGGCGGCCGTACAGATAAAAGCAAAGAACACGCTTAGAACCCGAAGATCGCACAAGACGTTGTTAGGCGGCGCTCAAGGTGCGTGTGTCAAGGAATAAGAGAGGGTCGCTGTGGATATGTATATGTGGATTGCTGACGACGACGCGCACCCAGACACGTTCGAGGGGCTTGAGAACTATAAACGTTTGTAGCGCAGAGGCTTTCCTATCATTCCACTCGTTCTGCCTTGTCCCGTGAAGCTCGGGCTTTCGCTCAAGCATCAACCCCAGAAGAAGCCATAAGCCACTCGGTGGGGTGTCAGATACGTGAAGGAGGAGTGAGCCAATGTGCGTTAGCGACGGGGCTGGTATCACGCAGGGCTTCACGCTAAACCGCTCGCGTGGGATGCGGCTGCGCAGACTCAAACATCGTTCTGGACTAACACAGGTCGAATGTTCTTTAGCATGAAGGTTCCAAAATTGCGGGATTCCGGGCTCCTGTGCGCACGCGCAGATGCAGACGCGAAATGGCAGGCGAGTTGAAGGTGCACGATGTTAGGATGCTGCGGCCAATGAGTTCGGGATTCGTTATCTGCACCCCGGTCGCCAATGGTCGCTTCGGAACATCGGTCCAAGGCGGGCTGGCTCTGGGCGCGCCTCTTTGGGACGGTGATCTTAACAGTCTATGTGTCTCTGGTAGGAACACTTGAGCACAGAAGACCCTTCCCCAACATGTGTGAAGATCAGGAGTTGCCCAGAGGCTTGGGTATAAGAACACCACGGCAAGCACCGAGAGGGTTCGCAAGTTGATGGCCGACGGCCTCACGGAAGCCTTATCTGCACTCTCGAGATGTTTCAAACTCAAAGTCCTAATCCAACTGCCAACTCCAAGCCATCCCGCGGACGGACCGCAGCCTCAACGGGCGAGTTCACAGACCCTGCCATTCTGGTATCCTCATGCCTTTGTCCAGGATCCTATTCCTGCTGCAGGAGCTGCAGGAGTCGGGCACGGTGGCGATGGCTGTTAGAAACATCGAAGCATGTTTACTTTTTTGGGATCCGCCTCCGACATTGTCGAATCTCGCGTGCTGCTGGCCTCGACAGCGGCTTCAGGGGCCTGTCGTGATGTGAGATATCTTGCCGTGTCTGCTCCTTCAGGCGGCCAAACAGATGCTGAATCGATCGTGTACTTCGGTTTCGGTTCCGGGTGCTTGGAGTATTGTGCCGTGATATGCCCGTACCATGGGGCATCCGGGACGTCCGGGTTGCTGCTGATAGAGCTATGAACGTGCGTAGAACTCTCTGTATGATATGAGCGTACCTCATATTAAAGGATCTGTGATCTTATCATGCATTAGGTCAATAAGTATGTAAACATCTTGCTCCAATGTACGAGAATCTGCAAGATGGCATTGCTATAGCTGGGTGATGAACCCCATGCTTCTGCGCCCCAACCGAGTCCTCTGCAGTACCTGGACTTGAAACGAGACTCCGTGCTCGCACTATAGAGGTCTTTGCAGTATACGTACGGCGGTACTGTGACGCACATCGTTCGTGTGATGCGGCCGATGTTGGGACTGTCCCCTTGAAATAAGCAATAGCGAGGCTACAGTGCTTGTAGACGGAGAACACGACGGATCATTGCGTAGAAGGCCTGCTCGCTGCCATTTGAGCCTCATAGAGCACACGTGTAGCCCCTTAAGCATCGCGGAACCCCTTTGATGGTTCTGGAAAGGTCACTAGAATAGCTACGATACCGAGGCATCAACCTTCCACGATGGTATGAACAGCCTGTGTTAGAGACTCTGGGCAGTACTTTCAAGCTCAGCCTGAATATACCATGCCAAATTGAGGCTGTATACTCAGGGATGCATGGGTGTACTCGATCCCGCGGGTGTACTGCCGCCGGGAGTGGCGGTGTCAGTTCCTGCCTTTCTCTTCTTTTTCTTCTTCTTCGGTATGAGAGCAGGGGGATTTGTCAGAGCAGCGCGCAATGACAAGTAAGACCCGCAAGTGAGGCAGAGGTTGTCTGGCAAATTAGGTTCGCAAAAAACTGGAGAAGGTCAGTGATCGGTCAATCCAAAAAAAAAAATACACCCACTACTCAAGCATACGCTACAGACATAACCAACATCGACCACCTTTCTATGACAGAAGCATGCAGCGCGGAAGTCAACTCCGCCCGCACTAGGTATTACCAAGCTGGCACGCGCTGTAGCATCTGGCAGGAAAGCCATCATCAGGTATTGCAACAACCCCTCAGGTCGCTCTGGCTTCATGTATACTCCGCCTGTCGCGTCACTAGCTTGTTGCAATAGGACAGTGTCGCCAGCGAGCTTGAGAATGTCGATTGGAATCTTTTTGCGTTGTGCGGCGAAGATCGAATTCATCACTGGGATGTACTGGTTGGCGAGATCCCCAGAAACCGAGACGATCAAGATGCGGGATGTGAGGGCTACTCGATCAACGTGAATATTCTCAGCATCCGCAAGAGCAGCCATGGAGTTCTCAGTACCCGAGGCAACTGGCGCATGTTGTAAAGTGGACTTTGAGATGTATGTCAGAGCGAGTGATAACGCACCGCCGAGCAGGGTTGTTGGTGTTGCTGCAAGGTGGCTTTCGTTCGTCTCGCCCAGCAGTTTCGCAAAGTTCTGCAGTATTGTGCTCTCGACTACAGCAAAAGGCCGGTATTTGTTGGGGCTTTCCTGATGTGATCTCCCTGTTCCGTTGCCGTTTGTGTCGCCATTGTGAGCGGGCTGCGAGGGTGTCTTCGTAGGGTAAAGGTAGCTCGTCTTGTACGAGTGTGCAGCTATGACTGCGACTTCGTTCGCGTTGCCGGATGCCAGATGCGCATTGATGAAGATGAGGATGTTGGCGAGGGCGGCCGAAAGAGACAATGTCGATGAGAGATGTGCCCAAGCATGAGGATTCGTGTCAAGTACGATGGTGAGCAGAGACGGCGGCGGCGCTGTCCGAAGTCAGTAAGAGCACAGAAGGTGGCACTAGGTAGATCGACCTTCCTCTGTCTTTAGATGACGATCTGAGCCATCGATATTGTTCATTTTGACACGCTCAGAGCGACTTGCTCAGCAATTGTACTATGAGCGGCTATGAGAGGTCCCGTCGCATGACACCTGGTGACAATGTTGGTGTTGTAGGCTCAGCAGTCGCTGACGCCTTGTGTCGTTCAATGAAGTCGCGCCTGCACTTTTTGGCCGTGCGCAAAGCGGGCGTTGCGATTGCGAATGACGCGCTTGCACGTTATCTCGCGTTGATACCTGGGCGCTCAGCCTCATCTGCATTTGGCAGCTGAGCCTACCTGGGCAAAGGTGGCCTTATCTCAGCCTTCCCTCCTAGAGATCTTCTCCCCCAGGAACTGACAAAGAATTTTCACAACAACATCGTTGTATTCGACAGATTGACACCACAGCAATGCTTGAGCGCGGCAGCAGAGCCATGCAACGAGCGTTCAGCTATGCATGCACCCAACAAAGCTCACGTGCCCTATAAGTCGCTCGACGCGTGGAACCACGCTTACGCGATTACGACAACGACATGAACACACGGTCCGATGGTCATCACTAGTATTCCAGCCGTGCTCAAGGAGTACTCAATACATCAGGCTGGCTCCATTGCTTACCGGTGGGAACGCTTGATAGCTTCAGCTTGCTAGCTAGGTCTCGAAACGAGCGAAAGCTAGAGGATTCACATGTCGCCGATCGACTTCGGGCCCAGGAGTCCGAGTTCAGGATGCTGGTTTGCAAGAGCCGAGTCGGGAGACTCGTTCGATGCGAAATGGTCGAGTCGGCTCGGGACCGAGGCACGAAGCTCACTGGCTACGCATCTCGTCAATGGACCCTGAGCTGTGTCGACGGCCTGCCCAGCGAAGGCTACCTCGCTTCTCCGCACGCATCATTCGTGCGCCGTGATCCGAGCAGCTTTAGACGTAAGCAGGTCTGATGCTACACGACCGCCTGATCCTTGCAGCGTTCCCCATAAATCGAACGCAAACAGACAGGCGCACCTCGCGCTATATAGTCTTCCACGCGAAAGTCAGACCACGCGACTCACGTCCTTGCCCCTGGGAGGAAGATACTCGATTCTTCACCTACAGCTGAGAAATACTGTCTCTAGGTAACAGAACACCATGATTTCAGAAACCATTCGCCGGATAAACGGCTATGAGCACGATGCGTACACGTACTATCCTGTCGTCATTGTCGGTGCTGGAGCTTCCGGCATTGCCATGGCTTGTCAATTGAAGCAACAGCTCGGTTTCGACCAGTTTCGCGTATTCGAGAGACAGGCTGGCATTGGAGGCACATGGTGGATCAACAGATATCCTGGTGTTGCTTGGTAGGCATCCACTTTCCAAGCACGAGCTCCCGCAAGTAGCGATGGCCTTACATGACCAGCGTATCATTTCCGAGCGGCCATCGCATGAACACAATGCAATTGAATGACGCACTTCAACATGGCTAACAGGATTCAGTGACGTGCCAGCAATCTTCTACTCCTTCTCGTTTGCGCAGAATCCCGCATGGAGCTCGTTCCACCCGCCCGGCCACGAGATCGTCAAATACTACCACGAAGTATGCCAGAACTACCGAATTACTGACAAGATCGAGTGCAATACGGACGTCGAAGGGTGCAAATGGCTGGAAGTCGAGCAGCTGTGGGAAGTCAAGATTCGTCGCATGACCGCTGGTATGGGAGATCTCTCGTCGAAAGATCGCGCAAAGGTCGTAGAGGAGAAGGGCGAGCATGCAGTATACTCTGAGACCGAAACAGTCAAGGCGAAGGTCGTCATTAGCTGCGTAGGAGGGCTGGTGGAACCCAGAGGCTGGCCTGATGAGATCCCTGGTCTCGACAAGTTCAAGGGCAAGGTCTTCCACTCTGCGAGGTGGGATGAGACTGTCGATCTCCAGGACAAGAACGTCGTTGTCGTTGGCACAGGGTGCAGCTCTGCACAGATCGTCCCAAGGCTGCCTAATGCGCCATATAACGCAAAATCAGTGACCCAGCTTATGCGATCACCGCCATGGGTAGTTCCAGCAGTAAATACACCTGGAGGTGACGAGTGGTGGGAGGAGAACAGCCCCAAGATCATGAGAGCTGTTCCCGGGCTGAAGGAGCTCCTGCGATTCTCGATCTTCCTTGGCGCTGAGGTTCAATTCTTGAAGCTGTTCCCGAATACTCCGTATGCAGAGAAGCACCGGAAGCTCTACGAAGAGAAGATACTGGCATGGGTCAGAAAGACGGTGCCTGAGAAGTACCTCGAAATCCTGACACCAGATTACGGAGTGGGCTGTAAGAGAAGAATTTTCGACAAGCGCTGGCTTAAGAGCTTGAATGATCCCAAGATCGAGCTTACGACGATGCCTCTCTCACGGCTGACAGAGGACGCGGTCGTCCTCGGCCCAGGCGCTACATACCCAAAGAACGCTCAGGAGGGGGACTATCCTGAGCGTGAGGTGCCTGCAGACGTCATCGTTCTGGCCAATGGGTTTGACACCACGCGATGGCTCCATCCTCTGAAGATAGTAGGCAAAGATGGCAAAGATCTGGTCGAACTCATGGAGGAGAGAGGAGGCGCCCAGGCGTACCAAGGCACAGCTATGGACGGCTTCCCCAACATGTTCCTGATCTTTGGCCCCAATACTGCTACAGGCCACTCATCAGTTGTCATGGCCAGCGAGAACATGGTTAACTACAGCTTGAAGTTTATCAAGCTGGTACTCAATGGTGAAGCAAGTACTGTAGACGTCAAGAAGGAGGCTGAGATTGCGTACACAACTGAGATGCAGGAGGCTCTCAAAGACACTGTCTGGCGAAGCGGCTGCTCCTCATGGTACTACACCAAAGATGGATGGAACTCCACAGTGTACCCATACACTCAGATCGACTTCTGGCGCCGTTGTGCCTTCCCCAAGTACAATGACTGGAATATCGCGTACACGACCAAGGGCATCTCAAACATCAGACGCACAAGGGCACTGCGAATGTTGGGTATTACCTTGGCTATTGTTGGTGTCTACCGCTGGCGCAAGAGCGGGTTGGGGTTTAAGGACATCAGAGCGATGATACAGAACGTTTTGCAGGGTGGGCTGGCTACCGCCGTGCAGGCTTGGACAGTACTGAAAGCTCAGGCTCATCTCTAAGCTACGAGGGAGAAGTCTTTGGTGTATGATATGAATGCAATTCTTCAACGAGATTATTACTGCCAGACCTCGTGAATTTGGTTTGAAGTGGACGACACCACTCTGGAACATGTTTCAAGTGTTTCGAGAAGACGCATCGTTGCGTGATGCCGAAACTACCAGATCGGGCTGCCCGGACATCATTCGTCGGCGGGGGGTGGCGCGGACCGCGTTAGCTGGCACCTCCGCATGGGAGGCGAAGGCCTTCATTCACCAGGCCAGGTTTCCCCACCTCGTCGCCTAACCGCAGCACGCATCTGCAGGACCCTGACTTTGACACCAGACCTCACATACTGAGACATCATACCCAGCAACATCGCGACGCCTGCCCTCGCCCATCGCTCACAGCGCCAAAAGCCACGATTGCCAGTCTGCGGTGGATCACTGGACCCACTCGGCAGCGATAGCCGTGCGTCTCAAGGACGTCATAAGGAAAAGGGAAACGCCTAGCAGCAGCGCAGCACGACCACAGTCATGCCTGAAGCCACACGCCGACTGCTCTACCAACTGAACCGCCGCTGGCTCTTTGGAAAAGTGGTGAGTAGCGAACTGCCTTTTGTCGTTGCACTGTTTGCCTGCTGTCCCGCGCACGGCTCTGCGCATTCTTGCTCTTATCGCTCGTCATCGTCGCCAGCTGCTAACATGTCTCCTACAGCCGCTCCTGCACACCACCGTCTTCCTCCTCCAGATCATGGCCGTCTCACTCATCGCCCGCAAATACAATGGCTACTACGCCAAGCGCCCGGTCCTCACCACCATGATCACCAACGCGGTACGTCTCCTTGTCGCACGAACGCCCGTCACCCCTCGTTGCGGGCAGCCTTCATCGCACACATGGCAGGCGCCATTGGACAATGACTGACGGTTTGGCAGATCCTTGGTGGTATCGCAGACACAGTGGCCCAGACCCTGACAGCTGTGCGAGAGCGCGCCAACCGCAAAGGCGGCGCCGGCAAGGACGACTTCCTCGCAATCGAGATCCACGAGCTTGACCGCCGCAACCCGTGGCCGGACCACGACATCATCCCCGACTCGAAGAAGCTGCCTCCTCCATTTGATTTCGAGCGCACAATCCGCTTTATGTCCTACGGTTTCCTCATGTCGCCCATTCAGCACCGCTGGTTCGGTTTCCTCTCGAGCACATTCCCCATCACAAAGATCGGCAGCCCCTGGATACCTGCACTTAAGCGTGTTGCATTCGATCAGTTCCTCTTTGCGCCCGCTGGTCTTGCGGCATTCTTCACATACATGACCATCGCCGAGGGTGGTGGAAAGCGCGCTGTGCAGCGCAAGTTCCAGGACGTCTATATTCCAGCGCTGAAGGCCAATTTCTTGATCTGGCCGACCGTTCAGATCATCAACTTCAGGATCATGCCTATCCAGTTCCAGATTGTACGTCGCATGACATTCTCTGCACGATATCTGCTAACAGTGTGTCTAGCCCTTCGTTTCCACCGTTGGCATTGCTTGGACAGCATACCTCTCCCTGACCAACTCCGCCGAGGAGGCTTGAATACGGCCCACCTCGAGCGACTCCTCTTGTATATGTATCCTTGTTTCGCATACGGTCAGGTCATGGTCATGGTCGCGGCATCGTGGGATACCCCTGAACTTCTGCTCTGAGCGCTTCTGCATAGGATCGATTGGTAAAACAGTTCGGCGTTCTGGCATATTTGCGGCGTTCTATCTGTCCGCTCTTCGGAGCGCTTACGCGTGTCATCCTAGGTCTTTCGTTCTAGATCGCAATCACAATTATCATTCTTCAAGATTTCAGGGGCCGCAACGAGCTCGTGTCAGAGTTGGCGAGGGCACGATTCACTGATCACGAAAAGCAGGCTGGCAATTGTCTCTGCTTGCCTGAGCATTTGTGGCAACCTCATGTCATGGCAGTCTATACCGGACGCTCCCATCGTTGAACCGCAAGTCTGGCAATCTCAGCATGGCTCAAAATATTTCAGAGCACTCTCTACAAGACACCCTCTTACTATCACCCACCAACATACTTTGTGCCGAAATCTCCAAATCCATGACCAGTTCGCAACTGCGCTTCAAGTACCTTTCAGAGCAGGATTTTCGCACCTTCGACATCATCGCGTGCAATGACATGGGCGGCTGTGTCGCGACAGCACTGGCCTATTGACACAGCACTAGGATCCCGCGTCAGTTGGGAAGCTATCATGGTGCGAAAATTCTGGTCGCTTTGGAGAAGATGTGGGAGGATAGCATGAGGAAAATGGGTGCCAGGGATGGAGAAACCAAGTAAGGATCACGAGCATGGGATGCGTAAGTTTGTGTAGTGAGCTGTGGAAAGCACCTACCGATTCTTTGGGCATCTAAATGAGCGGCAGTTCTATTTCAAGATTGACCTGCTAACGCGTCCAGATGCTTCGTAATTTTATGCTTTTGAAGCGGGCACACAGAGCGATGGCAAATTCAGGATTGACTATCCGAGAGAGAACGGGCGCTTTGAAGTTGGACTTAATTGTGTCGATCCGCAGGGCAACGAGCTCGCCTGCTTCGGCCGTGCGGAAAGTACAGAGAGCTTCATGGACACTCTACAGAAGCTACTGCGCTCTGTTCAATCGCGGGAACAGCTACAACACCTCTGGGAAGACAAAAGAGTCAGAGAACTGATAGAGCGTGTGGTATGTCATCCCAAGGTGTCCACGTCGAAGTACACTGCTGACACGCGGCCTAGATCGAACGATAGGAAGGCAAGCAGGATGTATACGATCACTGCAGCAAGCGGGACGGCGGTCAGTATCAGGTTGAAAAATCGAAGAAGGGCGATGGTTTTCGAAGCAGAGCTCGTACACTGCGATAGGAAGGTGTCGCAGCGAATCAGCCTATATATACTTTCTAGCCGCAGAGTAGGGTAGATTGATCTATTTTGCTCTGCGACAGAAGGGAAGGAAGGTCGGTACGATCAATCACGGCAGGAGTAGTGTAGGTTACCTCTCTGCATTGTACCTGTTGAACGAATCAGAGAGGCAACGATACGAATGTAGAGGGCGGAAAAAAGAAGGGTATCGCAAGACTAATGGCATACACCCCCATGAGCAATGTGCCCGAAGACAGGGTCGCGAAAGCCGAGAAAGTGAAGACCCAGATCGTACGTGTCGTTCAAACTTCGACCCGGCTCTTACTGACTTCTCAGATCGAGTACATGCAGAAGCAAATTGCCGAGCAACTCGGCGTAGATGTTAACCACCCCTATGCGTCCGGCAAGTTCGACATCGCACACTCGGTGGAAGGCTCGGAACTATTCGCTGCACTCAACTTCTAATCGATTTCGCAGGACTCAGATGGCTTCGTGGAGAAGCCGAAGGTCATCGAAAGGGGAAAGAGCGACATCGATGCACTGGACGCGACGTATGCGTTACTGCGCACCGTGGACCCAGCAAGGATGGAGTACAGGAGTAAGAAGTGGTAATGGCTAGTGTGGTGGGGTGTAACGGCTTCGTTGGTTTCCCAGCTCTTGAGGGGAATCCAGACCGTCTCGTGCATTACGTTCGAACGCGAAGTACATCCTTGGTGACATTGTCTACGAGTGACAAAAGACGGCCGTCGGAACGTCGAGGAACGGCAAAGACGGAGATAGCAGCCTGGATCGTCGCCGGACTGGGGTCTTACGAGACATAGGAGCCACCGGCAGTTATCGAACTATCTCTCTGCCCCAAAATTCGCGCGAAGGGCTCGTTCACGGTCTTACATCTGAATACGCTGTGGCGCGGATGCAACGCAGGGCGGAGGGCGAGGCTGCAGGAGCTGCTACCGCGCTAAGACTCCGGCCCACTTTATCTTCTTGCAGCCAACCATCATTTTGCCGAAGATACCTACACGATAAACCTGTGCGTTCCATCCTCATCTCTCACTCATCCACTACAGTCTACGACTATCGAACGCGAAAATCTGACGATAGTATGATAATGAGTGCATACATGGATGACGTTGCCTATCGTTGAAAGGCCGCCACGTATCGTGGTCGCCGCTCGACTCGGACCTTTGGCAAGCAGCATGGGCACTACAACCTAACGCACAGTCTTGTCAGGATACGAATCCAACACTCCCGCTTTGACAGTTGACTAGCGCCGATGCAGGCTTACACGTTCTCGGACAATTTTTGCAAACCGCTTACCGCTTCCTACTGGTCCACACCGCGTCTACCGCAGCCAGTCAAGCTAGTCCTTGCACCTGCCGTTTTACTCACCCGCATCTGGCTGTCGCTACGAGCTCTCCTACTCGAGTTGATTCTGTGCAATCGGAGTCCAGGCTGTCCCCCAGCAACGGACTTCGTGGGTCCAGTTCTGCCGTCAGTGTCCGCCATCAGAGACTACAGCATGGTACGTCTAACCATGGGAGACGTTTCGAGGCCATAGCCCAGCTTGAACTTGCTCTCGCCGCGCGAGGCATGCTATCGGAGGACTTGTGTGCCGATCAGGCCTACTGTTGGTATGGACCCGAAGCTCGAGTCAGTACGGCTCGTGTATGCGAATGAGGAACGGTACTAGCTGCCTTGCTGGTAGAACACGCCATCACCAGGGCGGGCCGTTCCAACGGACCGTTTCATGATTCAGTGATGTGTGTCTTGTGCCTCGAATGCGGTTGGGACGAAACTGTGCCACAGGATCTGCTGCGGTGCTATCGACCATCATGGTCCACTAAGAGAGCCCGTTACCAGAACATGGTTCCATCCGTGCCCCGTGTGGGAGGCACGTTGCGCAATTCTTCTTCAGGGCTACCCCTCGAGTTCTGTGGAGACGCTGATGTGGTACATAACATCTATATAACCCTACTCAGTCAGATATTCTGGACACCTTCATCTTCAGCTTCACACACAGTGCTACCTCTCGTCTCAGACAATGACGACTACCCAGACTGCCACTCAAACCCTTCCCCCGAAAGGGCTTCTTGTCCAAACTCGTGGAGTGGACGAATCGATATGTCACACTCAGATTCAGGTTGAGCGAAGAAAGCTATTGGCTTCTCTACGAGGAAAGCAGCTCCGCATTCCTAATCTCAAGCCTATGTATCAACACTGGCCGTCAAACACGAATCCAAACCTTGATCGCATGCGCCAAGATGTACAAAGCTGGCTAGGAGGGTCAGTCGACTTCTTGAAAAGCTAGAACAGTCGAACATTAGCTGACGTCAAGTGTCTTATAGTATCATCGCCCCTGGAAAGATGCTAGACGGACTGCTGGCATCCGATTTTGCACTTTTTGGGGCGACTCTGTGGCCATGCGCGTCGTTCGACTCGCTCAAGATCATCACGTACCTCGTGATATGGCTCTTTCTGTGGGACGATCGTAAGTCAAGACATTCATGGTCCTAATGACGTGTCTCATAGCCTACAGAGTTCGACGACGTCCAAGGCTCAATGTATGCCGACTCTCACGCTGCTCAGATCTATCGCGAACAAACAATTTCGTTCCTCCGCTTTGCGCTTGGAATCAACAGTGAGCGCCCGAATGTGCAGAACAAGATCATTGTGAGCTTTGACGCCATTGGCGTGGCAGTGAGAAAGCACTATAATCAGGCAAAATGCCAATTGTTCCTGAAAGAGCTGGTGTACTACATTGAGATGGTTGAACAGGAGCAACGCCTTCGCCTTTCGGGTACCGTAGCTTCGCTGGAAGAGTTCTGGCACTACCGTCTTGGCACTAGCGCCGCGACTGTCATCCTTGCCGTCAATGAGCTGAGCTGGGAAGGTGGGAACTTGCCCGTTACGTTCTATGCCAAGAAGGATGTCGAGCAGTTGTACTACTATACAAATACCATCATCTCGGCTTTGAATGATATCCTTTCGGTTAAGAAAGAGATCGTAAGTATCGACGACCTGTTAGAAACCAGCGGCGAGACTGACCTCATCCAGAAGCAAGAAGCGATTGACAGTCTCATCCCCATCATCTTCTATGAGACTGGTGACATCCAAGTAGCTACAAGTCGAGTCGTCGCCTTCATGAAGGATGAGATTAGGAAGATGGACGACACAGCCGCTAGACTCACGTTGAAGTACAGCAGTGCACAACCGGCATTACAAGAGCAGGTCCGTCTTTTCATCGAAAGCTGCAAATATCTTGCCACTGGAACTCTCGTGTGGAGCTCGTGCTCGAAACGATACGGCGTCGAGAAGGCTGAAGCTGGCTCTGGGGACATCATCATGACGTTGTAAAGATCAAGAGAATGATAAGACGAATTTCCTTCTGAAGCGCCACCATCTACTGCGACGACAAATCAGTCGGTCTCATGCCCTTCACATGTCTTCTTCAGTGCGTCAAACTCTCTGTTCGTGTACTTGGTTTAACATTAGCGTTTGCTCTTAGCGGGATGAAGGCTAGCTACACGCAATATGCAAGCCAGCATGGAAATTAACGAAAGATTCAGCTTGATGTTGGTAAGTCGCTGCATGTTTGCGTTACATGAACGGCTGGCTATTGCCGTCCCACCCATACGACAACGTTCCCGCAACCTAACCCTCTCGCCGTGTATACTCTTTACGAGAACCGCCAAAACCACCACACCTACGCCTTCCGTGCTACTTCATCAATAAGGTCTTGGTCTGTCGTGGCTTCTTTTTCAGACCTCTTGTGCTCTTCAGGTACATCACCTCCTTTAGTATTCGCAAGCTCCAGGTTGTCACAGAAATCCCGTTGCGGCTTACCCTGGCGTTCACGGCGTTGGCGATCGCAATCACCCTGTATCGTCGCCCACATGTCCTGAAGTGCATTGAGATAGCTGTCTCCGCTCCGTTCGGCACAACAACAATTCCTGACCATCAAGAATGTATCGTAGCAACTTCTTCCGTTGTCGTCTAGCTCGTACTCGATCTTCACGCAATGCTGAGAAAGGTTTCTGTATGCCATCTCCCACGGCAAGCAAGACATGCCTTGTATGGACCTTGTCAATATCTTTGTCTGAGTGAAAACGATCTGTAGTATTATAACTGTAGAGGGATCGTAAGCGCTGGGCTGACACGCATGTCCAGATGATCATGCAGTTGCGGTTGATTGAAGGAAGACTCGAAAATGCAATTGAGCACGTGACGTCACATCGCTCTTTCCCTTGCTATTCTTCCTCCGTAAAGGACCTGGATTGACAGGTACCAGAACTGCGTAAAGCATCTGCTATAGTCATAGGATTCTATAATCATAAACACGTGCGACATGGTTGTCCCAATCAGGGCTGCCTGTTTGCCTGCACACTCAAAGCTGCTTTAGCAAGGTCAGCTGAGGAGTGCTGCGAATATATACTAAAACGTGAGCACATATCTATTCCGTATGTTGTTGCTATTGCATATAGCGAGGCTCGCTGAGGCTAGGAGGCGTTCCGTCGTCCGTAGCCCTGTCGACTAGATGCTGCAATCAGTATCCCCTCGGACTTCTTATCAACGTTCTTTCTTTTGCCGCCTTCTCCCCAGGCCAGCAATGCATTCGCATGTCATTATAAACTTGATGCGAGATGAAACCTTTGTCAGAGGTATTCAAAGTTGAATCTTGTGCTGCCAATGTAATGTTCCAGGAAAACAAAGCTGAAGCAGCAATGAGATCAGGGTCCAACGAAGCAGATCCGCGCAGAGCCTCACGATGCTCATCTCGGCCCGCTGGGTCCAGACTTATCGTCCACAGGTGATGAGCAGAAAAGGATGTTCTCTCGGCCGCGGTGGTGTTTGGCCAAGCTACTCGCCGGTTTCGTAGCAATCTCAAAGACCCCTCCACTAGTGGACTGATGGGTCCACTAACGTCACCAGAGCTTGGAGGGGTCATGGCGCTCAACAACAAATACTCAGCCTGAGCCCGCGCGTTGAGATCTTTACGTTCTACCTGTCAAAAAGTGAGTTCTTCTTCCTTCTCAATATCGTCAAGCTACGTTTTCGTTCTTTTGATCGCTCAATCGCATTCTTGAAGCTTTGGAACAGCTCCGCTAACCCCGCCACCACTGTAGTACTCAAACCACAACCATGTCTCTCTCCAACAAGCTCTCCATTGGCGATGTCGACCTCAAGGGCAAGCGCGTCTTGATTCGTGTAAGTCTTGATTGGCAGCGCAGACACATGTTCGACCAATTATTAACATTCAGCTCTACAGGTTGACTTCAACGTCCCCCTCGACTCCGACAAGAAGATCACCAACAACCAGCGCATCGTCGGTGCTCTTCCCACAATCAAGTATGCCACCGAGAACGGCGCTAAGGCCGTCATCCTCATGTCCCATCTCGGCCGCCCGGATGGCAAGCCCAACCAGAAGTACAGCCTCAAGCCGGTTGTTCCCGAGCTCGAGAAGCTCCTCGGCAAGAGCGTGACTTTCACAGACGACTGCGTCGGCAAGCAGGTCGAGGAGACCGTGAACAGCGCCAAGGACGGCCAGGTCATCCTCCTCGAGAACCTCCGCTTCCACGCCGAGGAGGAGGGCAGCTACAAGGATGAGGAGGGCAAGAAGCAGAAGGTCGATAAGGCCAAGGTTGAGGAATTCCGCAAGGGACTCACTGCTCTTGGTGATGTCTACATCAGTAAGTGATGGCGAGTTGAAACTTCAAGGCTCTTACTCATCACGTTCAGACGACGCTTTCGGTACCGCCCACCGCGCTCACAGCTCTATGGTTGGTGTCGACCTGCCCCAGAAGGCTTCCGGTTTCCTCGTCAAGAAGGAGCTCGACTACTTCGCTAAGGCGCTTGAGGAGCCCAAGAGGCCCTTCCTCGCCATTCTCGGTGGTGCCAAGGTCTCCGACAAGATCCAGCTCATCGACAACCTGCTCGGCAAGGTCAACAGCTTGATCATCTGCGGTGGCATGTCCTTCACATTTAAGAAGACCCTCGAGGGTGTCAGCATTGGTGACTCCCTGTTCGACGAGGCTGGCAGCAAGACCGTCAAGGATCTTGTCGAGAAAGCCAAGAAGAACAACGTCAAGATCGTTCTGCCCGTTGACTACATCACGGCCGACAAGTTCGACAAGGACGCCAACACAGGGTACGCTGAGGACAAGGACGGCATCCCTGACGGCTGGATGGGTCTTGACTGCGGAGAGAAGTCGATTAAGCTCTACAAGGAGGCTATTGGTGAGGCCCAGACTATCCTCTGGAACGGTCCCGCTGGTGTCTTTGAGTTCGAGAAGTTCGCTACCGGTACAAAGGCCACACTCGATGCTGCTGTCGACGCCGCACAGAGCGGCAAGATCGTCATCATCGGTGGTGGTGACACAGCCACAGTTGCCGCTAAGTACGGTGTAGAGGACAAGCTTTCCCACGTCTCGACCGGTGGTGGTGCGTCGCTCGAGCTGCTCGAGGGCAAGGACCTGCCTGGTGTGTCGGCTCTGTCGAGTAAGTAAAGCACTTGCTGCAGGGAAACCAAGGCTCAAAAACGGAAGGTCTATCTCCGAAATTATGATTTGACGTAGTTTAATTTATTCCCATCCTAGACAGCTTATTGTCTGTCATTGACTCCAATCGTGCAGTACGATATGATGCTCGTAATTCGGCCGTGATCGACGCAGATGCCTTCTCTTCGCTCTATGCCATAGCTCCAACCTGGCAGCGCACCCTCAAATCGTGGCTAGCGGTATGTCGTTCGTGTCATCGTCGCGGTCATGTATCTCATTTGCCCAGTTTCTTGAGCTCGTCCCTGTCCAAAATTAGCATCAAGCTGTTGCTTCTCCAGGAGATTTATGACGCTCACGCTTACCTCAGCTGATTGGCAAAATCCTCAGTTGTGTCATCGTCGTCCCAGCTCTCCTCCCACAGATGTGTCTTGTCCCCGTGAGTCTGTGTCTCCTCCTCGCCCCAGTCTAGGTTAAGTATTAGCTCCAGATCCCCTCAGCTTGTAAGACTATAGCAGCACATACCCTCAACGGGGAAGTCCTCGAACTCATCGTCTTCCTCAAGCTGCGGCGCGGGCTTTGCGGAGGCGGCGGCCGGCTGCCCGTTCGGTGCGTCGTTGACGACCGCTTTTGTGGCGGAAGCTCCTCCTTGTGCGGCGCCAGACATATCGAAGGTGTGTGTGTGAGGTTTGATGTGCGGTTTAGTGGTGAAAGCGGGTAAAGTTGTGTGTCACGGTCGTCTGCGTTCGTGAGATGGCGATGCTGTTTCACCGAGCTATCGATGCGGCTCCCAAAGACGCCGCAACAACGTCACGTGCACGTGGGGTCATCGTCCCTGCCTCCTCCGCGCCGATGATCTACAAGCACTGTTTAAAGCTTGGCTTGACGTATGTATTTCATCTCATTACCGTCTAAATTCTACTCGCAGCATACACTTGTGCTCAAGCGCTCGCCTTCGCTCAAATTTGAGGCCGCCGCGCGATTTCATGACGTCGGTCAGCTTCGTCCGGGCTCCGCTTTCTCCATTCATAGATGCCTCGCGTCGCGGCTGGTCGCTATCTCTAGTCCCCGGAGTTTGAATATACTCGATTACTCTTACCTCCGCTCCCCTTTCTTCCCTTCTTCTTCTTTTCCTTTCTGGCATCTCACCCCTGTACAGCATCTTCGTTCACCCGTTAGGTACCCAGCATGGTCTTAGGGTGGCTTGGTGGCAAGGGCAAGGCCCCCGCGCATACCAGAAGTCTGACGGCGATTGATGAACTGGCTCAGAGTGTGTATTACTATGTTCACCGAGAGTATCATACTGACATGAGACAGTTCAGGATGCCATGAGCGGTAGGATGGCCGTAATTTGAGACCCTGAACCCAAACTGATGGCACGCGAGCAGCTGTCACCCACATCATGGCCGATGACATCGACAGCGCTGAAGTGCACCTTAAACAGGGCCACTCGCCGTTCCACCAGGTGCGCCACATCCGCGAATGGCAACCATTGGTCCTAACAATGTGTAGCTGGGAGTTGGTGTATGCATGTTCATGCGAGCAACTCTAGGATTCGAGCAAGATGTCATGCGTGAAGGTCTGCTACAGAGCTTTACGGTCGCACGGGACTCAGAACTGACATCTTGAAGCGAACGATATGCTCTACGCTGCTGAAACCGGCGCCTACGAAAGCCAACGCAGAGTTACCAAGGAAACAAACTCGTTCCGCTCGAACATATATCCCCCGGGGACCGAGTACGCAGTGTGTCAGGCTGAGGCGCAGTTGATGAGTGCTGTTGTCGGCGTATTGAACGAGAGCCTGACGGAAGCCCTCAAGAGTTTTTACAAGCTACGCAAGGCGTACATAACCTTGGAATCTATCATGGAGGCGGAAAGGACTTTCCTGCGAACGAAGAGCTCGAGCAGTCTGGCATCCAGTGCGTCATCTAAGCCGGCATCCCTCCGATCTGCGGGTGGCAGCACTCTCAAGAAGACGCTTTCCAAGACGCCTTCGCTCCGCAAGTCTGCAAATTCCTCGACCACTAGCCTGAAGCAAACTGGAATCATCACACAACCTCCAGTCCCCGATGTGAAGACAAAAGCTGGCGACAGTGACTCCGACTTCGACTTTGTAGATGCTGAGCAGGAGCGAGGTGCCCAGACACCTTTGGAATACGGAGGCCACATGAATCTACCAGTTCAAGGAGGTTCGGTTGCGTTGGACATCGAAAAGAGGCAGATCGATGTGAACGCCAGCTCTGCTCCTGGTCTACCCACCGGGAACCCACAGGATACTGCCGTCCCGGACCCGATCGCAGATTTCGAGAAGCTTGTATTGAGGGACGACAATGGGCAAGCAAGTGTATCGGAGTTCACGGATCACCCCATAGATGAGTTCATCATCTCTGGAGCAAGCTTCTGTTTTGGTATTCTTCTCGTCATTGTGTCGATGGTTCCACCAGCTTTTGCCTCTGTGCTTAAGGTCATCGGCTTCAAAGGAGACAAAGATCGCGGTCTTCGGATGCTTTGGCAGGCAACAAAGTTCAACAACATCCACGGTGCCATGGCTGGTGTGGTTTTGATGGGCTATTTCAACGGTTTCGTTGGCTTCTGCGATATCATCCCAGAGACTGGCGAAGGCGCTTACCCTGAAAGAAGATGCAAGGCACTGATGGCGGAGATGAGAAAGCGGTACCCGAAGAGTCATTTGTGGCTGCTCGAAGAAGCCCGCATGCTGTCCAGGGAGAGGCATTTGGAGGCATCCGTCAAGTACTTGGAAGACATTGGCGAGTCGCCTTTTAAGCAGCTTGAGGCGTTGAGCTGGTTCGAACGCTCCTTGGATCTGATGTACATGCACGACTACGTCAAGACCAGTACCGCTTTCCAGACATGCATCACACTCAATAACTGGAGTCACGGACTGTACCACTACATCTGCGGAGCCTCCTACGTCGAGCTGTACCGACGCGCAAAGGCAACAGACCCGAAGGCTGCACAGGCCTATGCGGACCAGGCAAACGAGTACTTCAAGCAAGTCATCCCCAACATCGGCAAGAAGAAGTTCATGGGCCGCCAGCTGCCTTTCGACACCTTCGTAAACCGCAAGATCTCGCGCTGGGAAGCACGCGCAAAGGAATGGAACTGCTCTTTCATCGACGCAATCGGTGTCTCCCCCATCGAGGAGATGATCTACTTCTGGAACGGCTACAAGCGCATGCGTCCCGAGCATCTTGCGCACTCGCTCGAGAATCTTGCTTGGAGCGAGTCAGCTGCAAACCCGCACTGGGCGAAGGAGGATCTGAATGAGAAGGCTATTTTGTCCACTCTTCGCGCTGTGTGCCTGCGCACCCTTGGCCAGACGGCCGAGGCTGAGAAGCTTCTGCAGAAGGAGGTCATCGCCCATGACGCGACTGCGTTTGCGGGTGCGCTGAAGGACGATTGGATGCCCCCAGTCGCACGCTACGAGATGGCGGCGTGCAAGTGGCAGGAGGCCAGCGTTGATGGTAACCCACAGGGTCACCCCGATCTCCTGAACCAGTGCAAGACGTGGTTGGAGGCTTCGGGTAGCTGGGGTGGCTACGTTTTGGATGCTAGGTAAGCTTGCAAATATCTGCTCCATGTGCGCGTACTGACGGTAGTGCAGAATTGGTATGAAAATTACGACTGGCAAGGGCACGTTGAGGAGATTTGGTATTACCATCTAGAGCATAAAGAGCCCTATACATCACGTTCGGCGAATGCAAGGACCTGGACTATATGCACATCATCGTTCCCGATCGAAACCGCTTCCAATGCTGCGAATCTGCATTGCAGCTGAGTGTGCCAGCTTTAAGAGGCGCAGGAATCATAGGGTAGTCAGCCCACTATCTCCACGACTGATTGAAATGTCGTCATTCATCTTAAACTATGGGGTATCTATACTTCGACTGTGAAGCACTTTTCTCCGCGACCATTCTGCGTACCTCATACCATCTAACAAACATTGCGCGCACTAAAGGGTATCTACATCTATTCCATGCCATGGACTCCCTCTCGAAAATGACGGAAGCACTCTATTCCGTCCATCTAAACGCCGAAATACTTTTCATAAATCATACTGTGCTGCCAGAGCATAGGTAGTTGTGGTGGTGACACGGCTCAAAGCTTGGTGTCCTGCCTGTTGGTGTCGCTGAGCCTCCGGTAGGGCGCAGGTAGCACGCCACTAGGACCAGTTCTGGAGCTCGGCCCTTGCGTTGTGCTACGGTTCGTGGTTCCCGCGCTTGTGCTTGCGGAGGGTCTGGACGTCGATGATGACGCAGTGGTGGTTCGTTGCTGGATTGTCGCGCTCATCAGCCAGTGCAGCTGCATGCGCATGTTGTTGATGGCGGCGTTGGTGTGCAGCATCTCGTCCTTGTTGCGCTGGCTTTCATTGATGATCATCATGTTCGTGCGACCTTCGACCTCTGTTAGGGTAGTGGAGATCCGGGATACCTCCTCACGCAAGTTCTCGTGCAGGGTGAGGAGATGGTGTACCTGCGAGTCAAACGGCGGCTCATTCGAGTTGCTGTCGCTGCTCTGAGCGCCATGTTGGAACGACTCGTTGGGGTCGAGGTGATCGGCAACGGGGAACGACGCATCATTTGCATTCGCCGGATAGAGCATATTGGTGATGTTGGTCAGACCGTCCTCCAAGATGCCTACCTTCCTGGCCAACGGCTCCATGCGGGCTTCGTGCCGCTCAAGACGAGCTTGCTGTTCCCGGAAATGGGGCGCCATTGTTGCCATAGCGCATGCCATCTCATGCTGTGTCACGTCGGCGCGCTCAGATCGGAACTTGCAACCGACGATTGCACCCTGGCAGGAAATGACATGTTTCGGACACACGTTGTTGATGTGGGGCTTGAGGTCGAGACGAAGCAGGACGGCCTCGCACAGGGCGCACAAAGTCGTTCGGTTGAGACACAAATTTCGCTGGTGTTCCTGAGAGATCATCAGCAAGGGCTAGAAGTCTCTGAAGCGTGCAGCTTACCTCAAGGTCCTTCTTCATGAGCGATACATGGCAGTCCTCGCAGTTGATGGTGTAGTGCAGACAGCCCTTGTGGAAGTCCTTCTGGGTGGTGTGTAACCTACAATCAGCGGCAGGGCATTCAATGGGCGTGTGTTCACAGTACAGCATGACATGATCGTGGACGTTTACGCGGTGGTCGACCCATGTACAGCCCGTCCTGGTGTTTGGACACTTGACGACCAGCTCGTCAAGCATGGTCTCGATGATCTTGGGCACGGGGCGTACATCGGTCTCGCTCTCGACGACGCGGCGACAGGTGGGACATGTCTTGCGGTGGGCAGACTGCGGCGTCCAGGCGTGCTCGAGGCATTCACGGCAGAAGTAGTGCTCGCAGGGCAGCTGGACGGGCTTGTCGAACGGGGCATGGCAGATCAGACACACGAGATTGCTATCGGGGGTCGATGTGTATTCGAGGGCGGACATTTCGGGGGGCACTTTAAGGCATTTGCTCTTGCGACGCTTCGAGGATGGTGAGTTGGATGCGCGGAGCGCCAATGGCGAGGGACTGCTGGGAGGGCCACCGACCACACGCAATTCTGACGGCTCTGACAGCGCGTCTGCTTCGTTGGGCAGGCCCCCGTTGCTGGAGGCCCGCGAGTTGCGCCGGTCGTTGGGCGGCGGGATGGGCGACGGCGACGACATGGCGGGTTGTGGAGAAGCAGTGCGGATGCGGGGGCGGAGAGCGTCGAGGAGGTCGAGGTGGTGGCCGCTCAGAGCAGTCGCAGCTGAGGGCCGGCGGGGCTGTTATAGCAGGCAGGCAGGAATGAACATGCTTCTTCCCAAACAAAAAGGGAGCAGGTGGAGCATCTGTGTTGCGTCTGGTCGTACAAGCCAGAGACATGGACGCAGCAGCGCCGGCGCGGTGGTCCGGAGCCTGGATCGCAGCTATCCTGATTGGCGACGGGCGTCAGCAGGGCGGCCACCAGACATCAACGACACCGGTACTTGCGCACGCATTGATCAGAATTTGTATGGGACGAGGCACAACGCGCAGATCTCCAATACACGCCAAATAACACCGCCCGCGTCATCCGTTCCTACAGCCACCACGCGCACGCTGCGTTCGGCACCCTCGACAGCCTCCGAGTCTCTGGAGGCACCCACCACGCCCCGTCACACACCGCGCACACCATATCACAATGTCGACCAATCCGCCCCAGCTGTTCCTGCTCGCCGATCACATCAAGCTCTCGCTGCTTGAGCGCCAGCGGGCCGTTTCCCTCAACCTCCCCTCGCACAGCCAGGACAGCCAGATCTCGCGGTCACTGGAGCAGTTGCGCTCGGGCATCGAGTCGCTCGAGTCGCAGGTCGAAGACACTTCTGACGAGTATGACAGATCCTGCCTCTTATTACAGTGTTTGTGTTGACGATTCCCAGGTCCATCACATCGCAACTCCCGCGTCTGCGCACCCAGCTCAACGAGCTCTCCTCCCAGTTCTCCTCCTCCACATCCACCACCTCTCCCACCATCACACAACCGAACGACCCTGCTCTCTCAGATGACTTCGCAGCCGCCAAGTCCAAACCGCGCAATGCGTCGAAGAGCGTGCGCTTCAGGGACAACGACGATGGAAATGACGATTCCAGTCGAGCGGCCCTCTTCAACCAGCCATATCGTGACAATCCATCGCACGACCCGGAAGCACCGCCAGATCAATCGCATCTGGACAACCAGCAGATTCACGAGTACCACAGCCAGGTGCTGCAAGAGCAGGACGACCAGCTCGATACCTTGAGTGCGTCAATTGGGCGGCAGAGGGAGCTGAGCATGCAGATTGGAGACGAGCTCGACGGGCAAGTCATGTTGCTGGACGAGGTTGAGGAGGGTGTGGACAGGCATGACGCACAGTTTCGACGGGCGCGGGGGCGGCTGGATCGCTTCAGCAGAAAGGCGCGCGAGAACTGGAGCTTGACGGTCATTGTGGTGTTGATCATCATATTGGTCTTGCTGATCATAATCACCAAATAGGGTGAGATCTGGATGCTGTAATCGAATGTACAGGGCGTTATGGGCGGACATCGCATCCGCAATCTCAACGAGTGGTCTCTTTGCTGTTGTGTGCCTCGTCTGGCTCCTCCAGACTCCACGTCTATGCGCGCCGCACTTCCCAAACCAAGTTCGTGATGCTAACCTCCTCGCTCGCCTTCTCGTCGTAGTCGAACCACTCGCCCTCGTGCAGCTCAATGGCCTCGAACTTGGTATTGGACTCCTCGCCTGTGGCAAGCCACTCGCCCTGTTCTTGTCAGTCTTCCGACCTGTCGCTCCGACAAATCCACATACGTCAGCCTTGAACTCCACAAACTCCAGCCCTCTGCAATCAAACTCCAATATGTTCTTCATCTTGGGCGGATCGCTCTTCTCATACGCCGCCGGGGCAGCCTTGATATTCGCCGAATGTTCACGCTGTTCCCATCAGTCTCGATTCGCAAGCAACACGGACAGTGAGAAAGACCTTACAGTTCTTGCACTTCCATACAAAGTTCGCCTCGCCCTTGCTGCCGCTGATCTCGTTCTGCTCGAACCGCGACACGGAGACCCAGTTCGGGTGCGTTTCGCGGCACGATGTGCATTGCACTTTGAAGGTGTAATAGAAGGGCGACTCTTCCGTGTCGAGGGGGCGCAGGTCGGTCACGCCGGAGAGCTCGGCTTTGAGGGCTAGGGCGAGTACCATGTTGACTGTTATGTGTGTTTGGTGGAATAGCTTCTATGCTCAAATGTTTGAGCTCTTGCGGTGATGCTACGGGGGCGGGGCTGGCCAATCGGTGGCGTCTGCCAGCGGAAGGAAGAAGGACCGTGCGGGATCTCGAGAATCCTAGGCGCGACCGCGACGTGAGAGCTTCAGAGTAATCGACAATTACAACACAGTCGCAAACATGGCTGTAAGTGTGCCCGTAATCTTTGAGATACTACATGCTAATTAAGATCAGGCCGTCGCACCCTTCAACCCCCGACCTCTGCTCCAGAGCCTGTACGTCTCATCATCCCTCGCATTTCTCGACCATGCACACGCACACATCCGTGCGACGGCCTGAGCACACCTACTAACATCGCGCAGTGTCGACAAAGACATCGTTGTAAAGCTCAAGTGGGGCGAGACTGAATACAAGGGCAGACTCGTGTCCGTCGACCTCTACATGAACATCCAGCTGTCCAACACCGAAGAATTCGTCGACGGCGTCAGCTCAGGGACCCTTGGCCAGGTGCTCATCCGCTGCAACAACGTACTGTGGATTGGGCAAGCGGACGGTGTTGAGAGCAAGAAAGGGACGGATACAGCGATGAGCGGTTGAGCGCAAACAAGTCAAAGATTGGAGTGTTGGAAGGCGGAATTCAAAACATGATACCAGAACTACGCGAAGGAAGAGGGACACGAAACGCAGAGTCAGCGCAATAGCGCGGCTGCGTGGTTTCGCACAGCCGGAAACCCGCCACGAGACGCGCAAGGCGCAAGTGGAGAACGAGCTTCGACCATCGATATGGAGAGCTATAGAGGTAGCGCTGTGCTATTCGATCTCTTCCACAACCATCCTGCGCTTCCCCTCTCCTGCAGGCGTGACATTAAGGCCCCTCAAACTACCTTCAAGCCCCAGATCCGGGCCGAGCCTCACACCCTCATCTCTGACTCTGTACAGCTTCTTCATCCTCAGCGTTTCCAGACCCTCAATCACACTCGCCGCATGGTCTCTCACAAGCTCATCTCTGTCCTCATCCCTGACCCATCTCAGCACCCTCTCCACCTCATCCCACTGCCGCATACCCAAATCAACAGCCCCAGGCTCCCCAGCATCCAAGCTCTCATCCAGCGCCCTCAGTAACCCCATAACAACCAGCACCGCCGCTCTTCTCAGTATAAAGAAACTCTCTCCCGTCTCCACAGTCAAGATGAGCAGCACAATCTGCAACCCCGCATCCACACTCTTCTGTCCCACAAAGCCTGCCCTCTTCTCCAACACCGTTCCAAACAAGCTCAGCGCAGACGCGCGGATCCTTACATCCTCCTCGACACCCGTGTCCTCCCACCCTTTCACAATCTTGCTCAGCGCCTCAAAGTCTTTCTGGTCCTGACTGGAGGCTGATGCGTCGGGCTCGAGGAGATTCGGAATCGGACCGCCCCATGCGGCTTCGGCTTCGGCCTGCTGCTGCGTGATGTGCAGACTAACTGCCTGGCGGGATTTGTGTGTTTGTGTGCGTTGGCCGCGGCGGGACGCAAGGCTCAGACACGCGGTTGTTAGGTGCTTCACGGCGTTGTATTTCATGTCGATGTCCGTCTTGGAGGACCAGAACTCGTCGGCTAGGAGGTGCGTGGAGAGTACCTCGCCAAGCCGCAGTCTGTAATCCAGACTCTCTTGTAATTCCCGCTCTTTTTCTTCGGTCATGCGTCCCTTGGTAAGGGACAGGCTGCGCTCATCGACGTCCTGGAATGCGTCCACGAGGATCTTGATGACGGGGTGTGGTGCGGTGAGCGCCAGGCTGACGAGCACGGGGATCGCAGCGCTGTGCACGTAGGGCTCGGGGTCGGCAAGGGATGCGGAGAGGAGCATGTATGTGAGAGATGGGACATTGATGACGGGGAAAGAGGAGGGGGATTTGATCAGCTTGTGTAGGGTTGAGAGGGACCAGGCGCGGTTGGGGGCTTCGGGGGAGGTCAGGTCCTGGAGTGCAGATTGTAGGGTTTCTCGGTGGGGAGCGAGAGGGTCGGTCTTGCTGAGTTTGGTAGAAGACGAAGGTTCTATGGCTTGTAGGAGGTTGCGAGCTGAGTTTGTGATGGATGGCGGAATAGGGGTTTGGTGGCCTTGAACCAGGTACTGGAGATGTGTGGTAACTTGCGAGAGTTGGTTGTCGATCGCGGCTGTTCGTTGGAAATCGGCGGTAGCTACCAAAGTGCTGAGAATACTGATTGCGAAGGAAGCAATGTCGTCGTCTGCTGTGTCCCTCTCTGCATTGCCTTCTTCCCTTTCAGATGGCACTATACTCCCGAGGTTCGCTCTACTTGGACGCTGTAACCTGGCTTGTCGTGCTGTCTTTTCCTGGTGGTCATTGACGTAATTCACTAACAGTTGACCCATGAGCTCGATGACATGCTGTGGTGATCTGGCAAAGCTATCCTTGAACTTGTTCGCCAATGCTTCTGAGAGCTTAGCGTCGGTCAACGCAGTGAGCGGGTCGTCGGTGGACTCGAGAAGCAGCGAGGCCTTTGTGTTACGATTGGGATCGAGCCAGCGCTTAGTGACTTGGAGGAAGACAAGACCTGCCACATCGTCCGATACTTTCGCGTCGACCAGCAGAGAGACAAGGAGATCAATGCGACCGGTAAGGTCACTAATGCGCGAGAGGATAGAGTCCATTGCTGCATCGCCGTTCTGATTCCCATTTCGGCGCAGTCGATACTCAATGCCACCCTTGGTACCTGGTCCCAGAGTCCACTCAGAGGGACCATCCCAGAAGAGATTGGTCGCGATGTTGTCTACATGCTTTGGGTCGCAGGCAATGGTCATGTATCTCAAGATGACACTGCATGGCAGCTCACTCCAGGCTTTGTCCAGGGATCGCTTCGACCGTGCGTAGTTGAGCAAAGCCCATAAGGGAAGGAGCAGAGGACCAATTAGCCTCTTGATGAGCCCAGCGTGGGAGTACGAGGTTGTGATGACAGCCAGTCGCTGCAGGGCGAGTAGTAGACCCTGATCCGGCACAAGCACTCTGTCTTTGGTACTGTCTCGTAGTATCGATGTTGATGAGTCTTTGGGATAGATCGCTTTCAAGATCGGTTCAACAAACAGCGTCCATCCGATTGAGCCAGGCGCACCTGTGCTTTTCTTGCTGAGAATGCCTCCAGCGATGACTTGGCCGGCAGCTCTACTCAGTTCTCGACCGTCGTTGCCGTCAAGCAGGTTCAATAACTGATGCTCCAGTCTCTGGATCCATTCAACCTGGTCTGTCCCACTGGGTGGCGAGATCAACAGCTTGGATGCCTGGGTTACAGCCTCCAGAGGTATCGGTATGCGTGACTGAGGACCAGAGGCATCCTGAGGGACTTGCGAGTTCTTCGAGAGGTAGGAGAGCGAAAGAAACTCGATTACATGTCTTACGCCATGAGTTCGGATGGGAACAGTGGCAAGCTCTTTGCTCATTCGTGACTTTAACCATGTCGGGAGCGGCTGCTGAAGGAACGTGGTGAGTATTGGCAACAGACGAGAGGTCGGCGTCCGAGCGAGCAAATCATCGTAGGCAGACTCGAAAGCCCAATGATCTTGCCCAGTACATTGAGGCGAAAACGCAAGCTCTGCATGTGCAGAAATGATATCAGGCAGAGATCGCTGCGCGATCAGAGGCTGCAAACCTGTGCCTTCCTTCTGAGTCAGGATCTCAAGCAATGGAGGTGCAGCTTCGGACAGAAGTTCCTTGTCTTGACGCGAGACTGTGAATGTCGCTATCAGAACGGATCGCGGGCGCTGACTGAACGCAACACCAGAGGACAGGTGTGGAAGGATGCCAAGCGAGGCAATGAGATCCAGTAACCCGTACACGACTCCAGCAAGAGACGCATCGTAGGGCGCATCAGGGTCTGCGGCGAGATCTGCGGTATTGATAGCTTGCAGATGCCTTATAGCTTCTCGTACCAGGGCGGCGTTGTCGAGATTCTCTTCGCCACCATGTGGAGCAGCTTGCCTTGCGCCCGCATCTACAAAGGGCCCGACCAAGTTGGCAGCTGCATCTACCGCTTGTTCGACCGCTCCCATCCTGTCAAAGTTATTGTTGGAGTGGAAGTTGCGGAGGTACATGAAAGGGTGTGAAGGAGAGCCTGCTTAGTCAAAGTCCACGTGATCGCGTACTAGCGCAGCGCGTCCACCTTGGAAGGCGCGTCGGTCGAGCTTGCCCTCACAACATCATCCCAACGACCAATCGCCGCAAGACGTTTCGTGCTCGCTCTGTGCTCAACTCGCTTCAACTCGCACTCGCGGTTCCTTTCCTGAACGACAACACCTGACAATGCCCTCGATAGCGGGAACTCGCGCGGGCCCTCCTTAGCACCAGCTCCTCTCTCGCTTATTTCAAGCTCGAATGCATGTCACTCTCCCTACAGCTACCGATGTCTGTCTTCCCCTCGGAATGCAGTTCGCTGCGCCTCACATGCTCTGTACGCCCAACGCTGGCCAAAGGCTCTTAACCCGGCTCGAGGCTTGTTGGAACGGCTGGTGTGTGAGGAGGGCAGGCTCGGATCTTAACCCTAATCTTCTCTTGGTGTTCACCGCAAATATTGCAGTGGAAAGCTTCGCGGTCATGTCGCCGACCTTCCGATCAGCCTGAGTCGCCTGGCAACACACCTCTGGTGTACGCCTTGAGATTTTGTGCCAAAGGGAGACTCGAGGTACGGGAGCTTCGGCTCGAATTGGTGCGTCATGTGCCTGTCGGGGCGTTAAAGTTCTCATTGAGAACCACGTCGACACATCAACCGTGCAACAGACTCTGGTCAAGATGGATGACTCCGAGGCTGCTCTGGTGACGTGAGCTGGAGTGTTTTGGTGAGAGATGCCGGAAACCTCACTTGAGGATTATCTTTGGGAAGTCGCACATGTTCAAGCTTCGCTCTCGTTGCCGCTGGTTGTTGCAGAGGAGCTGCCATACCGAGTACCCACATCAAAGTATCATTCCCACGACTTCTCGAGGCTACTCAATTGCAGACGCAGAGCACGGATGTTTCATACGAGCCTTACACACGGACACACCGACTTGCTTGGCTTCGGCTGTCGCGGAGATCCACTCGTCAGAAAGGCTCAAGCCCAGCGAGGTCTCTGTGCGTCTCAAGTTGGTGTTGTCTTCCTTTGGCAGTCCGTCACGCTCCGGAGTTGACGCTTTGAGTTTGCTCGAGTACGTACGAGGTTTGCTGTCTTCCTGGGACACGGTCAGCAGTGCTTGATCCTGTGGTAATCACGACGAATGGCAAACTAGCTTCAGCTAACTCCCCGCGCATCTCTCCAACACGGACGAAAGTCCCAACCAAAATGCCACCCAGACAAACGCATCAAACAGCCGTTGAGTCCGTGCTACGGTCCCACGGCCCGGCACTTGTCACATCAAAGTGATATCCGACCAGTCGCGTTAATTGCCAACCCGCATGTCCAGCATGTGTTGTCTGGCGAGCATTCACCCCTTCCCTGAACGAGGCATACTTGTTACGAGGATCGGTGCGGTTTTTGAGGATGTCTTTTGTCCGCACTCATTGCCCTCCGGCTCATCGCCGACCGGAGAGGAATCAAAAACTAGTCTCAGAGAGTCATGCCAATACACAAGGAGAGAGGCTCTTGAGGTCTTGCCCAAGATATTGGTCACAGGACAGGATCTTGTGCGAAGTTCGTGCTGTTCGGGCTAGGGTGTTGTGCGCATGGTCAGAATCGTGGGCTTGGAGTTGCAGGGGTGGTGCTCATCGAGACACGAATTGACGTTTTCGAAAGTGTCAATGTTTGCTGGAACCATGGTCTGGGTTTCGTCGACCGGCTTTCTGAACGACGACCTTCATTCGGGGCACTCTATGCACAAGGTGGCTACATCGAAGCCAACATCATCGGTGCGCGGCTAGACATGACTGCCCAGTTTGCATTCAGCTTGGCCTCGAAAATGGGACCTCTCTAGAGTGAGGCTCAAGGCTTAGGCCTGTCCACGATCGTCGCTCGCTGCACTCTGCCTGTCTATCTACGCCACAAACAGTTGTGGGCTCGATGGATTCTGGTCTGCTTTTGCTTAGTGCTCTTGGTTGACCTTCGGTAATCCGGTCGGTGCAAGATCAGCCTCGGTCATCCAGCAAACAATGGCATGGACAAGGGCGCATACAGCGAGAGGTTGTTCGTGGGTGATTTGAAGCCGCTCCACTCGTTGGGGCGGCACGATCTTTTTAATAAGTCACTCATATCTTGAGCAGTGTGCTACGCTAACAGATACAGGCAACAGCAACCAGTCTTGACACGGGATCACATAGTACATTCCTGAGCGCTCCCTGAAGCCGTCAGAAAAGAACAAACCTCATTACTCACAAATCCTTCGGTGGCTGCGTAATCTTGGTCAAATGATCCCCATTGAGCTCTTTCATGATCTTGCCGAGACCCTCGTGGCTGTAGTCCTTTTCGTTCCACATATCCTTGTGGTACTTGACTTTCCCATTCCGGTCAAGAGTCAATGTAACCAGACTATTGACCTTCTTCGCAATGGGCATTGGCTTTGGTGTGTACTCCTGTTGCAGCTTGAAGATGATCTCATCTGGCTTCGATGACATGACCTGTGTCTTGATGGTCCTGCTTGACTTCATGATCTTCGGAATGCCGTACCACTGTTTAAAGCTTAATCCTAGTGCCTTGTAGCTATAGTCCTTCTCGTTCGCTTACCTGGCCGGCGATCTTGTAGCGTGTGTCGCAGTAACTCCATGGATCGTCATAGATTGATTCCTCCGCGTAGACCATCATGTCTTCCTTGCTGGCGCTGCCGGAGTAAAGGTTGCATATCGATCGAACAATCGCCTCGCGCTCCGGCTCAAGCTGAATCGAATTCTCCGGGTACGGCTCATAATCTACTCCGGAAGATGAGTTCTTCGAGGGGTCGGGGTTTTGGGAAAGCGCAACCGGATCAGGGCGCTTCTCAAACTCGTTCTCCAATCTTGTGGCGCGCTCCTCGTTGCCGGACTTTCCTGTGACTGGAACGGACATCTCGAACATAAAATATGGATGGCTTCAAGGTGGGTGAAGCGCGAGCAATTGCAGAGGTAATGGCGTTGATGTCCACTTCTGTTTATGGTGGCCAGGTGGTAGTTACACTGAGTCGTGACGTCAGGGTGATGAGCGTCTTCCTCTTTCTTTACGAGCAACTTGCTCTTCCTCTACAATCACGAACGAGCATTCCGAGTTACACCGACACTTGCTCAGCATCCTCATCTCGTGCAAGCATCGCTCTCGAGGTAGCCTCGAGAAGACTGTCCGTAGACGCTTAGCATAATCCACAGCAAGTGTCACACCGACCCAACCATGCCCTCCACCCGCAAGGGCAGCACTCTTATACCAGCACTCGTAACAGCAACCGTGTCCTTTTTTCTCCTTTGGCTCGATACCGGTCTGATTGGAGACTGCTGTTGCATGGTGCGGCTGCTGATATGGCATGGCCTCCGACTGGTTGAATTGCCGCTGAGGTGGGTACTGCATCTGAGATTGTTGATAAAGTTGCATGACTGGCGCCAGATATGGCGGTCGTAGATGATGCAAATTTAGGTCAGGGAAGCCTTGCGTGTAGTAGACGTTCGGCTGAGGCGGTGCGTATGACATGTTGACGTTCTGCTGCGGGTGTCCAATACAGGATCTATAAAAATTGATCGTGCTGGCACAACTGTGGATCCTCTGGTTTGTATTGCAAGTTCACTCCGCGGACTCAGCTTGTAACAGAATCTTGTGTGCTAAGTGGCTTGCGAGAAGGCGTTTTGCGTACGCAAGAAGGTTGTACGTATCCTACTGCTGAGCGGCTGAGCGGCTGAGCGAAGCCTCCGAGACTCGAATCTCACTGCAATCTCTTGACAGTACATTATATCTCGTCAAAAACATGTTCATTCACAAGATCTGATCAATTGTGGAAGAGCTATGTGCGATCATGTGCATCTATTTGGAACCATGGTAGAATCAAAAATTCAGGGCCCACGACCCTTTTCGAGCTCCAACCAACGTTTGAACTGCGACCGAATATGAAGAGAATCATTTTTGACCTCATGCAGAACTCAAAAAAAAACTCCACAGTCGGACAGACCCCAGCAAAAGAGCACACACTGCGCAGTCACCATTCACGACGCCCAGATACTCAGTATGGCAGACCCTGAAGTCCCCGAACGAAAGCCGGTATCGTACTTCGTATACGCCTCAGCATCGAGTCGCGCTCAGCTGAACATCGAAGATACAATTCGCGAGTACCGGCCTTTGATTTTTAAGTCTATCGCCTTGCTTACCAACCTATAGGCCTCAATGTCTTGATCACCTACCAGACACCTCTGGGCACCGAGCACTGGGGCTCTACCACCCCACACGTAGAGCCTGATCCTATTTGCCAGACAACAGACCGTATGACGGAAGAGTCTTCTATCCAGATGGCCCTCAGAGTAACCCAGGAGGCATTGGCAAAGCAAAAGCTCGAACGACAGAGAGAGCCTGAGCCTGAGACAGTTGAAGTCGATGCCCTGAAGCAGAAAAAAACCGAATCGACAACGGAGAAGCTCAAAACTGTGACCGCAGTGGAAATGGCTAGGGCGGATCTGGTGCAACGCAAATTGGCTGAACAGTGCGAGAAGTCTATACAGCGTCAGAGGGCCATTGAGAAGAAGAGTCAGATGGCAGAAGAAGTGGATGAAGGCATGCACAAGTGGCTCAGTAAGGTATGCCAGCTTATGTCAGACTGATCAATTGTTAAAAATTGGGTCTTTAAGACCGTTGCATATCCCAACTTTTCCGGTCTATGAATGAATTACGCTCTACAACGCGTTTTCCGTCCCAGAAGGGTACAGATTCTTAGACCCATACCCAGTCAGTACAAAAGCAGCCCAATACTGTGGCTTTCGCATCTCGCTAACCTCTGTCTCTTTCAAAGCCCTGATGTAACTTCGCACATTCACTACGTACTTGCTTGTCTTGCCTCCTTGAAGAAGAGTTCGCTCAAGTCTAGCAACGACTCCTCTCAGATCTGCCTCTGTTAAATCTTGCATCCTCTTCTGCGCTTCATAGAGCGCGTCGGCGGGAGGTGATGGTTTTCTGAGCTCCTCGTAAAACATGGTCATGAGCAAAAGCGTGGCACGATCGTTTACTTTCCACAGACTCCCAATGAAAGCTTTCGTACCAGTGCTTAAGAGAGTATGTGCAAAGCCAATAGTGCTGCCGGAGTCGTAAGCCTTCGAGTATCCAGAAAGACATGAGCTGAAGACGACTAGCTCGGCTTTGATTGATAGCTTATGCCAGTCGCGAATAGTAAGGGGATCCTTGAACAACTCCAATGCTGAGCTCATCGGTGAGTCAGGGTCGAAGCTGCTGTGGGCGCAGATGTGAAGTATGTCTATGTAATTTGCGGATGCCTCCAGAGCCCTTTGATCTTGGTCGTCAGCAAGGAACGGCACTCCATCATGGGACTTTGCAAGGTACAGAGCCTCGACACGGGAGAAGGGTATGCTACGCAGTGCTGGTAGGCGCTGCTTCTTCTTGTCTGGGTCTTCTGGTGCCGTGCTGACAGCAAGTAGTTCCGGCTTCCGAGGTGATCGAATATCCGCTTGAGTCCTTAGTCGTACCCAAATCTCGAGGCTTGGGACTACGGTGATTGGCAAGTCGAAGAACATGCGCCAAGGAACGTGTGCAAGATCACCAGATGGGACTATGATAAGGCTCCGCTTCCCTTCCAAGAAGGGCTTCACAGGGTCGACCACAAATCTTCGAAGCAATCCGTCTAGTCGGTCCTGATAAACGGTCGATTGTCGGCGTTCCGGAGCGCTTGGCCTGACAGCGGCTCTGTGAGGCGGGTCACCCTGACGTGTTTGCTCTAGGCCATCATCAGATGTTTCCATTGAAGCTCTGAGGGCACCAATGCACTTCCGGATTTCTTCGGTGTTGGTCTCTTTCCACTCAACAGTCTCCACAGCTTCAGTCGTGGCAACAATGACCATGATTCCGCAGGGTGCGCGTGAAGCAAGGGCAAATTCCACCACGACCGCATCGGCAGGGATGTTTGCTCTTAGCTCGTCCACAGTCTTCGGTGTTCCAACCTGGCCTTGAGTAAGAACACTCAAGAGGCATCTGCGCCAATTTGTCCGCACTTTCAGATGGAAGTAGTCCGCTTTAGTCAAGATAGGTGTGGCTGCAACGGCTGGTGAGGGTGGTATAGAAGAGATCGCCAAGTCTGAAAAGTCGGACGTCTGCAACGTGAGGCTCGAAACAAAGGTCTCACAAGATACAGATCCTTCACTTTGAGTGACTGAATCCGAGCGCTCGCGATTGTGGCTTCGTCGCTTGAAGTTCAAAGTTGTAAGTGCTGACAGCTGCGAGACTGGAACGCTGGTCGATACGGAGGAAGCCCTCGAGCTAGGAGCTGAGGACACCGCAGAGCCACGCTTTTTGATAGCCTTTCGCGCAGTTTCGGTGACTAAGATGACAGACTTTCGGATGAGTCGCCGGCGGACGTTATCAACGACGCAGCCTCGATTGATAGAGTCCAGCAGCGCTCGAGCTCTACCCTTTTCAAGAAAGCACAGCGCCTGGTCTCTCCAATTAAGGCAATCTAGGGGCGGACCTTTCCGACTGAACCATTGTGGAGCTATGGGGTATCTTTTGGAGTCGAAGACCTGACAAATTCTTGCCGCGGAGAAGAATATATTGGCGCAGTCAGAGTGATCGAAACCAGAGACTACGCCCTCGTTCGAATCAAAGAACTCATTGTAGACCTTGGAGGCGTAACATCCATGGTTGTAGACCTTCAGTGCTTGTGCGAGGTGGGGATTGCGATCATTGTTGTTTGCTGCTTTCTTGTACCTGGCTTCTTGCAACATGCCTGCGTGGAAGATACGTCGAACCTGGTTGAATCGTTCCATTGGCTTGTTCAGGTCAAAATAAGTCGGCTCAATCTCTTGGAGCTCGTTAGAGACCTCTCGTACTTTGTCCCAGTCTTCCGCTCTACAGTAGATGTCAAGCTTTGCCTCCACTTGAGTCGTGTCCATCAGTTTCGCGTATTCGTCATCAGCGGCAGAGCACGAATTGACACCAAGTCGTCTGGCGGACGCGATCCGATCGCTGCGGGTGATGTCTGAGACCCTAGAAAGCACGGCTCTAGCTTCTTGTCGTCGGCCTTGGTCGATCAGAATCTCAGCAACGGAGACCTTCCACGGGTCGGTATCGGCGTGTTTCTGTTCCTGCAACTTTTCGTGCAGATCTTTGAGAGCGATTTCAAGTGCTTCGCAAGCGCCTTCGGTGTCGCCTCGTCTGATGCAGTCTTGTGCATGATCCCTCGTGCTCTCGACGATCTTGCTAGGCAGGTAACGATCCAGGTTTTCGAGGTCGTCTTCAGTGAATTGAGCGTCACCTCGTACAACGGCATATATGTCCTTCAGGTTCGTAGCGGCGAATTCCGAGTCTCGCTCATTCGTCCGCACCTTTTGCGTAAAGGTTCCACTGCGAATGCCTTCTCGGTTGCTACCCTGAGTCGACTCTTCGGTAGCTTGCTGAATGCTGCCAGTGTTGGCTCTGACATCGTCCCAAAGCTCGTTGATTTCATGTGGAGTCAGGTTGGGGCTGATTGGTCCGGTGTCTTGGATTTGGGGTTTTACATCGTCGATAAGGATGCTGATGATAGGATTGTCTCGCACAGTAGTCTGCTGTGCTATCCGATGGAAACGACAGCCTTTAGACATCTTCTCATTGTAGATCCAAGGGGCTGCTCAGGACCTTCGTCAGGCTGCGTGAGAGTGCCCAGTGAGGGGCGCGGTCGGACAAGGCTGAGGCGCTGAGTACGACGTCCGGCAGGGATTTACAGCCGTACAGGTAGCTGTGATACGGAACAACAAGGAGTAGTTCTGCCTGGAGAGGAACTTGAAAGTTCGCAAGGAGTGTGCTGTGCACCCCAGGGTCGCGGTGATGGTATATAGGGAGCGCTATGGCGGCCGCCATGACAACACGGAGAGCAAAGAGATGCTGCATGAGGCTCCAATGGAACATCTATGTCCTTTCCAGAAATGGCACAGGGGTACCGATCAATCCATCGGGTGTTTGGGGCGGGGACCAAGCCGGGCGGCTGTGGCCGTGTGAGCTTGTGGGTGTGTGGTACCGAGTATAGGGTGCATTGCAGCCTTCATATGCATTCTGTGCCCACTTACGGCTTCGCGTCCTTGACCTATCACTGGAAAGACTCTAGGGAAAAGCGCAAAGGACCTGCAGTGATGGCGTGCCATAATGCGCCGGTACTGCGGTGGCAGCATGTGTGGATAGGGCTGGGTTGGGTGGGTTCCTCGCCTGGAGGTCCTGCTGCTCGCTTGGGTCCAGAACATGGCTGCGGGGTCCTTCGCAGCTGCCTCCTCCATCGCTTTTGGGTGGTGCAAGTCAGAACATGACAGGCTGCTACAACGAAGCCGTGGAGGTATGTTCGCTTAAGACGGTGAGCTGAGGTTGAGGCAATGTCCGCAGCTGCCTTGGTGGTTGTGGCGATGCGATGTAAGAAGAACTCACAGCCACTGGGGGCCGCTGCGCATCCCCCAAAGCAACTCTCGAGTCATAAGTATGCAGCGACCCAAGTCCTAAGTTTGACATACATCTATTTGAGCCGTATCTCTACCCGTTTCCCACTGAATCACTAGTTTCCGCAACCATGGACGGCTTTCAGAAAAGAACGTATTTGCCTTACCTTCGCGGCGTCATTCCGCAAGCACTTCGCCTCGGCAGCCTGTATTTGAATCCACTAGAGCCGAAAGATGGGCTCAAAGGGAATAAATTTGAGTACATGAGAGAAGTGAAAGATCAGACAGAATATGAGCGAGCTATTGAAACATGGACAGAAGGCTGGGTCGAGGAGGACGATGATTTCTTCATCGAGTTTGAAGCCGTGAGAGCCAAGTCGCTAGGGTTTGGCTTCAGCAATCTTATCAACTTCGAAGGTGGAAAGAGCGACACTAGCCTAGTCTCAATTCAGGGACCTTCGAGTCGTCGCGTTCAGATCAGCGAGTAAGGTGACCGACCCTCATATGGAATATCATCGCTAACGACTTCACAGCCCAGAGCAAGCTCTTGAAGATGTCATGAAACAGTCTGGCATTCACGAGTGGATCTGCGAGCATGCTTCCATTGAGCACAAGAGTCTCTATGGCGGCAAAGGGTGGAAAGCACCCAAGATCTGGATGGTGACAGGACTGCAATACGTGACCGACGGGACAATGCACTCGAAGACCAGCGCATCGCGCAAAGCAGGTGGATCAGCATCAGGTGACGCTAGCCTTGCGGTCAATACACATCCTGGAACACTTCAAGTCAATGCGAAAGCAAACCACGAAAAGACCGATGGAACCTCGGTGGACATGAAGAACAAGGGCGAAAGAGTATGGGCCGCACAGTTCATGCCGGTCTCCATCGAGTACGGGCTCGGTCACGATGGCGTACCCTCGGCATCTGGCCCCAAGACTATTGCTCACTTCGAGCTCCAAGAGGTCGAGGACTTAAAGGCCAGAGGAACCCGAGACTACAACGAAAAGCGCGATGTGCAACCCAGCAGCCCTGTGCCAAACCTTGTTGGACGTATTGTCGCTCCCAAGTCTAAGCAGACCGACCTGGGCGGCGACGACTTCGTGATCGATGATACTGAGTATGCAAGCAATGCCAAGGAGACTGATTGGGAAACATACAATAGGTGCAAAGTATGGTTCAGGGATCTGGAAGCCGACGACTAGGAGACAGAAGGTCTGCTAGGATTTGCTGTCTTGTGAGACTCATAGCATTGCAGGTGTTCGGAGTTGTTAGACTGTCGTGTTTCTCTCTGCTACAAATCTTCTCCCTACTTGCCAAATGGCTTAGATGCTGCTGCGAAGGGCGCATGAATGCCAAAATGCACATTGAACAGAGATGGGAGTAGGTCATAGAATCTGCAAATTTACATTAAATGATATGGTATGTCGGTCACCATCAAACCACCTCCTTCATTGTCATCTCGAAGGCGGTCTGCAGGCGAGCAATGGCTAAGCCATCTGGGTTCGTTCTTCGCTAGTCGTATAAGTACAAGCAGCTATTATGATTGAGCTGATGACCAGATATTCTAGCGGTGCAAGAGGTATACATCACGGTGTCACGCGACCGAAGGCTGGATCAACAATTCTCTATTCGTCGTCGTACTCCAAATCCTTCGTGGTATCATTGCAGAAGAAAGCGTCGACATGGCCGAGTGTTCGGCGAATCCATTGTTCGAGCTAGAAGCCGGTATAACGCCCATATTCGTGCAGCCCAAAAGTGAACCGACTTTTATCCCGTCCGCTCGAAAGGAAGGGGACACCCCGCGCCATTGCTCCGGGGCATCGCAGCCATGATGTGTCGTCAAATCGAAAAGGTGGTGAAACGCTTATGCGGACTCCTTCTTCTCCTTCTTGGCGGCGCGACCAGCGCCCTTGCGCTCGAGGATCTGCTCACGGTCCTTG
Organism: Didymella pomorum; assembly: GCA_022225945.1. Classification (NCBI taxonomy): domain Eukaryota; kingdom Fungi; phylum Ascomycota; class Dothideomycetes; order Pleosporales; family Didymellaceae; genus Didymella; species Didymella pomorum. The sequence continues at coordinate 414,408 of JAKJXN010000017.1, read as the reverse complement.
TCGAGCTTGAGCTTGGTGATGACGACCTTGGAGGGAGCGATGGGGACGGGGACAGACTGGCCGTTGGACTTCTCGCGGACGACTGTGGGGTCGGTTAGCAGCGATCGAGAACGGTCGGCATGGTGGCTACGTACTGCCGTTGACGTGGATAACGTATTTCAGGCGGTAGACGGAGTTGATCTTGCCCTCACGGCCCTTGTTGGAGCCACGGACGACCTGGATCTCGTCCTGCGAAAAAGTCAGCAAACCTTGATAGCACGTACGATAGAATAACACTTACATCCTTGCGGATAGGGATCGAGCGCACACCGTACTTTTCGCGAAGCTCCTTACTCAGAGGCGCCTGAAGATTGTTAGAACATGATCTGAGATGTTCGCACAATTCCTCATACGCTCATAATGACCCGGCGCACACTACTCGGCGCACTGAAGTGCGCCTTTCGCGAGTTGCGGCGAGAGCTGGACACGATCTTGGCCATTTTTGCTGCTGGATTGGCGGGAGATGGGGTTAGTAGAACGAGAAGAGATGTCGCTATCGAAAGATCTTTGGGGTCAAACGCCAAAATGCTGGTGTGCGAAGCGAGCGGGCCGTGCACGCTACTTGCGCTTTAGTGCCTTGGCCCGACTCGTCGGGCAGGCGCAACGCGTGCATGACAGCGACCCTCGCCATCCCGGCAATGTCACCACCACAACGCGTCTTTTCGTCCTTCGCGCGTGCAAGTGCTACGAAGCTTGAAGCAAAAGATTTCATTTGCACTAATATCGACATCGAGCGCGTCGTCGCCACCAAGTGCGCCCTAGATATTACCAGCTCCACCTCCGCTCGTTGCGGTTTTGCGGACCCGATGTTATTATTCACGACGACTCGGGTGACGGCTTTCAAAGAGGCTCTAGGTCCCTGATCATCAGTCGCCATGTCCTCGAATAATTATAACTCGTACAAATACCCCTACCACCAGCAGAGCTCTGCCCGGCAATCCTCTTCCTATCAGACCGCACCCGCCTCAAATACAAATGCGCAATCGTCGCGTCAGTACCAACAGGCGCTCCCAACGTCGACAAGCCAATCTGCAGACTACCTGTCATATTCTGGTCCGTTCTACGGCACGTCGAGCTCTGCGTATGGGAATGCGCAGGACAACACTTGGACTGGTAGCAGCACCAGCTATGGCACGACAAGGGATAATGGCAGCCGTGCTGCAGAGGCTTCGCGCAATGTGAGCAACACAGGCTACTCGTCTTCAATCACGGCTCCCAGTCAGTCTGATTTCACGGCCACCAACGCCACCAATGCGCAACACTCAGGACGGTCGCCGCAAGTGCAAGCGCAGCAACTGCAGAACTCGCATACTACGTCAGGCCAGACGCAAGCTCGCCCAAGTAGCGTCAACATGAACCAAGCGCAAGCATCGGCGAGTAGAGTTTTGTCATCGCCAGCAACAACTGCTGGCTACTCTTCGCAGCGACCGCAACAACAGTACCAGCAGCAGCAGACTCAGCAGCGCACAGCTAGCCCCGCACAGACTCAGTACGGTCAGCACAATGCGATAAACGCTAGCAGGAATGCTACCATGGCCACCGCGGAGACATCGCCGCAATATTCGAACTACAACCGGCAATTGCCTCATGTAGACAACTCACGAACCTCATACGCTGCGCAATCGTCGACCTCGTACACCGCTCGCCCACCTGCGCCAATCGTCCCACAGACACTACCTGAACCAACTTTAAATTACAGTACAACAGTTGATCCTACAGCTGTTTACGACCCTTGGCCGGAGATTCGACGACAGCAGGCCATAAGAGATACAGGGCGCGCTGAGAAGGAGCGCAAGGAGGAAGAAGCCCGCAAGGAGGATGAGCGCAAACGGCAAGAAGTCGAGGAAGAGGCTCGACAGGCTCCGATCGCAGTGCGCCAGCTGAAACCAAGCGCGGAAAAGACGCAGAAGCAACAGGCACCGGCTGCAGCTGTAGCATCAGAGGCACCTGCCGGTGAAATAGATCTGGAGGCCGAGATTCGTGCTATGATGGCCAAGATGCGCGAGCTAAATGGCAAGGATCCTGCACTGCTTGCGCGAATCTGGGAAGAAGAAAGGCGCGCCAAAGCTTCTAACAATTCACCAACCGTCACAACCAAGTCAGCACCCCAGCCGGCTGTTGCTCCACCTGCACAAGTACCCACTCCTCCCATCGCAAACCAGAGGAAGAAGGCCACACCTCGGGAATCTTTCAGCAATCCCGCTGCGAAGCCGGCCACACCCGCCCCAATGCGACCTCCAGCAGCAACACCTGTGAGAACAGGCGGCAACACCATCTGGCCGCCCGATAAGAAGCTGGAGCTCGCAAAGGCTGCGGCGCACTACCTTACTACTAAGAATCCTGAGCGTCCGTTGGAGGCTGGGCAGGTTCTCCAAATGCTCAATGGCAATCCATCTTACATTAAATTGTGTGAGCAATTGGAGCAGATGGGTTTCAAACTTGATCGCTCGATCTTTGCTAAAAGTCTACTTCTAGCGGTACCAGATATGAACTCCGCGTCTCGCAAGTCGACTCTACAGCCCGTCCCTCCAGCCGCAGCACTGAAGGCTCCAGCACCACCCGCCGTTATGAAGCAGCCAGCTCCTCCAGCGGTCATGAAGAACCCCTTTGCTACCCCAGGTGTCGCTCCCAGTCCGCGCTACACACCTGCAGCGACACCAATGAACAACAGGTCGTCTTACCCACCTTTTCCTAACAACGACTCAATGGCAGCGCCTTCCCCGATTCTTGTCGCCGAGATGATACCCATCGAGCCGGAGCTCAAGCCACCAGCCAACAAAGAGGAGGCTGCAAGGAAGCGCAACTTGAGCGATCTGGTTGACTTGACGCGGCTTTATGACGAGGATGATATGGGACCACCGATGAAGAGGCTGAATGCCGACTCAATGTACACCTACGGTTCACCGCACCCCCGTATCGACGATGCTATGGAGGTCGATTTGACTCCAGTCAACAACTTCCCAACTGCAAGCACTCCTGCGCCTGTGATGGCTGAACCGACCCCTCGTACCCTGCCTCCGAGCGAAACACGGTTCAGGTTGATCGTCGAGCCACTGGACAAAAACATGGCACTCAGACGTAATACATACAACCCAGCCACCATTGCTCGAGATATTCTGCTTGCTTGTGGAAGACATCCTTCTGAACGCCAGCTCAACCAACACCTCGAGGTATTGAAAGTCAACCTTCCACAGATATCGAACGAGTCGGACCTCAGTACGATCAAGTGGGACCTGATTGATCCCGGAACTCCTCCGCCTGGGTATTTCAAGGACAGTGTGCAAGACCTGATTGGGGATGCTGACGACGAGGACGATCCTGAAGATGAAGACAGGGACCAGACGGCGCGTCGCGGATCGTTGTACGCGACTGGTGGGGAAAGCGTAAGGGTCCAAGCGCTTCCCGAAGCTACCAACCCTTTCAAACAGAAGCGACGCGGTCGACCCCCGGGTCAATCACTCCCAAACACGACAACACCGTCAACACCGAATCGCGAGACAAGCTCTGCGGGCATGAGCGCAAGTGCTCCGCGACCTTCTGCTGCTGCCGCTGGCGTTGGGTATGCTGCGTTCCGCTCTGTGACTGAGTATGGTCCTGACGGCAAACCGCTGCCTAAGAAGAAGGGACGCCCAGTCGGTTGGCGCAAAGCGATCCATGGTTCCGGTGCTGCACAGCAGCGACCCGCTATGAACGGCTATACTGGGAAGCACAAGCCTGAACAGCCCAGCACGCTGCGCAACGTGAGAGCTGGCAACGACGAGCCCATCCGTATCGATTCTCGCTCACTTAGCGTCTCTCGCGCCCCTCAGCACCAGTCGTTCAAGTGCGAGTGGCAGAACTGCAAAGCTGAGCTGCATAACCTCGAAACCCTGCAGAAGCACGTCTTCAAGGTCCACAATAAAGAGACCTTGCGCGACACTCGTGAGTGTTTGTGGGGCAACTGCGGCAAAGAGGTTGCCAGCTTTGACCCCATGTCCAACATGAGCCTTGAGCGACACGCTCCCTTCGCCTTTGGGGCTCAGAACGCATGGCGCCAGCACATCCAGCAGAATCACATCGATCCTCTGGCTTGGCAGCAGGGCGATGGGCCAGCCAGTGGGCTACCTGGTACGGAAGATTGAGTGGTTTCCTGGACGAGATCTGGAACCTTGACTGACTGTATAGAACATGACTCTGAAGCGTATCTTAGCGATGCTCAAGGTCATCGTGTTACACCGCGCATCACAGCGAGTCCTGCAGATTATGATGAGGCTATTGCAATGCAGCCACTTTCAGCATTCACACCGCGCGGTCGCGGTCGCCCTTCGAAGGACAAGGCGGAGGAAGAGGCTCGCGAGTTCCAGAGTCGACTGGTGTCACAGAAGCGCCGCATGGGTGGGCCGGGCATGGACCGCGGTGGCGCTACGCTGGTGAATGACAAACGCAGAAGAGGACTCGTCAATAGCGACGTTAACGAAGAGAAACTTGTCGACGCAGAGGACTGACGTTGCAGCTTCTCCAAACAAATGATCAAGGTTGAATAGATTCAATGCCTCATTGTATGGCCAGATATCCCGTCCTGTATTGCGCCCAAACGCCGTGATGCTTCGCTGGTCGCTTTTGATCCTCCACAAAGGCTGCCGACCATGGTATCAATGTCTCCATCCTCCACTCTCCTTCACTTCTCCGTGCCGCCCTGGTATGCTGCTATGCCTTGGCCTTATTGGCTGCAACCTTTGGCTTCTCTTTCGCGGCGTGGTCTTCAGAGTTGACCTCGAGGAAGTGATAAAGAACGATGAGGAGCATGGCCGCGCTTCCGAGGAAGATAGCGAGCGAGTAAAGTTGGGCGTCTGTGATCATCTTGGAGGTTGACGCGTGTTCGATGAGACACAATGAGCTATGTAGATGGCTGCGGAGCGGTCAGACGATGCAATTGGGACCTGAAGGTGCTGCAAAGCATACCGAAGCTATTTGCACTGCTTCTGAAGTGTTTGGAAAGAGAAGCGGGAATGTCGAGGCTTTATCGTGGTTAAATGGTCGCAGCTCAGTGAAGGCCACCTTGAGCTGTACAGCACGACTCAATTGGCCGCGGGCTGACCTAAGCGCGGCCGCCACCAAAATCCACCCCACACACTTCGTCATTCTTCAGCACTTTTAGCCCACCAAGGAAGGTCGCGAAAGCCTCTTCCAGCACCACTCACGCGCCACACGTCTGCCAAAAGTCCACAAGGACGCACTTACAGTCTTTTCGTCTTCCCAAAATCCACGACCGCCCATCATGCCTCCCAAAGGAAAGGGCGAACCGCCCAAGGTGAAGAAGGTCGCCGTCGACAAGACCTTCGGTATGAAGAACAAGAAGGGAGGAGCCGCGCAAAAGGCGATCAAGCAGATTCACGCCACTGCTGCTTCTGGAGGAACGCCCGACGAGAAGCGCAAGGCCGCAGAGAAGGCGCAAAAAGAGAAAGAAAAGAAGGCCGCCGAACAAGCACAGAAGGAAATGGCCGAGCTGTTTAAGCCCGTTCAGGTCCAGAAAGTGCCTTTTGGTGTTGATCCCAAGACAGTGCTTTGCCAGTTCTTCAAGAAGGGCAATTGCGAGAAGGGCAAGAAGTGCAAGTTCTCACACGACCTCAATGTCGAGCGCAAGACCGAGAAGAGGAGTTTGTACACCGATAGCAGAGACGCTCAGAAGGAGGAAGAAGAGGAGGCGAAGAAGAAGGACAACATGGATGACTGGGACGAGGAGAAGCTACGAAATGTTGTGCTCAGCAAGCACGGCAACCCCAAGACCACGACGGATAAGGTGTGCAAGTACTTCATCCAGGCTATCGAGGACCAGAAGTATGGTTGGTTCTGGACCTGTCCGAACGGAGGCGATAAGTGCATGTACAAGCACTCGCTGCCACCTGGGTACGTTCTATTATGTGTTGGAGGTACTGGATTTCATGACTAACATCACTTAGCTTCGTCATCAAGACCCGTGAACAGCGCGCCGCCGAAAAAGCACTCGCACTCAACGATCCCCGCAACGCTCTCACCCTCGAAGACTTCCTCGAATCTGAGCGACACAAGCTTACCGGCACCCTCACACCCGTTACTGTCGAGACGTTCGCGAAATGGAAAAAGGAGCGTCTGGACAAGAAGGCCGCCGAAGAGGAGGCTAAGGCACGCAAGGACGCTACTGGACGTGCTATGTTCGAGAAGGGCGACTGGGCCGGTAGTGACGTCGACTCAGACGATGAGGGTGACGGCAACGAGTGGAATCTGGAGACTATGCGCGCTGAGACAGAGCGGTTGCGCGCTAAGAAGGAGGAGGAGCGGTTGGCCGCGAAGATGGGTATCAGTCTTGAGGAGCTTAGAATCATGGAGGGCACCGCTGAGCCCACAGAGGCCAATGAGGCCGAGGCGGTATCGACCGACCGCCAGGACGTTGAAGCCGAAGCCGAAGCCAGCTCATCTTGAACACCGCACACGAGTTTTGGAGAGCGAGAAGAGGTACGCTGAACGTCACACGATGCTGCAAAAGCTTGTATGGCGTCGCAAAAGCACGAAGCACGAATGGCAGAGGCATTGGCGGTGGATGCATGCTGCAGAACGAAGCGATCTGTACGCGACCCGTCTATTTAGCGATTCGCGACCTGCATGACACCAGTCGAGCCACTGCTCCCGGTGTCTGGCGTTGTGGGCTTTGGCCGGGACGAATTGTATGTTATGTGCTACTGTATATGAGGGGTTACGAAGCATGAATGCATGAGGTTCGAGCACATGACTTCGATCATTGCTTCTATACATAGCACACGCGAGGACTGGTACTGGCGTTTGTTAGTAGGCGCTCTAGCCAGGTCTAACTCTCCGTATGCTACACCACCACCACGACTCACCACAAGCTCTCGATGCAAGTAAGCCAGCCCATACTCGTCATTGTTCTGTAAACACAGCTTTTTGCAGCTCGTTGCTTGGTCCGGAACTGCACCCGATGCAATCAACACATGCTTTTCCAGGCAGTGCATGTCACCGTATGCTCCTTCTCGACTGCAATCCGCGTGTCGCTAGCGAGCAACGCAGTCTTACTCTGCACACCCCCGTCTGGGCCGCATCTTCAATGCTAAAAGAGGCAGTTTACATTTACCATCGACGACTGCATCGCGATCTAGAAGGCGCAACGTCCCTTCCGCGGAGGCAATTAACGAATCTAGGGGAATGAACCTTGCATACCAGACAGCAACACCAGGAAGAGTCCACTAATGGACATCGCAGACGCGTACAAAACGCCATGCGCGACTCCCGTCGTGCTAAAAAAGGAAGGTTGAGTTATACTGTCGATTACAGCACTGGTTCTAGCCTTTGGCGACTACAGTGTTGTCGTACGATGGAATCGCGATTTAGCTGGGTCTGGATGACTTTGGCCAGGCCAGAGCCGACCCAGGCTCACCCAGGCTCGCAACACCACGATCCCTGATTGTTGCAACGCCCGAAAAAGGAAATAATGTAATGTTGTCGATTACGGTGGATTCTAGCCTTATATCCCCTCTTGTTCCAGCAAATGCACTCTGGGCACCTTGCGCCTCACTGCACTGTAGGTAGCCCATGCTCGCCTTACTCCTGCTTCTTATGGAACCTAGGTAAACAAAGCCAGACCCCGAGAATGCAGCCCAAAAGCGCCAGAATAATGGGCTGCAAGACCTGCACGCCCTTTGCCTGCGCGATTGCTCCGACGGCGAAGGGGAAGATTGCAGCGCCTGAACCGCCGATTGCGGCTGCGAACCCAATGGCGCTGACGTGCAAATGTCGCGGCAGCAGCTTCGTTGCAGCAACCACAGCGGCGGGAAAGAGTGGCCCGAGGAAGAAGCCTTGCAGTGCGACTGCCACGGCGGATACGTAGAACTGCGGTACCAGCCAGAAGATGAGCTCGAGACCCATAGTGAGCGGGAGGTAAATCTGCTCAACTATCAGTAAAGTGAGGCTTCGCAACGGAAACAGTGGGTAAACGCACCGCAATAGCCAGCTTCTCCCCAATCCTAGGCGTCACGAACCCAAGCACCAAGCGTCCAACCGTAATACCCATCCAGAACCCTGTCGCCGTCATACCGCTGGCAAAATCCTCGCCCTTCCTGACTTCAAGCATGAACTTGACAATCCAGCCCCCGAGCGCTACCTCAATGCCCACATACCCCAGGAAGAAAATCGCACAGCACCACGTCACCCTCGCATACGGCATCTTCGCAACAGCTTCCTTCATGCGGTTATCCTTCCCATCCCCCGTCCGCGGATTCGCCGCCCGAAATGCCGCACCATCCGCCTTCCAGAACGCGCTCGCAGACGAAGCAAGCTCAATAGCCGCCATGCTGATCATAACGTAGTAGAAGGTGTACCACGGCAGATGGCCCTTAGTGATCATGGTGGTCGCAATAAGCGGCGCAAGCACAGCGCCAACGCCGTAGAAACCGTGCAGGAACCCAAGCACCTCGTTGGGATTAGCCATGTTGCCGATCCAGGCATTCCAGGCGGCGTCCGCGAGCCCGTTGCCGAACCCGGCAATGGAGAAGATGATAATTAGCACGGGGTACGGCGGGTGCACGGCGATCACGATGTACGGGATTAGGTGGCAAATTGGGGCGAGCACGCCGACGCCGCGTTGCCCGTATTTTAGGTGAATTGTGTTGTTGAGCAGGGCGGAGGCGGTGTAGCCTACCAGGGGGGAGAGGAAGACGAGGGAGACGATGAGGTACTTGAGGTGGTAGTACTCTTGCAGCTGTAGTGATGGTTATTTGGCGTCTGAAAGCTAGAGGGAATACGAACGTATGGGATCAAGGCGCCGTATGCAGCGTCGTTACTGCCCATGACCACGAAAGACCAGAAGGCGGCGAAGGTGCGGTATACGTTTGTTCGCGACTGGTTCCAGCGTTCGAGCTTCTCGGCTGCTTGGGTTGTGGGCGAGGGTAGGCTCTCGACTGGGTCATCGTTTTGGCTCTTTCTGTCTGAAATACTCAAGCCTGGGGCTGTTTTGGCGTCCTGTGGTCTCTGGAGGTAGGATGATATATCTTGTAGCTCGACGGGTGGTTCGACAACACATGTTGAAGAGCCTCCATTTTGGTGAAGCGCCATGGCTATGGCAATTACTGTTTACGCAGCGTGGTGGTAGAGAGTAAGGTTTGCAACCGGGAGGCCGTCCAGGTAACTTTCTGTTTGCCCGGAAGCAAGCACTCGAGACCTCGAGTCGTGGATTCGGAGAAGGGGCGGAAAACTTCTAATGACGAAATGCAGTCGCGCTCCTTGCACTTATACTGACATTTCAAACACAATTGTGTCCAGAATCTTCTTCTGACTCACGATTTTCATAAGTGAAGAAAGCGTAAAGAAAGTGCGAGGAAAGAGTCAGCAAGCAAGGCTCAGAAGACGTTCACTCGCGGTCACAGACGATCCCCCACATGTTGCCGCAATTGGCGTGGCCCGGAGCCAAAGATGGGGTTCGCTTGTTCGCGCTTGCCCTTCGCTCCGCGGCTGATTGCCGGGTGGCACTCAAGCGTCGCGGAAACTTGCCATTTTGTCACGGCATCTCGGTCCGACATAGTCTTTGTTTGCTTCCGGGCGTATGAAATCAACTGCAGAGCTGTCAGATGAGCATTCATCGACGTTACTTTGCTTTCGAACCTGCTTCAATGACTCTCCACGATCGGCTCTGACGCCAACTGTGACCGTTTACTGCGTGTTTGCTTTGATGTTCGCAAGCTCTACTTCTTCGGTCGACAGAATGCGAGAAGAACTTAGCCCGGACTATTGCCGGTGAAGCCACAATACTCATTGATTGACACTGCTGATAAATGCGAAAGAGGACATGGATGTCGGGCTGAAGAGGCAATAACTCAGCTGTAGTTGTTCCTACCGCGATGCCCACGATGATGAGCTCAGTCCTCCTTTGACGACCTCCTCTCAACCTTTGCAAAGAAACTCGGCTTCGCAAACCACCTCGTCCGCCATGAATACATCTCTCCCCTCTCATTCACCACAACGCTCAGATCATACTTCCTTACAATCTGCGGAATAACCTTGCTCATCTCCAACAAACTAATATTCTTCCCAATGCAAGTCCGCGGCCCGTTGCCAAAAGCCAAAAAATTCCTGTCTAGCACTGCTCGCTCGTCTTTGTCCGACGTGAGCCACCGCTCAGGACGGAAGACGTGCGCGTCCGGCCCAAAGATGGAGGTGTTGTTGTGGATCACCCACGCGTTGACGCCAACTTCAGTGCCCGAGGGGAAGAAGTGGCCTGCGATTTGCAGACCCTGAGGACCGACTACGCGCGTCATGGGTGCTGCGACGGCGGGGTGCACGCGCAGAGCTTCTAGGATTACGGCTTGGAGGTACGGAAGCTTCTGCGCTTCTTGGAATGTGGCTGGATCGGAGAGTGTACCGGCCGCAGTGGCTACGTCTAGTTCGCGACGAAGAGCGGCGAGTGTGGAGGGGTACATGGCGAGGTGAGCCAGGACGGAGGTGAGGGATATGGCGGTTGTGTCTGAGCCAGCTGCGATATTCTGGGAGGCTGCTTGACGAGTGTGGAAGCGCGTTGCTTTGCCCTCCTGCTCCATGGGTAGCATCTTGTCCAAGAAGTCGCTGCGGTCTTCTGGTGACTTCGTCCGTCCTGAGACTCTGTTGTCGATGTGCAAGTTGACAAAGTTCAGTATTCTCCTGAAGCTTGGTTGCATCCCCAGCTTGTCTGTGATTGTGCCAATCCACCAGTGCCACCTCGGGATAAGTCCTATGATGGCACCGTATTCCAGACTCTCGTCGATGGCCGCGATGATGCCAGCCTTGTCGCCGCCGTCTTCCATGAGACCGAAGCGAGAGCCACAAGTGATCTCGCCGATGACATCGAAGGCATAGAACTGCATCATCTCCCTGACGTCCAAGGTCTTGCCTTCTTTCGCGTACTCTCCGAATCGCTTGAGTAAGATAGAAGTGCAAGTGTCGACGAACGGTTCGTACGAGAGGAGCGTGGTTTGCGAGTATAGCTGAGCCAAAGGCCGTCTGATCTTTGCATGGTTGTCTAAGCGTGGTTCAGAGAACATGTTGTACTCGTCGGGCTGCCCGAACGGGTGGTAGAAGTTGGACTTGTCCATGGCCTTGTGGTGACCCAAGATGACTTTAGCGGCTTCTCCATCATTGATGCTGTAGCGATTCGGTGCCAGACGCACGATAGGCCCTGAACCGGTCAGTCATTCATAGCCAAAGACAGATTGGTGCGTCTTACCATATTTCGCATGAAGTGCAATATTCAGTGCCGCATTCTCATGCTTGCAGATGGCCCAGAGCTCCCAAAGTCTAGTGAAGCGGGCTAGGAAAGGACCAGGAACATCTCGAAGTGGAGAAGTCAGGGTCTGATGTAGATATCGTACAACGCACAAAGCCAGTAGAATGGTGAAACCGAAAAGGTAGTAGTGTGAATGTGAGGGCTCGCCGATCGCTTTTAGGAGTTGTGGGGGAGGAGCCATGATGTGAGGCTGTCCAAGGCTAATATTGTAATGGCAGCATCGTGGACATGAAGCTTTTAATACCTTGTGTGGTGAACTGTACGATCGGAGTAAATGATCGCGGTTTCCGATCGTACAATGCAGGGAAGGACCGATGGACGTCATATAAGTATGCCTGGTAGGGGACCGTTAGTGTCGGTTTACAGCGAACACTCATGTGTTCCATCGTTTCACGTCAATCTTCTCCACGTTGAGCTCGGCCGAGGATTGGTAGACTGCGGTTGAACCCGAAATGTGGAGAGAACCCAATGCTGGAAGCGTTCCAATAGGTGAGAATCAAATCGCGACATCCGCTCCACAAGCCGAAAGAGCTACCAAGACAGTTGGTGACGAGCAGACGAATGTGAGAGATCGGAGGTCGGTGTTAGGTACGAGACCTGCGGCCAAATCAGTCGATGGATGAGAGGCATGCTCGACCTGTCCTTCGGCCGCGAGATCAGCGAAGGAAGTCAGTCTCTGGAAGCACTTAGAGCATTTGAACATCGAAGTTTCCCAGCTCTGCTAGGACCAAGAAAGCCTGAAGGCGTCCAAAGAGTTGATGTTCACTCGACGGATGACGGAAGTTACGGACTCCGCACGTGTCCACAAACGTTGATGCCAGGAACCCAATGACTTCGGGCGGACGACGGACCGAAGTCAAGGCATCCTGCTGCTCTCTGATAGCGAGTCGATTTATGCCAAGTTCGATGATGGAAGCATCAAGATGCTGCATTAAGGACAAGACGGTGATGCTGGATAGCGCGGAGGGCTTTAGGTTACGTCTGGCGACGATAACGATGAAGCGCAGTAACCTGACGTTTTCAATACGATGAACGGAATCAGGGGTGATGGCCTTTCAGTTGGTAGTATTCAAAGAAGAAAGGCTGGGTCGAAAACCACAGTCGACTCGTGCAAACGCTTCAGCAAGAATCAGCAACCCAGCAAAGCCCAGGGTTGCATTGATCCCCTACAAGTTGTTACTTCTTCACGTTGTGTCAGTCGTGAACCATGTATGATCTAATGCATGCACTCGACCTGCAATCACCCTGATCACCATCAGGCCCAACTCCGTGGCATGTCAGCACCCTTCGTTCCCGCACCGTGCACGCAAGGCTGTCCCCTGCAGCCAGCCTCGGGCGCGTCACTCACGTCGTACTGGAAGCAGCAACCTTGTACCACGACCTGATGTTGCAGCAGCTTCTACAAGCGCGGGAACAGCGGCTGCGAATATTGATGTCTGTGACTGAGACATTGTTCGCGCAGGTGTTACGGTGGACCGATGCGGCGGGTGGGAGACACGTCAACACGCCTGTGGCAGGCGAGCGTGGGCTCGCCGCTAGACGGAGGTTCCTGAACGCGGGGCTGAAGGATGATGCACATGCGAGCTCGGTTGGCGGCGCAAACTTTGTTCGAGAAAGCTTCCATGCTGTCGGTTAACGAGGTGGTGCTGGGGCTATCCTTGACATTATGTTCAGACTGCGATACAAAAGCAATTTGAGAAAAGCAATCCCTTTGATAGCGCAGCCAACTTCCGGAAGACGTCTATCTTACCTGCTGCAGTGAGCACAACAAACCTGCACGCAGTGAGCATGGTCTTCAGCTGCGGATATTCTGGTTCCACAGACCTGGATCGAAATTATCCGTCCATTCAGGGTTTCTGCTCGTGCAACAGCAAGACAGAACTCACAGTGCTCGACCGAAGCGCAATACATTCGGTCAAAGACGTGCTGAGAAGATGCTCAGTGCTCTGCAAATACCCGCAGAATTGCGTATTATCTCCCCTCTCCACCCAATGCATTTGCAGGGTGTGGAGCTGCGATAAACAACTACCGTGATATGGTTGGCTTCTGCCCTCTAGAATTGGTACCACTACCGTGAGCGTCTGCCAAACAACGGCTTCAACGGCGCATGTGCGGAAGACATCCGCCGGTAACCCTCGGTAGCACAGCGTGTCACTTCCAATACGAAGGCTGAGCCTAGCGTCATCGTAGATGGTTTGCTCGAGCAGCAGCAATCCTGATGGTGCTGTCGTCGCAGTGGCTGTCGACTGAGGTTGTAGCGGCTAAAGACCTGGGAGATGACCCTGCATGGGCCAAGCCATAAGATCAACATCTCTGCGATAGGGTACCGACCGTTGTCAGTAGGGTCGCCGGGCCGAGGAGCACATCAGCCGGTGTCCGGTGAATGCCCTGTCAAAGGCCTGTCCTAAGAATTATTGATGATGTTCAGATGAACGCCTGAAGATGGATACGCAGGCTTCGACGGCTTGACGTCTGTGTCGCCGTAACCAGCCTTACATCGAATCAAACTCGAGAGGTGAGGCAGAGCCTCGTGCAAGCGGAACGCGTCGACACGCCTTGCTGCATGTGCTGCACTGCTGCAAATGCTGCCTGCGGGTGATGGTGAGCATTCCGGGCCCGCCCAAGTACCTGCCCAGCGCAAGCGCGCAGTCTCAATGGGTCGCCCGCGCCGGGTGGAGGTGCGCCGCACTGGTGCTGATTGATGGACGGATGGGCTGTTCAAGGGTGCTGCGAAAGTTGTCCAGTGCCAAGCCTTAGCGGCGTGAAAAGTCACTCCAGTGCTTCGTCTTCGTTTTCTCCACGCGCATTGTTGACTATCTAACCACGCAGCCATCCATCGCCCTCGTCTCGCACTGTTCGCGGCTTGAACCAGCATCGAACTCTTAACCGAGCTGCAGAACGTCAGCGTGGCAGCGGGAGTCCCGGCCAGGGCTCTCAAGCGACATTTGGCGAAGGCCTAAACTAGCCGTCTGCAATCTGTAAGTCCCCATCCATCAGCGCTCTTGCACGTCTGCGCGCACTGCCACGCTCTATGTATTCACGACCTGCTCGACGTGGCTAGCGGACGGGACTGGTGACATTGGCGAGCCTGCCGTGCAGCGCATCCCTTCCGCGGCGGGCGCGCATTCTTGCGACCTGACGTGTTGTTCTGCGCCGCTCGGCCGCCTCGCTTGAGCACCGGCGGCCTGGGTCGTCTGCAGTCTCCAAGATCGCCAGCTCGTCCGGCAGCGCCTGAGATGAAAGTCAAGACTGATAGGCGGCCGCGGCGACACAACGTCTGCTAATCTCCCACGCAGGTGTATCGCCCGCAGCTAACCTGCACACCTAATCTGCAGCTACCAAGACGGGACCGAGGCACCCCTGGCCGCTCTTCTAGTCCTGTTGTTACTTGAAGCTGCCCCATCCGGGTTGGCGCGCCTCGCCAACAGATCCTGGCCGTCCCTCTCTCGCTGGCGTCCGACCCTTAAGCTTTCAAGCGAGCTGCGGCTGCGTGCTCCCTCAGTTCATCCCAACCCAGGCAGCGCTGCGCCGAGGGTGGCATCGCCCATTGCTAGCCCATGTCGCACGATTTTTCCAGCGTGCCCTCGCAGGTCAACCCGGCGCCCTACTCACCCGCCCCGTCGCAGTTCTCGCAGAGCAGCATGGAGAACCCGCCGCGCCCACAGCAGCAGCAGACTCAACAGCCCCATCATCCAGCTCAACCTCCGCCCCAAGGCGCCTATGCCTCACCGAACTCATACCCAAGCCCCAGCATGCAGCCCACGTATTCCTATCCTCCGCCGGGGCAGCAGCAGGAGCCCTACCGCGGTTCACCGCCGAACATGTCGCTGCCGCCGCTGAACCTGCCGCCAATCCGTCTGCAGGACGGCCAGCAACCACCGCCGCAGCAGCACCCGCAACACCAACAGCATCAGCAACCGCCGCAACAGCCCATGGGCTCGCCTCTTCCCCCGCCGCAGCATGCAATGCAGCAGCATTACCCGCCGCCGGGCTACGCGCACCCGGGCCAGCAGATGCAGATGGGCCCCGCGCAGTACAATGCGATGCGCTACCAGCTGCCCCCGCAGGGCGACCAGCGCGTGCTGTCCGGCGGGCGCCATAAGAAGGAGATCAAGCGGCGCACCAAGACGGGCTGCTTGACGTGCAGAAAGCGCAGAATCAAGGTGAGTGCGGACCTCAATGGGCTGCGATTGGCAGACGCGTCGTGACGCGTGAGGTTGAGGTATCGTCTTGTATCCTCTTAACCGAGCCACCATGAAGCGAGCGAGCCAAACTACGACCTCCAACCAACGCCAATTGCTGACCTTCACCGTGACAGTGCGACGAAGCGCATCCCACCTGCCGCAATTGCCAAAAGAGCAAACGTGAGTGCCTAGGCTACGATCCCATCTTCAAGCAGCAGCCCGGCCCGGCCCAGATACAGCCCGCGCCCAACTCTGCACCAGCACCGCATTCCTCGACGCCGCCCGTGCCCGCGCAAGCCCCACCTGCGCCCAGCTACCAGAGTCAAGTCCCTCAAGGATACGCGCCTGCCTCGTCTGCCCCCGCCGGCTACGCACCTGCCGCAGCTGCCCCCAGTGCTCCCCACGATCCGCAAGCTTTCAACGCCATTGACCCTGCTCTCGCCGCTGCTGCAGCGCCTGGAATGCACCCAAGCCAGTCGCAGTACAACGGCATGCCAATGGACCCCAACATGAGGCATCCCAGCTACGCGCAACCGCCGCCGCCACCAGAGCCCCTCAAGGGCAAGCGACTCAACGTTGTTGACATCTTCGGCATCTGCAACCACAGTCCGCCAGACGTACCGCCCCGGACTGCGCCGCCTCCACCTGAAATCGACGAGCAATTTTCCCAGATCTTCGTCAACGACTACGTGCAGGGTCTCGACTATATGCTACAAACACAGTGGTTCTCCAAGGACCACAATGCCATTAACCGCGTGTTCACCAACCAAGCTCTGCATGAGGAAGCAGCTTTCTTCACGGAGACCATCAAGAACCAGAACAACACCGCAGACATGTCCAGCGTGTTCAGTCAAGAAGCTCGGTTGATTTGGCACCTGCTAGGGTCGTGTAAGCTTCCAGCACCAGCCGCCAACGGCGTTAAGAGCGAGGATGGCAGTCACCCTGCAGAGAGGGAGGATTTGGATCTGAAGGAAGCTCGCGCACGATTCGATGTCCTGGAAGCCCTCTTGACGAACTCGAACGTTGAGACGAACCCACTACGTGAAATCACCTACTCCAACGATGTCCAAGAGGAGAAGAAGCACGAAATCGACTTCTGGCTCAATCTCGGCGACTTCGTCCGCTATGCTGGCGACGACCGCGCCCCGCATGGTGCTGCTGATATCGCTCTCGGCACAATGCGCAACGTACTACGCGTACAAGAAGTCAGAGATGCCATCTACTCGATAGCCGTTGCACGACATTACGGCGCGCGGATAGGGGGTTTCCCGAACGCACTGCCGCAATTGATGGACCCACACGAGGACAGCGACCTGAGCAAACTGCACGTTGCCATGTCATTCATCAGCCACGAGAGCCGTGCAGGCTCGCAGCAAGTTCTGGCCCGCATTTGCGACATGGCCATGCTGTCGTGGGCAGTCGCCAGGAACCCTTAGTACATGGCTACCCAGGGTTGTCCCGAGCACGGTGGCCACTTCTTCGACCAATGCCCGAGAGAGCATTCTTTTCCCAGGGGAGGTTCGTTCCAAAGCTATTTGTACCACTAGGTGGAATGTTGTTTGACGTTATTGCATATACCTTTTTCGCGGCCATTATATCCCCCTGTCTTCTTCTTTTGCATTCGCTGCCTTTGTTGGCTACCTTCTTGTGGATTATACACATTTATGCCCAATACTCTGTCCAATCTGAATACCTGCATATAGCGAGGGAGCTGGTGGTTCTGATAGTATGGAACGTATAACAATACCCATTTCGGTTCGACGCAACCTCAGTGCCAACTCAGGTGATTCTCTGCTACCTCATCATCCAGCACAGCGGAGTACAATCAACTCGAAACCAGCGTGCGCTCATCGAGCGTGTCCTGACATCGATGTTGGATTCACCGCCACTCTAGTGCAACAGCGCGAACGGTATCTCGGTACCTGGGTACCTGCAATGCAAGCAACGCGTGAGCTCTGCGATTTCGAAACGAATTTAGCCGTCGAGATGGCACCTTGCTTCCCATCTCCAATCACCTCCGCACATTGGTAGCCAGCCTCACCTCCATAACCATCTGTCTGGATGTATACTACCTTGACAAACTACCTTGACCACCTGTGTCAACAGCAGGAAAAACACCGACCCGTCCCAACAGCCAGCACTACTACATCACAAGTTCCACACAACGGCTCACTCGGAGAATATCCACTCCCCCGGCTCACATGCCAACGCCTCACCGCTGATCACCACTGCAGTGACCCGCCAGTCATCGTCCGTTCGGCAGATTCAATCAAACGCTCTCTCAGCGAGCCACTCGGCACCCGCGCCGGCGTCGCACACAAGCGTCACGAACATGTGGTCTGTGGCTGTGCGACGCGGGCGTTTGGGATGCCGTTCGGAGCCGACGGACAGTGTCGGCGTATGGGTGTTGAGGGCGTGTGGGACAAACTCAGCAGCCTAGGAGAAAGTTTAGTGGAGATGAGTGTGATGCACGGCATGAGAAGAGGTCCACTGTTACCCGGTTATCCTGGTGACAGATCCGGACGGGAACGTGAGTGGTGCTGTGGAGTTGGGGTGCTGAGGAGAATGCAGGGTAAGCTGGTGTTTGGGACGTTGGGAGGGGGTCGTTACACGGCATGGGTGGGCTGGATGAGATTCTAGTCGGAGGCGCTTGGTGGTACAACCGATGGGTGCCTGTTGTTGAAGCTGGAACGATCGATGGACACTCGTCAGCACAGCTGTTGGCAGATAAAGTGTGCTGAGATGGTCTAAGCTGCATCAGTGCGAAACATGAATCTGAGAAGGCGATAGTTTGGTCACGTTGACATCGACGTCTAGATCTCAAAGCATTGAAGTGCGCTAGCAGCATCAATTACGATGTTGACGCGAACTGGATAAACGATCTGGGCGGCTTTGCATAGCTATGGAAAACAATATCACGTTGGGGATTTGTGTTAATTTGACAGTGAGAACGTTTTGCGTATACGTGTATTCACGCGTGCATTCCTGACTTTCCCGAGTGTAAGTAAGGCAATTTTTCCAAGGAGTAAGAGCACTCCACCATATTTATAATCAGCGACAGGAAATGGTAGTGGTGTAGGTCAGGACAACGCCGAAATCGGATCTCGGTCGTCACTGCCCCTTCCCGGCCGAACTTTGACCGAACAGCTCGTCAACAGCCCTGCATCATCAACCACCAACCTCCGAACAATGGCTGCATCACTTCTCAAAAGCTTTCCAACTGAGGCACCTGCAGCTCCATCGCGAAAGCTTCAATATGTAGATGTACGATTCAAACCTCTCGAAACAAACGTTCTCAGCTGAGTCAGTGAACGAAGGTCGCCGTGACAGCAACAGCCAAGGACTTTGCAGGTTTCTACCGAGGAAAGCAGTACCATGAGCCTGACTTTGACGCCGTCCTTGACCGTGCAGCGGCAGTGGGCGTCGACAAAGTGATGCTCACTGGCATGTACCTGGCAGACGTACCTATCAATCTCGAGATAGCGAAGAGGAGGAAAGAGCAATGCAGAATCACCATTGGCGTGCACCCCTATCACGCCACTGAGGCCGATGAGGGAGGCAAGGAGTACTACCAAGACCTCGCAAAAGCAATCAACACAACCCTCAGAGAGGATGCTGAATTACTGGGGGCATTCGGAGAATTGGGACTAGACTACGACCACCTAGCCGCTGCATCGAAAGATGCCCAGATCCGCGTCTTCAAGGCGCAACTCGACATGATTGTATCACACGGCTGGGAACTCCCTCTCTTCCTGCACTGCCGGGCAGCCTTCGAAGATTTTGTAGCCATTCTGACACCCTACCTCAACCGCTTGCCCCTGCCATCTGGCTTGGTGCATTCCTTTGTCGGCACAGCCGCGCAGATGCAGACACTCATCGCTCTCGGTCTGCAGGTCAGCGTCAATGGCTTCAGTTTTCGCTCCGCCGAGAGTTTGGACATGCTGCGCGCTGTTCCTCTCGATAGGTTGCAGATCGAGACCGATGCGCCATGGGGCGAGATCCAGGCCAACAGTGAAGTGGCGAAAGCGTATCTGAAGAATGGAACGAAGTTTCCATTTGCTGCGAAGAAGAAGGATAAATTTATCATGGGCGAGATGGTCAAGGAGAGGAACGAGAGCTGTAAGATGGAGAGTGTGGCGTTGATTGTTGCGGGGCTGAAGGGGGTGGCGGTGGAAGAGGTGGCGGATGCGGCGTATAAGAATAGCATGGATATGTTTTGGAGTGATGCGAGGTAAAACCCATCCTAGGTTGGATTCAAGGTACATCTTCTACTCTCATCCATAGCCGTTATAGTGACACGGACTGGGGTCAAAGACCTGACACCAAATCCGATTCTCGATCTACGGTTCTGAAGCCCCCAACCAGTCTCATCGCATGACCCAACTCCTTAGTCTGATTCTCGAAGTCGATCTGCTTCCTGACTTCGATTTCCTCTTCCGTCTCAGTCTCGTAGACTTCGTTCCAGTGCCATGGAGGTGGTGGTGCAGGTTCCCGTTGCTGCTGCGATTTAAAGGGTGAGTGCGCAAAAATACTGGGACCATGGTAAGATTGGAGCTTTGGATTCTGTTGCGTGGATCATGCCTTTTGACGGCGCTGGTGTTGTTTTCTTCAGATCCACTGTCCCAATTTGGGCCATGATCTCTGGACTGCGAGCTGATAGCGGTACTGTTGGCAAGGAATGATTGACCTCGTGTTTTGAAGTACTTGTAGATGAATCCCATACACCGGGTGGTTGGTGACGAAATTGAGGTTTTAACGATGTGAGCGACACAGCGTGAAACTCGCGGACATCACATGCCTGAATGAACATTGTGTAGATGTGTTAGATGCCCTTGCAGTTGTTCTGGATTCTAATGTTTTGTGCTGGTAGAATCTATGGAGTTTCTTGTGTGGAATATCGCATCGCGTTGACCGCCCTGAATGCTGTATGTAATCCATGGTTAAGATTTACCCTGAGCCGAAATTACGATATTTAATTTCATAGTACAATTCGCCGTCGTTCGTACAAATTCTCGATCTCCTGATCATATACACCACATAGAAATTACACATTACACGCCAGCCACGCACCTTAGAGCTCTCAACATGTCTACTCTAGGATCACAGCGTCAAACTGCATCCAAATACTCCCCCTCAATACCGCGAGTTCCTCTAGAGTCTGACGAGAACTCAAAACGCGATACCACTTCTCCAGACTTCGCCGACACCGCGGGTCACACTCTAACCCACATCGCATCGCCAGCGCCCATAGCCGTACACGACATCATCTGCAGAGTCATATCACACTTCAAGCTTTACTGTACCGGCCTCGCGCGTTCCCTTATCTTCTACAACAACGCAAATCGGCGCGAGGACCTCCAGGCCACTATTTCTCTGCTAGGATCTCGACTAAACACCGCGGAGGATAAGACGCTGTTCTATCAGCTCATGCGCTGTCTGACCCACGAACTCCCATGGCTCGCGGATACGGACAACAGGAATCGTGAGAAGGTGGCTGATAGAGAGAGTCTGGCTATGCTGGAGATAGGGTGGGAAAAGCACGAGAGGAAGCAGCTGCAGTGGCTGCGGAACAGAGATTGGCAGGAGCAGCGTACGCTCATGGAACAAGCTCTTCAGCTTGTTGAAGAAGTTCGACGATTTTGGAAGAAGACAAGAGAAATAGTGCGAGATTGGAGAGGGAGAGGGCGGAGAAGAAGGCAGAAAAGACTCTTGCACGATTGAACGCAGACAGAGGCGAATGCGATGGAACGGTGATAGTGCGGGACTTCGCGTGAGCAGCTTCATCTGCTCTTTCTACTTACACGACACTCATACACCTTGATAGAGCCGCCAAATCCATGCCAATGCTCTTCCAACTGCGCGCCTGCCATGCCGACCTGCTCACGGCAGACCTCTCCCCGAATTGACCGCATCGGCCAACTGGCTCGTACCCGGGCGATTCTCTGCATACCGCTCATAGCTATCTAGATACAGCTCATCCGTGCTCGTCGTTGCCCTCACACTCGGTTCATTATCGATCGCATCAACCCACGCCTTCCATCTACTTCCCTCCTCAGGCTCAGGCCAGCCTCGGTACGGACCCAGCACGCGTCGCAGCCGCAGCACCCACGGCGCAACCTGTACATCAACAAACGAGATTTGCGAACCGAGGAAGAAAGGACCCGTTCTGTCAGCCGCAGAGACGAGCTTGTTGATCTGGTCGCGGAGTTCTTGGGCATGCTCGATCTGGTCGTTTTGGTCTTGCGCCTGCAACAGCTTGTAGAACATGGGGATCACGTGGCGGTTGACGTGGTCAGACCAAAGACGGCTGGTTGCGCGGGTCTGTGGGTCGGGAGGAAGGAGATGTTCGCCGGATTTCAGGTCCTCGAGGTACTCCATAATGACGGTGGATTCGTGGGTGCTCCATGTTGGGCCGTGACGGATGGCGGGGACGAGGCCGCGGGGATTGACGTCTAGGAGTGACTGAGGCTTCTTGTATGGATCGACCTCAATGTACTGGTAGGCAATTTTTTTGTGTTCGAGCGATATCCAGACACGCTGGACGAAGGGACTTGGAAGTGTGAGTATGTCTCACGGGATGGATAGTACATGTAATGATGACATACCAGAAGCAGCTTCCGTACAGCTTGAGGTCTTCTTCCTTTGCGTGGTTCTTGACAGTTGTCAAAGCATTGCCAGTCGCTTTCTTGTGGTACGTCTTCTTGGAAGAGTCTCCGCCCTGATTGGTGTCGGTCATTGTGGACGATGATGCAAAGCAAACAGGGGATAGTCTAGGACTCGAGCGTGCAGTGAAGCAAGAAGATGCGAGAAAGCGAGGACGCAATGCGACTGAACTTGAAGGTTGCAACAATCTCGTAAAAGAACAAGATGTAAATCGCGATGTTCTGGGATGTGAATACATGAAGAATAGTGAAGACGCACGGTGGCTGATATACGAAGTGGAGTCGCTGCACCCCTCGGTAGATCATCCATGCAACCACCATCAAAATGATGTCATAGCTCGACTTCGTGCATACAAATTGCGCGCGAAAGGAACAAAGGGGAACAGGTGCAGGAAACCACGCGTAGTGCTGACTGAGGTAGACTTACCTGTACTTTCTTAACATCCTTCTCAGTTTTCGCCAGCGTTCTTATTACAATGTTCTTCTTCACTCGGTCGCTCTCTTCGAGTGTGTGTTTATGCGGCCCGGCAACACCATCTCCTTTCCCGTTTCCTCCATTACCGTTCACTCTCTGGAAGGTATAGAACTTCTTCGGCGGAGGCCCAGGTAACGGCGGCGGTGGGGGTGCAAACATGCTCATTCCAGGCTGCACCATGTTCGGCTGTATCCCCCACGACGTCATCGTCTGTTGTGGTGTCATCTGCTGGCTGTAGAACATGCTCTGGTCTGGTGTCGCGCTTGATGGTCCAGCCTGCGCTGAGCCCACGGACATTGGGTCGTCTTCTTCGGTCATGGGCGGTGGATGCCCCATTTGCTCTTCGTACTCCTTCTGGTCGAAGAACTCGGTAATCTTGATCTTGACATCGCAAAGGTCCCGCTCGCGAGCGACTCTTTTGCGTTTCTTTTTGTCTGGATCTGTGGACTTCTTGGTCCCTGGCGGCCGGCCTTTCAGTCGACAGTCCCAGTAGTGCGACACAAAGCTCTTGCGCTTGTGCCGCTGCGTCGAGCGGTGCGAGTAGATATTGTCGATGTGAGGGAAGTAGGTTTGAAACTGTTCTTCTGTCAAGGTGATGATGTCGTCGACGTGGAAGAGTCGCTGCCTCCACTCTTCCAGATTCGGCGGGTTAGGAATGAGCTTGAGGCCCTTGAACTGGCCATGATTGGCAAGTGTGGTCTCGTCGCTGGGGCCAGCTACACTTTCGAGGGGTGAGCTGTACTGCTGCTGCTGTGGCGACTGCTGTATCGGCGTTTGCTGCGCTATTTGCAGCGGTCGTTGCGCAATGCGCGGTGTAGTGTGGATAGGCGTGTGGGCGTGCGGCGTATGAATTTGATGCGCGGGGCCGGGCACTGGGCCAGGCGTCAGTCCAAAGGGCGGACTGGTCGCATGCGCATGGTGTTGAGGATGGTGCACCTGCTGGATCTGCTGGTAAGACTGCGGCGCATACTGCTGCTGCTGCGCAAACTGCTGCTCGTAGTGGAGCGCGTGCGGTGGCAGCGGTGCGAACTGCTGCGGCAATGGGGGCTGCTGCGGGGGAGCACTGAGCTGCGCATACTGCTGTTGCTGCTGCTGGTGGAACAGCTCGCTCGCATGGAGGCTCTGCTGCAGATCCGGATGCAAGGGCAGCCCTTGCGCATCATAGAAGGTTCCATCCGGGCCCTGCTGCAGGTTCGTGAGGCTCCGGGGCTGCACCGTTGCCTGTCGGTGCAGTTGGTCTGATGGCTGCTGCATGACGCTAGCTGAGGAGCCACAGGCAGGCCGAGGAGTGATGCATCAGTGGATCTGTTCCAGAAATGCATATGCGGGGCGGTGACAGGGAGCTCATTATTACAGCGGCGGGAGGCTCTCAACACCAGCAAATGTCGTAGTCAGGTCGAAGACGGAACGGGAAGACGCATGTGGTTAACTTTACTTTCTTTGTCTGAATCAGCACCGCGCTCTAAGTGGCGATGCTGAATCCGTCGCTCGCTGCTAACGAGACCCTCGTTTTAGCTCTCTACGCAACACTATCGAAGAAAGACATTCCGCAGCTTTCTCCAACTGGAGCTGCTTGCTTGTACCTAACGCCGTGCCATGCCCTGACCAAGAGAAGCATTATCATGAAACATACAGACCCTCAAGCGCTCAACAACTCAAGCATCGCTAGGCAGGAGGTTTGACTTGACTGCGAACATCTTCGATGTGACGCTAGCAGTGAAGCCATCGACTTGCCTCGAGTACTGCTCGACCTGCCTCGAGTTGAGCAGAGTCTCCAGCCTGCTGGGCTCCTGGGGCAGCTTGAACAGCCTCTGCCACTCGTCCTCTGGGAGCAATGGCTGCTTGGATGCTGATCGCGCAGAGTTCTCCGCCTTGCGCTTCTGCTGCCATGCGGTGATCTTAGCCTGCTCTCGGGCGAGCGAGCGCTGGTAGTACTGGTAGTTGTTGAGCTCGGTGTGGTGGTTCTCAATGCTCTCGAGGAGCAGGTCGCAGGTCTTCTCGAGGAAGGGGTCGATCGACAGGTCGAGAGAGTCGTAGTTCGGGTAAAGAGGAGGCTGGGGGGTGTTCTTGTCCTGGAGCAGGGCAGAAAGGTTGGGCGGGAAGTCGAGCTCCTCCTTGGGGGCCTGTGTAGGGAGTTGGTGGAGCAGGGAGGTGAGAAGGTGCGAGTTGCGGATGGTGACGGGGAGCTCGACGAGGATGTCCGAGTACCTGAGACCACTCTTCTGGAGGCTGCGTTTGTTAGCTTCTGCCCATTCTGCAAAATAGTACTGGATCCCTACCTCTCGGTTGTGAACTTGCCCTCCTTGTAGGCAGTCATGAAGGCAGAAGACAGCCTGTATGCGCGAAGGTTCATGGCGCCCTCAGAGCTCCTGCTGACATCGTAGACGAGCGCGACAGTCTTCTCGTTGGGGGCGTTCTGGTAGAAGTACTGGTTCTCAATAGTCTGGAGGTTGACGAAGTTGCCCATGCTCGTGCTTGTGTACCAGCCGACGTTATTCGCGTCTACGTTGACTTCGCGCAGGAACTTAATCATCTCATTGCCGTACGCGATATTCTGCTTGGCGCGGGGAGCGGAAGCGGCGAGGTTGCTGGAGTTGTCGCTCTGGCCATCGTTGGCGGCGGCAGCTGTCTCGGGGAAGGGGAACGAGTTGGTGATTTCGAGGACTCCGTTCTTCTCCATGCCCACCAGGGCACCTGTAGCTACGCTAGGGAACGACTTTCCGCTGGCAGTAGCAAGCTTAATAGCCACCTACAGTCCACTGTCAGCCTCCTACTCATATATCTCCGTTTCCAAATGTCGTCGCGAAAAGAACAATAGCGGGGCGGCCGGCGGGGTTTTTGCGTTGCAAGAGGTCGCACGTACGAGAGCGTCGATTTGGACCGCCTTGAAGGTCGCTTCCTTGGTAAAGTCCGCCATGTTTTCGGTTTTGTGTGTGAGACCGTGACGTGGGTATGGGCGGGGCTGCGGCGTTGGGCGTTGTTGACGGTGGGAGAGAATTGTGAGTCTCCGGAAGATGCCAAGAGTTACTGTGCGCGACTACCACGCTAGCGATTTGGGGAGCGTGAGGCAGTCACTTCTCTCATCAAAGAACATTATTCGAGAGGACCAGAAAATGCACACATCATGCTTAAAAACACTCCATTCAATGCTCGCTATGCATGTAGTGATGCTGTTATAAATGCGATCGCTAAGCAGCGCCAACAATGCCGTGGTATCCAAACATCCAAACGCCGACAATGCACATGCAACAAGTATGTGTCTAAAGAAATCACCACGAATACTCCTCCGCTGTATCAATATCAACCCATGTCTTGATCCGAGGCTTTCTTCGCCTCATTGACATCCTCCTCGGTCTTTGCCTCTGGTTCTGTTGCGCCTGGCTCCGCATCTTCCTTGCTTCCCACCACTTCTGTCGATACACAGGCCACACCTTCCGCGGTGGTCTTTCTCTTGTGGCCATATGGACTCCATCGCTGTACGATAGGCGGGCGTTGGGTTTTGCGATTGTTCGAGCTGGGATTCCTGGCGATAGATCCATCATCCATGCGCTTCCACTCTGTCTCCTTTCCATCAATGTGGTCCGAGATGTCAGCGTCATTCTCGTCCTCCCAAATCATGAGATTCGCACCGTTGATCTCTACTGACTTGCTGCCGTTTCTCGGCACAAAGAATACGTCGGTGCCGGTCTTGCTGAAGTCTTGTTGCCAGGTCTCCTTTTGCTGAAGCTTAAGAACATAGTCCATTGGGAGTGCGTAGAGTACGTTCTCATCCTTGTCGTAGAGCTCTTTGAGTGGGTAGTCGAGACATGCCAACCCAAGACTGCAGTCGATGCGACTTGAGAGTGGGTGTATGCGTCCGCCGAACACTTTGGTCTCGAATGCGATACCGCTCTCGGTCCACATGTTGTCGCCCCAGAAGACTTCGGGTTCTGACAGCAGTTCATGATCGTGATGAGGACCGGACACCTCGCAGAAGTGTGCAATCTCATGGGCGAGACAAACGGCGAGGAACAAGTTGAACCGGAAAACCATGGCAGGCTCTCGGTAGCGCAGTAGACTTAGCTTCTTCGCGGTGGTGTAAAAGTCCGCGTGCAGGCAGATACGAGAAGCATGGCACTTGTCGCTCATCTTGCGCATCAGGCCGTTCTTGTAGTCTCTCACCAAGCCCATGGATGCGTACACAGTCTCTGGTGGCAGGGGATTGTTGTGGAAGCAAAAGTAGATTGTGTCCGACTGATTTCTCAAGAAGTTGTTGAAGGCGACATGTCGATCTTCTGACCAGGAAACGTCTTTCAGAAGGCGATGACACGGCTGCCCGTACGCTTCTGAAGTTGTAGCGCATGGTGTCCGCTCGCCAAAGCAGAGCGTATGCCAGTAGTGTGCAGTGGCGCGAGAAGTCAAGAACAGGGTTGCAAGCTGCATGCCCGGCTTGAGTACCTCGTAGATGGTATCGGGGCAGCCATGCCAGTTCTCAGGCCGAAATATCGGGTGTACGTCGTTGGTCAGCGAGCACGCCGGAGACACAACATCCTCAGGAAGTGTGACAGCTTGTTTCTTGATCAACTCGACAGGATCAAACCCGAGTTTGACAGGCTTACGCTTCGTTGCATCTTTGCGATGACCCAGCAGCCGTCGGTACTTCTCAAGCGCTTTTCGGTCCGCTATTTGTGCCATGTGATGATTGATCGAGATCGACAGTTGCAGCCCAAAATCTTTCGGAACTTCTATTGTTGATGGAGTGAAAGATGCAGAGTTGTTGTAGCTGAGTGCATCGGGCAGATCTTGGACCAGCTTGTCGATACATGCATCTACCAGCTTACCCTCCTTCAACTTGCGGAGAAAAACTGCGTTGTCGCCTCGATCTAAAGCTTCGATGTCGCCCTCTCCATTAGCAGGTAGAAGCGGTCGCAGCTTCTCAGACAGCGATGGTGGAGGCCCACACTCTGCAGCTGCTGTGGGAGTTCTACTCCCTGTAGGAGTCCAATCCATGCTGTCCGGATCCTGGTCTTGGAACGCAGCACTCGCTGCATCGAGTTTTTCAGGACTCTCATCTTCTGATTCAGTACTTTGCTGAAGACGCTGTTCGATGAGCTGCGTCGCCTGCAGCATCGCAGCGTATGCTTTGCGGTAACGGAAAGGATCCATTCTGGTTGCGTTAGTGTTGGAGAATGGATGGCGAGCGGCCGAGCTGACGTTGCCGTCGCTCTTAGTCAAGAGTAAATGCGACTCCGGCAGCCTGAATAGGCCTCTAGCAGGCCGCCGCAAGATAGCTTTATAGACCAGGAACCAATCCAAGACAATGTTCTCGAGGAGATGTTGTGAAAGGGCGCTGTTTCATCCAGATTGTATGTTTCCGACGACGCCCGCGCTGTCTCGAGTATCTCGCATAAGGCAGATGTCGGTTCCTGAATCTGCCATTTCACTTGTAGTCTTTGACTCCAAGCGCTCGGCTAGGCTCCTACGGGGCTGGAAAAAGTTGCGCTGCAGGGCATGTCTTACTCAGAGTGGTGGAAGCGGTCAACGTCCGCTCAAAAACAAGTCGCATCCATCCAGGAAGTTGCCAACTGACAAGTATCAAAGTTATCGATAGTACGGTGGGAATGCCATTGTTGTCGAGGTCGGTGAGCTGGTTTGTTGTTTAGGCGCACGTGCCGCCTTCCCGCTGCGCTTTCTTCTTGTGGATGGCTCCACAGTCAGCCTGTCTTACTCGCTGACCTTATGTGGGATGTCGATATCTCAAAGAGGCCCGCTGCTTAGACATAGCAACATATGGAAGATGGAAAACTTGTAGCGCATTAGAATCAAGCTAAGGCGGATGTAAATCAGATGTCGTTCAGCCTGGCCTTCTTCTGGCAGAGACACGATCTTGTCGAGGAAACAGAACATTAGAGACTTGTTTACAATTATTCTTCAAGACATCACACTATGACCGACCCTTCTTAGCATCAGTCATCGTCATCATCATCGTCTCCAAAAATGGATTTGAACACATCTTCAGGCGCGCGCTCATTTGACAGCGCCTCGTTGTTTTCGACGTCCACTGTTGCATGCTCAGCAGCTTGCGGCGCAGGTACAGGTGCAGAGTCCTGAGGTGTTTGACCCATCCATGCCGGACGCTGCAGAGCCGGACCATTCGTCAGTACTTCATGCAGCATCTTGTCCATCGCTAACTTCGACACTGCCTCTTCCGTCTTCGCCTTGAACCCGTCCTCGTTTTCAAACTCAGAGCCACGCGGCATATCTGGAGGAGGCCTTACATTGAAGCGCTTACACAGCAATCGAGATGGGTGGAAGGGAAAGCTCGTTCTAGTCATGGCACCGTACATGCCCATCTTCGCAGCCTCTTCTGCGGGGTCCTCAGGTTTCTTTGTCGGTTGTCGTAAGAGGTTCTCGTCTGTACTGGCACCTGTACTACCGCCTAGTGTTGACGAGGATGAGGAAGTGAACCGCGATGCCATGATACCAGTCGTAGGTTTGAAGACTTGCGCGGCATGGGCGAACTCATGCAGTTCCTTGACCCAGTCTGAAGTTGTGATGTTGCCAATGCGTTCAGGCAGGTCTTCCTTCAGACCTGCGCGCAGCTCGAGGAAGCCCACATATCTCGCGCGCTTCTGCAGATCCTCGGCGTAAGGCATCCAGCCGGTGGCACCTTTCGCTAACGCTGCTGCCGCTGTATTCTTGTCTAGAGATGGCACGAGACTCCAAAGGTCTTTAGGCTGTGCTTTAGCTGCAGGCATGTGTCCTTCAGGCCCAGACTCTCCTCGACCTTGGGGTAAGTCAGCCCTACCAGACAGGTTGGCAAGGCGATCCCGCGCATCCTTGGTAATGAAGTCAAAGATGGATTTGCTTGGCAATTGCTTCTCCCCTAATAGCGCAGATCGACCTTTGGCATCCAGTGTAGACGCCTTAGCGGCGTCCGCCACGGATTGGTAGTTTCCGGCACTTGCGTTTGAAGTAAATGACTGTGAAGACTTCCAGCCTGGAGGGATCTTGGGCGGTAGATACTTGGATTGGCTCGATAGCTCGGCGATGTCAGCGGCCAGAACGAATCCTGTGAGAGGTGGTCGTCCATCCAAAGATGCTCGGCTAAGTAGACTGAGGGCCTTAGAGTTTGCCTTCTTCGAAACAAAGACGGGACCCTCGCCAGCTCCAGCCTTCGCAAATTTGCTCGGCTTCTTTGCCTTCTTGTCCTTGCCGATAGTCTTGTTGAACGATATCTTCGGACCAAGCTCATACGGGTCTTCGTCGTCTGAGCCAGTGTCGTTCAGCACGCCCACACCGAAGGAAGATTTCTTGGTTGTTGATTTCTTGACGACAGGTTTCCTCGAGCCTTCAGTGAGGTGAAAGTCCAGCATAGGCCCTCGATCTGCTGGCTTCTCTTCCGCAGCGCCTAGCCGCGCTTCTGACTGATAGCCCAAGCCTTTGCGACGGACCTCCTCTCGCGGTATCGGCATAACTCGGGCGTCTTCAGGAGCGAACGTGTAGTTGGCGGCATTGCTTGGAGTGCTTCCATCCTCAGTGCGGGCAGCGCGACTGATCTTTCGACCAATACCCTGATCACGTCTCCAACCCATCTTTTGCGCCAGCTTGACACCCATTGTCTCTTCTTGACTCACGAAGACACCGAAGAAGCCACCATTGCCTGTGTCGTCTGCACCTCCAATGCCTACGAAGTTCTGCGCTGTCTCTAGCTGTCGTGTCTCTGCTGCCTCAGCCAGATCCTCCTCGTCCATGAAGTCTTCGGCACGTTGTGCTGGCGCAGCGGCCTGGTCTTTGTTACGGGTTGACCGCGAGGAAACAAATGTCTTGGGTGTCCATCCTTCTTTAGATCCAACTGAATTGAAGTATCTTAGCATAGTCAAGAAGTCTTGCGCCCGGCCATAGATGGCTCCAAAACTTACCCTGCACTGAATCCTCCAGTGAACGCGCCGTGCAGCCTCCTGCGCCCTCGGTCGTCTGTCACGGTCTGCTTCCACACAGGTACGAAATCCCCATCGTCTTTGTCGTCCGCCAGCTCAGTGCCAAGAGACACATAGCTCAACCCTCCACGAGCGCGCTTCGACGAGTTCGAGGGTGACGTGTCGCGCTGGCGCTTGTACGCCATGTTGTTGTTTGAGTAAAAGTTGCAGTGACGTGAGGTGATGGTTGCAACTTTACATGTGCCAAGCAACAACGAAGACGTTCGCGACCTCGGGACTACTATTGTGCTCCAGAAGCAATTCTTCTTTTGATTTGCGGCGACTTCTCAAGCGCACTGTTCATGTCCCAATTGAACCCACGTCAGATTCCCTGCGATGTTTTCGGCAACCGAAGTCTGGACTTGGACACGCCGTTCGTGAAAATCGTCGTGCATCCACTTGCATGTTAGCGCGCAGGCTGAAGTGGGACCTATGATGTAGGCCGTTCAGCGAAGCCGCCGTCGCTGGAGTCCGCTGCTCATTTCAAGACCCTGAGGATCGCTGCAATTACCGGATCCCAATAGTTTTGTGCAGGAGAATGGCCGACGAGTGTGTGCAATAGCAACCAAAATAAACGGTACATCCCAACAGCCCTGTGAGACGTTTGACGCAGCCTGCGCTGAGGTGTTACCCCACGACGCAGCCCAATAACGTCGTGCCTCATTCCGCATTGGTGCAGCTGCTAGTTGCGGGTTGGTCGAGGGGAGCTATCGCGCCAGCCTTCCAACACGAGTCCAAGACATGATATCGCGCATCTGCGCAGGCTGTCGCTGACTGTGCCCTCCCTGCCGCGACCGTGACTGTGCGCTTTGTGCCATCCTGCTGATGCAAGGTCGCAGCCAGCACGCTTTCGTCGACCCTGCCAAGTTTCGCTCATCGCAATCACGACCAACACGGCCCCTAATCTGAGCACTCTCCTCCCATCACCACGTGCGGGCGCTGCATTTGCTGTTTGAAGGCCGCTGCGAATCTCCAGCGCTCCACAGGCCCCCACCGACGCTCCAAACGCTCGCTGTCAACAGTCTCAGGGCGCCCGCTGCCCTTGCGCCGTGAAGATGTCGGCACCAGCCCCAGCGTCGCCAGCCGTTGTTCGACGACCTCCGCAAAGCGACCGCCCAACTCGCTCGCAGAGCACCACCACCCGCCCCAGTGGGCATCCGCAGCACCTGAAGGACGTCTCTCGCCGCGACTACGAGCAGAGCAACGTGGCTGCTTATTCTCCGTCGCGACACAGCGAATCACGAGAAGCTCCTCCACAGCGCACCGAATCGAGCAGGCGCCATTCGCGGTATGCTTCAGACGCCTCGACAGCCAGCGCAATGCCTACCAACGGCGTAGCTACGGATGGGACGCGGGGAGGACAGCCAATGCAGCAGCAGCCCAAGCGCCGCACGACCATTACGGCGCCCTACACAGGAACATGGGCGCTCGGCAAGACTATCGGTGCAGGCAGCATGGGCAAGGTGAAGCTGGCAAAACACAATGAGACTGGAGAGCAGGTATGTGCGGCGTCTGCGCGTCCAGATAATGGGCAAGGCAGTGGCATTGGCTAACACAGCTCAGGTGGCCGTCAAGATAGTGCCTCGACAGTCACAGGACCAGCACCAGAGCGCCGCCGACCGTGAAAGAGCCGATCATTCCAAGGAGGTTCGAACCGCCCGTGAAGCTGCTA
Organism: Didymella pomorum; assembly: GCA_022225945.1. Lineage (NCBI taxonomy): Eukaryota > Fungi > Ascomycota > Dothideomycetes > Pleosporales > Didymellaceae > Didymella > Didymella pomorum. Next base: position 382,137 of record JAKJXN010000017.1, on the reverse strand, counting down.
TCGTTAGCCTCCTGAACCATCCTTACATCTGCGGCATGCGCGATGTCGTGCGGACCAACTACCACTGGTACATGCTCTTCGAGTTCGTCAACGGTGGTCAGATGCTCGACTACATCATCTCACACGGACGTCTCAAGGAGAAGCAAGCCCGCAAGTTTGCCCGTCAGATCGCCAGTGCGCTCGATTACTGTCACAGGAACAGCATCGTACACCGCGACCTGAAGATTGAGAACATCCTCATCAGCAAGACTGGCGATATCAAAATCATTGATTTTGGGCTTAGTAACCTCTTCTCGCCTCGAAGTCAATTGAAGACGTTCTGTGGCAGTCTGTACTTTGCCGCTCCTGAGCTGCTGCAAGCCAAGCAATACACCGGTCCCGAGGTTGACGTCTGGAGTTTCGGCATCGTGCTATACGTCTTGGTCTGCGGCAAGGTGCCTTTCGATGACCAAAGCATGCCACAATTGCACGCAAAGATCAAGAAGGGCGTTGTCGATTATCCTCCATGGTTATCTGCAGGTAAGAACAGAGGATACTAGAGATGGTTGCATGCTGACCACGTGTAGAATGTCGAGGCCTGATTCACCGCATGCTGCAGACGGACCCCTCCCAGCGCATGACCCTTTCGGAGATTATGAACCATCCATGGTTGACCAAGGGCTTCAACAGCCCGCCAGAAAACTATCTGCCCCACCGTGAACCTTTACAGCTGCCATTGGACCCTGAGATCGTGGAGAAGATGACTGGCTTTGACTTTGGAACTCCGGATTACATCACTACCGAGCTGACGAAGGTCATACAATCCGAGGAGTACCAGCGTACCGTGCGCCTTGCTGCACGCAGGACTACCGCGCAGACGCCAGAGACCGAGAGGAAACGCGGCATGTTCGAATTCTATAAGCGACGAAACTCGATCTCCAGCCGAGAGCAGCTGACTGCGTCCTCTTCAGAGGAGGTATCGAGGGGTCTTGATCCTGTCAATGCTTACAGCCCTCTCATCTCCGTCTACTACCTTGTCAGGGAGAAGCGTGACCGCGAGCGAGCTGAGGAGAACCCAGGCGCTGTGGCTATGCCTCAAAGCCCTGGTGAGAAGCCTCTGAAGATGCCCGATCTTCCTGCACCACCGCCGGCGTACACGAATGCTGCCACTTACGAGATGGCAGGCGAGAAGCCCACTGGCGGCCGATCGCGACCAAGAGCTAGGACTCACGGTGAAGACGAAGTCACCGATAGCCTGAAGCGGGTTGACCTGAACAAGCCTCCTAGCGTTGCACACCCCGCAACGTTGTCACCGCCAGTGGAGCAGCCGAAAAGGGAAGGCCCAGTAGGCGGTTTATTGCGCAGATTCAGCACACGCAAGTATCGACACGAAAGGAGTCAGCCTGATGTGCCACCCACACCACCCACACCAGCAGTCGCGATTTCGAGCCCAGCAGAGCCAGCACCTCCGCCACAGGCACCAGCAACCGTTCCGCGAAAGAGCTTTAGCATCCGCAGACCCCGTGATAGAGACACTGGGTCCTCATCTCAGCTGCCTGCGAATACCGCAAATCAACCCGAGTTGCTGTCACCGCCCGGCAGCACTAACAGCGCTGCACGCAAGCTCAAAGCACTCGGACGGTCAACCAGTGTTAATTCGGCTGATTTCCGTCGACGCCTGAGCCGACGTGGCAGATCGACAGAAAATACCGGGGATCGCGAGCCTCCACAGACCAGTGGTTCGGACAGGTCGGACCTCAGCACTCAGCAACCGCGACCCAGCTACGATCCTGGTGCGGACGACATCTCTTCGAGCCCTCGTAGAAACCAGGCATCTCGCGCCAAGTCTCTAGGCCACGCACGTCGGGAGAGCATCCAAGCGAGGAGAGCAAAGCGAGAGCAAGCCAGAGAGTCGAACGTGCCTGAGGAGACCGATGCAGAGTTGGCTGAATCCGCAGCGGAAGCCGAAGAAGCCAGAAGCACAGACGCTGTGAAGCCTGTTTTCTTGAAAGGCCTCTTCAGCGTTTCGACAACGAGCAGCAAACCAGTATCATTCATCCAGAACGATCTGATACGCGTGTTACATGAACTTGGAATTACCTTTCAGCCGATTAAAGGCGGCTTCAAGTGCCGACATGCCACGAGTGTTGACCGCGGGACTCCCAACATGCCAGCCTCGCCCCCAACTGGCGGCCATAGGAGGAAGATCAGCTTCGGAGGGCTAATTGGCGGCGACCGGGAAAGGGAGCGGGAAGAGTTTAGGGAATCAAACCGCGCGCCCAACACACCGAAGTCTCGATCCCGACCTTCTCCTGCGGATAATAGCTTTACCAACACCGACGAGTCTGATGACAGCGATGAGAGGGAGGAGCGCAGGCCTCGCGGCGGCCGCGCGCTGGCTGCTGGCGAAACGACCACACACGTGCAGAGCGATTTGGGCGAGCTCACACCTCTTGTCTTCGAAGTTTTGATCGTCAAAGTACCGCTCTTACAACTACACGGTCTGCAGTTCAAGAAAGTCGATGGAGGAACCTGGCAGTACAAGAGCATGGCCCAGCGTATCCTGGAGAACTTGCGGCTGTAGGCTCTCTGTCCAGGCTCTGAGCTTGGCGTTTGGGGCGGAGCATGTTTTTATTCTTCATCGGTGGGAGAGCGAACAGCGCTATTCAAGTAATATGGGGGTTATGGCCAGAATCAGGATGATCAATTTGCCATAAAGCAAATTTTATTGATCGTTAGTTTGATCATCACAGATTTGTCGTGCCAAGTGTGCCCATTTGCTCGTACCATACACAGCAAACGAACGTAAGGTCTCAAAGAGCTATGCCTGGCGTGACTGCTGCAGGGCCTCGCCTATAAACTCACTCGATCTGGGCGGCAGCGATCTCCGTCAAACGCTCGAGCCTCACTCCCGCACTTGCCGCCAAGACAGTGGGGGATCGCGCGTTGGAACCTCATCTCTCGAGTACTGACTGAACGCACCTACATCCGCGCCATTCACCGCTCTTCCAACCACAATCGCAGGCACCAGCTGCTCGACTAGCTATTTTATATATCCATCGATCCCACCTATTCATCAACAAACTCCCAACTCAAACCAACGACCGCGACAGATGCAGCAAATGCAACAGCACCTCTTCACGCAGCAGCAGCAGCACTACCCGGGCGAGTGGTCGCAGGGCCACCACCAGCACCCCAATCACCATGTAGGCCAGCACAGTCAGCTCCAAGCGCAGGCTCAGGCGGCACAGGCGCAGGCGCAAGCTCAAGCACAAGCTGCCGCCGCCGCCGCCGCCGCTGCGCAGGCCCAACAGCAGCACTACCAACGGATCGCGGGCAACAGCGGGACCGCTGTCCCGGGCAATGGCATCGTCCCTCGAGGTCCCGCGAATGATCTGCAGGCGAACACCGAGATTGGCATGACGGAGGAGAATAGGCGTGTGCTCGATTGGATCGCGCAGCTTATGAAGCCAGCGACACGCGAGTCCGCCCTGCTTGAGCTCAGCAAGAAGCGCGAGCAGGTCCCAGAGCTTGCTCTGATCTTGTGGCACTCATTTGGTGCGCCGGTCATTCCATTGCAAGTGACTGAAAGCTAACGGATGCAGGTGTCATGGCTTCCCTTCTCCAAGAGATCATCTCCGTGTACCCTCTGCTCAACCCGTCGCAGTTGACAGCTGCCGCCAGCAACCGCGTCTGCAATGCGCTCGCACTTCTGCAATGCGTGGCATCCCACACAGAGACTCGTGGCCTTTTTCTGAGCGGTGAGTGCAATGGATGCTTGTATCCAGAGCGTATCTGACAAAGACACAGCGCACATCCCGCTATTTCTCTACCCATTCCTCAATACCACGTCGAAGTCGCGTCCATTCGAATACCTCCGTCTGACCTCCCTTGGTGTGATCGGCGCTCTGGTCAAGAACGACTCTAGCGAAGTGATCAACTTTCTCCTCACGACTGAGATTATTCCTCTCTGCCTTCGTATTATGGAGACGGGGTCAGAGCTCAGCAAGACGGTCGCCATCTTCATCGTCCAGAAGATTCTGCTCGATGATATCGGTCTTGCGTACATCTGCCAGACATACGAGCGCTTCTACGCAGTCGGAACCGTACTGAGCAACATGGTCAACCAGCTCGTAGAGCAGCAGACAGTCCGCCTTCTCAAGCACGTCGTTCGATGCTTCCTTCGGTATGTCACTTGCCTCTCTCATCTACATTCTCTAGCTAACATGTCCAGCTTGAGCGACAATGCTCGCGCCCGCGAGGCTCTGCGTCAGTGCCTTCCGGAGCCCCTAAGAGATGCGACTTTCTCTTCTGTACTTCGCGACGATGCGGCCACCAAGCGCTGCCTCGCCCAGCTGCTTATCAACCTCTCCGACAACGTCGTCGACGCTGCCAATAACCAGCAGCTGATGCACTGAAGAGCTCTGAGGGGACTTTCTCCGCGTCTTCGGTTCAGCAGGATACCCCCACTTTGATTTCTGTGTACTTTATAGGCTTCGGCCTCTGAATTTATTGAGCGAGGCGGCATGCATGGAGACGGGTCAGGTACATATCACCTCGATCTGGATATTGTCGGTTCTGGCGTTGGGATCTTTCCGATGCGATACCCGTGGGAACGATGTTCATGACATGTTCCTACAGCATCTTATCATCTTTATTGGACGACTCTCATGGCGAGGAGTTATGGGCATTGCATGGCGCGGATTATCGGTGTGTGGTCTGGCTTGGAACAAAAGCGATCTGTATAATATTTGGACAGCTGGTTAGCTGAAATGTAGGGCATGCTTCTTCTGGACGGTTGCTCTTGCTGCATTCACTTGTAGCATTGATTTGCGGTATTCAACTTTCTTGCAGCTAACACTTTGGTATTTCATACATCATCATAACCTCGATCACGGACCCCCAACGTTCAACACCACTGTCTGTTCAACCACTGCTCATGGCGGCTGAGTAGGCGGCCAACCAGCGGCGAGCGGCGTTGTAAGCGAAAGTTCGTTGGCCCGTGCGCCACCACAAATCGCCTCTTGCTGCCGCGCCTCTTCATCTTCTTCTTCAACCACCCCGCCAGAGCCACCAAAGGAATCACCCTTGGGAGACAATCAGCCATCATGTCGAAAATCTCTGTCGCCGGCGTTCGTTCGAACGTCAAGGAGCTCCTTGAGTACTCCAACGAGACCAAGAAGAGGAACTTCCTCGAGACCGTCGAACTCCAGATCGGCCTCAAGAACTACGACCCCCAGCGTGACAAGCGTTTCTCTGGAACCGTCAAGCTCCCCACCGTTCCCCGTCCCCGTAAGTTGCGCGCGCATGCAGACAGAAGATGAGCGCACACTAACAGTCCCAGGCATGGCCATCTGCGTTATCGGTGACCAGCACGACATCGACCGCGCCAAGCACCACGGCGTCGATGCCATGTCCACCGAGGACTTGAAGAAACTCAACAAGAACAAGAAGCTCATCAAGAAGCTTGCACGCAAGTACGATGCCTTCCTGGCTTCCGACGCCTTGATCAAGCAGATCCCCCGTCTCTTGGGTCCTGGTCTGTCCAAGGCCGGAAAGTTCCCCACTCCCGTCTCTCACGCTGAGGACCTCGCCAACAAGATGACCGAGGTCAAGTCCACCATCAAGTTCCAGCTGAAGAAGGTTCTCTGCATGGGTGTCGCCGTCGGCAACGTCGGAATGACCGAGGACGAGCTCATCGGTAACATCATGTTGGCCATCAACTACCTCGTCTCTCTTCTGAAGAAGGGCTGGCAGAACGTGGGCTCCCTGACCATCAAGGCCACCATGAGCCCTCCCAAGCGCCTCTACTAGAGCACTGGCGTGTGGATCGCTGGGTTCGTCTCGGTATGCTGTGGCAGCTGCTGACGACTGTTGTCGAAAGACGCACTGTAAAGGCGGCTGCCGTGGTAATGATCTAACGGAGTCACGATCTCGAAGGAAGGATGGGCAGTAATGTAGCTTTGAATGGCATATGTGAACCCCGCCTCAAACAATGGCTTTTATGCTGTGATAACTATACTATGCGACCTCGACGTGTTGTTGTTATATCCAATACAGTCATGGTTCTTGTCAAGTCGCTGTGAATCTGCGGTGCATAGCAGACTGCTTGCTGATGCTCCGTGGACCAACGCGTTTTCTGCGACCCTCAACCAGCCTCGCCCCACACCCACCAAACTCTGCCACCAAAATTTCTGCCAAGCCATGCGGCCCGAGCGTCTCCCACGCGCATAAAACCGCGCCTTCCCCCGTCCCCCTCTTGTGTTCTTCCTACATCAGTAGGTAACTTCCTAAGTTACTTATATCGTGGCTCCGCGCAAGCGGCTTGCTGAGGGTTATCCCTATTCTTCTGTGGATAGTCCTCCGTTCCCGGCCCCGTAGAGTGATTCCGACCGTCTTCCTACCAATTGTCGTCCGTGAAAAGATGGACTGGAGTTGTGGGATGGTGTGGGACATGCTTTCTTCATAACCTGCGTGGTTTTGGGAAGGCGTTATGGCTTTGGCTATCATTGAGATGTGGCACTGGTGCTGCGCTTGAGGATGGTGTGAGAGTTTTGTGCGGTGAGGGCTGCGGAACTTTTTCGAGGCGCATTGTGAGGTGAGGAAGAGATGCAACGCGCCATGTGAGCTTTTGCACCGGATTTCAAATACAACACGGCGAGTAAAGTGAATTCAGAGTCGAGTCCTTTACTACTTATACACAGGTGATGACATTCACATCATAATGCTGCACTCCCGCAACGCCAGCATGCATGAGCTTAAAGGCAACTAGTTGACCAACGCGGCCTCTACTGCCTTTTCCTCCAAGCTTCGAACGCCTGGTCTGCTTCAACCTGCCAACTTCCACATCTGTCCGCAATCAATCCCCATGTGCGCATTCTAATGATCTTCTCCACCGCTCTCTCATTTCGCATCAGCATAGCCAGACTCTCCGTCCGCGCCTCACGTGGGAAGTACCGGCCCGAGTACGGATCCAGCCTCTCGTCTACCACGCGTTCCCTCGCTTTGCTGTCCTCGATCTGCCTCAGTACACTATCCGGGTCATCTGGGTCCGGGCTCGTGGCCACGCCAGCGCAATAGTCCAGCACATCTGACCGCACCGCCCAGCTTGGGAACAGCACGCGCTGCTTAAACTCATCGCAATGCGCCGGCGGTATGGCGCGCACAGGGCCGCTGAGCTGCCGCGCTGATGTCGAGTTGGGGTCGAAGCCGCGTTGGGCTGGTGTGAGGAGGGCGTTCAGATTCTGTGTGATTGAATCGTCTATTGTAGATCGTGATATCCTTAGAAAATCTGTTCAGGGAGCTTGCATTAGTTAGTGCAGGTTTGAAGGCAGCAGTGGTGGCTCACCTCGCAGAGCGGTTTGGTTGAAGCAGAATTGTGGCGTGAGGCCTGGCGCTGGAGACGGCCGCGACATGGCGGGCGGAGATGGAGAGGGCGAAGCCGGAGAGGTAGGAGGGGACGCTTGCCAGAAGTATTTCGCCAGGATTACAGACTTTCAAGGTTATTCGGAGAGTGTATCGGTATTACGATTGTGCTGCGTAGGCTCTAATGCGCCGCAGCTGATATGGCAATGCTTGCCTCGGTGATGTCAGCACTTTCCACGCTGCCTGCGCACGTTCCGGGTTCGCGAGGCAGGCGCGTCTCAACGCGTCTACCCTCGTGTCGCAGCCTAATCTTGGGCGCTTCGTAAAGACAGAGCATGCCCGTACGCTTCAGCGCTGCCAATTGTACAAGTCTCCCACTTCGGCTGGCTCGTAATACTCTTCGACCAATTCGTCCTCAATTTCTTTCGTCATTTCCTTCTTGCCGCCAGCAGCCTGAGAGAGCGCAGCTCTCTACAACCGCGATCATGCCGCCAAAGCAGGCTACTCTGGGGTACGTTAAGTCTTCTCAGACTACACTCGGGTGCGATGACGATGTCCAATTGCACCGCAAGCCAGGGCGTTATTGCTGACAAAGGACTTTAGGAAGTTCTTTGGCAAGAACGACGCGCCAGCGAAACAGCAGTCGAAGCTATCTTTCTCTACGAAGACCAAGACCGAGAAGAAACATGCCGAACCGAAAGAAGAGCCCGAGTCCTCGCCAGCAGAAGTGAAGACAGAGCCTGCGGCGACAGCAGAGTCGAATACGAACGTCAAGGAAAAGACCAATGGCGACGCAATGGAGGTGGACAGTTCCCCCGCTGAAGCTGGCAAAAAACGACAGGTCAAGGAGGAAGAGGAAGACTCAGAAGACGAGCCACCTACAAAGCGCCAGCGTCGGAAACCGGCTAAGGAGACTGAGTCGACGAAGGTAGAGCCTGCACCGAAGAAAGCTGAGAAGCCGGCGACGATACCGAAAGCAGCTGCGAAACCAAAAGTGGTGAAGGAAGAGGTTGACGAGGACAAGAATGAGGCGCCGAAGCCCAAGAAGGCTACAAAGGGCAAAAAGGAGGCACATAAGTCACCGACACCGGTCACAGAGGACGATGCTGCACTAGAAGCGAAACAAGAGGAGGAAGACGTCCTGAGCTCAGGCGAAGAGCCCGAGGAAGTCAAGAAAGAGGCACGCAAGAAGGTCCAGGCTACTCTGACATCGAAGACGAAGGACTTGTACCCTGATTGGAAAGCTGGCGAGCCAGTGCCGTACGCTGCTCTGTGTACGACATTCTCTAAGATCGAGATGACTACAAAGCGACTCGAGATTCTTGCACACTGCTCGCTGTTCCTGCGACAAGTCATGCGACTGACGCCTGCAGAACTCCTGCCTACTGTCCTGCTGATGATTAACAAGCTGGCAGCCGACTATGCTGGTATTGAACTCGGTATCGGCGAGTCTTTGATAATGAAGGCTATCTCGGAAAGCACTGGAAGGACATTACAGCACATCAAGAGCGACCAACAAGAGATTGGGGATCTTGGTCTGGTCGCAGCAAAGAGTCGGTCGAAGCAACCTACCATGTTCAAACCTAAGCCCTTGACGGTGGCTGGTGTCCACAAGGGTCTGATGGCCATTGCGACCACCACTGAAGGTCAGGGCGCTCAAGGACGGAAAGTCGATGGTATCAAGAAATTGCTCTCAGCAGCCGACGCGCACAATGCCGGGAAAGCAGTCGACATCGAGGAGAACAAGGGCGGCGCCAGCGAGGCAAAATTCATCGTACGAACGCTGGAGGGCAAGCTTCGTCTGGGACTCGCAGAGAAGACTGTTGTGGTCGCACTTGCACAGGCTGTCAAGTTCCATGAGATGTCGCAAGAAGGCAAGACACCGTCCACAGAGGACTTGGCCAAGGCCGAGGCGATGCTCAAGACTGTCTACAGCGAGCTTCCCAGCTATGAGGTCATTGTTCCGGCAATGCTTGAGCACGGTCTCTCCAACTTACGGGAGAACTGCAGATTGCAGCCTGGTGTACCTCTGAAGCCTATGTTGGCGAAACCTACAAAGTCGATCACTGAGGTCCTCGATCGATTCGAAGGAAAGGACTTTACATGCGAGTACAAGTACGATGGTGAGCGAGCTCAGATACATTACGTTGCACACGATTCTACGGAAGAGATGGCGACTGCAGCTCCCGCAGCCGGCAAGAGCGATCGCGGCGTGTCCAACATCTTCTCCCGCAACTCGGAAGACCTGTCGAAGAAGTACCCGGATATTCTCGCAAAGCTACCGACATGGGTCAAGCAAGGGACAAAAAGCTTTGTGCTCGACTGTGAGACTGTTGCCTGGGACATGGTCGAGAAGAAGGTACTGCCCTTCCAACAGCTCATGACAAGAAAGAGAAAGGATGTCAAGGTCGAGGATGTGAAGGTCAAGGTCTGCGTCTTTGCCTTTGATATCCTCTACCTGAATGGCGAGGTAAGTCTGTGTACTCTGTTCGTCGTTCAACGTGCTAACGCACTCAGGCGCTGGTGACCAAATCCTTCCGTGAGCGCCGTGAGGCACTCGTCGATGCATTCATTCCTGTCGAAGGCGAGTTCGCCCTCGCGAAGTTCGGCAACACCAATGAACTCGAGGAGATCCAAATACTCCTCGAAGACTCCGTCAAAGAGGGCTGTGAAGGCCTCATGGTCAAGATGCTTGACGGTCCCGAGTCGTACTATGAGCCCTCAAAACGCTCGCAGAACTGGCTGAAGGTCAAGAAAGATTACCTGGCTGGCGTTGGCGACTCCCTCGATCTCGTTGTGCTCGGAGCTTACTACGGCAAGGGCAAGCGAACCAGCTGGTACGGTGCCTTCTTGCTCGCGTGCTATAACCCAAGCAGCGAGAAATACGAGACAGTATGCAACATCGGCACAGGATTCTCAGAAGCGATCCTCGAGCAGTTCCACAAGCAGCTTTCAGACATCGTCATCGACAGACCCAAGCCATTCTACACACACAGTGCTGGTAACAAGGACCAGCCCGATGTGTGGTTTGAGCCGCGGTACGTGTGGGAGGTCAAGACCGCCGATCTTACACTCAGTCCGAGGTACAAAGCGGCTGCCTCCGAAGTTGGTGGAGGCGGTAAGGGTGTATCACTCAGATTCCCGCGTTTCATCAAGGAGAGAGACGACAAGAAGCCGGATCAGGCGTCGACGGCGAAGCTGATCGCGGAGATGTATCAAAGGCAGGAGAGTGTGGGGAAGAACAAAGGGCCGAGTGTTGATGATGACTTTGAGTACTAAATAGACTTGTAGGAGGAGGTGCAGGAAATCTATTATAATACACGACGATCAAAGACATGAACATTCTCTATCCGCCACTCTATAATCGTCAGCTTTGTCGACTCAAGCCAGGAGGTACTCACTACACCGACGACCCGTCCCCTTCCGCGTCAACCTCTCGCGCGCAACATGTTGAGACTCTGACAGCACCGACCTCGAACTACACCGTCGACGAATCCAACTCCCCTTTCCACATCATCTTATCTTGCTGAATCGGATACCTCGTGAGCATCGACCCCTTTCATGGCGGAATCGGCGTGAACGTTATATCTGGCATCAACTCCTCACCAAACCTATTAATCGCATCGCTCAAACGGGCTGTGAAAGAGAAGACAATCCGCCATAGGTGCCAGCAGAATAGCACGATCGCCGCGAGGGCCAAATCGATACCGTGACCGATTCCCTTGCTGAACTATTCGAGTAGGAATCTCGCGTACCCGGGCGTGACGAACTGAATTTGCCGCTCAAGGATGTCGACAAATACGGCGGCAGCAGTGATTGCCGCATACAGCACGCCTATGACCCTATCGATCCGACAGAACGGATAGGGTGGAGGCAGGTCAGCAGCTGGCACCGTGCAGATGTTGCAGTTACAAGCGTTTGGAGGTTCTCGAGTGGGGTGAAGACGTGGTTAGTAGTAGTCGATACGACGTCCGTTTCCCATCAAGGTATATACGGGGGGTAGGATCTCGTGAGCTTGGATTATTGATTGCGATTCGGCGACGGTGAAGGAGAAGCGCTCGGAGGCACCGAGCATTAGCAAACTGGCTGTAGAGGGCGTTGTGATGGACATTGGTTTTTCTAGGAAATTCGATTGTGTTGCTGGATGTTACGTTTGTGAGCTGCGGTGCATTTATGTCTGGATCTGTGTTGAAACAAATAGTGCTCCGAACTTTTATAAAGTGTGATGGTTGCCTGCTTTGATACCACAGTTCAGCTTCCCAGGTACTTTGCCAGATTCCTCCCATCCAAAATTAAGGTGGAAAGTTTACAAATGCTGCCAATAAACGAGGTTCGTTTCAGAGTAGCGTTAATATCCTGCACCGACGCAAATTATGTGAACCATGAAACTTGCCCCACCGCCTCCGCCAGCTTCACGCAAGCCTTAGCAACAGAGCTGCGTTCCAGTCACAGCACAATTACTCGACGTGAAGTCCGGTGCGTAGCACAGTTTCCAACGTCTCTTTTCAGACTTCCGCTGATTCATCTACGCCACGATAGGACGTACCTTAAAGGCGATCGGGCTGCTCCTCAGCGTATGCGACAGCCGACATGGCCCCGTGGAGCATTCCTTGCCTGGTGGATAGCTCCATATACTATGATGAGTACCTCGGAATCGATGCATTCAGGATGGCTTGTCGCGGAACAGGTGCCTGTTGGAAAATGTAGTTAAAGATCTGAAAAGGTTGGATAGGGTGAGGGTTGTCGTAGTGCTCGAGTCCATCATAAGGCGCAGCTTCTGGTAAGGCTGAGTATAGCGATACAATGACGTTGTGTGCCATCCTGACATTGAAGCGAGCCTGAACAGTGATCGAGTGTATCTCCTGATAGCGATGTGTGGTGCCCATTGGCTCTGTATACTGATAGTCGGGAGTGCGAGACCGTTCCACAATAACGATCCCGTGGTGAACGACGATGTAGACGTAAGGTTTTTGCTCGAGTATCGTGAAATCCCTGGACAGCAGGCAGTCAAGGAGAAGATGAGGGCGCTTGATTGTCACGTATACGGCCTGCAGAATCCCCTGTTAAGAATTGTACGCGTGGGGGCCAGCATGGACAGGATTTCAGGACTTCTAGGAGCTGCTGACCTAGTTTCGATGGAGTGTTGGCCTTTTGGACTGTGTTTGAAGGGCTTTCGAGCTACTGGCCGGAGCGAAATGAGCGGGCGGCAAGCGTGCTGGAGCAGGGTTGTGGTCAGTGCTGAACAGTGGGGTTGTCGAGCTGGACTATGTTGCACTTCCTACAATTGCCTGTCATGGTAGGGCAGACTTCGATGTTACGATGCCTCATTTCTCCCCAGCGGCGATAAGGGGCGTCAGCCATGACGTCATATACAGTGAACAGCTGGAACATGCCCTGTTCGTCCTACCTCAGTATCTCTGCCTGAAGGGAAACGTTGTGCCATTCCAGCTTGATTCAACCTCGGCGATGCCCGCGCTGAATCATTCAAAATGCAGGACTAAAGGGGCGAAAAGCAGGCAACGGTTTGCCTGATGCGCAGTTCAACCAGAGGCCTGCATTTCGATACAGGGCAGGTTGAGTCCTTCAGGACTGCATTTGGGCGAGCAGTTCTCTACTTGGTGGCGCAAGACCACGAGAAATCTTGACCACACAAAGTGCGCTGGACCCTGGTCGCTTGCGGATTGCCGCCTTCCATTGCACGTTCTAATTGTTGTGACAAGGCAGCTGCCAGCGTCTTGAAATGGCGCTTTTCGAATGGCGGTCTGGCAACTCGCGTCGAAGCATGAAGGCTCGTGCAGCAAGCACTCGGCGCCTGTCACTGCAAGGCTGTTGTGTCAGATGTAAGATTTTGGCGGCACTGAGGCTCAAAGTAGCGCTCAATCTGACAGAATTACCAGTATTTGATACTTCACACACCGCTACAGAAGTGTCAGAGGACGGAGGATATTCAGAGTGAGATCCTGGGAGCGAGGGTCGTGCCTAAAAGCATTATATCTGTTTCCATGCCCAGGTGGCCGACAGAAAGCTTTCTGGCTTTCTTCCACATCGGACTGCTGTTCTCAGTGCGCACCGGCTGCAAGTCTCGCAATTGCCGATCGTCGATTGGCCTTCCTCCCATCCAACAACGACGAACGAATCAAAGCACACTCCTACCTTGGGACTCTGAGGGTGCAGCTTAGCAGCCGCCGTGCCGAACATACGACAAGTCAAGGACACGCCTTACATTCGCACAACTTGTAGCACTGTCCAGATTGGGCCAATGCCTCGTTCGTCCGAACCGTCCGGCCGACCGAGCAAGATCGTGACCGGTGCTTAGCCTGGTCACCTTCCCTTACCGTGCCACAGAAAGTCGCCACGCCCGTACGCCGACTTGGCACAGACAGCCTTCATGTCGATATGCGGGACTTCAACCTGGTTGTACGCCTGCCAGTAAAGCCTTGGAGTCCGTCTTGAACATGCATCGCATCCCTACAGCCATAGGGACTCTTGTTGGGTTGTTGTCTCGACTCGATGGCACCATTGCCAACATGCAGCATATCGCTCGCAGCACGACCTAGTCACGGTCTAGTTCAGGGTATCGTCTGGCCCAGTCCCGTAGGTAGGCTCGAGATAACCTCGCTCGTGCTGCCAGTGAGGCCTTAGGTTTCTGAAACGTACTGTCCGTCTGTTGCGCACGCACAGGTTTGTGTTTGCCTTCTCTTTGCTCGGTCAGGGTGTTACGCACCACATCCAAGAATGGAAGGATGGCCTTGTGCTCTCAGCACAAAGTCCCTTTAGTTGTGGTAGCTGGTTGGCGCTGCTCTGTATCTCGCGAGTTGCGCTTCAACATTGCTTTCAACAGATTCCCTTGGGACCGTGCAGAGTGCATTCATTGTACCCCGCGTCTTCATAACAGCGACCACAGTCCTCACCAGTCCCTCGCTGCTGCATCGACCTGGTTTCAACGTACTTGAACCCCAAGTTTATCACAGCATACGACCAGACACCTGTCTTCTCAGCGCAGAGTGCAGTGAGTCGAGTTGAACTGATTAACTACCAGAAGATTTACTGATTGTGCAAAGTCACTTAAGTTCCTACCATCTCACCACCCATGATCTATAATGGGGCGCGGAGGATACAATTGATCTGAGAATTTGTTGCCTCATCTATCCCTGGACGAACCCCTGTCTACATCTCAGGCTGTGCGAGACGGACTCGATACCACCGCTCTTTCTTAGATTTTCGACACTGAGAATCCTTCACTATTCCTATCTTTTCAGGCGTTCGTGCACTCAATTGGGTCCGAAGAAGAGCTGTGTCCACCATTATGGCCTTCGATGGGGGTTACTACGACACCTTTTCACCCAGTGCCTTCGATGACTACGAGGCACCGGCTACTTCCTTTGAGCCACAAGCTGGCTTGTCTCGAGCAAGACAATCCGCATGGGACGAAGGCGAGACAAGCATAAACGGATATGGAGAGAGTAGACCACAGGATGCTGGTTATGCGGCTGCATTGGGCCAGCATTGGAGCAATGACACGCCGTGGGCAGCTGACTGGTCAATTCCAATATACAGCCCTCACTCAACTCAGTCGCTTCACGCATCTGCGTTGATCCCTCCCGATCTATCCTCCCCGAGTACTTCGCGGAGATCCTCCCTTCATCCACCTTTTACGCCGGCGTCAGCTGGTAGAACTCCTTCGCCAACACAGATGAAACGCATGTCATCTCAACATGCTGTCCATACGGGGCACGAGTTCCTGACGTCAAACGTTCAAACCCGACAGCAAGCCCTGTCCGGCTCCAAGCTCGTAACGAAGCATACACCTATGAGCCATGACTTCTCGCCTGATGCCTACCCATACAATACGTTCGAATATTCGGCACTGAGCGGCTTCCATTCAAGTCCCATTCAAAAGCTTGGTCGAGAAGAGTACAAACAAGAGGTGGCACAAAACAAAGCACCAACGTCGTTTCGCCGGTCAAGTCTGTTAAAGAACCGGACTGGAGTTTGGGAGATGAACGATGATCGCAGCTGGAGCCAACGGAAGCGAGCCCTGACCAGTGACGCAAAGTCTCTGGTTCGCGCAGTTCATACGGGTCTCCACCCAGACTCGACTCACCGCACTCAAAATGCACATGAAGAGGTCGATGTTGAGCCAGAAAAACTGTACACACCAGTATACTGCGACCAATGTGGCGTCGAATTTACCGGGAAATATCGCACCAGCAATCTGAGACGACATCAGAGACTGAAACATGCAGAGGCAGAACCGAGGAAGTATGCGTGTCAATTATGTGGCAAGGCGTTTAAACGGAGCGATGCTCGGCTTGGCCACGAACGGAAAAAGCACACCTTGCTACTGTAGAACTGCCCGTCATTCGTGCAAGGAGCATCATCCACGCAAGGCTTGATTAGTTTTCCTGGCTTTTTCCTCTTCTCTACTTGATTAGCAAGCTGGTTCTTGAGTGACTTATATTGTTGGACGTGACAAGTCATTAGCATCTAATTCCAGATCTCTAAATACAGATTAAAAGATAACGTGAAAGTATGCAAGAAGCTTTCCTCTTTTATAAACATAGCAGTTGCACTGATACTTAAATCCGTAACTCTGCACGTCTGTATGACAGGCTTTGTATGTCACATTGCGGATAGGGAGCATCGAGTCGAAGGGCACACGACTCGACGTGATCAAGACACAATGGAGTCAACGCACAGCGATTGACGAAGATCTTGCATAGCTTTTGTTGACATTCACAACAGACTGTACATTGAGTTTCGATGCATGGTTGAGCGAGATTGCGTACAAGACTGTTGCCACTCAGAGTAGCTCCTGTCATGTCACGCGAGTACGCACCAGACAGAGACTCATGCTGGTAAACCCACACAGAGCGGTCCGGATTCCATTAGAGCGCCTTGGTTTTCAGGGCTCTAGCACGTCCTCAATCTTATATTGAGTCGGGAACACACTACAGGACTTTCCCAGATGCATTCTGATGTAAGTGATTGACAAGCGTAATCGTCGGCAATTTCGATTTGGGTACGGGACTGAGAATAGATGCAGCTGGGGAAACATGATTATGAGGCTGGAGGGACCTACTCCTATGAATAGTATACAGATTGAAATGCGCTCTTGTGGTGTTCCTGCTGCAAGTCTCAATCTACATGCAGCGGTCGTCCTCGAGGAAGAAAGGTCCGCCTGGGCTTCATAAATCGGTAGCTGCCAGTCCCCACAAGGAGTCCTTCATCTAGTATCTGCTGCGGATCCTGCCTTTGCCAAACTATCTCTGTCCATCCCGTGAACTCTGCCACAAATTGTCCGGAATCAGAAGATTCGGCCTTCTTAATGAGAAGTTCACCATTGAGATGTCGCCCAGAACAACCCAATCAGCTGCGACTCCAGTCGCCAAAGAATGAGAACAGCACCGGCAGGGCAGTGAAGGCTCGGAGCCAGCGCAGGAGTCTCAGCACCAATATGCCCCGGTGCGTTGACACCTCGCTCTAAGCCGTATTGATCTTGCTCATCGATTGAACCAGTATGCCTACGGTCAGCCGCCATTGCAACATGGTCAGCAAGCCTACGACATGAAACAGCAATATGAACAGGCAAAGTACGAGACGAAGCGTGCATGGGCACGCCAAACCCTTGAAGTACATCGGATGATGTTCGATCCCCGTCTGAATCAGAACCTGAATACATCTGGCTCAGCGGCACATCCGAGCTACGGTCAAGTTTCGTACGGATATGCCGATCCACACGACAGTCAATCTCAGCACTCTCAGACGTTTGGGTCCGGTGACCAGCACTACTGCAGGGGTGGCTTGACGGCACAGCAGCTCTACACTTCGGACTACGGGCGCGAGCCGTCAAACAGTATGGAGACTTGGTGGAAGGAGGAACAAAGGAAGGGCCCGTGGTACGGCAATGTCGAACAAGTGAAGAAGCCATACTTGGACGAGGCCCAGACAGAGAGAGATCGATAGGGAACCCTGGGGAAAGGTCACCCACAGCTGACACTTATACTCACCGCGAAGAGAGCATGGGGTCCAGAGCATTGCAAGGAAGGCTGTGTAATATCTGCGTAGCCTTGCAGCCTTTCAGCACCATGCTGTGCAGAATCTGCGCAATTACTGTTTCATGTTGCATTCAAGCCTGACTGTTTGACGCTATTTTGAACATAGCCGCAAATCCATATCTAAAGGTCATCAGCCGATCTTCCTCTCGCGATCTGTTGATTCTCCAGCAATTCAAACTTCCGCTCACTGACCCTTTCGCCGTGGGATGTCGCAAGACCTGTAACCTGCAGCACCGTACGAGTGGAACAGCGTGAACACGCGGTCTTGGTACGAGTGACATACCGGAAGTTTAGTTGACCTAGACTTCACCAAACATTCACGTGCGCACTTGATGAGCAGCTTTGAGTCCTGAACAAAGTAGCCGGGGAGCGCGAGGCAGACTTTGCGCTTTGTGACTCATTACCGTTGTCTGTACGTGAAGCTTACGCATGGACGAGTTTTCGGAGACATCAGGAATGCCTGCATAACGAGCAATGGAACAATGCTGTACATGCGCTCATCTCCGGTCGGAGGATGGAACCTCTTGGAAATTGTCCAGATTGCTGACACGTCAGTGAGGGACCTCGAGGAAGATTTGCGCGTTCCCAGATGTATGGTGTGTGTGACAAGATGCTGCTGCAATGTTCACGCGCAGGCGGGCCTTCGATGCAAGTACCGGCGCAATCGTGCATGAGGGACTGCATAGCTGGACGAATAGACTTCGACAGGTGCGAACCTCGCAATTTCCACAATTTGCCTGAAAGCATTGCCTCATGCTATATGTCGGCCAGCGCGTCTCGCGCCGCAACAAGATTGTATGCGGCAGGGGAGCAGCTGTTACGGTCTTCGCGAGGTGCGACGCGAGCAAAATCAAATGACCGGAGAGAACATAAATTGCCGAAGCCCGGGCATGAGGCTGCGCCGGTATTTCGCAAGGCTGCGCGTAGCGAGGCCAAAAGCGGATGCAGCTCTACTCATCGTGAGAAATCATGGCGTCATGCCAAGGCTGCCTCAGGCACAACCAAAAAGTCCTCGGTGAAAGCACTTGTACGATAAGGGACCACACACGCAGCGCAGGCTTCACCGGAACCACCCCAAAATCGTAAATGTCGCGAGACTCAGATGTCTCACGATCTCGGGGAAGCGGTTGATGAGAGGTAGAGAACGGGCAATAATTTGCCTCATTACCTGAGTATTGAGGCAGGGAAAACGCTAAGAGTAGGACTAAGTCCTTCAGACTTGCATATCAACCAGTCGGTGTGCATGATTACGGCGAATGGACTGACACGTTGCACACGAATCTTCTGTCGAAATCGGTCGTGCGGTCCTTCCTCGTACTCATTCACCTCGGCGTAGGAGACGCAGTCGCGATCGTCTTCGGCGGTCGGACACTGGCGCCACACATGACTTTTTGTCACTTTAACCATATGTCGTGTCGACCAGGAGCCGATGGTTCGCAGCCTCGGCCACATTGAGGCTCTGGGCCCCTGGTCTAAGACGGCGCGTGGCTACGAAGTATGCCTTGTTGTGGCCCCCAACGTCCCGTGGAAGACTGGGGCCCAGTCCGCATGGAATGTATGCTTGAGTTGTCTAGGAAGGCTGTGTCCTCGGTTGTTATAACAACATTGTTTCCCAATGGACATCTGGTGAGTGCTCAATTCAAACAGCTGCTAGTATTCTGTCGTTGTCAATTTTTGGTCCGAACCTCAACTCTTACATTAGCGTCGTTCTGAGCTCAGCTCATCATCAAAGTCGCGAAGATATCCGCGGAGCACGTATGTTCCCTCACAGGACTCCCAGGAACCATTCAGCAGGCGCCGCACGGAAGAGACGACTTATCGAGCTCAAACCACATGTTCGCCCTTCACGCAACGTGACCTAGGACTGGTCGACCGCCTCAATCCGATGATTCGTCACCAACAAACGGTCTCGCTGCTGACTTGGGCATGCTTGATGCGTCCACGCTCTCGAAATGCGGCACGCCATGCACCTTTCCAATAAGAATGTCATCTCGTAGCGACAAGCTCATTAGCAGTGCGGCTTGTGAGGTGGTCTCGGTCCAGATTGGATAGGCTTTAGAACCTCATTGACCTATGTCGACGTATAAATAACGTGCTCTTTGAACGGAATGTGTTCTTCCCCCATGCGTTCTGCTTCTTGGGTAGGTGACCTCGATCCCATCACCGAACGGACGGGAGGCCCCATCGCTTAGAGCACGGGCGGTCGTACACCAATCTGGCGCATGCTCTTGGAAATCTGCACCCAAGAGTGGCCGGTTTGGCTGCAGTCTAAAGAGTCGTTTGTGTAGACATAGTTTCCTGTTGCAACGTACCTGCTGGGATGGATGTTTGTCTTCTTCAATCCCGGTCGAACACCCTCGGGCACGACTGTAATTTCCCCCCACTAGTCTCACAGCAAGCTACGAGGACCTCTCCTGCCAAGCTTACGCATCTTGTAATTGGCGACGTTTGCGATCTTAGCAGACTAAGAGCTGCAGTCCTAAAAAATAAATAGTCATGTTCCTTGGGAATATGTGCAAAATGCAGCGTTATGGGGGTTGAATTGTTCCCACAGCGGTCGCAGCTTTAACGAGTTTCTCAACACCGCTTCGGCAATGTCTTCTCAGACTCGGAATGGCTCCTGGATTTTTTCATGACGAAGATGAAACTCACTCTTGGAATGACCGTGCAGTGAGTTCGTACATCCGCTTGATCCATGTCGCCCAGCTCTTACTGACTCGTCACAGACTTTCCGCAACCTCAAGCAAGAACACGCCTAAGCACGAACTCCTGGCTGAGCGTCTATCAATCTTTCCAGATCAAGAAAAGGGTTTCTTTTTTAGACATCCACCATCGCTACACTCACGGCGCAGCCAATTCCGGCAGCACGTTCGGCAGCACTTTCGCTCTCTCCTCTATTTCTTGTCCCATCCGCCTGAGCCTGCCGAGCAAGTATTGTGCAATAACGAAACAAACAGCAAAGAGGTATATGTGATCTCCGAAGAAACATTCCGTGAGGCCTTCAACCCCGACAAGAACAAGACCATCGTGACCAGAGATTGCTCTTGTCACAATCCGCCTAAGAGTCAAGTGCCCATGTCGCAACAGGCTCTGTACGCAAACGTCATGTACAGCGAACTTCTCAGCTCCTCATTGATGGCGCTACCAGGATGCGTCGCGCCACGATATGCGGAACTCCCGGCCACGACGAATCATGACAACGTGGCTTCAACATACTCCGAGCCATTTAATATACACACTGCACAGACTGCTGGTTGGAACCCGACAGTACCGAGCTTGTCGCCGCAGAGCGCTTCAGAGAATCAGTCACCGGTGTCGCCTTTCACACCGAGCACCACAGGTAATATCCCAGAACCGAGGCAACTCCACGAATCGGACGCACTTTCGCACATTGGAAGCCATGGGACTCCTGCTCATACGCGTCGGTCTTATGACACGCCTGTTGCTATGATGCCAGCAGACCTATCCGTTCACTATTTCGACCCTTCCTTTGGCGACGATGTCGGTCCCACGCTGCGCGGATTGAATTGTTTGATTTTGAGCAAAGCCTGAGCGAGCCGGAATTCTCAGTGACATTGGTGCAAACAAATGTTCAGCGAGCAGCCACTATAACTTCTCGTCTGCCGGTGCTCCAGCCAACACTATTGAAGCCCCATGACCCAAGGGTTGGAACATGGCGCAGGAACTCCGACGCTACCTGGAGTCGCTGTCACGAGGAAGCCTCGACACTTCGTACCCACGACGAGAAGAGCAACGAACCTTCCGAGCGAATTGCCCTGAGTCGTGATCACAAAGATCACGAAATGACTGATTCTGAGTCAGAGGAAGACGAAGTTGCATCTCAGCCAGAAACTCAGCCAACAGCGACAAAAAAGAAGCGCGAGAAAAAAATTGCTCCTGTCTACTGCAAGCACTGCAAAAACCGCTACAGCGGACGATACGCAAGGGGGAACATGAAGCGCTACGTCTTGCTGAAGCATACGCTCAAGATGGGCAAAACGTTCAAGTGCTCCATGTGCGACAAAGCGTATAATCAAAGCGATGCTCGCAGAAACCACGAGCGCTCGAAGCATTGGATCCTGGGGCACATGCCTTCCGTATCGAGGTCTGCATCGACAGCTTGATGGATGTGAAAAGGTAGACTTGAGGCGGATCTTCACTTTTACTTCGCAGAGGATCTCTTATGCTTGGACTTTGAAATCCCGTGGGTTGTATCATGGTCAATACGAGGTTGGCGAATGCCTGGTCGTGTTAGTACCACTGTTGCCTTCTTGCTTCCCTTGACCCGATTGTTCTTTGATTTCTGGGACTGTTCAGCGGCGTTAAAACCTGAGCAATGATTCGTCAAAAGTCGACATATGGTAACGAGTAATGCAACATAGCTCCCGTGGATAGCGCTCTGTGTTCCGCAACCAGTGACGTCGTGAATTACTACATCACAAAAGGCGGTGGCTGGCAAAAACCGCGCAGTCGGGAGGCCGGTCTCAGGGCGTCCGTTATTGGGCGGATCGTGGGGCCGACATGAGTCCAGGAAAGTATGTCTAACCGTGGTCATGCTCCTGTTCCTGGATCAGGGGCCATGGCTTCGTCCTAGGGAAGAACATCCCTCTCGTTTTGGCCGACGCTCGTATCTGCAAGACGTCGCTGATTCACTTGGTGTGGCGGGCGGCATCGTCCTGTTACCCATGTTTGATGCTGTCGAAAGGGCAAAGGGCATGCTTCCCAACTGCAACGTGCGACAAGTGTGCAGCGAGGTCCTGCATGTGTGACCTACCTTGCCTGCCCCTTGATGGACTCGGCCATTAACGGACCTTCCAGCAGAGCAGATCAGTATCCAAATCCGAACCTGGTTGCACTGGAATCTTCTAACCTTCGTCGAAGAAAGCCGGGGGAGCGGGACAGTTGCCTAGCGAGCCAGCAGGCTGGTCTTCATCCCATGACCATGCAGCGCTGAGCATCCGCACAGGCGGTCTGGGGGTCACACGGCGGCATAGAGAAAAATGCTTTCATGCATATCGGCCCCGTTGATCTTCTTCCTCATCTTGAGGCGGCCCTTGTCAAGAACAAAGAAGGCAAACGGCGCCGTCGGATGTATGCTGACGAGCTAGCAACGGCTCAGATTGCTGACAACGATGATTCTGCTGCCACGTATACAATCTGAGATTGCGATCCTCAATGTACAATATTAGCGTACCATGTTCGACAATGATGTAGGCCGACCATTCCAGGACAGCAGCATTGAGAAGCTAGGCCGGCTAGTCAATCCTTGGAAGTGTGCCTTGCGGATATGACAGCTGTCAGGTGCACCAGAGTCAAGCGCGTTGCGGAGCACCACCTTCTGAATCGCGCTGTGGCGCAGGCGGCTGGCTGAGATCGAAGTCACTTTGACATCGCTCCTAGGTCGGACTTCGTCAGGAGTAACCGTGACTTAGGTGGAGAACGGCATGCGGAGCGCAGGTTGGATCTACTCGGCAATGTGCCTGTTCATCGCCGCCGAAGCCGAGTGCTGAGAAAATCTTGGTCCGGGCCCGGCTCGGGCCGAGATACGTTCTTTTCGACTTCGCGAAAGCCTGAACATTGCAATTCGAATTGATCGGCTGCCAGCATTCAAAAGTATCTGACCTTCGGCTGAACGACGTTCCAGAAGCGCCCTGCAGTCGGTGCGACAAGCAAAAGCAGGGGTCTTGACCTTGCTCGGATATGACCACTGTTTTGCGCATGCATGAGATATTGAGATCGAGATGAGACGGTGCCCCAGTGATCTGTGAAATGTCGGCACCTTCCCGCGGCTGGATTGATTTAAGTTGGCCGTGCGCATTCCGTATTGGCGCCGCTGGAAACTGGACTCAAGCCTTTCGACATGACGCCAGCGCTGGCAGAGCAGCGAAACGGAATCTAGCAGTCGAAGCAGCACTCAATATCGCTCTTGCACGATCTACTCGCTGGAACCCACAACGATGTGGGTATGTGGGTAAGGTGGGTCCTGATGGGCCCATGCAGCAACCGCCTAACTCGAACCTCGTGGTGTCAGCGGTTAGCAATAAGCTACGGTCGCACAGAGATGGTTTAACGCGCTGACTCTTTGCTATGGGTACTCGAAGCTGTGTTCGTACGGAATCTAGCGTTCGTCAAGTAGCAATGCATGTCTTTGTGTTGAGATATTGCAGACGTCTTGATCGAGAAGGGGCGGAACGTGGGTCGACGATAGCACACGGGTAGCCATCTTGGGCAACCGCCGCTCGCTCCTACAGCCCAGAACGAAACATTGAGCGAGCATGCGTTAGATGCATTTTGGAAGGTCGTTGGCCGTGTCCTGCTGTAAAACCCGGAGAATCCCCCAAGTCTGTTCTTTGCATTTGCTTTGTAAAATTTGGTACCGAGCTTGATCTCCTGGTTTTGCTGATCGCCGCGAAAGCCCAGCTGATGCCGACTGCATGAGCAGTCCATGCCACTCAGCCACAGGCTCGAGATCACCGACCGAATCGACCGAACAAGCCTAGGCTCCCCGACTCTGCTCATCTTGTTAGATCCGCCTTGGTGCAGCCTAGAGGAGATTGAAGGGTGCGTCTCAACGCAGCCGGTCCGACCTTTCTGTCGCCGAGGGAGGCAGTAGTGGCTGGTAAGGAGGCTATCTCGTCGCGAGGAGGTCAAGCGCGCAATACTAGGGTTGATTGGCTGCTGAGATACGTCAGGGGCAGAGCAGGGCGCAGCCAGGCTGCTCGCCGGGCACTATCTCCAGGTCGTAGGTACGACCTGACATAGGTGAGCGGGGATTTGTGGTCTCGTTCGTCCAGGTTCAGGTGCTAGCTTCATCTCTCCCTTCACAGCAGCATCCGCCTACGTCCGTTACAATACGAGACCAGCTTGAGGTCTCTCGGCACTGACTCTGACGATAGCTCGCCGCCCCGTCGTAAGATGACCTTGGGTCTGAGCTAAACTTCGGTGCTTGTGGTTGGCCTGCAATCGTTTAGGCTACTAGCTGTCCCCTTGACGGTGTGCTGCGTCCTCAACCATGCAAAGCGCCGTGCTGCCGAAGCCAAAGTCTTCGTTCACTTTGACTTCGACAGCTTGGACGCCCTCGGCATAGCTCCTCGATTGTGTCGCAGCGCACGTTGCGACGCGGTCCGGTGAGATTTTGCGTGACTGTGCTTCGTTCATAGGGTCTTAGGCGAACGTTGTCGTTGCTGGAGGCCATGGCCTGGTCCATGTGGCCGGAGGTTCACTCCGTTGTGCTACGCCTCTACCGTACGTGTTTCAACGTTGTGGGGTTTCGACGTGTCGTCGCTGAGCTTGCAAAGAATCTCCATGTCGACTTGTGAGTCCTGTTGTTGTCCCACAGTCGGAGCACAGGTCCCTCTGACCCCAGCCTACTTTAAGCTTCGCCATCGGCTACCCAACTCACCACTGCAGACATCCTTTCTCAGCTTTTGTGGTTGGCAGGGATATCGCCGTTGATCTCCCACATCACATCGCTCAACTTTCGTCCTCGCATCTTCAATCCTTCTCTTCACCCACAATTCCATCTCTTTCGTCTTTACAACATCCGCTCGCTTGAAACAGTCCTTACCACAGGCACCTCTGTGGCAGCACCGGTCTTATACACGGTCACCATACAAGCATCCCGCAAGCATCCAGCAGCTTATAATATTTCGTCTTGTCGTTGTTAGCACACACGACGACACAATTCGCTGCGATGTCTGATAATTACTTCCGTAACATCCGAGAGCAAGCCGACGGAGCCGCAGCCGGCCGAAGGCATCCTTCTGTCAACGAAAACTACGATGCCCGGCTGGGCAACACCTCCAGAATCGAGGGCTATCAAGGCTACATGCAGCCTTCCCGGACCTACGATGATTATCAAGAGTCGCAGGCCCCAAGCTCGTATACGCTGGATGCTATGTCAAGGCGTCCAGAGGATGCGTACTCTTCTGGACTAGTTGATGGCCACCACCCAGCCCGACACCAACAGTACATGCCTTGGCTTCAACGCGCCTACCAAGGTATGGATGCGCCATTGTTTTCGCAAACACGAGGGACATTCGACGACCAATCTCGCGAAATTGGCGGCCAATTCGGCACCCCTGTTGTTCCTTCCGGCCCTGTGCACGAGCAACAGGGTACATGGAACTCCAAGAAGGACAGGCAGGGCGTAGACGGGATATTTGTCGATAGGCAACCTGGTGTCTACTCGTACGAAATCCTTCCTGTCGCTGAGTGGGGCATTCGATACCACCCTGACTGTCCCAATGCTAATGTCAGCCAACCCAAATCGAATGAGGGCCATCAGCAAAGCATGCTCATGGCAAGCCTCGGTAGACAACCAGGCTACGAGGAGCAGCTGCTTCGCGCGATGGGCGACATCCCGCTGAACCCGATGGGGTCCCCAACTGCCAATGGGATCATTGACATGTCACGCTCTGCCTCAGCTGGCAATGGAGACTCTGCAAATGTCATTCAGCTCCATGAACATGGGTCCTACCCACTGCTCCACCAATACATTTCTAGAAACGGCGTTGTTCCAGGTATCACCTTGAGTAGACCGGAAGATTCAGGATGTTGGGATCGTCAACCTCAAACCAGGTAGGTAGTCGTCGTCAGTATGATTCGATCGCCCAAGTAAGCTGACGTATGACAGCTTGACCCCGGCAAGCCAGTCTCCAGGCAGACCTGGCCCTCAGCTCCCAGGCTGCACAAAGCCGTCATCGGGCTCCGTGGTGGTCGGTGATGCGCTTCGCTGCTCGCACGAAGGATGCAAAGCCGAGTTCAAAAAGAGCTGGGGCAAGGGCAACCTAGCCAGACACCTCAGAATGAAGCACAAGAACGGCGGGAGATGCTACATCTGTGAGGCTAATGGTTGTGCGTTGGTGTTCCAGAGGTCAGACGTTCGACTGAGGCACTACCGTAAAAAGCATCCAGAACTGGTGAAAGGGCCTATGAGACCGAGGAAGGCTTCGAGCTCGACTGGCACCAGAAGCGGCTTGGAGCATCCTGGTAGCTCCCCATACAACAGCAGTCTAGCATCTCCGGGCGGTAGTCAAGCTCTTGATGACTTTGAGACCGCATCTTCCTCCTACAAGATCGACAGCGAGAGCTACCAAGTCTCCTTGTTCCGACCCATCGGCTGAACGTTCAGTGAACCAAACGAATCGACCTGGACCCTGCTGAGATGCAGCTTGTTGGGGCCAGGTCGGGACCCAAAAGCAATCCTCCTTTTTCTTCCTTTTCTTTCCAGTCGGGTGTTCGGCATTGCATTCGTGCTTCTTCCCTGAAGTTCTTGGAGTAGGATCGACTGCGATGAAAGCTTTGGTCTTGCGGCCAAGGACTTTGCAAAAGTAAAGCCTCATCGTGGACGAGGCTTGCACCTTCTCTCACGAAGCCACGAGCACATGTTCGTTTCCCTTTGTAATGTCGTACTTAGGCCGCGGTATTTTCAGGAGTTACGGCGTGTTTTTTTTTTGGCAACGGGATACGTTCAAAAGTCGGAGGTCGGCGTTGATAGTCGTGGGTGAATGGAGTTTGGAGTTGGGAGATAAAATGAAGGCTGATGGGTTGGTAAGGCACTCGCAACCGGAAAGTCACGAACGAGACGAGGGAACGGATGCCTTCTTGGGTGCTCGTCAACCGGTCCTTCCAGGACCTGGTCCGGTTAGGCGGATCGTCCGATAGACATATTGGGCGCCGACGGATACGGCTTGGCTGGGCGATGCGTCCGACTCACGTCGATCACCGCAAGGGTGCCAGGTGGAGACCATTATTTTAGAACCGGAGCTCATGCGCAAGCGAATTGTATATAAGCGACAATGGGTTGGGGCCTTGGGTCTTGTCGCAATCCTGTTGGGACCCTGGGCAGCGTTCGAAAGCTCTGAGAGCAGCATCGTGAAGCCTCAGAGTTGAGGTTCGACGGTTGAGCACAAGAGAGGGGCCGGTAGAAGTACAATGCAATGTAAGACGACCTCATCTACCCCAAGGTTTTGCCGTGCGTCTCATCTTCATCCAGGGCTTGAAGATGTGAAACGAGTCGAGAGCGAAAGCCTGTAGGGTTATAAGGTTCGAGGTGCCTGATAATTTCGATATAGCGCGGCCCGCTGCCCGAACCCATCCAAGTGGGGTGCTTCCCATCTCACCGTCCGGTCTCCAGCAGCTGCGCTATCAGTGTCAACGTTCTTGCCTGTAATTGGGAGCGAATGTGGGGTGGAATGAAGGAACCTTGAAGATCTTCGGCGAACGTTGGGAGGCCGACATGGCTCCCGGCACCAGACCATGACATATGCAGTTGCATTACTCGATGACTTCGAGCGGAAGTTGCCTCCGTCTCGACTCTTTGGTGCTTATTTACACGATCAGGATCATATGTAACTTGTTCGCCGTCAGCACGAGGATGGTTGTTCCCCTTAGCAGAGACGACACGTATGGTCAACCCACACACACCAACGTCAGGACAATGCTTGAGACCTCGAACAAGGTTCCAAGGATGACTAGTTCCCAACGCAGTCAGGAGTGAGATTTTTGGTACTCCCATTCGTCAGCCGATGCAAACGTCGTGGCTCAACATACGCGTATACCACAACCTTGCTGCATCTAGGCTACATCTTTGATATGCATCACAAGCATGATGCAGGTATCTATCAGTTCCTTCATCGACTGAAGCTAGAACATTGCGCCAGTACTGTCCGCCGTTTCCTTCGTACAAGCATCTTCGCCAGGCCCGAGCCAACGAACACGCCACGATATACAAGACTAGTGGTTCCTGCGTACTATCCTTGGGCACGGGCGGTAAGCTCTATGCATCAGCGACTCATTTGCACTTCTTCAGCGTCCTCTTGAACAACTTTCAGCAGCGAAGGTCCAAATCGTGGCGACATTCAGCCTCAATTCGCCTCCAGCTGACACATCGACTCGGAGTGAGTGAAGAGCAGTCTTAACAACACGAGAGACAAGCATCACGCATCTTCCCAACATAGACCTCGCGTTTCAACACCAGGAGTTCGGGACTACTGTCGTCGATGCGGATGAAGTTGCAGCGAGGCCGCAGATTGGGCCTGCAGGAGCGGGCCCACCGCTCCCGTCTAGCCAATCGCCTTCGTCCGAGGCAGATACGATACAACTTCGCGAAGACAACTCACAACTTCGTGTCGCTTGCTGAGGCTTCCAACAATTAACTGCAAGTGTTTCAATATGGTATCTTCTCCGTCAGAGCCACACCGATTTTCGATTTGCCAATTCCGCGATGCCTGAAGCTCAAGCCCAACCTCATGCAAGAGGTCCACATGCAGCACGGTCTGACTACAACTCTCGCTTATAACAGCAACACATATCTCCTCCAACCGGTGTAAGAGTTGACCGCCCCTGCTAAGCTCCTTCGTGACCCGACAAGGACAAGGGAGTCAGACGTTCCTGCTAAGACTAGGACATACCGGTAGTTCGAAGGACAAGGAAATGTCACCACATAGCCTTATGCTCGCTCCGCGCTACCCCACGAATGACACTTAGGTACTCGTCTTCAATCACATGAGCGCGAACTCAGCAAGTACTAGGCACAAGCAGCGATAGCGGCATCAGAGCCGGCAAACGCTCCTCGCCATATCCTCCTGACTCCAGTCCTAGATCATGTTGTACAATCGAATCAATCTAAAGCTATCAACTTCGTCCGACGAGGGCATGTCGTCAAGCGGAGACCAAACTATGCATGGCTTGGCCTCAAACGTATCACCAGGTGAGGCGTACTAATAACTGTTGGAGAGATGTTTCCAGGCTTGCGACATGTGGCCCGTGGACGTTAGAATAAGCTTCGATGTATGTCATTAGTTGTCGCGTTCTTGCCCTATCCGAGTACTTGGGCACTCGTATTGTTCTCAGGCACCTATGACTGCACAGTCTCATGCTATGATACCCATTTAGCGCCCCCACATGTGTTGGCACCGCTTACTGCCTGTATATGCCGTACATCCCTCGCCCAAGCTGTTCCCTCGCGCCTCACTCTCTACCTCTGTAGCGGTCCGCCGGCTCTTCTCGATGGCTTGGGCACGCCCAGCAACGAGTTGAAAAAGCCTCTGTTCAAGCTGTTGTTTCCCACATTCTGTCGCTGCAACAAAGACGATGTCTGGTATGACGGCCCAACGTTCACGTTGCTCATTAGGGGCTGACGCGATCCACCTACGACTGGAAGACGGCTTGGTCGGGGCGTGCCAACAGGTGCAGATTCTGCGATGTTGTCAGTGCGAACACCGTGCGAAATTGAGAGCAAGACAAGTATGAACGTACGACCAGTGTTGACTCGACCGCCCATACCTCGCCCTTGCAAATGTTGAGAGTAGCTGGGAGCAGGTCCAAGGCCAATGCCGCCTCGCTGTTGCCCACTGCTGCCAGAGCTACCGCTGCCTTGCTTGTTGTGCAGTCTGTTGCCCCCTGGCTGCTGAACGGTTCCTCCAGGAGGACTGTACATGCCAGTGCTGGTCCTTGCACCTGGCATACGGTCGGCGAAGCGGTTGATGGCTCTTACAGTCTGCAGTGTCATTTTTGCCTCATCGCCTGCGGCAACGGCAGCATTGGCTGCCATGACTTGTCCCTTGAGTGAGTCATACATCTTCTTCTGTCGCGCTAGCGCCTTCGCCCTTTCCAAGAAATGGCTGCTGAGTTCGTTGTTCTTCGCCTCGAGGGCTTCACAGTCTGCCTGCTGTGCTACTGGAACGTCAGCTGCTATGCGCGACACCTCCTTCAGGTCGGCACTTACCTTGCACCTTGTCCTGCAACGCTTTGATCTGGGCGTTGGCGTCGTGAATGAGCTGATCCATCTGCTGGCTGAGTACGTTGTACTTGTCAGTCAGTCCTTTGGCGAGGTGTTCTTGGTAAATGATCTCCTGTGACGTTTGGTAACTGTGAAAAGCCAGACTACGACTTGCACACTCCATGATGATCGTTGGACTGAGACCGCTCAACACACTGGTCTTGTAATCTTCCGTGGGGTTTAAGCCGGCCACAACCACATCGTCCTGGTTATGCAGCTCCGCACCACATGCTGGACAACTCCTGCGCGCGTTCTGCGATCTTGACAGACCAGTGGCGTCGGCGCATTGCGTACAGAAGACATGACTGAAGATTGTTAGCTAGCTCCAATGCGTTGTGAATGGGAGGAATTTGCCTGCAGGTAGTGACAACAGCTCGTTCGTGCAGCTGCGCACGACACTCAAGATCGTTGCAGCGGAGCCCGAACTCCATCTGAGAGAGGCTGAGGTGAGAGAGATCAGCTCAACGAAGCAGGGAAGTGCGATTTACGCTAAGACACGTCAATGCATGGGCGGCATCATTGAGGCAAGAGCGACTACCGCATACGTGAGTCTGATGATGTAGTGTATATGAATTCCATGTCTTGGTATCGTGGTATATCGCTGCGTTATGCAAAATAGTGAAAATGGCGTTAGAGTTGCTGCAAATCAGACTGCAGCAGCTGTAGACCGAGAACCCGAATGCTGGAGCGGTTCCTTGCGGGTTCAGACCGAGCCTATCGATCGTCCTTGTCAGGTTTCCGTCTTTGTCTTGTGCTCTTCTTCCCTGCGTTTGCTGTCTCATCCTCCTCTTCATCTCGGCCTTTTGTCAAGTCGTGGTCAAGATTCCACTCCTCGTTGTCGTACCAGTCTTCGCCATCGCTCATTTCGCCGATGTGTGCTTCAGCCTTGCACCACTTGAACACGTCCTGTCGCATACGATCTGCCTGCATCAAGCCTTGGTATAGATCAGAAGTCGCCCGAGCAACCTCCTCCTGCTTTTGCACGTATGCCATGAGTAGCATGCGTGTCTCTTCGGCCTCGTGCGGAGGGAGTCCAAAGTCGCGGTCTGGAACCGAATCGGTGGAGAAGACGAAGAGTGGATGCACCTGGCCAGCAAGACTCGAGGGCGAGTGTGGTGGTGAGGGCGTCGATGCTGCATGTGCTCGAGCGCGCGTTGTCATGCGGTGTGCAGCTTGCGACGTATCGTCAGAGGCGTCGTCGCCAGCTGGTGACTGTGGACCTTCGCCGTTCTCATGTGTCTGATCCGTCTCGTGCGCTGTGCCGTTGGTTGTGGGACCTCTGCCATTTACGCCCTCCGTGCTCTTTGCAACGTTGGTTTCGTCCTCCAAAGTACCATTGAGTGGCCAAGCATCTTCCATCTCGTGATCTTGAGCTCCGCCTAGGTTGTTGTGCACGTCATTGCGTGGTGCTGACTGCGAATCTCCGTTCACAGCGCGCTGTCGTGTACTGATTACAGCTGAGCTGCCAAGTGGCGCGTCTGCCATAGCTGCCAGAGCTGCAGGCGCAAAGGTCGAGTCGCCTTGAAGCTTGACGAAGAGCTGTTTTGCCCGGGCAATTGTGATCTGCTCCCTTCGCCATAGCTCGCCAGCTTCGTTCGCTAGGTTCGTCAGGTGCTTGGAGGTGTAAGGCACGCTCAGAGATCGGTGGTTCGGCAGGTCGGCGGCAGATGTCAGCGGTCTGAGCAGTCCTGTGTATTTCGTCAGCCCTCCATAGCACGCTCACGAGAAGGAGCTCACGTACGTTCCAACCGTATGTCTGCGTATGGATTCTCCTCCACTGCCTCGAGGTCGTCCTCATCTTCGTATTCGTCTGATGGCTCGACAATATCGCCGTCTGGATCGTATCGTGGAGGATTGCGCTGTAGAATGTACCTGCGATAACCGGCGTGCTCAATGCGCTGTGAGTTCCATCGTCAGTCTGTGCTGAGGCTGCGCAAAGCTGGAAGACAGACCATCTTGTAAGGACGCGGATCTGACAAGAAATCTGGGTCGCTGGCGCGCGCATATTGTGATTTGCGCTTCAGATCTTGTCTAGAGTCCGCGAAAGGCGAATCTGCTTCGTCTAGGTCCGCTAACGATTGTTAGCACGCGCGAGTGCTGAACAGCGGGGGGCTTGTCCATACAATCATTGCTTCGTAACAGCTTCCTCTTCATAGAGAAGATCGTGTCTATTATCTGCTGCTGCTGGCTTGCCATTGCGACAACGGCCTCCTGGCGAGCTCGAACGAGCGATCGGTGGTATTGTGAGAAAGGTGGAGGGAATGGCGCGTTCGAGCCCGTGAAAAGCGTTGCGCTCTAGGATATAGAACGCGCAGTGACTTAAAGGTAGTAACGAGTGTTTCCGGGGCTCCAGAAGCTATGCGCAGGTTCAAGAGCTGTGCGTTGAGAGCATTGCAGGGCGCGAGAACCCTGGAGTTGCAGTTAGCGCGTTCGGCGTTCGGCGGTTGATGAAGGCCTGCCCACCACGATGTCATCAGCGCATGAGCACTGGCAAGCTGCAGCAGCAACAAACGCGCAACCCACACAGCCCTACATCGTTCACTCGCCAAGTCGAATAACCAGAACATCTGCAAAAAAGCCGAATACAGACGATTGAATTTAAAACCGGGGTTCCCGCTGCTGCCCGCACCACGATATACAGCACCACGCTTCATGGACAGGTAGCGTTTCACAGTTCCAATGGAGGCATATCCGCCCGCGTACGTGCAGCACAACCTCCCATTCATTGCGTTGTCTGGTCTGGGCTCGCAGGCTGAGCTGCAACCGCCTTTATCTGTTCACGATGTGCTGCCAGGGAGAGCTTCCGTCCGGACTAGCTCAGAGCTACCTGCAGTGACTAGCGAGCGCGCAGACCAGCTACTACAAGGTTTTCTGAGCGCAGACGGTACCAATGCGCCATGGAATGCTCGGGCTGCAAGTCGACGAGATCTGGGGCATGGCTTCAGGATACGAGCTGTGGGGAGGGTAGGTAGGCGCGTTGTGCAAAGTAGCTGGCTGCATCATGTGCTGATCGAGGCATACAGGACTTCACGCTGCCACCAAAGAAGGCTGATGCGCCGAGTACCTCAGAAACGACCCCGCCGGGTAGTCCAACCATCGCAGCGGCGAACTCATGGGTCCTCCATTCGCCAATCTCTCCCTTGTCTCCTGCAGCCTCGATCTTTCCAGATGGTGTCATTGCGCCTTCCTGGGTTTCGAAACACCAAGACTACATACCTTCCGTCTTCATATCCTTCTTCAACTTCACGACCGACCCTGTCACGAACAGTCTACACGATAACCAGTTGAAGACGGAAATTAACAAGATCAAAAGCCAAATACAAAAGTCTGAGTACCGTACGCGGTACGTGGTGGTACTCTTGAGCAACAAGACGATACTTGAAGCTCCAGATATCGAAGATCGTCTGGCTGTCATTCGACGGGCGACTGGCCTAGACCCCAAGAACTCGCTGTTCTTTCTCCCACCAAACACCTCCCCAGTGGAGCTGCGAGCATTTGTCACCTCCGTTCTCACGACCTTGCAACCGATTTGCGTGGATTACTACAGAGACCTCACCAAACATGCGCGGCGGAAGAAGCAGAGAGGCACAATCCCTCCACCGACAGCGCCACCCACTCGCGGCACATCACAGACCCTGTCATATCCTGGCTGGGGTGTGCGATACGACTTCAAACTAGGTGTCTTTGCCGAATTCAGACAAGAGATGGATGCAGCTCAGAGGCATTACGGCGCCGCACTCGATGCTCTGTTTGCCTCAGACGGTCTTTTCGAGACAACGGCAAGCTGGTCACCGAGGTGGGACGAAATTCGCCTGTTGGCTGATACAATAGCTTTTCGAAATATTCGCTGCCAGCTGTGGAACTATCAGTTGACATCTGCGGCTCAGACCTGGCTGAGATATAAGGCAAGGCTGCAAGACGTCCTCGACCGCCGAAGCAAGGGCACCTCGAACTACGGATGGCAAGCGTGGGAGTCGAGATGGGCTCAGCTCATGGCAGAATTCATCCAGCGAACAGAGCTACCAGTGTTTCGTGTAGATGGCGACGACGCAGATGAAGAGACCGGCCTGCTCTATGCACCGCCTGAGAAGCAATTCCTCCTCGGCGAGAGACTGCCGCCTTGGGAGCTGCTTCACCACCCAGGCTATTGGCACAAGCTGTCCGCAGATCATGCGAAGAGGCGGTACATACTAGCACGCGAGATGCCTGAGGAGGACCGCACGCCCCCCGGTATGTCTCCTGCGACAAAGGTATCGAATCGAAACCAGATATACGACCACTACCTGGTTCCACAACCCCATGAAGAACTGCCACTTCCAAGTAGCGGTGGCAAAGGGTTTCAACATTCGGACGACATCTCCGCCAAGCTTACCGCTGCTGTGAGAGAGTTCAAGTCGCATGGACAGAATCGAAAAGTAGAGCAGCTACGACTGGAGGTTGCCAGAACTCTGTTGCACGTGAAGAACTTTGATGAGGCGTTCAAGGTTCTGCGACCACTGTGGGCTTCCATGTCCTGGAGGAAAGAGGGCTGGTGGGGTCTCGCTTCTGAAGTGTTATGGGCTCTTCACGAGTGCGCACTCCGCGTCCTGGATCGGGAGACTTATGTGGCAACTGAATGGGAGCTCCATAGTCAAGGTCAGTACATTCATTGTGAAACTTCATCAAATCACTGACAGCGCAAAGCGGTGACTGGCAAGACTCGTTACAAGTATGACCTTTTGTCATGTTTGGACGTGTTCCCCGAAGACTCATCACCGGATAAGGCCAGTGTCAATCTCGACAGCAAGGACTATCTCTCCTGCGGTAAGAGCACCCTTGTCTTATACCTCGTTCTTAGCTAAGTTCGTAGTGTCCATTCATCTTGCTCTCCTCGGCAGCGAGGGCAATGTAGGCGAACCCCTACGCTCCCAGATAGTCGCCACCTCGACTGCAAGGCCTGGATCGACTCCTATCACACTGTCCTCATTGTACGTACAATTCAAAGGCGGATTGTACGAGATACGCCTGGTCCACGAAGCCAGTGATGATACATCGTCCAGCTTCTTTGACTGCACGATGCAGGAGAGCAGTGCGCCGCCAGAGAAGCCAAAGTGGATGGGCACATCAGACTTGACATTGCACCCCGGTCAAACAAAGGTGTACAACTTTCCACTGGTCTTCAGGGAAGCGGGCGACGTTGAAGCAACTGCCTATGTCTTCGAGATCGATACAAACCGTTTCAGTCTGACCTGCTCGAACACCGACCTTCAGACCGAACCTCACTCAACTTGGTGGATAAAAGCCAAGTCTGGGGTCAAACCACGCAAAGTGAAACGCTTATCAGGCATCACCACCCATATTCTGCCAAAGCCACCGAAGATGGAGATCAGGTTTCCAGATGTGCGTGAGCAGTATTTCACAGACGAGCCTGTCACGGTGGTGATAGAGATCTCAAATCAGGAAGAGGAGGAGACTGAGGCTGTACTCGAAGTGCGTCTGCTGGGCCGCTCAAAAGATAGTCTTGCTTACACCTGGGTCGAACGACCCGCATCGTCGCCGATGAAAGAAGTCCCGCCAGCAGTTGATGGAACCACGGACGTCGACCTGCCTGGACACGTAGTTGGCAGACTTCCACAAGGCGCCAAGACAATAGAGAAGATACGCTTCACTGCGCCTGCAGACCCAGCAGACTATGCTCTCGAGGTCAAGGTTCTCTACCATCTACTCAGCGACCGCGAAATACCTATCTCGAAGATAATGATCGCCGATCTTGTCTTCAACTCCCCCTTCGAAGCTAGCTATGACCTCAACGCTCGGGTCCATCCTGCCCTTTGGCCGAGCTACTTCGAGCTACAAGAAGCCGAAAGTAATAGCAACTCAGAGTCACTAGATGCCTTCGGCATCGCTCAGAAGTGGGGTCTGCGCGCGAAAGTGGCCTCCTTCGCCGACGAACAGCTCATCGTCAAAGATCTCGCCATACAGGTGCATAGTATCCACGGAGGCGCAACATGTGAGGCTACAAAGGAATTTGCTCCAGCAGACACAGCCATGAATCTACGGGAGCTGCACGAGTGGTCTTTCAGCTTGGACATCCAGAAGAACAACCTCGAAGAGCGCCGTCCGACCGCACTCGACACAACACTCGACATTACATGGCAGCGCTCCTCATCTCAATATGACGAGCCTGTCGTGTCCTCCCTTCCCATCCCTCGGATACAAATCCCATCGTCTGAGCCTCGTGTTCTCGCCTCAGCCCTCTCATCGACCGCGGTTCCAGACCTCCTGCACCTGGACTACACGCTTGAGAACCCAACGATGCACTTCCTCACCTTTGAGTTCAATATGGAAGCGTCAGAGGAATTTGGCTTCAGCGGACCGAAACTGAAGGTCGTGCATCTGCTGCCGATGAGTCGACAGACAGTACACTACAACATCTTGCCTGTGCAAAGGGGCGTCTGGATTAGCCCTGGCCTGAAGGTGGTGGACAGATATTTCAATAAGACATTGAGAGTACAGGCGACCGAGGGTTTGAGGATGGAGAAGGGAAGGGTGGAAGTGTGGGTGCCAGAAGAGGGCCAGAAGAGACAAGGCGAGTAGAAAAGCGAGTAGGGAAAGGATGAAGGTGATGGAATGCTCGCAGCCATTGGTCGATGTTGTTGTAAAGGTCCGCGGGTTTCGAGCCAACGAGGAGCGAGCGCGTGTCGACTTCCGATTGAAGGCGCGATCAGCGCTCGGACATGTAGTGGCTGATGCGGTGCAACGAGAAGGCGTGGAAAGAGTAGTGGTGCTCCAGGTAAAGTGTTCACCAAGTTCTCCACTTGCACAGGAAGGAACAGAACG
This sequence comes from Didymella pomorum, assembly GCA_022225945.1. Lineage (NCBI taxonomy): Eukaryota > Fungi > Ascomycota > Dothideomycetes > Pleosporales > Didymellaceae > Didymella > Didymella pomorum. The sequence continues at coordinate 345,132 of JAKJXN010000017.1, read as the reverse complement.
ACTTGGCAATTGCCAGGTGGACAACTGCCACTTGGCTGTGACGTGACCCTTGTGCTGTGGTCGAGGAGAAGGAGGAGCACACTGCGAGTGGTGGTCACATGCTCAGGATGTCATTGCTCTGGGTGCCTGCATGTAAAGGGCGTAAAGTGGGCCGTACCGTATCAACATGAGGGGTAGCAGAATCTGATATCGAGATAGCGGAGTTCAGCAATACGCATGCAGCGCTTAAGCAGATCGTTCATAGGTTCTTGGTATTGTCGTAACGGGCCGCTGCACATGAAGACGGTAAGTCGTCACGGCGACGGGTTGTCTATGAGTAGAGTATGGCCGCCTGATCAGGCTGCATAGAGCTAGAGAATGGTGGAGGTCATGCAGAGAGTTTAAACGATGAGTGTTTGGATTCGAATAAAAGTGCTACATCTCTCTGCCAGACTGTGGTGACTATGTTTGAGTGTATCGCTCGCAGCGGTGCGTGTTCAAGGCTGGCTCTGGATATGCTTTGTCGCAGCTCGAGATGTTGAAACAATTTGCATGGAAACTTGTCGAAGTGATTCGCTGGGGCTGACCGGCCTCGACCCTTGCGGCTAGTCATGCATGGTCTGCATGAGGGGTCACCCGCCTTGCAGCCTTAGCCCTGAGATATCTCAGCCTTAGAACCACAGCTATGGCTCTCCGTAGAAAGCCATGGCTCACATTAGAAGACTGTATCTGACGACTGGGGACATCGTTGAGCTCAACATGGCGAACGGTCTCTGTCGCGAAGTCCGAAAGGATTGCTAAGCTTATTCGCAGTAGTGTGGCTCAGCCGCTTTGCCTCCGCACCAGGGGCAAGATGCATATCACGATTGGGAATTGGCAAATGGATGGCAGAGCACGGTAGTATCTGGACTCGTCTCGTAGTTTCGAGTTAGCATCGAGCTGCCAATGGTGTTGAGGCGTAGCTGAAGCTCTTACGCTCACCGCAGGCTTGTGTCTACTCTTTCAGGCGTAGTTTGCGAACCAAGACAGCTGGAGGCAATGGACATCGCACCTTTCGCAAAACCGAGGAGTCATTTTGTGATGTACCTGAGCCGCAAGATGGATCTGCTCGTATGCAGGCACGATGATGGTGTGCTGACAATTGGCGGATGGACCGGGAGGGCGCTCGGAGGCCTGCGTCATGTAGAGCATATGACTGCACTCTTTATGATCTTCCACGTTTCTTCTTCCGTACTTTCCAGTAATCTTGCCGCTTCGAAGGACGGCTGTTGACCAGTCACACAAGAGCCAGCCGTGTCTCCAGATTTTAGGCAGGAGCTTTGTGGCGCAAAGGGACCATACCATCTACACTATGAATGAGTAGAGCAACAACCGCCGCATCCTTACAGACCTGGGACGACTCTTTTTCAATCCTGATAGACGAAGATAATAGGTCTAGGGCGAGGCTGCTTACTTCCAGCAAGTATCAGAGATGTGGAGAGAATCGAGTCAATGACGGCCTATAATAGCTCACATCACCATCCAGAGGGCCCGAACACCAGCCGCAATCTTTAAGCCGACCCTGTAGCCGACTGGATACCCTGATCCTTGCGATGGCGTTGTACTCATTGTACCAGTGTCTGCTCGCTTCATTTTGGTTGATCGACAAGACCCTAGGCGCTAAGCTCACAGTCGACTGTCGTGCAGTCCTCAAGCGCGCACGTCCAACCCTACTCTTACAGCATCGTTTTCGAGGGAAGATTTAGAGTCAGACAAGCCCCTCCTTCGTGTTGCGTTTCACGCTCACTGCCTGAGCGGCATCGACCGAGCCGTGCCGCAGGGTCGTTGCCTGCGGACATGTTCCTTCACCAGGCTACCGGGACGCAACGAAAAGAGGCGAAGGTTGCTGCAAATGTGTCAGAAGCGCGTGCTAGGCAATGGCGATGTGACAAAGAGATCAGGCGGGAAGGGATGATAGAGGCTAAAGGCAAGCTGTCTGTGCGACGATGGAGTTTGGTTCGCTTTAGATTGACTAATCTCCACACCGCTAGCTAACGTTAGTGTATGACCACGGTCCTTCTTCAAACGTCCTTGCTTCCCTCACTCCGGACTCCGACCTCCTCAACTTCATGCCCTTCGACTCGACGCGAACGAAAAGAACAACGATGCGCACATACCGTCCTTGCTCGTGCTCAGCCACGACTCAACATCCCCAGCAGTCTCCGCCAGCGTGATTGCTTCGAGTGCCCAGAATACCCCACGCCAACCATACCCGGCGAAAGAACAAAACATACAAAGAGTCTCCCTCACATGACAACGTATGACCAACAATACACGCCAAACGCCCACATGCCTCGCCTTTAATAAGACCATATATAAATTAACCGCGTCAGCCTTGAAAAGGACCTGCAAGCTGGAGGAACTCTTTCGCGACACCAATCCGGAAGGAAAGAATAACAACATTGACAACGGTGCAAAGGGGACATTTTGCCACCCTGATACCTAGCCGCCATTTTCTGGGGGTCATTTCGACGTAAAGAGAAGGTCATGCGGCTCAGAGCCCCGAAGTTCAACCACTACGCCATCACGCCAAGAGACGCTGCATGCACCAATGCAGGCTGCCGAGCTGTACGGCACACAAGAAAACTGCGAGGACTGGAGATAGTAGGAAACATCGCCCCTGAGAAGGTCACGTAACCGCCTACTCCTCGAGCTCGCCAGGGATGATCATACTCTTGTACAGCATCTCGTCCTCCAGCACGAACAATTCACCCTGGCCGTCTACTCCTGTCAAGCCGGAACCCACTCTAGAGAGCGTGAATTCTTGATCGGATGGCGCAGGTCTTCCAGCCTTGGTCCGCTCTGGTCTTGGCACCGGATCAGAGGCTAATTCTGGATGATGTTTCCGGTAATGTTTGAGTCGAGCGTCCTTTCGCTTGAAGACTCTATTACAACCCAGCGATTCGCACATGATCACGACAGGTCCATTATGTTTGTCCCTCTTATGTCTTGCGTAGTTGCCCCGGCGGTATGGGCCTGTAAACTGCGAAAGGCAATTCGGCTCTTCACAAAGCATGGGATTGGACGCGGAGACGCGAGAACTCGTGGAGGTTGCATCGGATCGTCTGCTTCGGCTCGGTGACAACAGACGGCTATCGGATGTCGTTGAGTGTCTGTCACTGTCAGCGAAGCGCTTTTGCAGAGGAAAGTGCGCCCTTACAAGAGATCGAGGTTCGCCAGCCCGGGTACAACCTGGATTGCATCGATGCCCTGTTGTATCAGGCGTGGAGGGGTCTGACCCAGGTTGGTGAAGCCCAGCCCTGTCCCTGGAGTCGCAAGTCGCAGATCTCGCTGGCGTAGCGTGTCGGTACTGTCGACGATATTCTCTTGCGTTACTTGACTGAAAGAGGTCATTGACGACATACTCCTGACCACTCCATAGCTGGACCCAAGGCTTTGACTGGTGTTGGTCGAGTGGATCGTCGCTGGAACCTGGATACGATCAGACAGCTGCTGCATCATGTTGTATCGGCCTGCTCTGTGGCCGTGGTCCCTTGATGCGGCCAGCGGTGTCCACGGCTGGTCACTACCAGCACCAGGGCCGAGATGCCTCGACGCTGAAAGATGTGTCTCTTGAGGCAGCGCCTGGTACTCGTTCTCGCCTCCGATAAGGTTGATGGATATTACTGACTCATTGCCGTCGAGGTATGCATGCGCTGACGAATTCTTGTACCGCGACCAGTTACTGACTTGTACGTCGGTCTGCACGGTGCTGAAGCCGACGTCATCAAGATTCTGCAAGTCCATCGACACATCCGCATCGAATGGAGGTGATTGCCAGCTTGAGAGCACATCGTTACTGTCTTGCTCGTTGGTGGAGGAAACAAGAGGAGGGAACGTGGTTTGCTGGGTGTCCATGGGCCATAACTCCTCGAAATCCTCACGTTGGATGGGCACAAACTCCGACGACACGTCTTTGACGCCGCATTCTGAAAAGCCCGTATTGTTGACACCACGCTGGTAATGATCGGTCATACCACACTGGTAGGCAGGATGTTCTTGCTGATTGTCAAGTTGTTGGTGACTAGGCGTCGTAGCCTGGTCGAAGTGGTTGATTCGGTTTGCAAACGTGTCAAAGCCCTGCTCTTGTCCAACGGGACCATAGGACGCCGGGAGTACCGAACCGCTGTGGTATACGTAGGGGGGTTCTTCGCCCTGGTATGCGTAGGCTTGCGGCTGATTGACGCTCTGCGGAGGTTGACTGTCCCAGAAAACTTGACCCTCGGCGACGTAAGGGCTCGTCGTCCGGGATGAAGCGTTCGGAGGGTCTTGCTGATACGCCATGGTCCGGTCTGGCAGGGGTTTGCACCCCTACTTCTTCTTCCCTGCGACAGCGTGAGTACTTGAACGTCGGGAGGTTCAAGTGACTTAGGCTGCCTGATGGATGATCTTGGCAGCAGAGGCGACGGCAGGTTTATGCCGAAAGCACTGGCACCCTGCAGAGGGAGCAGAGAGGGTAGAAGGGGGTTCAACGCGATCAAGATCAAAAGAGATGATCCTTGGTGTGGACGCAGTACTCACGATGCTCGTTTGGATGATGGGATGGATCGATCCGACAGAGCTTAGCTCTCCGAAGACGCCGTGTGCCGGTGTCAGCCGACCAATCAGACCTGTACCGCGACCTTGGACCTGGAGCCTGGAGCAGTGCACGCAGACCCCTGTAGCTGCTTTGGGCGGTGAAGCTTGCACAGGGACACACGGTGTCGTCGGACAGCAATTGTGTGCGCGGTTGCGTCTGAAGATGTTGTGTGAGTATGCTTTAGGTGCAATCCGCCCACGCTCAGAGGCCTCGAACGAGACACCGACACTTCCTAGATGCTGTGCTGGTTTGCGCAGATTCAACACGGAAGCCGGTGACCTCCGCCTCACTTTGCTGTTCAGTGAGGTTGGGTCGGTGATTTCCTTGTGGAAGGAGGAGGAAGGGGAGGTGGAAAGAAACGCGAAGATAGGCAGCGGCGTTTTTAGAGTCAAGACTTTACAGAGAGTACTGTGCGGAAGCCAGACAGCGGATGTGTGAAGAGGGAGAAGGGCAAAGGAGTAGCCGGTGGAGCATTCTCGTTGATGATGCGAAGGACCTCAACGCTAACGGCATCGTCAACGGCGGCGAGCTGTGGCTATACGACGCCGTGATAGGTATCTGCATCACTTGTTTGGTCAACAAAGTCTGTTGATATTGGTCGTGTCACGTCTAAGCTTGATACGCTCTGACATTGTGAAGGTATGATATCATGCACCATGTACATGTATACCTCCATAATCGAGCTCACGATGATGCGCGATAGCAGACTATCGGCGAACTCCGCTAAGCGATCCAACCCTGGCACATTGTTACAGCATGTGTGTCCGTTGTCCAGTATGCTGGAAGCACGACGTGTGCTTAGCAGCCAGCGAGCAGAGTCCGGTATCGATGGTGGTATGAGCGACGACAAGGCACGACCCCTGGGGCTGTGCTCAACAGGCACCTTCGTCAGTGCCAGTAGTGCACACGCTCCTCCAAGCCGACATCCGAGTGTGCCTCGCTCGATTGACGGCACATTGCAGCGATGAGCCACCAGGATATAGGTGAGGCGAGGCGTGATTCGAAAGGTCAGGGTACAACGAGAGAGGAACGCAAAGCAGAAACCGATTGTAAAGCAGACGAGCGCTCCGCACCAATTTGAATGCTAGCTAAGATCTACTCAGCTCATTTATGGCCTCCGGGTCCGTCCAACCATGCCTGTCACACAGTACGGAGGTCCGCAGGTCATCTGCGAGGGAGAGGCGTGCGTGCATCTTGCAGCGGCCAGGGGAGCCACGACGCCTCTGTCCATCACTAGGCTCTGGCTAGCTCTCAATATATGTAAAGACCAACCATCGACTGGCTGCTCTAGTCAGATCTATACGCCATGATCGACCTGAAACGGGTTTTGGGATCTAGTCAGGCTGCACGTTGCGGTAGCTGGACTCTGCGGTGCTCGTTGCTATCCCGTTGAGGCCAGCGGCTCGGTAGATGAGCCGCAAACAATCAAGAGGTCCTGAGAAAAGTAGGAATCTGTTCCCTTCGTCAAGGCCTGTTCTCCGGCATGTACAGGGTGGGTACAGATCTCGTTACGACCGTCCGTGTTCGCATAATGTGGACGCAAACTCCATCCGCGAGAGCGAATCACTTTGGATGGCTGGACGCCATTGATCGCCCGATGCATCTGTGGAGAACCTTAGATCGTGCGCCGTTAACGCCATCCGTGTCGCAACTCAACCCTTAGCTAGACCTTGGGGCTGAAGTGCAACACTGCGCGGCTGAAGCGGGATACGTCATGGCGAACTTCAGGATGCTGGTGTTCGTTTCGATAGAATCTGAGACGAGGGAAGAAATTAATCCGTGTTCTTCCGAGCACACCATCATCAAATCGCACCTGAATCATCACGAAAGACACAAACACTCAATCCACCGCCAACTTCTTCATCAGCGCTGCAGCCCCGTAGTTCAATCGCTCTCGAAGACCGATGCTTGCGCGAGGCTGCAGTCGCTATCCTAGCGAGACGCCTCGATAAATGCACAACTCCTTGTGGCGTGACCAACTTATGCACGCGCTTTAGCCCCCACAGACGGCAGATGAACGAGTCAACTCCTTGCAGCGCAGCCCATCTCTTGTGCACAAAACTCATTAAATGACGGATGCTTCCAACAGCAAGACAATCAGTAATTGTGGACATGGGTGCAGTGCAACCAACAGCTCGCTGGGGTAGACGTACACAGAATGTGCGTCAGCCATGCCCTACGCTCTAGCGTCAACCACACCTTATCGCAACAATGGCCCGGCCCGGCGGCTGGAGGACATACAATGATCCAAACAGGAATAATTCCCGGTACCATGGCGCTTCTTTTCAAGGATGAGCTCTCTCTGAAGATGGGTCGATCGCTTCCCCGCGTCCTTCACCTGACACGCTCTTTCTCCACATGCGAAACAAAGTGGGCACGCTCTGGCGCCTGCCACCTCGGTCAGTTGTCGGGAGCCATTTGAGCAGGTAGGATTGACTCCACATTTCAGAAATGTGAAGCGTGCCTACGCTTCCATTAAAATCAGCAGAAAGAATTATGTAAACAAAGGAACGAGTCTTAATGTGGAATGTTCATAAACTGGCTATTCAGACCCGCCATCCCGCTTACGTATGCTTGCGTTTCGAGCCTCAGCTACGATACTTGATGCTTGGAGCGCTGGTGCTTGAGGAGTGCGTCTGACCTCTTGTAGCTGCGATTGCATCCCAGCGCGTTACAGGTATACACATTGATTTGTCTGTGTACGCGCAAGATATGCCGCCCCCGATTACCTCGCCGAAACTTCCCGGTGAAGATTGCATTGCACTCTTCGATGTTACATCCCAAGGGATCTGGATAGCCAGAGGAAATGCAATACGTCGATGAATATGGCGAAGGCGCAGCAAGTTGGAGATCGAAGGAGTCTTGCTCGAGATCTGCAGGAGCCGAATGGCGACTTGAAGGCCTGGTATCGGTCAGTTGGCTGTATCGCCACAGGCTCAGAGCTACATACCTGCTACAACCGACCTGAATTGATGCGCTGGTATATCTTCCCAGCCCCTGTGAAATGGGTGCATCACTATTGTAGTACTGCAGCTGCAGATTTGGTGAGCTGGAGGACCTCATATGGCCGTAACGAGGGACAGATGGTGGCATATATCCACCCAAATCATGTGCTCCGCTACCCCATGGGGTGAGGAGAGTGTTTGCAACGATCGCCTTGTGGTATGGCTCCGGCGCATCGCTTGAGAGTCGAAGCAAGGACTGGGTCTCTTCGACCCCTGCGACCTCTTCCACCATCGGGTGATGTACTCCTAAGCCTAACAGATCATCATCATCGTAAGCTAACTGGTGCGCACTTCGCAGCCGTGGACCGACTTCCAGGTTCAGCTGCCGTCCTTGAAATATGCCATCAGTTTTCGGATATGCTTCAGCATTCAGAAAACCCCCAGGACCCTCCAGAGCGATTTGTGGAACATTCGTAGGATCGAAAGGAGAGACTCCGGCTTGAATTCCTTCGGAGCTGGTAGAATTGGCTATGTCGTCGAAGATACAAGGATCGAAGGTTCGATACCCGTCGCTTGCGAACGGTTGCCCTATGAGGTGATTGCTCGAGGTCGCGCTCATGTCGTGATAATGTCCACTGTACAGTCCGGGAGTATCTCTCAGATCCCGTGGAGCAGTGCTGAGCATCATCGAGGAATCCCAATGGTCGAGTCCGAGAGAACCGAGATCGCCATGAGACACGAATGGAAACTCGTCTTCGAGGATCCGGAGTTCTTCCGGACTCATGTTGTCGAAGGTGATTCGCTTCAGATAGTTGTCCGCGAGATTGGTGCTCGCTGGAGCCGGTTCGTGCACACTTAGGAACTGGTCGTTGATGGTCCTGGCATCTCCAAAGTAGACAGACTGACAGGTTCCATTTATGACTACACGGCACAATACAATCCGATTTCAGCACCAACCCGCAGCGTATAATTGACCTACCCCATTTCTACTATCGAATCGTTGAAAATCATCTCACAGCCTCAAAGTTTCCGTATCCGACACGACAATCCCTACCATCAAGGATGTTCCCCAGCGGTTTCGTGAGTTGTTACACACAGGGCTGTGTTGGCCCAAGTCAGATATGCTCAAACAATTGACGTTCAACCGTCCTGGTAGCGGCCGCTGATACATGTGATCGCTGGGGCGTGTGGGTCAGGTGAAGTCGGGAAGTAATCCGTGTATATGACCCTGTCAATATTCCGGACAGGTACGGATGGTCATACCTGGGTATTGCTACCAATCGGATGATGGAGCCAACGAGGTTGATCCACCAGTAGACGATCACCAACAACCTGTGCGTAAGATACCTTCACCGTGCACCCATGAGCATGGTTGTACCCTGACCATTTCGTGATCCCCACTCAATCGCAGCAGTTCGTTTCGAGGTCCTGGGACTAGGTCCATCCAAATAATGTGTATGATACTGATCAAGCTGACAGCTTTGCAGGGCATGCTAGCGATGAGCCGCCTGCACGGTCTGGTACGCACGGGCCGGTCCTTCCCTGGGAACATTGTCAATGACTCGCATTGCGCAGACCGAACGTGGGCGCCACATACAGAGGGCTCATGACTCTCATATTCAAGGAAGTGCGGAGGATCTGCGTACATTTTTATTGGTGGATTTAGCTCACTCTTGTATGAGAAGTAGGCTAATGCCCTAGCCCAGGCGTTTTGCAAGGCGTTGCGCATGCTTGAAAGAGCCGGGATCCAAATAGAGAGAGCAATAGGCGCGGGAACAATTGACAATTTCCCTTCTACGTATGCGAGGTATTCATCCTTACCATCGAGATCATTGATTCCACTGATGCGTCACCGTTCACAGATCAGCCAGTCACTATGATAGGCTTTGGTCATAGCAACGTCGGACCTCTCTTTGTACGAACGCACAAGGACAAGGTCTGATTGGTACTCTAAACAATACGAGAGCCTCGACCTCGCAAATATGCACCCAGTTTTTACGGACACACGCTTCTTGCTGTGCCACGCAATGGTCTCTCCAAGCCGTGTATGATGGTGCCATTCACGATGCTTGCATTGACAGAACGCGTGGCCTCGGTGAGAGCAGAGCGCCGTTCAAGCAACGCAGTCGATACCTTGGTCGAAACAGTGAATGTACGACCGACAACCTGACCAACAACTCAACAGTCCTCAGTATGTCAAACCAGAGTCAGGGGAGACAGCACGGGCCAGCACAGACAGAGCCGCACTGGCCAGCCCGTGTCGCGATCTGCACGCTCAGACTAGCCAGCAGGGAACTTGTTTCCCCTAGTATTTCAGGTGAACATGCAAAGGCAGTTCACCGGAGATCTGAGCACACCATCCCGTGCCTTGCGCCTTGCAAACTCCCCCTCTTGCGTTACAGGGTCTGAAGTCCTGCTAGTACCAAGGTTTTCATGCCGTCCACCGGGCTGTGTACCCAGCGCTCCCAAAGATTCACGCAATCGGATATGTTCGAAGCGGTGCACGGGTGGATAGTAGGAGCGCTGAATGATGTAGTAGGGGGAAGCTATTTAGTGAACGAACACTAAGCCTAATTGGGTAACCCGATTGACCACCATCTCTGTAGACTTCTTTCCCTCACCAGCAACAAGTGATTGCCATCCAGCTCAGCCTTTCAGTTCCATCTCTAATGCCTCTTTTATAGGCATGTGCAACCACGGAAACCTCCAATCTTCCCACTTAATCTTCTTGTCGAGGTCCTTGATACAGCCGCACTCATCGAAACCAAGGTCGCTGTCAAAGCCGAGCGCCAAATACGCCTCCATGAACGCCGCAAGGTTGAATACACGGCTCTCGAGGTCTATGGAGTCCTCTTCCTCGATGAGCACGGTTTCCACCATCTCGTTGAGCCACGTACGTGCCCTTCCGTACATCGTTGGGGCCTTCTCAATACTGATTTTGATCTTCTCCACGTCGGCATCGGCAAAGGCGCGGTCCAATCCTCCATCGTCCTCGACCTCACTCATGATGTGATGCGCAGCAGCGGAGCCGTGGAAACCCAACACCTGCTTGCACTCCCAGAACATCTTTCGATCGAGCTCCTCCAACTGATCACGAGTGGCCATTTTGGTGATGGCAGTGGCTGCTTTGTTGAGCTCGACCTGGATCTGAGTAGTTCTTGCACTGCTTCTCAATGAGCTCGGCCAGTTCGAACAGGCCTGCAGTCGTGATGTGACTCTGAATACGTAGGCGTGTTAGGATTTGCGTGGTGAGCTCGTCAATGGTCTCCTCGTAGGATGCTTTTACTGGACACGGATGTCCCTCGATCTCGCGAATCTCAGCATCTTTCTCGCGGTTGTGCTTGATGGAAGCGGCAAGTCGCTTCTTCGTGTTCTTGATTTTAGTCATCTTCTCTGCGAAGGTGGACTGCGCTTGCGCGAGCTGCGCTTCGAGTTCAGCAACGCGGTCTTTGTCAGATGACATGATGTGAGTCGATTGGGTTGTAGGTGGGTGGGTAGTGGTAATAGGTCGAAAGACTCGTAGGTGACGGTGTGGTAGATCGTGTGCAAGCGAGACAGATTGCCGTTTTTCACTCTCATCTGAGACGTTAGCAATTGTCAGTAGCCGTACCTTCACTCCCAGTAGTCTCTTTGATGATGGATTAGCAAACAAATACCACTACGGTATGGCTTGCTGAGACAATTGCTATTAAGGCTATCAGCGTAACAAACTATTGAGTTGGGGCCGTCCCTATCTGTGTTCAAGCAAATACATCTGTCGCAAATCTGCGCAAGGTTAGCTGGTTTAAAGACCAAGACAGTTTGGGAAGCTTACCTTTCGTTTCTGAGACCCTCAAACCATTCCCTTGCCTTCTGGTCATCCACCTCTCTGCCTTCTTTCTTCATCTTGGTCTCCTTTGCGATCTTGATGAGAGTCTCCTGCGCACCATCGCCAACGTCCCGGCTACCGCAAACAAAGAGCTTAGCACCCGCTTCGAAGAGGTCGACAATTTCCTGCCTGTCATGGTATAAGCGGTCTTGGACGTACTTGCAGCCTTCAGACTGATCCGAGGCGCGTGAGAAAGCGTAGCGGAGAGACACCGCACCAAGCTGCTCCCAGCGCTTCAGCAGGTCAGCGTACAAGAGATCGCTATCAGGACCGTGGCATCCATAGAAGAGAAGCGCGGGGGCAAGATCACGGCCAGCAGCAAGCTGTGCAGCGCGCTCTTGGATGAAGCCGCGGAAGGGTGCAAGTCCTATGATTGATCAGCACTTGTCATGCAGTAAGGGCGACGGAGACCTTACCTGTACCAGCAGCGATCATAATCACCGGCACGTTCTTCGAGTCCTTGGGCAGATGGAAAGCCTGGTGGCTCGATCGAACACTGACGTGTAGCTTGTCGCCAGCTGCAAGATTCGACAAGTAATTTGTGGCGACGCCAACGAAGCGTCCCTGACCACTCAAGGCAGGCTGATCGACAACGGCATAGGTGAGCGTGACGTTGTTGGGGTTCCACAAGGGTGATGAGGAGATGGAGTACTGGCGGACTCGCATAGGAGGTTGCATCTTCAAGAAGACGCCGAGGGGCAGTTGAACTGAAGGGAAGCGCTCGAGAAGGTCCAAGACGGAGACACGCTTGGCTGTGATCTCCTCGCCAAACGCCTCCTCTGCAAGACGTGTAAGCTCTTTCTGGGTAGCTTCATCGCGTGTGGCATCCGCAAGAGCATGCACGTTACGCTTGCTCGCTGGCTGTGCAAGCTCAACGTACGCTCCAAAGACATCAAGGGCACTGATGGGCTGGTCTACGGGCAAGGTGGTGGGACCAGCTGAAGAAAGGGTCAGCATACTGTCCCAGGATAGACCGAAGTGCCGCATCGCGCGCTGAATGTTCTCCTTAGGGTTCAGAGGAAGAATCGCCAGGTAGTCGCCAGCCGAGTATGTCATGTCAGAAGGGAGACTGATCTCGATGTGTCTCTTTTCGGAAACGCCAGATCCAGACAAGACCTGAACATCTTCTACGCGCGCCTCGCGAACGTCCTGACGAAGAGTCGATGATCGCGGTGTTGAGATCTCAACATCGAGCGTAGCTTCCAACGAACCTTCGCCTTCTGCTTCGGCTGAGCCGTACTTCTCTCGGACCGCGGGCCAGAATACCTGGTCTTCCCAGGTCTCGAACTCCGTGAAGATGTCGCCCTGAGCAGCATCGGCGGAGCCCATGTCGACAAGGCGAGTAGCTCCAGCCTTCTCCAATTCCTGATTGAGGTACTTCGGAACTTTATGGAATGTCTTCGCCCAGTCACGATGTCCGCAACCAAAGACAGCATACGAAACATCCTTGAGCTCGTCCTCTTTCAGCGTACCAACCCACTGTACGAAATGTGTTGCATTGTCTGCTGGCTGACCCTCGTATGAAGCTGTGACGATAGCAACCGGTCTGTCAGTTGGTAAATTGTCCTTGGCAGTGTCCAAAGTGTCGACGACATCAGCTCTGAACCCGTGGTTTGCGGCATCACTAGCCAGTCTGTTGGCAAGTGCCTCGCAAGTGCCGCTGTTCGAGCCGTAGTAGATAGACATTGGCTTTCCCTTAGCTAGCTGCTCCTTGCGAATCTGTGGCGCACCGTTCGCTGGCGGTGGGTCATTGAGCGTGGCAGAAGCAAGCGCATGCTCCAGAGCGGTCGCAGACACTCCACTACGTAGATGCGCGCGCATATAGAAGTCCTTGGGCTTTATAGTGAGTGTTTGCTTGATCTGAAGCTGGTATGATGGGTCATCCATAGAGAAGTTGAAGTTCTGCAGAAGAATCGCCATCACAAGCAATGCTTCTTGCCAGGCAAATGGTCGACCAATGCAACCTCGCATGCCGTTACCGAATGGTTTCCAAGAATTGGGGAACTCTTGCTCGCGGCGATTGAATTCTTCGTCAAGCATTCGCTCGGGTCGGAACTCCTCAGCATCTTCTCCGTACACAGCAGGGTCGCGATGGATCTTCGGGAAGAGTGCAATGAGCGGTGTGTTGGCTTTGACTGGGTACTTGCCACCAATAAGGGTGTCCTCCTTGGCAGTGATTCCTATCGACGGGGCAGTAGGCGATAGTCGAAGCGATTCTCGTAGAACGGCGTTGAGGTATGGCAGCTTGGTGAGATGATCGACGGTGATGGGGTTCTTGCCGATGACCGTGTCGACTTCCTGTTGCGCGGCCTCATATGCGGCAGCATTCTTGAGCAGATAGTACCACGTAAATGAGAGGAGCCCGGAGGTGGTCTCGTGGCCAGCAATCAGGAACGTAATCATGTTGTCGACTACACTGTCGTCCTTTGACTGGTCAGCATCCATAACAAGAGGCCAGAATGATTGTACTCACCGACATCGTCTTGCCAGTCTTGGGGTCGACGCCTTTGAGCATGCCGTTGAGCAAGTCCTTCTTGTCAGTTGGGTTCTGTTTACGTGTGTTGATTACGTCGAAGCTTGTCTTGCGGAGTAGCTCGATGTCATCCTGATACTTCTGACTCTCAGCACGGTAAAACATTTGTGTAACGACATCTCTTCGTGCACGATCTCCGCTGACCTTCAAGAAGTCTGCCATAGCTTGGATCATTGGGTGCATACTCTCAGAGTAGTACGAGTTGAAGCGGTAGTCCATGGCACACAGTGCGATAGTGTCAAGTGTCAACCTTGTGAAGTCGTCGGTGACCTTGATCTGGTGGTTGGGCCCGTGTCGTGCCCACTTCATAACAAGCTGCGAAGCGATATCGTGCATCTCTGGGAACATGTTGCGAATAGCCAGGGGCCCAAGCTGAGGAAGCAGCACTCGATGTGCGATACCCCAATTCTCTTCTTGTGGACCCCGTGCTGTGAAGAGACCGTCGTGTACGCCATTGCGGACCTGTTCCAGCGCAGCCGCGATGATCTTCGAGAAGCGCTCCTCATTACAGATCTCGTCCATCAATGCTTGTGATCCAACCACGATACGGTCGTGACCCGCAAGACTGAACTTCCATATCGGACCTTGAATTGTCAGTAGGGAAACGATAAGTAATAGGGATATGCGTTGTACCATATGTCTCTGTGAGGTTGCAGAGTGACAGGATAGGGTTTTCGGCATCGATGTCCGAGATGTTGCCCACAAAAGGAAGACCTGGAGGTCCAGGAATAGTCGCGGGTTCTGAAGACATTGTGTACTATGAAACTGGTATGGGAAAGGCTGAATTGGAAGGAGATCGTATGTGCTCGTTAAAGATATATGTCGGTTTTCAGATTGCTACGCTCGTCCTATGTTGCATCGGAGACTCCTGGTTTCGTCCACGCATGAAACGGCACCACAGATGACGCAGTGCACACACCGCAGCTCTCGCAAATCACGTCGCGTATCCCGAAGAGATTTTGGGGCGATCTGATAGCTGCTCGAACGATGCCTCGGTCGGTGTTGACTGATGCAAGGGCGCTGATTGGCCAGAGCCTGATTCGGAAAGGTGGCCCGACGGAGCTCGAGAACGGAGGATCAGGATCGGCCGAGGCTGAACGTCGGTCTGTACAAGAGCTCCGATGTTGAATGTTGACAACAGTCGTGTTTAGGCACACTTGCGAGATGTTGGAGGCTGTGTCGGACGCGTCGAAGGTGCAGCTGTGCGGAGAAGGAGATGACGCTGCGTTGCAGGAGCTTCGAGGTTCATGCCCGCCATGCAGGCGGTCAGGCAACATGGAGCCGGACACAGTCGATTGGCCCACAGGCTGCTATTCTGACGCAACGCTTGTACGTCGAATCAACGACAGCACGTTCCGCCAACCTCAAAGATGTTCGTTCAGATGTTCGATGTGGCGCTCTCCGTTAACGTCCGGCTCAACAACGACCGCGGGGTGCAGCCTTGTGGACGATGGCTGTCGTTCCTGCGCCTACCAACATGCAGCCAGCTAGGACTCAGTCGTCGATGCTATCAATGGTGTAAGGTACCTTCTCTGCGAAGGCCCTATATCCTTCCTCTTGATAGGCTCCATTTGACAGTCGTAGTGTCGACAAGGAGCGATGCCTTCCTGCTGACTTCCTCGCCTAACGGACGGACGACCTTTAGAGTCTCCGAGGACAAGATGAACGGCTGTGCATCGCCACTCATCAAAGAGATGCTCGAGAGCTTGGGTTGAAGGTACACCTGCGCGTCATGCGAGTCGATTTGGGAAGGAACGACACGGTCAGCGCGACATAGTGAGCCATTGAGTCGTACCTGTGTCTCGTTGAATCTGCGTCAGCAAGCACAGCGGGCTAGGAGGAGCCAGGTCATGCTTCAATGTCTATTGATGAGAAAGTTGAGATCGAGCGACCCGAAAGTGAATGGAGACCAAAAGTTCTGCCGAGGTTGCCAACATCGGGAGGAACGGCCCTACCGCTTCTCTTCACCTTCAGTTGCATCACGTGCAGACATGTTTAGGGCCCAAGCTAGCCATTGGCTGCCTACTATGCATTCATCATATACAACATGGTGACGTTGACTCATATGGCAAATCTTTTCGGAGCCTGAGTTATCAGAAGCCGACGCTGAGGTATATCGAATCAGACCAAAGACTTCAAAGCTCCAGCACAGAAATGACCGACTCGGCTTTATGAGCGGGTCGCGTACAGATTGCATCAACTACCATTGCCTAGAGTGCATTTCGGCATAGGCATTCCATTTTGATTGTTCTGCATTATTATACATGTCCACCATTACCCATCACATTACCATTCCATCATGTCATCACTCACCCACTTCCGACCTGGATACTTTACATGGATATCTACAAGGCGAGGATAGCAAGGGCAGCAGCACCAAGGAGGCCAGCAGCCTGGGTAGCTTGAGCAGCACCACCAGTGAACTGACTAACGCTGGAGCTAGCAGCAGCAGCACCGCTGGAAGCAGCGCTGCCAGCAGCAGAAGTGACAGACGCAAGAGCGCTGGAGACCTCGCTAGCAATGCTGCTCGCGGCAGACTCAACAGCAGAGCTGACAGCAGAAGCAGCAGAGCTGGCCTTAGAGGCAGCGGCAGAAGTCGCGGACTCAACGGCGCTACCGGCAGCAGAGGTGACGGATGATGCTGCGCTGGCGGCAGCAGATGTGGCAGACGCGACGGCGGAGGAGGCGTTGGGGATCTCGATGGGAACGCCGGCTTGCTGGCAGGTAGACTCGACGGCGGAGATGGTGGTGGCCTGGTCCTCGGCCTTGCAGGCGCCCTGGACACAAGGCTGGACAGACGACAGTAGCTTGGCGCCTTGCTTGCAGTGGCAGGCGAAGTCGGTCAGGCCGGAGCAGCCATCGGAGGTGAGAGGGCCAATGAAGCAGTTCAACTAGAGCGTGTCAGTGGGACGGAACAAGGGGCAGGGTGTCGTTGGTCACATACAGCGCAGGAGGGGATGTTATCGAGCTGAGCAGAGGCAACAGTGGCCAGAGCGATGATGGAAGTGAGGGCAAAGGTCTTCATTTTGGCGTTGGTATAGTGGTGAGTAGGCGGAAGAAAGAAGATTGACTGGTTAAGTTATGGTATGCTGAAAGAAGTTCACAAAGATGCAGCACTTTATACACCAATATGATATGCGTTTGCCTTGACCAGGTCACACCTCGTATTCAGGGGATCCATCGCTCATCCTCGTCACATGCTCTTTACCATTGACGTCCGACCGCTGGGGATGTTGGGAGATCCCTCGAGACGTGTTCGGGCTGGATCGAGGGGAAGACCTGCTCGCCGAGACGAGATGTCATCGTAGCGAATGGAAACGAGAAAAGTGCGGGAGCAATTACCCTTCTCTCTCAAGTGCGCGAACTTTCTGGGATAGCCTCAACGATCCCTTTTATTGTCTCGGCACAAAGCGAGCATCAGGTCTCAATTGATTGGCCGTAGACACCGTGCTCTTACGTCTGATGTTGTTGCGGTGGGAGCAGGACGGGGGTGCAGTCTTGTTAAGAGACCAAGCCCGGTGCCCCAGACGCCACAAGTCTTACTTGATTGGTGTGGTGCTGTAAGTGGTCTGCGGGCGTTGATCGCGGCGGGCGCTAGTTTTGGCATGGCGTGAGGCAGAAAATCCGGGGTGGCTTGGCCGTTCACAGGCTCGCGCGTACTCAAACGCGACGTCTTGCTGGCAATGACAACGAGGATCGTATATCCAATTGGAAGAGACATTGGCTCTGAAGTCTGGGAAGTTGTCGCGCAGGATTTGTTTGAGGATCTGTTGTTGTGCTAGCGCTTCTGACGCACCGCTCGACGTCTCCCTTCGTGGTCATTCTTCCGGGGGGCAAGTACTCGCGCAGGAACTGGACCAGTCGTAGAACGGATGACACTCCCGGGCCGCACGCCCTGACGTTACGCTTGGAGGCCTCAATTATGCCAGAAATTAGCGAGTGGCTTGCAGTCCTCCGGGAAACCCGGCGAATGTCTCGTGAGCTTTGCATTGCGCCGTACCTGCGTCTGCAGCCTCAAGCTGCGAGCCACATTGAAGAACACAACTGCAGTTGCGATTTTGACAGTCGACGATGGCGGCGTGTCTTGTAGATCAAGTCAGCTTTGGAAGGATTGCAACATGTATATGTCGATCGAAATACAATCCTTGATGGTGGGTTCGACGGCTCGGTCTGTTGTAACTTGTTAGGTCCCTCGGCAGCATGTGCGTGCACATGAGCACAAGCACATAAACCTGGGGAAATCTGGGGTCACCGAACGCTTGACTCGAGCTGACCTGAACTGAACATGCAGTTGACGCTCGTTTGTCCAAAGACACATTGCCAATGCCTCAGTACACGCGAGTTGTGTGCGCAAAGGCGTCGGGAAGACTTGCAGCCTCGCTTGGGAGGTTCGAAGTACCAGGGCGAGCCAGAAAGGAAGCTCAAGAAATTGGAGCTAACCACTTGCGAAGCAGTAGCAGATTCAGGCGGTTTCCAAACAATATGGATGGGTACTCGACACTTTCGCGTTTACTCGTACTGCCCGTTTCCACGACCGTTTCCACGTCGCGCGGCTCTCCGTGTCGGTGATGATTCCCTGAGCAAGACCAATGGTCTGTGCGGAAGACTCGTCCTAGCTGGAACTCGTGAGGCTGTTGGCTATTGAGGTTCTACGCTGTGCCTTTCGGGCCTGGCGATGCTCGACCTGAGATGCTGATTATCTGCTTTCTAAGCATTTGTCTGGAGAGATCACATCCGTCCTGTGTCGAGCCCTAAGTGTGAGCGTTCACGCACGCAGGTTGATGTTTGGCGGCTCAAGGCTTGCTGTGCGCCTGGCTGTCCATGGAGCGGAGTCAACTTTGAGATTCAAGGTTGAATTGGAGTGAACCTTGGAACAAATAGTGAAGTGGGTTAATTCAACAATATGTTCTTCAAGCAGCATTGGGCCTTCATGTAGTGGTCCCTTTGATGTCGAAATCAGCCTCTGGTGTTGCGCCATCCCGTTGGGCTGCTCTTTCCATCCCTCCTCGAGCCAATCGATAGGTGACTAAGCAGATGCCTTCGCAGTCGCGCTAAGGAAATCATCATCGAGCTTCACGCCGCGGTTGGCAGTTTCACCGGCTTCGCGAGTAACTTCAGGACATCCAGTATCACCTTTGAGCTGTCGTAAAGCTCTCCAAAACCCACCAAGTGCCTCCACAATCTGCACCACAACGCGCAATGGCGACGACGGCACCAATTCCAAGCTCCACCGAGCAGCTCGTGCGCGCATCAGCCAAAAGGACAAGAGAGATATTCGCAGCAGACTTCGCGTCCTCAGGCGCGCTCGAACATGCGTCAAATTCAGCCTTCTCAATCGCAGCCACGACGCCCGCGCCATCGATAGCAGCAGATCAGGTGAACGTCGCCGCGCGCATACGAAACGAATACGAACATGTGCGCGAACTGCCTCCAGCTCTTGCTGCTAAGATGGCTGCAGCAGCATCGACAGCGGCCGAGCGACGGAAGAAGATCAAGAACCAGAACGCAGAAGAGCAGGCGTCAGACCCCAAGATGCGCAAGATGATTGCAGGCGCGTCAGAGAAGGCAGAGAAGGCGAAGGATGCGCAGTCAATGGCGCTGACGCTGAGGTCCGGAGGGAAGGGCAACGCGCCGAATGCAAATGGGCCCACGCCGAGCAGGAATGCGACATCGAGCTCGTTGGTGCGCAAAGATACAGTCAGGCAGACAAAGCCCGAGTGGCATCAGCCTTGGAAGGTTTCGAGGGTCATGGCAGGCCATATGGGCTGGGTGCGCTCGCTGGCTGTGGATCCAGACAATAGGTTCTTCGCCAGCGGTGCAGCAGATCGAACCAGTACGTGCCTCCTCATCTACACATTATCTCTTTGCTAACGACTCACAGTAAAACTCTGGGATCTCGCCAGCGGTCAGCTCAAGCTCACTCTGACTGGACACATCAGCGCCGTCCGTGGTCTAGAAATCTCGCCCCGACACCCGTACCTGTTCTCCTGCGGTGAAGACAAGATGGTAAAGTGCTGGGATCTGGAAACCAACAAGGTCATCCGCCACTACCATGGACATCTCAGCGGTGTTTACACCCTCGCGCTTCACCCTACACTCGACGTCCTGATCACTGGTGGTCGTGACGGTGTAGCAAGAGTCTGGGACATGCGCACACGAACAAACGTACACGTTCTGAGCGGCCACAAGGGCACAATATCTAGCATCAAGGCACAAGAGGCGGACCCACAGGTTATCACAGGGTCAATGGACTCGACCATTCGTCTCTGGGACCTGGCGGCCGGAAAGACACAGACGGTGTTGACGCACCACAAGAAGTCTGTCCGCGCTCTAGCACTCCATCCGAAGGAGTTCACATTCGCCTCTGGTTCGTCGCAGTCAATCAAACAATGGATGTGCCCGCGAGGAGACTTCATGCTCAACTTCCAACCCGCAAACAGCATCGTCAACACGCTCTCTGTCAACGAAGACAACGTCATGTTCTCTGGCGGCGACGACGGCTCGATGTCGTTCTGGGATTGGAAGACAGGCCACCGCTTCCAGCACACGGAGCAGATTGCACAGCCAGGTTCGCTGGATGCCGAAGCCGGTATCATGTGCTCGACATATGACAGGACAGGACTGAGGTTGATTGTTGGTGGCTCGGACAAGTCGATACAGGTCTGGAAGCAGGACGACAATGCCACCGAGGAGACGCACCCGCTCGATTGGCAGCCTACCCTGGGCAGGCAGAAGTTTTAGAATATATGGCCGCATTTGCATTGAGGGTGTTGGGGCGTTCAAAAGAGATACCAAGCTGTAATGAAGCTGAATTTGAGAGCGCAGAGAAAGCATGTGCATGTTGGTTGCTTCCTGACTCGTGACTGCTCCTTCCTTTTCATCAACGATGACGTACACCTTCTGTCTTTCAAACAATGTTACGTTGCATTCCATTGGGCGAACATCATGTCTAAGTACTCTTCGAACTAGACATCCCAAATCTGGCTCGTCTTCAACTTCTCCATCGCAGCAATCTATCTCGTCTCCAGATAAGTGGGGCACTACCGCGGCGTTGGCGCTGCCGACGTCAACCTCACCGACTCTCCCACAACCCACACAAGATGCGCCTCGCCAAGAAGAGACTATGGCCCTGAAGCGCAGAGATGTAGTCCTCGCCGCCGTCGCCATATTCATCGCCTGGGGTTACCTCACCCACTGGCAGCCGAAGCTGCACTACCTGCCCTATGCGTTCGTCACCGGCGCACTCGCAACGCTGGCCGGCGGGGCCTGGCTGATGCTGTCCACCGCCTGGAGTACCGTCGCCTGGAAAGACCGACCGAATTACGATGAGAGAAGTTATGGAGCGAGACATGCGGCATTTGTGCGCCCGGAGCGCTGGAAGAAGGAGGTCGAAGCGCTCACCAAGCGCAACGAGTACATGATGGAGCCCATATACCCCGCGTCCTTCGCAGTGAGCGACAGTCTGGATGTCTTGATCGGCCTCATACTGCGCGACTTTGTCAAGAGCTGGTACGGCAGCATCAGCAAAAGCCCAACATTCGTTAACGAGATCGACCGGTGTCTACGCGCAGCAATAGGCGAGCTGCGTGATCGTATCCTGGCCGTCGATATGGTCGAGATCGTGGTTTCACGGATCATACCGATTATCACCGATCATCTGAGGGCGAGCTATGAGGCCGAACAGATTGTCCGAGGCAGGAAGCTGATGCGCAATGTTACGGAGAGCGAGGAGCTGGACCTTGCTATTGCGGCCAAGTACAAAGAGGGCAGACTGCATCCGGCGGCAAGTCTGGCGTACTCGAACACGAAGCCGATCCAGCAGCAGCATCTGCGCGGGCTGGTCGCCAAGATCCTGCCTAAGGTCCTACCGCCGAGCATGATGACAAGTCCCGCGGTCAATGTGCTAGTCAAGGAGCTGGTAGCGTGTGCAGTGCTGTCACCGGTCATGCAGATGGTCGCTGATCCAGACATGTGGAACCAGCTCATGGAGGGCTACGTAGGTCAATACAGGTTCCCGTGTACAGCAGTCATTGACACTCTCAGGGCCGCACACTCCTCCAAGAACGCAAGACCGTCCGAAAACTCCGCGCCGCCCTCGATCAGCAGACCCCTGCATCTCCAAAGATCCCCAAGAACGTCCAATTCCCCAAGCTTGCGCCTGGCGACAACGAACGCCGCTTCGAGAAGTTCATCCGCGCTATCAGACAGACAAACACGCTGGCAGACGCTCGACGCTTTCGCAGTGAGATCTCTAGCCAGCTGCGGAAGGACTCGCAGGTTGAGGGGCAGGATGCGGTATATCTGCGACGCTTAGAGACAGCACGCAGCATACTCGATCAAAAGGTCGCAAATCTGAGTGCTGGTGGTTCAGTACGAGCCAAAGTCGCTGCAAAAGAGAAGCCGAGACACAAGAGAACTTCCTCCCGATTTGCGAATGCGTCCCTTCGTGAGGTGCTGTACGATGCGTCTGGTCTGTCTTGCTTCATGGAGTTCATGGACCAAGCAGATCTCATGCGACTTGTGCAGTTCTGGATCGTTGTCGATGGTTTCCGCAATCCGCTCGAGGATGAGCTGGATGATGATGAGCCTCCAGCGCACAGTGGCCCACTGCCTGCCTGGACCGAGTCAGATCGCGCAGATATTGCACAGATCCATGATGGATACCTGTCGAAACCTCAACTGAAGATTCTCCCGGAAGCCAAGCAAGCAGTGTCCATATTCCTCAAGGCCGGACGGAAGGCAACACCGCAGCAATATCAGGACGCACGACGTGCTCTACTTCGAGCTCAGACGGATGCATACGACCAGCTACAGGAGCCATACTTCAGACGCTTCAAGAGATCGAATCTGTACTATAAATGGCTTGCAATGGATGAGGCGGCGAATCCAAGCAGAAAAGTTGCAACGCAGTCTATCGCACAGGCTCTCGACAATCCATCAGTCGCTGCTCCAGCTATGCAGAGGTCGCAGTCAAATCAACGGCCGATGCTAAAGCTACCAGCAGGAGACTTACGTAGAGCGGTAGCATCGTCTTCTGATCTGAAGAGTCAGGGCGTCATCAAAGACTTCGAGCCGCCAGTCAGACGGTCGTTGGATATGCAATCACCCAACACCCTCCGGTCACCACTTTTCGACGACGACTATGACACAGATACAATGGCACAGTCAACAGCAAGTCTGGATTCTGACTTTGGTCATAATCATGCCAATGGGAATAACAGTCAGGTTGTAGATGCCATGCACGCAGCACTGACGGATATCATGGACGAACCTGAGGGTTCCATATTCTATGAGCCAAACCTGAAGTCACCACAGGACTCACGGAAAGCTTCAGTCGAGATCTCGCGAGCTATGTCGCCGAGACCCGCGTTGCTGGGCAGAAAAGAAAGCGAGAAGCCGAGCATAGCCTCATTGGGACTCGTCGGTGCTCCTCATACTCGTGGCGTGTTCAACGACGATCTGTTTGGTGACGAACAGAAGTTCCTCGAGGACGAGGTTGAAGACGCGTCACCCAATCCAAACAAGACCGATGACGAGGATATACACGAGGCAGCTCCCGGAGATTTGGGTCTCGCGGAAGCAATCGATGCATTGACCGCAGACATCGAACGTCTAGTCACGCAGGAGTCGATCGTTGACTCGCTGACGAGTAAGGCTGAGCTTACAAACAATGCTGCTGAGCTTAGGATCTTGAGGAAGAGCAAGGCAAGCCTGCAAAGAGAGATTCAGAGGAAGGAGCTACAGCGACAACAGTACATAGTGCAGGAGAGCGACAACAGTCTGTACGGTCGTGCTACAGTGTTCATACAATCCATCATGGTCGGTACGGAGGAGGACGGCAAGGAGTATGCCATGTGTAAGTCGACAATCCTCATGAACTGGCCCTAGACAGCAGCTAAAATCAATACAGACGTGATTGAAGTCAAACGCAAAGCAGGCGATCAGATGCCGGCCGCTACGTGGGTCATCTCTCGGCGCTACAGCGAGTTCCACGAGCTGCACAAGAACCTACGAGCAAAGTTCCCACAAGTTCGAAACTTGGACTTCCCGCGCCGGCAAATGATGCTCAAGCTGCAGAAGGACTTCCTGCACAAACGACGCATCGGTCTGGAGAAGTACCTGCGCGAGCTATTGCAGATTCCTTCCGTATGCCGCAGCCGCGAGCTACGCTCGTTCCTCTCTGCATCCGCCATCAATCCTGCTGACACTCTCAAAAATCCAGTGGAGACGAACGACTTCGTCTCACGGATCTACAGCTCTGTCGCCGACGGTATGGAGGAGTTCCTCGGCAACATCCCTGTTCTTGACCAACTCAGCGTCGCCGGCCAAAATCTCATCTCCGCAGCTACAACGCAACTCGCTGCCTCACAGCAAAGTGACCCCAATGCCCCGCCGGGCTTCGAGGCTGGGCTCGGTATCGGTGACGCCGAGGCAGAAGCTGAGCTGCTTGCATTCGAGAACAAGGAGTTGGAACCTCTCGTGAAACCTATCTGCGATCTCTTCCTCGAAGTGTTCAGCTTGAACGCGCAGAACAACTGGCTTCGCGGACGCGCTGTGGTCGTAGTGCTCCATCAGCTTCTCGGTGGCACTATCGAGCGCAAGATCCGCGACCTCTTTGCCACATTCACCTCCGGCAACGCGGTCTCCGGCTATGTGGACAAACTCGCAGACTCTATGTGGCCTGGGGGACGAATGAAACAAGCAGATCCGAATGCGCAGCCCAGAACCCAGAAGGATAAGGATAAGTCGAGACGCGAGGCTAAGGCGGTGCTGGAGACGTTGATACCCGAGTTGGCGAGCAGTGTTGTAGGGAGGCAGAACGCGGTCATTGCAGCCAGAAGATTGGAGGGCATGCTGAATAATGAGAGGCTGGATACGCATCTGGTGTATACGATTGTGGACGATGTTGTTGGGGTGCTGTTTCCTGATGCCTAGTTGGCCGAGACACGGAACGCTCGACGTAGTCAACGATGGGTCGGAGATGAATCTCTAGAAGACAAATGAGGATTGACGATCGAGCATGTATAGACGAAGGAGCAATGAATCCTAGTGGTCATGGAAATCTGTGGTACAGTGCGACTCTGAACATCCTACACTTGCAAAACCGTTTGCATCAGGTCGCACTCCGTCGAAAGCAAGACAAACACGAATGAAACACCTACTCCAAAATGAGGATCCCATGCTCAGTGTTGCTTGCTTTGTTGAGCCTTACTCTCGTCGCAGTCAGAGCCATGCCGATCCTTCAGGTCTCTTCACACTCGTAAGCTGAACAATTACTTCACGTTCGCGACATTACGCTCATCGTACAAGCAAGGCTTCAAGAACCGAGTCTCGTTGCATCGCTTGCGATATTGTGTATTTGTGGCTGCAGGACAATAAGGAGACAGTGCGCACACTCACAAACGACGACGTAGAGGAGGTAGCCTCTGCTGGATTCGACGCCTTTTCGGATGCAAGAGATGACTTCAAGACAGTCTTCAGTGAGGTTCTGAAGGTTGACAACGCTCTAAATCCCAGCGCCGAAGGCAGCCTGGTAGTCCGGAAGGCACTGGCACTTCTCGGCTCGTTCCAGAGCTTGGAAACAGATGCGAGCCTACCGAAAGACCGCACAGTTGAAATAGGGGCAGTGGAATAGAAGCGGTAGACATTGATTGTCGATGCTTGTGTCGAATGATGGTTCATGGTTGATGATGGCTGTGGAGGTCAAACGCTCATCGAGGGGATGGGACGCGCCGAGCTTCTCGAAAACAATCACACCAGAGCAGGCATGAACAGACGAGCAGGCACGAACTTTTCGATCCCGGTATACACAATTCAAGTCCGCGTTTCGCATTCTTGCGGTTTAATCCAACGACACACCGATTATCTGAAGAAGCGCAAAGCACAGGTTGGCAATGCACTGTGTTCTCCCTCTCCACGTCAATGTGACTTTTGTCCGAATGTACTCAGGATCACGCTGCAGCAGACTAAATCAACCTTGTTGTTTCTCATCGAAAGTGGCACAGATAAAGTTGGTTTTACGTTTCAATTATTTGGCCCTACCCTATGCCATGCGCCCAACCATTCGCCATCCCACCGTCTAGAGAGGAGTTGGTATATCCGGGTATTTTACAGCTGTCGCCAACGAACCAAATCGCAGAAAGCATGCTATATATGCCCAGAGAACACCATCGCCAATGTACAGCAGCGTCCAAGCACGCCTTTCCTCCACCCTAGGTATCTCTCCCAAGACAAACGCCATCGCTAGAAGAAGCGACTTGAACAAAGCAAAACATAATGTGTGCCCGGCTGCACCCGCGAGGAGCGGGCGAGGGGCATTTTAAAGTTCTTTTAGGCCGTCGCGAAAGGGAATAAAAGATGTATGTCGAAACCGGGAATCTCGAAGAAGCGAACCTCGTCCAAACACCTGCTGCTTCGTCTAAGCAGCGACCTCGGCAGGCTGACGTCCGCCGCCGACAAGCTCAAGGATCTTGCCCGCGACCGCCGTAGGATAGCCCCTCGACAGCCCCTCATTGACGACTTGCATAGCACTCTGACGATCCTCAACAGCCATATACGCCCTAGTCATAGCCTCGTACGTACTCGGCTCCCTCCTGCTCTCTGGCACGGCCTCATAGACCGCCTTCGCCTTTTCAATATTCTGCTTCAGCGCCCACCCATGGATGAGCGAGTTGGCAATATACGGCGTCATCTCGACTCTGCGGTTGCGCATGTCCGCCAACACGGCGTCGGTGGCCTCGATCTGGTGGTTTGCCACCATCGCCTCGAATAGCGCTTGGTACAGGCATGCCTGCGGGCGTGTGCGCGGGTCCGACAGCACCGTGTCGAACAGCGCGCGCGCGCCGGCCATGTCGTGCGCGACGCAGCCCTTGGCGTGGATCAAGCTTGCGTAGTGGACGGCCTCAGGGACGGAGCCGGCGGCGCGGACTTGCTCGAGGATGCGCTCGGCGGCGGGCATGTCCAGGGGCTCGAGGGTGGCGTGGGTGTCGATGAGGAGCTTGTAGGTGTGGGTAGTGGGCTCGATGCGCTTTGCGCGCATGCGCTCGTAGTAGGCGAGGACCTTTGTGCGATCGCGCTTGGTGGTCAGGAAGAATTGCATCATGCTGTGGTATGGCGCAGGGCGCGGCTTGTAGTTGGGCATGCTCTCCATTTCCTCAAAAAGCTCCTCGGCGAACTTCTCGTCGCTCACGCGGCAGAGCGCGTTGACGATTGTGCCGTATGTGACAGAGGTTGGGCGGATGCCGAGGCTGCGCATCTCGGAGAAATAGAAGAGGCAGTCGTCGATGCGACGGGCCTTTCCAAGCTTACCGATCAGGGCGTTGTACAAGAAGGACGACGGCTCGACACCCTCAGACTTGGCGCGGAGGAATATCTTGACAGCCTCTGTAGCCTCATCGAATGTCTTGGTAGACTCTTTGAGCGTGGTGATGTAGAGACCGAAGGTGTTAGCAGTGGGCGCAGCACCCATATCGAGTAGGTCCTGGTGGTAACGAGCAGCGAGGTCGCGTTGTCCGCAAGTGAGGCAAGCAGCGACCATGGCGTCGAGAATGGTTACCCAGCCGTAGCGCACGATGCGGTATTGAGGAAGAAGGGGAATGTCCTGTTTCGCGAGGTTGAGAATATCGTGAGCCAGGCTGAGGCGGTCCTCCTTCGCAGCAGCAGTGATGAGCTTAGCGTAGGTGAAGAACCTGGGGTGGCGGCCAGCTCGGCGCATGTTCTTGAACTTCATCAACGCCTCATTGAGGTGAGATGCGGTGCGACCGTGTGTCTTCTCGAGCAACTCGGTAATGGCGACCGAGCCCTTGTTGTCGGTGGATGCAGCATACGGATCGTACTGATCTTCGAATGTGGGTACCGCGGGTGCGACCTGTGCAGGCGCAGGGTAGGCAGCGAACGGAGCAGGCGAGTACATCGACTTGGGTGCTGGGTGCTTGTAGCTGTACCATCGGTGCTGAAGATCACCTCGATCGAGAGCAGCAAGCGCCTTTTCAACAAGACCTGATGTAGTCTTGTTGACAGGCATGCCAGCGGAGGTGATGACCTCGAGAAGATGGGCGAACCGAGCAGCATGAGCAGCGTCGACTTCCGCACTCTGGAGGATGATTCCAGATTGGACCTGCATCAGGAGCGTGACGTCGTCGAAGTTGAGTTGAGCGATAGCCTCAGGTCCCATTCCAGATAATAAATGGTGAGCAACTGGGGTGACTAGGCCACCGTTCTCAATCATCGTCCACATCAGCTCCATGCTGGCTCGCGGCGGAAGGAAGATGCCACGCTTCATCATGAACTGACCCATAACCTCGATGGCCTCGTCGATGTGCTCGACGATCTCCATCTTTGCCTGAGATCCCGACTGTGTGTCGCGGATGCGATCATACATCTGACGACCTTGGCGGAGACCACGCTCCGCCTGACCGCTTCCGATGAGCGCAATGCTGTGCATGGCAGTGGGCTCAATGAAGTCGGGCTTGGTGGGCGAGAGCTCGAGCATCCTCCAGAAAATCTCGGCAGCCTCAATGTTTCCATTGCGGGTGTGCATGGCGCCCATAGCCATCGCTGGCCGGGCGAGATCACCCTCAGCGGGAAGAGCGTCGAAAGCCTCGCTAGCAATGTCCATGACATCGCGATCAGCAGCCTTGATGCAAATAGCAGCCATGGCGATGCGCTGTGCCTGAGGGCTCAAAGACTCACTGGCGTGAACAAATGCCTCCTTGAAGGAACCGTTGTTTAGCCATGTGGGAAGGAGTGCCTTCAGACCTACAATATCGCGGAGAGATGTAACGTCGTCAGCCTCGATGAGCGCGGCCTCAACCTTGCTCAGGAACTTCTGACCACCTTCCATACGATCGCACGTAGCGTAGGCCTTGATTAGAGCGGCGTACACGTCCTTGTCCTTTCGGACAACCTGGACGCTGCCGTTATCGTTGGCCACCGCGAGTGCCTTGTACTCGTCGAAGCACTCAACAGCACTTCTCAGATCGCCAGACTTGCCGAAGGCATGAATCATAGGAACGAACATGTCGCCAGCTGGTGTCACTTTACGCGACTCCATGTGCGAGTAGATTCGAACCATGTCCTCCACGCGCTCGCCCTCAGCACAGGCTGTGACAAGCAGACGGTACGTCTTTTCAGAGAACTTCTGACCAGCCTCGACCTTGATAGCGGCATCGAAGAGCTTGACGGCAACGCCGAGGGAGCCGTCTTCGGCAAGGATGGCGTAGTCGGTTTCATTTGACTGCAGCATGAACTTGCCTTCCTCCTCCAGACCACCGTAACGAAGACGCTTCTCCTCGTACACTTGGCTCATTGACACAACTTCCAGCGATCGCACGGAAAGAAGCTCGATGAGGGCTGTGTAAGTTGCTGTGTCGGGAGCAACGCGGCGACGAAGCATGTCCGAGTAGACATCGAGAGCCTTGGGAACAACCTGGTGTCTTGCGCGGGGGAGATTGATGGCTGCGGAAAGGAGGAAGTTGTAGGAGGTGGTAGATGGCTTGACTCCATCAAGAAGCATGCTCTCGAAGACAGCCGGAATCTCAGCATACTTGCGGTCCGCGGCGAGCTTCTCGAGCTGTGCGGTGTACTCCTCAATCTCATCGAAGGGGCTGGGAAGGAGCGATGACGGCGGCGTATAGCTCAAGCTCGCTGAGTTGGCGGAGTCGGAAATATTTGCAGGCGTCGTAGTCCTCTCCTGGATAGGTGATAGCTGTGTCTCCGCCTCTTTGATAGCCTCGTTCACGGCCTTGATCTTAGCCGCCTCTTGCGCGATCGCCTCGTCAACCTGGGCAAGTGCGATCTCCTCTGCCTGCTCATCGCCCACGGCCTTCTTAAAGTCTTCTACCTGACTCGTGCTGTATGCGCGATTGACACCAGCCCGGGCAGGAGTGGGCTCAGACGCCTCTTCAACCGCAACCTCCGCTGCCTTCGCCTCTGATGCGTCCTTCGATGCATGCTTCGGGTCGTACTCGATGAGCTTGCGGAACTGATACTGCGACCACTCCTTGTCTTCTGTCTTCTGTGTCTTCTGCCATGCTGTGTAGTAGGCGGCAAGTCCGGAATCCTGATGCTCGTGTGCGCGGGCGTTGTCGAGCGCCTTTATGGCGCTCGTGGTAGAGTTCGAGGCGAACGCATACTGCTGCTTGTGGCCCTTTCGGTACCGGTCGTGTTGGAGTGTGGCGAGAGGGTTGTTCTGGGAGACACCGGCGACTACGGATTGGGCGTAACCGTGGGTGAAGCCTTTCGCAAGACTCGTTCGCGCGAGGGAGAAGCTCTTAAAGACCATTTAGGAAATGGAGCAACCCTTCAGATGGGAAGGGCGAGACTAGAAAGGTCAGTACATGCAATTCAGACAAAGACGCCAAGGATGAGCGATTCGCGATTGTGTCTTGAGTCCGCTCGCGAGGGTTGCCAGTATTTTGGTGTCTAGGCAACAGGATATCGCTCGTGTGCACATTCCTCGAGGGCAACGCCGTTACAGGAACGCCATCAGGGATACGTACTGGTAACCTCAAGATCGCCCGGCGATGTTGCAGGTTCATCTAACGGTTGACCGCCAAACAAACGCGCTTCAAGGGGATTTTAAGGAGTGTGTGTTGGGTGGAGACCTGCGTAAAGCTCACTTGGCTTTACTGCAGAATCGTCTCGTGAAAGTCGATAGGGACGAATTAATTGGATGTAATTGAAGTAGCGAAAGCCAAAGGCTCCCTGAGGCCAGAAGAGAGGTATATCAGCCACGATGGCAAGGCGTTAGCGGGAGTCACTGCAAGAGTCGAAGATTCGAGCACTCAGATCGTACTCGTCATGGGAGGGTGAGAAAGGCCGACGCGACAACGCTAGTCTCCCTAACTTTTCTCGTGCATTAGTACGCTGTACCGCGTCCGGTCAAGCGGATTCTGTGGCTGAGCTCGAAACACTCAAACGTGGCCCGTGACGGGGAGACTTGGAGTCACTCCGGGCGAATAGGAATGCATGCCATCAGAGTCCCACCCAGGTATCGGTGGCGGCGTGTCTCTCTCACCGAGCCCGTCCACAAAAGCATCGAGAGCTCTGGGTGAGTCAGCGGCGACGAGAACGCAACGGCACCGCTGCGGCACTGCACGGCTGCACCCCGCCAACGCCTTGCACGCAAGGGGAAAGAACCCAGAAGGCAAGGCACCTGATGCGCAGAGTCCTTGACGCTGGGACCAGAATTCGCTGCGATCTGCCAGGCAGCAAGATTCGACACTTGTATTTGCAAAAGGAAAGCACGTGACGATACAAAACTGTTGTCGTGATGTTTTCGACTCGAAGCTGCAGATCGCAGTCCAGGGCTTGCTTGTCCAGCGGTGAGGACCTCAGCTGTAGCTCGCAGTCCTGGCTGGCCTCTGGCTGGCCGTATGGCTCGCTGCGCTGTAGCTCGACCCACAAAGCGCGGTGTGAGAGCTCTTGCTTGCAATTGCATCTTCGCTCGATCACCGACACCCCAATACCAACGGGATAATCAGACCCTCGTTCCGCACATCCCGCCTCGAATCACCGCCCGTTCACGTCCGTCCACGCCCCAGTATTTCCCTTCCCATGAGTGCGCAAAGTCTCGAGGCGCCGCCGTCACCAACCGCCGTCTCCTGCCCGGCAAAGGTGCTAGTTGCTGGCGGCTACCTGGTGCTCGACCGCAACTACACGGGGCTCGTGTTTGGGTTAGACGCGCGAATTCACTGCGTTGTCGAGCCGATCAAGAGCACGTCGGGCGTGTCCATCAGTGAGATTGTCGTGAAGAGCCCGCAGTTCCGTAATGCCATCTGGGAGTATGGGTACCGCGCGAAGGAGCAGGATGGCGGCATGACCGTGCATGCATTGAGCGTGTAAGTGATGTTTCGTGTGTCAATTGATCAATTGATGTTCGGGCATTGAAGATTCTCCTTCTTTGGTACCATGACGCTTGATTCGAGGTCAATCCTACACATTCCTGCCTAATCTGGCGATCACCCGCACCTTCCGTCCAATCACACGTGTTTCGTATACAAGAAGGCTGAGTTAGTCTCAAGTATCTGGGGTCTTGTGCTACAGTCGTCTTGCTGATGACTGATGGTGTTGGCAACTGAACCTGCTGTATGTCGCTGACTTACATGGACTGCTTCTTCTGGCGTCAATTTGAACTACGTGTCTCTGTTGTGTGCTCCAGCAAAAGAGCACCATACTTCCTTCTGTCCATTTCCTCCCTACCGTCGAGGTCCTATTACCGTTGCTTTCCTATTCGTCCTTCTTAAATCCTCGTCAAGACATCACCACCAACATCTTCTTGTATCAATACTGACCTACCACAGCGGCCACAATCAAGTACTCTCCAAGAACCCCTTCATCGAAACAGCCCTCACTTACGCCCTAACCTACATATGGACGCTCACACCCAACCGCATCATCTCTCCAGCCTCGATCCGCATCCTCGCCGACCAAGCCTACTATTCCAACCCAGGTAACATTTCCCCCATGTTTCCCTATCAAAACCCCTCACACTCAACAGGAACCCGGAAGTCCTCCTCGCGCTTCCTCGACTTCGCCGTCTCACTAAAAGACGCGCACAAAACTGGTCTCGGCAGCAGCGCGGCGCTGGTCACGTCCTTCACCGCGGCAGTCCTCTCGTTCTACCTGCCGCGCGAATTGTTCGACATCACCACCGAGCGCGGGCTAACGGTGCTGCACAACCTCGCACAAGCGAGCCACTCGCACGCGCAGGGCAAGGTTGGCAGCGGTTTCGACATCGCGAGCGCCGTGTACGGGAGCTGTCTGTACAAGCGGTTCTCGCCGTCCTTGCTCTCCTCTCTGCCTGCTCCGGGCGCACCCGAGTTCGGGACGAAGTTGAAAGACTTGGTGGAGGGCGACTGGGACACCGAGATCAAGAAGAGTCTGATCAAGATGCCGCGGGGTCTGAGGCTAGTAATGTGCGACGTAGACTGTGGCTCCGAGACGCCCGGTATGGTCAAGCAGGTCCTCAAATGGCGCGAGGACAACGCCACCGAGGCCGAGGGCATCTGGCAGCGTCTGCAGGGCGGCAACGAGGCGCTTGCAGCGGAGCTCACGCGCCTGGCTGAGGAAGGCGCGGAGGAACCGGATGGCGCGGGCCGGTACGCAAAGTTGAGCGTTATCATCGAGGAGAACCGCGTGGCAATTCGCGATATGGGGGAGAAGAGTGGTGTGCCCATTGAACCGCCTCAGCAGACTGCGCTGCTCGACTACTGTACTAAGATCGAGGGTGTTGTTGGGGGAGTTGTGCCGGGTGCTGGCGGATTTGATGCGATTGTGTTGTTGGTGGAGAATGATGAGGGCGTGCTGGAGGATCTGAAGAAGAAGTTGGGTGAGTATAAGCCTGAGGATACTGGCGCTGAGGGGCCGAAGATTGGAAGGGTAGGGACAGTGGATGTCAGAGAGGAGATGATTGGAGTCAAGAGAGAGGATTCAGGCTTGTACAAGGAGTGGACTACGTAGATCTGCGTCGAGGGGACCGCAAAGTACAGCTTTGCTGATTTAGCGAGTAAAAGACTGTGACTACAAGAGAAATGCTCCACGCGTTGTTGGTATCTGTGAGCACTAACGTCAAATGATGAGCGCAAAGAATAGATAGGCGTTAGACGTATATCCACAGATTGCTGAGACCGCAGGTGCGTGTACACTCGATCCAACCATCAACAAAGTCCAAGTATAGATCTTGTCTAAGCGACCATATATAGCTGCACATCACCGGTAGACTGGGCGGCGGGCTGCATAGTAATTGACCAAGGGAAGGCGCTGAGTGTGCTCTTAATTGCGATCAAGAATGGTATTTGCCGTTGAACGAAGCGTAAGCTACCACGGCTACAGGAGACTATCCTGCGTCTACGTAAACCAACAACTATCATCCGAGCCCTGCTCTAATCTGACCAGGGCACACCCGGGTATCATGTACCTGTAAGAAGCAAAAGGATCAATGCCTCATGATGATCCTTACTCATACACCGACTACCTATACCTCGATAAGAAGAGCGCCGCCTATGCAATCAGTCCCCATGCTCGGGACTTGCTTGAATGGAAATTGGACCCAAAACGCCGGAAATGCAATTGCTCAGCAGAGAAGATTGCCCATGCTATGGGGGACCTTCTCTGGTCGGACTATCTCATTCCTCTGAGAGCCAGATGAGCTAGGACGGCTGTTTGAAGAGAAAGGGTATCGAGCGAGCTCTTCGTGGATCTGCTCACTTGGTGTGCGATCCTTGACGGGCGTGAACATCTCGACCTCGGGGCGCACCGGTGAGTGGTTGTTGCGGCGGTCCGAATCTGAAAGCGGCTGCATGACGAGACCCGACTTGAACTTGGTGACTCTAGCGCCCTTGGGTGTCGATGGTGTCTCGCGCTTCGCTACTGTAATGACTTCAGTGACCTTCTTGACAGGAGCCGGCTGCGCCTTGGGCTTCGTGGAAGAGGCAGACAGAATTGGAACATCCTGCAGCTTTTTTGCTGGTTTGGCTGCAGGTTTTGTCGATGCTTTTGTGGTCTTGAACATGTTGTTGATCGCGGGCGTCTCCTTCGTGGCTTTCTTGGCCTTACTCTTCACTGCTGTCGCTTTCTTCGGTTGTGCCTGTGGCCTCTTTGCGGCGCCCTTGGTTGCCATGCTGCCAAGGAGATCCAGCTGCACACCTGATTTGCGCTTTGTGCCCTTCTTCGATGGTGTGCCAGGTTCCGACTTGAGTGCATTCTTGGGCAGCATGCGGGGACTTTGACCAGGTGTGAGCTGCCCTGCGTCTCGGAATACACCAGGCTTCTTGGGAGTGCCGACAACGACCTCGATCCTATTACTCTTGTTCGCCTTCACCAAATCCTCATCAGAAACCTCCTTGAACTCCATAGGGTCATCCCACTTTCGCATGGCTGCGTGCTTGGCAACTTCGTCGCAAGGACCGGTGACCACCAGATCCCAGGCATTCTGCAGATCAGCACCGAGGGGCTCCGGGTCGTTATTGATCCACACAGCAACACCGTCCTTCCTGTCGCGCACGATGTTGCACATCTCGCGAGCGATGCGACGGATTCCGGGGACCTTCAATGTGGTTCCAGCTACGATCACTGCGTCTGGTCGCATGCGCATGTCGGTGGCTGTGCACGAACCGATCGCCTCAGCGTCAGGATTCTCCTCGTTGTAGAGCACCATGCGTGGGCGCAGGCACCCAATTCCATGTGTACGTTTCTCCGCAGCCTGACGGACCGCGTCGATCTCTACGCAACTCTCACATGGCGGCGCAGTGGGTCCGTCGAATAGCGCGGCGTTGAAAGGGTATAGCTTGTGGCATTTCGAGCACACCATGTGATCAAGGCCTCCGTGCACCTGAATAGTCTTCGGCCATGGTCCCTTCTTTGGTAGAGGTGCCTCAGTCTTGAGCGGAGGCATCGAGGTGTCGATACCGTCGACGTTCTGGGTGTAAAGTCGCATGAGTCGGTTCTCCTGCGCCAATGTGGCGATAAGGTGGTGGAATGCTGTAGGCTGTGCATTCTTGGTCTCTGTAGACAGGCTGCGAACCATAGCGTGGAACGTGGCAGTGGATTGGTCATCCTGGTAGACAGACGCGTCGAACAGGTCCTTGCCAGAGGACTTGAGGCCATGCTCCTTCTTGAGCGAGTTGAAGAGACCAGTTGCAGAGCGGAAGTCGGGAATGCCTGCAGACACCGAGATACCAGCGCCAGCAATGACGACAATCTTGCGTTTCTTGTGCAGTACATTGAGCAGGCGCTGAAGCTGCGGTTTATCCTCATCGGTGACGTCTTGTGTCAGGTCCAGATAGTGTGTGGTCCGCCCATTGGCGTCTGTTGTGGGAGAGAGCTTCCTCCTCTTGGCTGGGCGCGGGTCCTCATCGCCGCTTGTAGGCGGCGACGGCATGTCCTCGGGTGCGGGGCTCGTCTTAGCCGAAGAACGTCGTGAGGAGGAGGGCGAAGGCAGCGATCGTACGCGGAGTCCTGGGGGCGGTGACGGGGAGCGTGTGAGGACGGTAAGCTCAGATTCGCAGTCGGAGGGAGGGTCGGTCAGCGGCGAGCTGGGCCCGCCGATGAAGTCTAAAGACGCCATTGTGAAGGGAAGGCGTCTTGTTTGTGTTTGTGGCAGGCGTGCAGGTGTTGGACGCGTTCGGAAGCGACGGTCGGGTGCCGTGCTGCAGAGGGAGCCGCGACGAACAACGCGAGCGCCTCAGGGATACCGCGGCAAATGCTGCAGATCTAGACACCACACAGAACGACAATAGTAGCGACAGAGTTGCGCATATAAGAACAACAGTTCTACAGCAGGTCGAGCGCCGGCGGCGGGGGTCGTGGTGCTGCGTGAGGGTGTGAAGAAGCGCTCAAGGCGAGGTGGATCGCTGCCGTCACCACTGGGCGTGGGCGAGGTACCGGGCGAACAGGGCTGCAAAGTCGCCGCGCGATCCTAAATCATAGCGATAGTTACGGATAGCGCGAAACTCGTAGGGTTGATGCGCGTAGACGCGCTGTCGCGGTGTGGCCTGTGGTTGGCGAGGGAATTGGGGTGGTTGGAGGTCGTCGTGCGATGAACGAAGACGGGACACTGAGGAACTCGGAATATGCCAAGCCAAGGAACAGCACTTGAGCACGATCCAAGAACCAAAACAAAGTGATTTAGACGGGTACGCTAGTATCTGTAGCGACTCGCTGCTTGCAGAGTCACGGCGGTCCAGAGAAGAGCGTCTGAGGTTTGAGTTGCGTTCACAGACTCGGGTCTTGGTTTGCAGCTACAATTCAACCACGACGCCATTCTTGACTTTGCTCCTCCCTTTGCTTCACATAAGAGAGCCATTGAAGGCGGCTGACATCGTCATCGACCCAACTTGGCAGGAGCGAGCAGGTGTGTCAGAGATTATTCGCAGATATTGGAACAATTCGCAAAGCCAAGACATTCACCCTCCGCGACTTGATGATGGGCCCACAAGTTGTGAAGTGAGAATTCTCGAGCGATTGTGTTGAAGCGTGAGTCTGGCGTGTGGAGTTCGCGAGACCTTCGTGATGCAGGTCTCCGAGTCGACGAGGCTGCGACCCACCATTGCGTTTCGCTTACGGGCCCTAGCGCGGACCCACCTGCGTCGAGTTCTCCAGCTCCGGGACTCGGCCTTCACCCAATCGCAGCCTTGGTACCTTTCTTATGTTCGTGATACCCGGCGATTCATCGTCACCAGTTGTTGCTTTGTCGATTCGGAGTTGAGGCATCGTTAGTTTGATTCCAGGCTTACTCTCGCGCACCACGCCGCCCGCTGCTTAGGCGCAACTTGCAAACATGGATCCAAACTACACCATGGATGTAGATGATCTATTTGGGGACTCTGAACATGTCAATCTTCAGAACATCACCACAGTACCACCAGTAAAAGGACTTGCGAGAAGAGTCGACGAGCTAGGCGCTAGTGGGTGCTGCCAGTACGTTCGCAACTCGCCCATGTACGAGAAGTATTGACCATGCAACAGGAAAATTACCTGGTCCAAGAATGGCTGTGTAGCCTACATCACCCCAGATGGTGCTGAAGTTCACCTCAAGGTTTTCTCGCGAGACGAGACGGGAAAATGGGACCTCGGCAAGGACGTGACTCTGGACATCCCACGCGGCCGCGAGCACTTTCCCTTTGTCCACCTGTCTTGGAGCCATCTCGGAAATGACCTCGTGGTTGTCGACGCTGCAGGCCGCGTGATGAATTTCTCTTGCGCGATGGCTTTGGACCGGATGCCGTACATCAAGGCCGAGCTAGCGCATCCAGAAGCAGAAGCTGACGGAGTAGTTGGCCTACACTGGCTGGCGATCTACCCCTACGAGCAGAAGGTGGCTCTTCTTTACATTCTCTCTGACATTCGCTAAGCTCTTCTAGAATCATATTGCTTGGTCGGCTGAAAGAGATGGAGAGAAGTGGAAATGGAACATTCGCTCACATGTGTTCCATGATGCCCATCATCCTATCCCAAGCAAAGCCTCCCTCGTATACCTGAAGAGACACGGAGAGCTCGTTCTGCGTTTTCAGCAGAATGACAATGCGTGGCAAGAGACCTCGACTCAGCTTGGAACGATGATTTCTACCCAGGAGTCCTTTACACATGCCGCCTTCGCATCTAATAACGGTAGGTGTTGTCGCAAACACAATATGTTCATCAGTCACTGAAATGATGTAGATGACACGCTTTTCATGGCAGCATACGACGACAAGCGACGACTGCAGCTCTACAGGATAGAGTTCGCGTGGCAGGTCCCACAAGAGAAACAAAGCCAGAATGCTGGACACTTTGACAAGCCTGGGATTCAGGTCTCGCTCGTCGCCATTGAAGAGAACTGTGGTCCTCTGCACATGATTAACGGCGACATCGACGGTGGTGCCGAAATGAAAGGCATTGCACCTGCCCAGCTGACGCATCTGAGCTTCCTGCCAGTCACACCCGACCAAAGCGATGGCTCGCTACCGACGATACAGGCCATCTACTGCAGACCGCCAAACCTCATCTCTATGGATCACATGCAGCCGCAAGAAACTCCACACAGTGTGATAGTCAAGTGGGAAGTGCAGCAGCTACAGCAGAATCAGCTACATCCCAGCCTCGATCAAGTGACTTCCAAGAAGAAAGCAATCGGCTCTGTCACCGCACGCACAGTTTTCAAACTGAGCAGAGTCGCAGACTACCCCTTGCACACAGTTGTCCTGTCCTGCATCCCTGTGTGGTATCACATGCTCTTCGCCTTCCATTACAGTGACGGCACGATCGAGTTCAGGAAGCGGTCAACAATGGAGATATTACACAATGACGGCAACACAGACACCGTCACATCCCTCTTCCAGGCAGGCTTTGCCATTCCCCATGGCGAGCCATCGCTGCACATGGCGCTCTCACCCAACTTCTGCATAGCGGCCTGCATGCAGCAAGACTCGACCATCAAGCTGCGCTCGCTGGAATACCAGCGTAACACCCTCCCCATCACCGACCCCGACCCACGCAATTCCGCCGCTCTCGCAGCTCTGATCCTCCAATCCGCATCCTCCGCAAACCAATACTTCTCCAGCGACGACATCTTCAGCATCATGCCCGCGCTCAGCCCCGCACTGACCCGCTCCTTCACAATCCTCCTCTTCGAGGCACTGCAAGTTAACATCGACTGCGGCACCGACGACATGAACAACAATTACCTGATGCTGCTAGGCCGGAGTCCGTTCTTCGTCAAGACCCTGTCCGCCATGAATCTGCTCGGCTTAAAGTCCACCAACACCGACCGCGACCTCAGCGCAAAGATGGCCTGGATAGTCCTGAACATCAAATACGTAACCCAGATCCTGACCTCGTTCACCCGGATGCACGGCCACATTGACAAAACACTGCTGCGACCCGAGGTCGTCCCGCAATTCATCGGCATATGTCGGTGGATCATGCACTTCATCGCGTATCTCGTGGACTCTTTGTTTACCCTCGGCCGCGAGGTCTCAGCGCTCAAAGAAGCAAACGAGGCACTCACCGCCGCCTCCCTCACCCTAATCTTCGAAAAACACAACAACCCCGCGGTGCTCCTCCTCCTCAGCGCCTTCCCGCGCCACATGATGAAGCTCTGGTCCCAGCCGCTGACGTGGGTAAAGCGGAGCGCAGAGCACTTCACCAACGCCGCGGGACCCGTACAGAGTCCGGAGGTGCGCAAACTGTACGCCCCGCTCGCGGCGGCGCTGTCAGAGATCCCATTTGACTGGCGCTGGTTCGAGCGGCTTGTGAGCGAGACGCACGAGTCCGCGCGAGCTGCGCTCAAAAAGTCCAATATGAGTGATAGCGCAAGGAACACAGTGGAGCGCGATATTCTCCTTGGTGTCTGCCCGGACGTGTACACTTCGCTCGCGACCTCCCTGCTCACAAGCAAGTTGTTCGATAGCAACACCCCGGGGGGCTGTCTAGCGGATCGCTTAGATCCGGGCCGTTTGTATTTCTTCGACACGACGTGGCTGGGCTTCACTTCCTCTTTGCGCGGCGCCGAGTGGCACGAGACGCACGTCGTAGACGTTTGCCAGAAGATGGTTATCCGGGGGCGAGGCACGGTCGAGCATCCTGTTACGAGTGCGACGCTGGGTCGGAAGAGGAGCGATAGCAGTGTCAGCGCGAATGAGAGGGAGAAGAAGAGACAGCTTAGACGCTGTGTCAGGTGTGGCAGCTATATGGAGGATGTTACGGTCAATCAGCCGGGGTATGCGCCGCATCATATTAATTGGCTGATGGGGATTGCGAAGCATTGCGTGTGTGGGAATAGCTGGATGCTGGCGCCGGAAAAGCCGAGGGCGAAGTGAGCGTTCAATGGGCATAAAGAATATTGCATCAGGGGAAGAGGTATGTAGGGTAGACATTTCTTCATTCTTCGTATCTTTTGGAGATGCTCGCTTTCATGTGACGCATAACTGGGGGTATTGTCCATGTCCATACCCAAGACGCCTCCAAATACACTACAATCCCTTACGACTTGGCGGCACCAGCCTTGAAGAGCACGATGTCACCGTCCTCGACGATGTAGTCCTTACCCTTGGTCATAATCTTACCCTGCGCCTTGACGGTGGCTTCGTCACCGTACTCCTTGAGAGTTTTGTAGTTGTAGACGATGCACTGGATGAAAGTCTTCTCGAAGTCACCGTGAATGACACCGGCAGCCTTGGGCGCCTTAGTGCCGTTGCGCAATGTCCATTGCCTGACCTCGTCGGTACCGGTTGTGAAGAAGCTACCAAGGTTGAGAGCCTTGCGCATGGTGACGATGACCTTGGGGAGCGCCGACTTGGTACCAAGGTTCTTGCACTCCTCAGCGGCCTCGGCGTCGGACATGACGGCCAGACGCTCCTCGAGCTGCACGGAGATGGGAATGACTGGGTCGCCGGTGGCATTTGTCTTGACCCACTCGGCAATCTTGGGCAGGTGCTTGTTCTTCTGACGGATGTAGTCCTTCTCGCTCAAGTTGACGAGGTAGACGACAGGCTTGGCCGAGAGGAGGAAGAGAGGGTTGATGGTCTCGACCTGATGATATGGTCAGCATGGTCCAGCAATGTGCTTTCCATATACAGAGTATTGGGTGTATGTCGATCAGATAAGGACTTCTTTTCAGAACGTTCCGGCGTTACGGGAACATCAAAGAGCTGGGATTATAGAGCAATCGCTCTTTGTCATCTTGTGACGGGGAAGGGTAGGGAAAGATGTACGTACCTCCTTAGGGCCCCAGTTGCCCTTGCGAACATCCTTTCCATCCTTCAGCATGGCGAGGACCTTCTCGACGCAGGCCTGCTCCTCCTTGAGCTTCTTCATCTCAAGGGACTGGCCACCACGTCTTGTCTGCTTGATAAGGTTCTCAAGAGCCTTCTCTGTGAACTCAATGTCCTTCAGACGGAGCTCCTCACTGATGATGTCCAAGTCACGGATGGGGTCAACGTCACCCTCGACGTGGATGATCTCAGCGTCGTCGAAGCAGCGCACAACCTGGAAGATGGCGTCGACAGCGCGAATGTGCGACAAGAAGGAGTTACCAAGACCCGCACCGGTCGAGGCACCGCGAGTCAGACCGGCGATATCGTAGACGGTCAAGTCGGCGGGCACCCTCGACTTGGGGTTGTACATCTTGCAGAGGTCATCGTAGCGCTCGTCGGGGACGAGCACACGAGCCTCCTCAGGATCGATGGTGGCGTAGGGGAAGTTGGCAGGGTTACCAAGCGAGCACTTGGTAATGGCCTGGAAGAGTGTGGATTTACCAACGTTGGCAAGGCC
Source organism: Didymella pomorum (assembly GCA_022225945.1). Classification (NCBI taxonomy): domain Eukaryota; kingdom Fungi; phylum Ascomycota; class Dothideomycetes; order Pleosporales; family Didymellaceae; genus Didymella; species Didymella pomorum. Next base: position 303,439 of record JAKJXN010000017.1, on the reverse strand, counting down.
GACCTGGCGTTCACTGTTAACATGTGAGATGACGTTGACAGCAGGACAGGGCTCTCACTCACGATACCGCTCTTCAGACTGTTGCCAGGCCTGCCGAGCAGGAGCTTCTCTTCAACGACGGCTTTCTTGGGAGGCATCTTCTTTTTCTTGGGCGCGCTCGCGTAGCTGCGGGAGCAGGAAGAGAGGATGAAAAATTTGTGAGGAGAGGGAGCAGAGAGGATGGGCGAGGAAAATTGGCGGGCGGTGCTTGCGGCCGGCCGGTAAACAGTGGGTATCAAAGAAGAGAAAAGAAAGGTGAAAGAAGTGGTGGGGGGTATGGTGTATGTAATGAGGGGCGGAGAGAGCTTTGCAGCCTCCTCTCCTCTGGTTCCTTACTTGGATTCGAGTTTGGTTGGTGGGCTTTGAAAATGTGCAGCTCGTTAACCGAATTTGTAGCAAGCGCGCACGGACGGGTTGCGTCTGCCAAGCTTGTTTGCGCTTGCGCCCAGAACAGCAAGAGCGATGAGCATGCGCGTTTGGTGGTGAGCGCGATGCCGACGTGGGCGGTGTCGTATGCTTGTGGCCCTTCACTCTCACACGACATCGATATCACCTGCGGGCTGGCCCCGCCTTTCCTACCGTAACCAGTCTTCCTCCCGTAGTGCTATTTCATCACAGACCTGCGCCGGTAGACCCTTTGGCGTCGAAGATACCCTGCTCGAGTAGCCGACGCGCATATCGATACCCCAGTTACACCACATCTTATCTGCAACATGTCCTCCACCACCCGACCCAAGCCTGCGCGCAAGACCTCCGGGCAGAATCACCGCAGTACGCTCTCGCTACAGAGGACCGAGATCATCATCAATGTCTACGATCTGCTGCCGCCAGGCAAGATCTCGACAGTGCTGTGGGCCATAGGCAGCTCGCTGCTGCACTCGGGCGTTGTCATCGGCGACAGGGAATATGCATACGGGGGCCACGACCGGCGGGGTCTGACCGGCGTGTACTGGACGAAGCCGGCGCAAGAGCCTCCCGGCGGGACCTTCAAGCAGTCGATCCTCCACGGCTTCTCGTTTCGCCCGGTAGAGGAACTCGATGCGATTATACACGAGGTATGGAGTTGTTCTTTCTAGAAGTAGCGAGAGACATGCTAATGCAGGCAGGCCTCCGAGGAATTCCAAGGCACCTCGTACAACCTCCTCACCAAGAACTGCAACCACTTCACATCCTACCTCTGCGAGAAGCTCACGGGGCGACCTGCGCCGGGCTGGATCAACCGCGCCGCCAGCATAGGCGTAGCTCTTCCATGCGTTGTGCCACGGGAATGGATCGCGCCACCGGATTATGATACTGCGGATGGAGAGCTCCTTGACGAGGACTTCGACGAAAGGACGTCCATGCTGCGACACGGCGAGCAGCCAGGCCGGTACCGCAGCGCTTCCGAGGAGGCGGAGCGGCAAGACGCGCGAGGTTCTGGCAGTAGTAGTCGAAGTGAGCAGAGAGGCGCAAGAGGGAATCATCGGTATCCGTCCCCAGAGCATGGCCCCCGGCTCGTCAACCTCAAGGAGACCGATAGCAGTGGCCATAAGATACCGGCAGCGGAAAGAGCGCCCCTTCCAAAGAATTTGATATGACTCGTCCTACACTTGCACTGATGCACAGTCGTTCCCATGCTCCTGATGATGCCGTATTGTACATGTGACCACGTCTGGTGTCGTTCCATCTCGTGCGCCTTCTCCCCAGCCAATTCTCCAGACGTCTAACCCAACCTCCTGGGCTTCTTGCTCCTCACACCTCCGAACTTCAGTCTTGTCGAATCAGACAGCTTGACAATCAGCGGCCTGATCTGCTTTCCTTCCGCGCCCAGAATGGCCTTGGTGACTGCTTCTCTCCCCGCGCCGAACCCTCGGTAGATGAGCTCGAGCTCCTTGATCTGTGGCAGCAGACCCTTGTCCTTGATTCTGCTCATGACAAAGGCTGCCAATTGGTATCCTGCGTCGTACGATCCGCGTCCAGCCTTCCTGAACCCTATGTTGCCGCACGATACCGAGATGAGGGCGTCGCGCTTCGGGTCTGCGAGTGTGATGTGCGTGTTGTGCTTGGTTGCGTAGATGTTGAGCTTGTGCTTCGTGTCGTCCTCCCATTCCTTGACGAAGCTGTTTTGATAGTCGCTCTGCGTTTGACCGGGTACCAAATTGGCGTATGCTTCGCCGCCCAGTTTGAAGTTCTTGTCGACATTGCTGAGAAGGCCTTCTAAGGGCTGTTCTTCTTTCTGCGGCCTGGCGAAGGCGCGCGCAGTCTGCGAAAACGGCCGCCGACACGATGCGCAGACCGTCGAGGTCAGAGGGCGGAAGGCGCGCAGGCCTATTCTGGTGTTGGCGGCCATGCTGGGTGTGCTGCTGCAGGAGTCGGCAATTGCAGGTGATGATGGAGGCCAAACTTCTTCCTCCGGATTCCATCGCGACCTCGGACTAAGTGCGCATGGGCCAGCAAAATCTCAAGGAAGAAGGCACACTCTCCGCATCTCATCCATCCACCGTCCTCTCTGACTCGATATTACTTGGACAGAAACCAATCCGGCTTCTGTCATCTCATCTTTCATACATCTGCCACCCAGGATGAGGCCGCACACCGCCACCACACTCGCCGCCAGGGCGCGAGGCAGCATACAACCAAGCACATACGGGCGCGCAGTCGCATACAGGCGGTTATCGACAGCACCACTGGCATCGCGCTCATCAGCGGCGCAACCGTCTGATGCATCACACCTTCAATTCTTGCGCAGCAACTTCTTGCCGCAGGACGTTCTCTTCCGCGCCGCAGCTGCAAATGCACGCCACTTTTCTTCCCAGTCCGCGCTCTACCAGCAGGCACAGAAGCAGAAGCCCGTGAAGGACGACGCAGCCAAGTCTGAAGCCGAGAAGGACGAAGCAGCCAAGTCTGAAGCCGAGAAGGAGAAGACAGCCGAAAAGCTCTACGAAGAGGAGAAGGCAAAGTCGAAGCAGGAGGGCCAAGAGGAGGCTGGCGAGCAGAAAGAGGGCGAAGAAGGCCAGAAGAAAGAGAAGAAGGACGACAAGCCCCCACCACCTCCTCACGGCGACAAGACACCATGGCAGGTCTTCACAGAGACGCTCCAGCAGGAGTTCCAGGCCTCGAAAGAGTGGAACGAGGGCACAAAGCAGCTCTCTGGCCAGGTCCACGATTTCACAAACGACCCCCGTGTTCAGAGGGCAAGGGAAGCCTCTGAGGCTGCGAAGACGAAGACTGCGCAAGCATTGAAGGCCACAGCATCAGCTGTCGGTCAGGGTGCTGCCTGGACATGGGACACAATGCCTGTCAAGGGCGTGCGCGCTGCTGCCAGGGTCACTGGTACTGGTCTTGATTACGCTACGCGTCCAGTGCGCCAGACCAAGGCCTTCCAAGCCGTGAAGGATACCATCGATGACGGCAGCTCCTCGCGCTACGGAGGCTGGGTTGAGAAAGAGGAGCGCAGGAAGCGAAGGGAGTTGCGCGAGCTGAACGAGCTCCAGCGAACTGGTGGCAAGCCGATCGGTCCCATGGAAGAGGATCCTGAGTAAGCCAAATTAATGGGCATGCGCATTTTCGATACTGACAACGTCACAGTGCCGGCACGAACGTCACCCTGCACAAGGACGCCAAGTACAAGGAAGTCTGGAGAGAGTGGAAGGACAACTCCAAGATTGCCCAGGGCTTCTTCAGCATGAAGCAGGTCTACGGCGAGTCGGACAACGCCATCATCTCGACTGCCCGCAGCATCACCGACCGCATCACCGGTTTCTTCGCCGAAAACGAAACCGCCATGGTCATCAAGAAGTTCCGCGAGATGGATCCCAACTTCCAGATGGAGCCCTTCCTGACCGAAATGCGCGAATACATCCTCCCTGAAGTTCTCGACGCCTATGTCAAGGGCGACATCGAAGTCCTTAAGCAGTGGCTCTCCGCAGCGCAGTACTCTGTCTACGCTGCACTGATGCAGCAGTACAAGACGGCCGGCCTGAAGTCCGACGGCAAGATCGTCGACATCCGTGGTGTCGATGTGCTGAACGCGAAGCTCCTCGAGCCCGGCGAGATCCCCGTTTTCATCCTTACCGCGCGCACACAGGAGGTCCACGTCTACCGCAATGCGAAATCCGGCGAGCTCGCCTCTGGCATGGACGACAAGGTGCAACAAGTCACATACGCGATCGGTGTCACCAGGATACCAGAGGACGTCAACAACCCGGAGACAAGAGGCTGGCGCCTCATCGAGCTCCAGAAGAGCGCCCGCGACTACTACTGATCGACTCGCCCACGCATTTGCTTTTCCCGCACGTTGTACTACCATATGTTTGTTGCATTGTCCCCGCGCGTTGGCGCTTTCACGGAGCTGAGGCATTTCTGGCGTCTAAAAGGGCGAGACTCGATGTTTTCCACCACTCTGTCTTATTACGCCTCCTTTTCAGGGTCATGGAAGTGGGCCGAATGCTCGTGGGCAGCGTTCGGCATGATGATACTTCGCTTCCCCGCTCTGTACGCATACTTGTATAATATTTGATGAGACGATATGGTGGATGGGATGATGCGCCTGAGTGTGTATAAGATAGGACTAGATTGTACGCAATCTGAATGAGAGGAAACTACGATACTGTGTTCTACACCTGTTAGGAAGCTGTGGTGCGCTCACTTGCAATCGCCTGATTTCATCCAGAGGCGCTCCTTCCCCTTCGCAACCACCTTCCAGGAATCTAGAGCCAAGACGCGCCCCGCAAACAGTTCGATCTGCCTCCGTCTAGCCTAGCACACTCTTCACTCCTTCACTTCCGAGCCCGCCCCTTGCCTCTCATCTATCCATCTCTTCTTTCATATGCGGTCGCAAAGATGCTGTAAAGATGCTGTAAACTGACCCTAGTGGCCTTCGCGGTCGCTTGCAACATCATGAAGGTAATGGACTGTGATCAGGCTGTCATGTGTATTCAATGTGCAAGTGTATATCTCTGCAGCTCTTTCGACGTTTCCACACATGCTGACCCATTGGGATCCTTCCGGGTCATGCGTATTCACCAGCGATCGCCGACTGCATCTGCTTCTCACCTCCTCCGTTGCCCAAACTCTCGTCGCGGTGTCCCATACTTGACCACTAGAAGTTTCCGCCGCCCATGGTTGGTATATCATACCATGTCCAGTTACCCTCCCTTTCGAAGCAGGGCACACGATGGAAGGCGCATCCGCGAGGCCTGCTGAACCTTTCGATATCAGAGAATTGCTCCTTCGCACGTCTCATGACTTCCTTGCTCGATCCTACATCCGGCCCCGTCGGAGTGGCGTCGTCTGTCTTTTGATACTTGCGGTTCCGTTGAAGATACACATAACCATTCTCCAGTCGCGCTTTCCAGGTGCTCAACGAGATGAAGCTCGATACGAAGGCCGCGAAGTACCATCGAGAGCCATTGCAGCTTGGAGTCAGTCTCGAAAGCGCTGACATTCGACACTGGCAAAACAAGCTTCTTGTCGCAGTCTGATCCGGTTTAGGTCTCCAGGGCGGTACTCAGCATACGGAACACGACACACATGGCTAAGTCAGACCATCTACCGGTCTGATAACGCGGATGCTCCCTCAGACAGCGTGAGATGTTAATGAAGTGCTTCTTGGTACTGGCGTTGTAATGCTTCGCTTTTTCATGCTCTACGGCTTCCATGTCATACCCGCTCACCATCCACAGTACTCATGCAGTGTATTCCTCACGATGGTACGGAATGACAATGTTGATACGGCGGACCGGATCGAGTCTTCCTTTGCCTTCGAGCAAGGTGAGGTATGTCGTGGTGTCCTTGTCAACGTCGAAAGAATTGATTGAGTAAAACATAGGCAGACTCTCCTCCCTCAGCTTCTTGCTGGCGCGGGTAAGGTGCGTAAGCTGGAAGGTAGCGTCATGGGCAATCTCATTGCAATCGTGGAAGTTGGCATCCTTACGACAGAAGCAGTTATCGCAGGATTGAGGTCGGATCGCTCTGTCGCTCTTGAGAACGTACCCGTACATGGAATTGCGCACCTCGCGAGGGAGCTTCATGAAGACTTGAAGTCGAAATCAGCTGTCATGGTTGAGGCCGACGTTGCGTGGGGTTGGACCGGACGATCCATGCTTCACCACTTCAAGATATTGCTATGTATCTCAGGACCGAGTCCGATCCATTTCCACCACCATGAGATCATGTAGCAGGAGCCCTGCTGATTGGCGTGGCTGCCTACACCGACCCGGCTCTTACGTTGCAGAAAAGGCCGGATCAACAACAGGAACTTTTGGTAGCCAACACAGCCTCCACCCTATTCTGAGTAATACTTGCATAGGTACTGACTACCTCCGATATGTCTTCACGTTGTGGCTTCTGTCCGACGTTCTCTGTATGCGCAAGCCCGGTTCGCAGACCTTTCGCACTCAAACATGGTTCTCACAAGGCCTACCGCCTTCTCCTCGTATTATTCAGTACGAGGGGATATGTAACACACTATTATACCCTGATATTTCCTCCAACACGGTCAACTCCACACAACTGACGCTAACGCAATTACAAAATGTGTCTTCCATGCAAGCTTCGCGAGTCTGGTAGAACGTGGAGATCAGAAACCAACAACAACAGGATATCCCAGCACGTCCCCTGCGAGCGTGAAAGGAGTAAAGGCGTATGGAAGAGCTAATGGGTCGAGAAGAACATAGACTTCAGAAAGAGCAGAGACCTCAAGATGAGTATGAACGTCAAGAAGAGCAACGTCAAGACGACCAGAGGCGCGAGCTGGAGGCGAGGCTCCGGCCAAGAGGAAAGGCGTCGCGTGGAGGGAGAGCGTTGCAAGGCCTTTCGCGTGAGGTAAGTGGAAATTATACAGGATAGAGAGCTAAGGCGTCAAGAAGACCAGAGACTTCAAAGAGAGCAAAGGCGTCGTGAGGCTTTATGGAATACGGTTATTACACGAGCAAATGCTACGTGTCCGCACTTCCTTACATCTGATTCTTCCTGTCGGGTGCAATTTTGGCGCGAGGTTTCACTGTCTATGTACGATAGCAGTAGCCCTCACCGTAGCCTCTATTGTTATCTTTGCGTAGCCAGTGAAACTGCAAGTTAGAGGTGACCGAATCTCTCAGGCGCTGTGTGATAGGACATCATTGGAAGATTTCAGACTCACTTGGTTTACTTGCCATTCGACCTCGCAACCGCTCACTGACTTTGACCTAGCACCTCCAACTCAAGGCAAGCGAGCGAAACTTCCGGACACCTCAAACACGGTCAGTCGATTCTGCGAGACGTTACAAACTCAAACTGAGACAATGACGAGCGCCCTCAGCACATAAATAAGCCCGTTGTCATAGTTTGAGTTGCTGTATCGAGAGGAGCAATCAAGGGAAGTTGAGTCCCATCTACTTCGGATCAGAGACGTGACAATGCAGTACTAAGTTGTGTTCTTGTTGACCCTGCAACAATGATATCTGGCCGTGTGAGGCGTGGAGCTTTATGATTGACCCAAATGCCTCAGGTGCCGATGATGCAAATGTCTTGAAGACATTGAGCGCGGGACTTTGCGTGGAGAAGGATCCAGCGTCTGTCGATATTCGCGAGACTCATTCAGCCCCGCCGGCTTCGCATTAGCATTCGCACGCTCGGTCGAGTAAATGCTTGCTTGAGAAGAATCACACGTTCCTGCAGAACAGCATGTAGATAACGGCAACTATAACAAGTATGCGGTGTATTTGATTTGTCAAAAGAGAAGCATCATGGATGTACCTCGGTGGGTCAAAGCTTTTCATGACCTCATCTCAAGCTCAAGCTCCAGATCCACCTCACGCCTCGACCTCACTCTTCCACCACGCCATAGCAGTCCAATCGCACGCCTCTCATCATGGTACTGCAAGACATCGAAAACCAAGCTCCAGACAGCTTCACTGACCCGCCCAACCCCTCCGACAACGATCCCTATGCATCAACCTCTCCATCGCTTGCAAGCGGCGAGCGCTTCGACGCCTCCAACATGCCGTCACCAATCCCCGTAATCGGGCCCTTCATAGGCTTCTCCTCACGCGCGCTGCGCTTCAAAGCCGAAACGACGCTGAGCTTCGCCGAAAAGAAACTCGGTCGGACCTTGCATCCCGAGGAGGCGCAGGCACTCGCGTACCACATCTACAAGCTGGAGAAGAGCAAGAGCTACTACGCGGCCACGGGCGCCGCCGCAGGCGTATACCGGTGGTATGCGACGCGCGCGACGTACCAGTATCCGTTCTACACGCCGAAGCTGGAGTCCATCGACCACAACAAGTTTGGGCCTATCAAGGGTCCCGCGGCGAATCTGGCGCGCCAGACGTGGCGGTTTGGATTGTATGCGCTGGTTGCAGGGCAGATGGGGAATATCATCGGGCAGCTTATTGCGCAGCCGATTGCGGCGTATGAGACGAGTGTGGATCCGAAGCTTGAGGAGTTTGGACGGGAGATCAAGGCTGCGAGTGCGAGAGATGAGAAGGGGAATACTGAGCGCGCGAGGATGATTGAGGAGAGGAGGAAGGAGTTCGATGCTAGGCGCAGGCAGGAGGGCAGGGGCGGGATGACGCCACCTTATGGTGCGCGCGCTGAGAAAACAATTGCAGGGGACGACGACAATATGAGCCCGACCTCCGGCAACGAACCGTGGGGTTCTCAGTCGCAGAGTTGGGGCGAATTTGCGAGCGAGGAGCAGCCGAAGCCACAGCCTGAGCGCGCGCCACGGTCGAACGATGTGCAATCGAGGTCGAGAAGACAGCCGCCGTATCAGTCATCCCAACCTCCACCACAGACAAACTCGAGTCCGTTCGACGACGACGCAAGTCCAACAGGCGGCCTCTTCCACTCGGAAACCACCGCCAGTCCCGCATCCCGCCCTGGCGAGTCGTCCTGGGACCGCTTGCGGCGTGGAGCGAGCAGCGGCGGTGTAGGTGCATCGCAAGGCTCACAGCAAGATCGCATCCAGCGCTTCGCGTCGTCGCGGCAGAGTGGCAGCGGAGCTTCGGGATCAACTGTGGGCGACGATTTTACGTTTGCGGAAGGCAAGGAGACGCGAGATGTTGAGCGGGAGCGTCGGGAAGGGGAATTCAATGAGGGAGGGTCGAGGAAGTGGTAGATCTATACGTCTCTCGAGAGGTTAGCTCAATCGGCGAAAAAGCAGTGAAGAGTTATAATCTATCATTGACGCCTGCCTTTGTGCGGCTCGATATGTCGCTGAGGAACCAGCAATACTTATACAGAAAGGGAAAAATGTCAGATGCCCCCTGAAATGCTCGAGAAGAAGAAACGCCCTTTGAACGCCACGCCCTTCTCTTTGGCCCGCACTCTACCACATGCAACCAACGCCCGCAAAGGAACGGTCCGCTCCACGACGAGTAATCCTAATGCCAGAGTGACAGGATGGAGCCAGACAATGGCCATAACTCAGCGCCGTCTCTGACCTTTCGCTCGGTGGAAGAAGGTGTCCGTATATGGCGCTCTCGGGATAGGGCGTCCGTAACATAACCACCTTGCCCAGGCCTCTGAAATCTCTGGGAGCGGAGCGTAAGCCGATTGAAACGCCTATAAAATGACGCAACGACAACCAGCCGTGGGCTCCTCGCCATCGTCTCTTGTCTTTGCGCTTTTCCCTGTCTTCGCGTTCTCTTCATCGTCAACGACTTCCTGGGGCTTGACGGTCATGTGCACCACGTTCGGCTCATCTGTGTTGAAACGGCAGTCTGTGACATGTTAGCCAAAACGCACCACGGGCGTAGAAATATTTCTGACCTTTCAAAGCGGAATTGTCATCCAGTATTCTACCAAAGTTGATAAGCCGGATCGAACTTGGGGAGGTCGGCCTTGGTTCCCATTCTGCCAAATCAGGTTAGCGATACTGTTCGGGAGGGGGCGTGGCTGTGTGCATATGTAGATGCCAACCAGTGCCGCCAGAACGGATCATCTGGTCTTGTGCCATTGCGCAGTCCATAGTGTGATTGCTGGCAGGGGCTGGAGATACGGCTGCGCGGAGCTCGGAAAGCACGGAGATGTGGAGAAACAGTCGGCCAATGGATCTCCTGGACATACCTTCTCGCCAGTCTCGCCATATTAACTCCTTCAAATTGTATACACTGAGGTTGTACGGGTTCATCTCGTCCACCTGCATATTGCGCTTCTTCAGGTACTTCTCGTCAATCTTGTACGGATGCCTGGCGCCGGTGGTGAGGAGGAGCATTATGACTAATGTCGGTCCATTGCTGTTGTCAGGCCTCGCTGCTGGGCCATCTGTAGAGGGCCCCAGTGCTGCTTCAGTTTCCGTGCGGTTCAGCTCGTTGCGAGCGGGGGTTGCGGTCGACGACGACGCGGCCGGCTGTGCGCTTTCTGACGGGTTGATCTCGCCAATGTTTGTGAACTCTACTGGGGCGATCTGGGGTGCTCCGGAAGCGGTCGCAGTCGAGGTCGTGGGTGCAGGTGCGCCGGTGGGCGATTGGAGCGTCTCCATCTCTACGGCGCTCGAGGACAGTGCGTCGTGGGCGGGCGAGGTTTGCGGGGCGGATGCATTCGCCTGGGGGATATTCTGCGCAGTCGTCGACGGCTGGTCCAGTGAAGGAGTCGTCATGGTCGGCCCAAATGACCCTGCTTTGCGCAACGTAATCGGAGATAAGGATGGCAAGACCACGCCAAGCGAGCGAGGGGTGGCGAGGCGGCGGGTGGTGATGTATACGACGTGCGAGGGTGTGTATTACTGCTGCAGCGAGCGTGGAGGAGGCGCGGCGGTATTGCAGGTGCGAAGCTGAGCAACGAGCGACGGATGGAGGAAAGGTGCAGTCGCCCGTGCTCGCGGGCAGTCGCCGCTCCCTCCGCAATCCAGAAAACGGCAAGAGCGATCCGCTGGCTCCACTCTGCCTACCCCAAGGTACGGTTCACAGGCCCGTAGCCGAGGAACTATGCTGCTCCAGATCTGACAGACTGCTGCCACACCTGAACGACATCATCGCTGGCTCCATGAATGCAAATATGCCCTGGATGGCTCGGCCTCGAGTTTGCCCGGTGGCTATGCGCATGCAATGGCCCTATCCTGGCCTTTCGATGAAGCCCCTGCATACGCCCCTGCAATCCATTCAACCACTGTAGAGCACGGTTGCACATGCATCGTTAGCATTCACTGTTGCCGTTCTTGGGTGTCGTGTATGGCCAACCTTGACCTCCATAGCAACGGGGCAGTTTGAGACAATGGGCGATGAGACATGTGTCTGGTCATCTTGACACCCTCATTAGTCGCTCAGATTGACATGTGACAGCTTCACGGTTTTGACATCATATATCTCCACGCGCGTCCAACGATCTCTAGGCACGTCTTGAAGCTGCGAATGCTCGCCTCTCCAGCGTCGGAGTAAGCAGAGGTCATGGAGAATAATAATGGTTCAAGTCTCCTCATCAATCGGCAGCATGCAGAATAGAAACGTCTTATCTATCCTTTGTCATTGCAATCGTTCGTTCGTTCCAGCAGTATGTCTAGTTCCGTAACGTGCTTGTCCCTAAACGCTTGTCGTAAAGATCGCTCAATCAGAGCAAGGTCCTGTGCAAGCATTGCCAGCTCAACACACTAATGCTCATACCTATCACGGTTCACAAGCAGCCCACGCGCCTCTACCAGTTCATCTTCATCTTGTGCTCGATTTCCGTGTGGAAGTCGGGAACCTGGCGAAGCTCAGAGCCTGTAATAACCTCGTTAGCCAACCCGCAAAACACCAACCGCAACACCACGATAACGCTCTCATCAGAGCCCTCGTCAGAGCAAACTCACCTGTGAACACATCCTCCCATCCAATCTCGCAGTCCCGTCCCTCGAGAATATCCTTGTGCACTCCGCTGGAGCCACCAAGCGCAGCCGGCCGCCACTCGCCCGCAGACGCAATCTTGAGCTCCATGCCCCTCCTCACCGGCTCCGCGATACCGAACTGTCGCCTTAGCATCTCCATCTTCATGCGGTCCTGTGTTTCGCGCCACTGTACGAGACGAGCCTCGAGGGGATGTGCGGACTGCAGCTCGACTGACTTTGTCGATGAAGGTGCGGTCGAGGTTTGTGCAAGGCGAGAACGGAGGTTGTCGTGAACACCGGGGGCAGAGGGCGCCGAGGTCTCGAGCTGGGTGGAGGTGGCGTGTGCCTTTGGAGGGACGAAACGGAGAGCCTGCGTGAGTTTGTCAGTGGGGTGTTCGAAGACGTAGCTATAGCTATGTGGCTGTGCCACCATACCATGCTGATTTGCGGTGCGGTTGGTCGATTTGTGTTGATGAGGAGTTCAAGTGCAAGTGGAATGCTTTGCTTCAGAAAAAGGCTATGTCTCTCCGGCGGATGGCGGTGGTGATGTTCGGAAGTGAGATGTTCAACTTGGAGGTGGTGAAGCTCTAGGCTGTTAGGTGACGCGCCTCAACTAGTGCGGCTCCGCCAAGCGTTGCGGAGCTCCACGATCAGGGATGCACTCAGATAAAGCAACAAAGATGAATTTCACCTGAGCCTTCTATTCGTGATTCTAAGATCCGGACTGTCTAGTGTTTCGTGACGAGGGAACTACAGCCCAATGATGCTGCTGTACGGCTGGTCCCATACGTAGCAAGCGACCAGCATGCTCCCAACGCTTATCGTAGCTGCCATGATGATGTTGACGGCATTGTTGTCAAGCAAATCGCTGCCCACTTCCACCCTGCGACTTTCATGCTGCCCGTCAGTAACAGCAGTGTCGTCCGCTCCTGCCTTTTGCATGGTCCTCGCGGCCAGCGCAGGGCCGTCGAGATCAAGAGCGCTGCTCTTCGCGACAGCATCTTTGCCTTGCTCGTTATTGATAACCTTACTCCTCAACTCGGCCTTCTTCTTCAGATGCAGCGGCCCTATGCTGTGGACAAGCACCTTCTTGCCACCCTCACCCTCGACGATCCTGCCGGACTTTACGTCCACGACACTGGCTTGGAGAAGCGCACCTAGCAGCGAGTCTAGAAGCGTGCCAGCGATACCAGCGAACGTGATGCCGATCGTCATCCTCATTGTCTCCTGCGAGTTCCACTCTCGGCAGAAAGGCAGCATGAACCACGCCACCAAAGACATTGCGAGCGAACCGTACATGCCCGCCGCGAGTCCCGTGGTAGTCACACCGCCGTTTGTGCCTGGAGGAACGGTGCGCCACGGCGCGGTGATGAGGAAAGGCTTCGTCTTGGAGAGGATGCCAAGTTCGGATGAGAAAGTGTCGGCGGCTACGGCGGCGTAATTGCTACAGTTTGTCAGTGCCGCAGTAGAGCTGTGATGGAGCTATGCTCACGCGATGATGCCCACGACCAGGACATCGCTCTTCTTCTTAAAGCATGTGCCGCTACCCTCGAGTCTACCCTCCTTCTGCAATTGCCAGTAGTGCAGCAGAATCAACACTGAGGCGACGCCCGAGTTGGCAATGACTTGTACATGATTGCGTGGTCCTTCGCCTCCGGAAGCACCGGTGGCAGACTGCGTGAGCTTGGCTTTTACATCGTGTTTGACCTGCGGCTGTTAGTCATGGAGTCGCGCAACCATTGTATCCTTCGCACCTTCGTGACCGTAGTGCCAGCAAGGAAGAATGCTGCCAGCAAGATGAAGAAAGCTCCCCACGGATGTATCGCGTGCACAACTGCTGTCGCGAAAGCGGTCGCAATGCCCACAGGCGTCAAAGATTTATGGGACCAGGCACGATAAACGAGCGCGGCTATCAGCGGCGCTGCAATTTCAGGCCTCATGGCGATGCGGGGATGCTGTTCCGGAGCTCTCGGTGGTGTTGAAACTCGTGGGGTCGAGGTTGACGTCAAGGGTGTGAGGTCGACTGAACGCTCATCTGTCAACAACGTCGCCTAGCCCTTGGCATCAACCTCACCCGAATCCTTCAGGCCTCTTTTGGGACCTGTCTGTAGCCTAAGTGTGAAGAAGGCAACATACTGCTGCCTCAGTCGCTGCGACTGCGCCTTCCAGCGGTGTCTTTGGTTACAACGGCAGCCCCTCAAGAGCTAGCCTCAACTTCCAGAACTGCGACAAAGCGAGCAGAGTTTTCGTATGTCAATGTTTCTACAGGCATCATCAGGGCCGCCAGCTCGAAGTCGAGTAACCCAGAAGACGTGAGATCCATGTGACAGTAAGCACCGACCCAGCCACGATCGCATTCTGCACACGAGACGCGCAGGTCTACCCGCTGTCACTCAGACCCCAACGATGGGATCAGTACCCTGTGATAGGAGTCATGAACAAGCCAAGCGATGCTTGTCAATGCTTGTCGTGCTTGGATCTATCTGCCTCAGGCGTTCCGCGTTCCATAAGAACCACAGGAGCCAGCCACCGAGTGTCGCGTAACTATACTCAGGGCGGCAGAGATTGACGACGCTGGAAGCCCGAGACAGCGCGGCACATACTGCAGCCTCGAGCAATACGAAGATCGATTCTCAACAGAGATGATGATAGCCGGGGGAAGCAGTCGTTCAAACTCACCGGTGTCGACAGTGTCACCAACACCCATCGAAGCGAAAGCCACTGCACTCCAGCATCCGATGATGCGTGTTGCGATTGGTCCGTCGCAGAGAGCTCTCAAACAGGTAAGGTGTGTGTTGTTGCGATTGGCTCGCAACATGGCTCGATTAGGTATAGTGACAGTTGACCTGCACAGCCATACCTTTGATGAAGCACGGATGGTGAAGTGGGCTTACCATGCATATGTCAAGGGACATGAGCGACGGTATTGGTCGAACCTGCTTTGAAGTTTGGTTCTGGTATATCTCAGGCATGCCAAAGCCTCAATTTCGTATCTCCACCCACACTAACCTTTAACGACCAGCTTCGCGGACATGCGGTGTCGATATAAGATGTGTTGCGCTCCTCGCCGTACTTGTGAGCCACATCCAAACTCTCTTGATTCTGACAATCCTTACTAAAGAACCCATTGTGTATCGACATCGTCTGGATCTTGACTGAAGAACACATGGCTATCTGGCTGTTTCGAAAGGCACGTGGTGCCATTCGGGAGCATCAAGCAAAGAAAGCAATACCCACTACCGAAGACTCACATCTTGTGCCAGAAGCTTCATTATCACAAGGCCAGCACAGGAGACACGACAGCGACAATGGCATCGAGCTCAACTCCCCACGAGCAAGCCACAGCGTGGACCGCTCAAAAGAGAATGCACAAGCGAGAGCGGAGGCCCGTCAGCGCAACATTCAGCAACGGAAGCTTCTCCTGGGACTTGCCCTGCCAAACTTTCTAGCCGCCGTCGATGTGACGATCGTTGCGCCGGCGATCCCGCTCATCTCATCAGACTTCAGTTCGTCCTCTTCCCTTCCTCCTAACCAACTTCCACTGATTACCGCCAGACCGCCTGTCGGGCAGCTTTAACTGGATTGTCGCCGATTACACTCTGACGTTTACGACTTTCGTCCCCGTCTCGGGCCAGTTCGCCGAGGCCTTCGGACGCCATTCCACGCTCCACTTCCAGATGTTTTGGATCATGATTGGGAGTGCTTTGTGCGCAGGTGCTCAGTCGTGGGGTATGCTGCTTGTGGGCAGAGCACTGCAAGGTTTGGGTGCTGCTGGCATCATGAATCTGTCGAGGATTATCCTCTCGGACAACGGAGCGACGCTGGCGCAGATCTCGAGGAATAACTCCACGCTGTCGCTGATCAGCGGTATCAGGTAAGTCGGATCGAATTGCAGCGACCAACGAGTACTGACGAGGGATTAGTTACGGCGTAGGCCCGGTTGTAGGCGGTTACCTCGCAGACGCAAGCTGGCGATACTGTTTCGTCCTCCCTGTCGGCCTCGCCGTTCTTTCCCACGTTCTCATCGTCCTCCTCATGCGCAAAGAACTCGTTAAGGGCAACGCCGCCCGCGCAGCAGGCAGTGCCAACTCACGCAGAACGAACTATCTCATAGGGCTCCTGAGCATCGATTGGCTCGGCATGATGCTCTTCATCTTCGGCATTGGCCTGATCATTCTCGCAGTGCAGTGGGGCGGCACACAGTACGCCTGGTCCTCCGCCGCAACCGTCGCCCCCTTGACTGTCGGCGGCCTTCTGGTCATCGCCTTCTTCGCCCACGAATATCTTCTTTGTCCCGGACGCTTCACAGCTCGGGTCCTACCTCGCCAGATTCCGATGATTCCCTCAACCCTGTTCCGCAAGAAAGACACCGTCCTCCTCATGATCATCAACTTCTCGGCAGGCATCTCGCTCGTCAGTGCATTCTACTTTATTTCGTACTACTGGCAGCTCGCCGAGGGGTACTCGTCCTCGAAAGCTGGTGTCCAGCTGCTGTACTACACGCCTGGCCTGGGCGTCGGCGTGTACGTCGCGATGTACCTGTGCAACGTGCGCCCTGCGCAGACATTCTTCCCGCTCTTCGTCGGCTCGATTGTGGAGGGCGTGGGTCTGGCGGTGCTAACGTACGCTGTGTCGATACGTCACGGAACGCTGGTCAGTGTCTTTCTTGCCATTTCCGGCGCGGGCACGGGGCTGAGGTTCATGCCGGTTGTGCTGCACGCTGCGGGTATCTGGTCCACGCGTGTTCCTGCGATGCAGTCGGTTTTGTCCTTCATGTTGCCTCTTGGCGAGACGATTGGTATCTCGATGATGGGCGCGGTTTTCACGAATAAGCTTAGTCACAGCACGGCCGCGATTCCTGGGTTCAGTGGAGCTGGCAATCTTGCCACGCTCGATGGCTTGTCGGGACCTGTTAAGGACGCTGTGCAGAATGCTGCTGCGAAGTCAGTCATGTGGGCATTGATCACCGTCTTGCCCTTCGTTGGTCTTTCGATCATTGCGTCGGCTTTCCTTGGTAACGTCTGGATCGGAAAGGTCGCGCAAGAGGAAGGGAAAGGGAAGAGCGCGCAGGAAGCGACCAAAGGTTACGTCATGTATGGCGTGTATCTACTTGCTTTCTTCCGAGGCACTGTGGAAGCGAGCAAGGAGGAGCTGGACGTCAATGCAGCGTATGAGGAGGTCAGGCAGAAGGTGCCAGACGTGGAAGGCAATGCGGTGGCGGCACCGAAGACTGCTCATATTAGACAAGAGAGTCGTTAAGACGCTTTTGTCAGATCTCCAGATGTCTATTCGTACATCAGCGATAGAATTATAGAATGTATACCAGCCTTCATATGCTCATACCAACCATTGCTTCGACGCTTCTTGATCAACGTTCCTCACCAGCACATGCAGGTGCTCAAGACTGCGGACGCTCTGCAGGTTGGTCGTATTCTTGAACCACAAGATCTTGCTGTCTCTCTCCGTCTCCTTAGCCTTGGCCCGGAACTCTCTCTCCACAAACTCCTCAACCATCCTCCTCCCCTCGTCCGACAGAGCGCCCCGCTCATCGACGGGCAACCGCTGCTTCAACCAGACACAAACATGTCGAATGCCCTCCTCATGTCCATACGGCCAATCGTTCCTGAGAATCTTAAAATCCTCGCGCTCAGCAAACGGCACCGAGTTCCTCACATCGAACGCCATCGCGCCCGACGCATCGTCTACCGGCTCCCAGAACAGCCGCTGCGAAAGCAGATACGAAGTCGCGCTGCCATGCTTTTCCTTCACATGCGCCGACCACGCCAGATACGCCTTCAACTGGCTCGGCCACCTCTTGAGCTCATCCAGGCGGCCCGCTTTAATCAAAGACTCCAGATTCTCCCACGAGTGCGGCGTGTACTCTGTGTCTGTGAGACTGAGCTGGTGCGTGTCGATGGCTGTGAGTGCGAAAGGCGGGTTGTCGCGCGGAAATGGGAGCAAAGAGGGATCCGGGTTGGATTTCCACTGTGCCTGGAACAAGCCGGGGAGCGATGATTCGTCAACGGCGGGTTGCGAAGCCATGCTAAGCTGGGAGGTGTGAAACGGGAGGAAGATTGGATGGCGGGGCGAGGGTCCCTGGAGGCGGGCCGTTGTCAAGCTTGGATAAGCGCGTCAAGCGTTCTTGAGTCTTGACCTCTTCTTTTCTATATGTCGATTCCACTCATATGCCGGGTGTGTTACCACTTTCGTGGACTGCGCGAAAGAGAGCTGCAGGTACGATCTCGTGCTGGACTGTCGTTGGAGCGTTCGTCAGTCTCCGGGAGAGCCGTCTTGGTACCTGTCCACCCCTATCGTCCTGTCCAATCCCCAATTTCTCCGTCAATCTCATCGTGCCAAGCCTGTAGAGACTTGGCGACCTCGGGAAGTATCCACTCCACGTCCCTCTCCTGCCGACTTCGTTCAGAAACAAGCGCATCGCCGGTGGCGGAAATTTGAACGGGTGGCAGGATTGGTGATCTCCAGCATGTAAGCGCAAGGATGCAGATTACCTTACGGCGTGAAAGCAGCAGAACTCGTCCGATGGCGAGGGAATTCTAGACATGCACGCGTGAGGGTATATAACCGCGTCTACACCCTGTCAAGCCGCCATCAAGCTCCAAACTTCTTTTGGGGATTTGTTCTTTTGCTATAGTTGCCTTGTCTATAGTCCCACTCGTTTCAAGATGCGTTTCTCCGATCTCAGCCTTGCTGTTCTCTCGTGTGCGAGCACTACCCTCGCCGCCAGGAACCAGACCAAACCATCTGCCTACGGACAATGGATGGCCACCTCGTTCCTGTCCAAGAACCAGGTCATCCGCCACACCTACGTCCCAGCCGTCACACTCGAGGGTATCCAGCGCGTCGCCACCGTCAACAACAATGAGGACCTCCTCGAATACGCCCGCAGCTCCGTCTCATCTCTCGTGTCCGCCAACGGCACCGTCACCGGCTACAACGACACATACTACACGCTCGACGACATCCGCATGGGCAACAACATCCTGCACTGGTGGGCGGCAGGCGGGCGCAACGAGACCAAGTACGAGATCGCGGCACACAGGTACAGGGACCAACTCAACCGCTGGCCGCGCACGCCTGAGGGAGGCTTCTGGCACCGTGCACCCACCTACGCAAACCAAATGTGGCTCGACGGCATCTACATGGCCGACACCTTCTACGCCACCTACACGAGTTACTTTGACGCCGACAACGTGACTGCCTGGCAGGACATTGAGCTCCAGTTCGACCTGATTGAGGAGCACACGCGCAACCACAGCACCAACTTGCTGTACCATGGCTACGACGAGACGAAGAAGGCTGTCTGGGCCGACCCCGAGACGGGCGCGAGTCCGTATGTGTGGGACCGCGCGGTGGGATGGTATTTCGTCGCTTTGGTCGAGGTGTTGCAGGTGTACCCGCAGTCTTTGCCTGGCTACGCGAAGCTGGCGTCGTATTTCTCGACGCTGGCCGAAGGCATCAAGAACGTCCAGGACGTCTCCGGCGGGTGGTGGTTGCTCATGGACCCAGAGCTCGCAGGCAAGGAAGGGAACTATATCGAGTCCTCGGCCACTGCTCTCTTCACATATGCGTTTTTCAAGGGTGTGAGGACGGGGTTGTTGGAGAAGGAGTATCTGCCTGTGGCGAACAAGGCGTTCGGGCTTATGCTTGACGACTTCATCATTTACGAGAAGAACGGCACCTTGTCGTGGAATGGCACGGTGGAGGTGGGCAGCCTGAAGGGCGATGCAAGCTACGAGTACTACACTACTGTGCCGCTTAGCTTGAACGACGGCAAGGGTGCCGGACCGTTCATGTATGCGGCATCTGAGTACAACCTTGCGCTCAAGAACGAGACTACTGTCGCTCATCTTGAGTAGACGTAGAGGGTACAGACTAGATGTTAGACATTACAGATTCTTTGTACATATTATCTCTATCCGGATAATAGTAATCCTCTTTTCCAGTTTTATAATTCTATGCACGTTTGATGCTGTATGCCTTTGAGTTTGTGAGCAATCGAACGAACACAGTAGACATATTGCTAAAAGCACATGGACAAGACCAAAACCCGCACTCGGACAACAGTATACTGGATACCAGTAAAGCCCAGAAACTTCTTATCAACTTGTAAGATGATAGCAGCGACCAGGCAGCCAATTCATTGATGTACGCCCTTGAGCACATTCGTGCGCACTGCGGATACTTCGATCGCTCATACTGCCAGTGACGCTGTCACTTCTGGTGTTGATTCGACAATCGCATAAGCAGATTTGACGTATGCAAACATGCCGAACAACTTGAGAGTCGCCGCGTCTATGTGCAGGTGATAGACGAGAGTACGAACGTAGCACCCGACTGCAGTACTATCAGCGCTCCACTCAGACTTACCTACAGCTTCCTCCGTACCTTTACCTGCATCAACAAGAACCGTCGCCCTGCAATCAGCATAAACCCTTCGGCGGACGCGCCTTGACTGTCCTTTCTCCACTACACCACTCTTTCAACATCTATTCATCACCCGCAACGTTTACATCCTACACATCAACAGCCATGCCCCCGAAAAGAAGATCGGACAGCCTGCCTCCGAGACAGCCAAGCTGCACGCTGAGATCGCCGAGCTGAAGGCCGCCCTAAAGGCTGAACGAGAGAGCAAGACGTACAAGCGCCTCCAGGACCAAATCCACGCCCTGCGCGAAGAGATCAAGGATATGCGTGAAGACAAGAACTTCATCGGCGACCATCTCGCATCCAGCGTGCTCTCCATCATGGTCCAGCTAGACTTCCAGCGCCGCATCGACAAGGGTCTTGTGGTCCTGGCTGAGCATCTCAACGCCTAGTTTAAGGGCACCAAGTCTCTGCCAGATCTTCTCTCGGAGCTTCAGCTCGCCAAAGACGTTGTCCAGCGCCTGGGAGATGGCGACCAAGTCACCAACATCGACGACCATCTCCAAGTGCTGTGCTACAACCTTAGACACGCCGCCCACCAGATCGGCCGCTCGGTCCTGGACGACTTCCGTGATCAATAAGAGTTCAACGACGAAGAGATCTTCATCGCCATGGGCGAGCGTCTTGCTGCATTCGGCGCACAGCTCAAACTGGTGAGGAAGTACGAGACCGTCAACGAAGACGATTGCACCTTTGTCAGGGCAAGGGCCTTGATCAGGGACATATAAGTCCAGTTTCAGTCTGGCAAGGCGTGGGACTACGAGGCCGTCATCGTTCCTTCCAGCGAAAGCTCCGAGAGCAACACCTTCACCGATCTATCTGTTGCAGATGAAGTCCGCCACAAGCTCTCCCTTCGAGACACAGACTGAACGTCAAAGACACCGTCTGCGGTGATGCTGGACGCAGCACACGCTCTTGCTCGAAGAATTCATAACGACGCCAAATTCGCACGATAGCATCAGTAAGTCCCCTTGCCCTCCCTCGATATACGTACTTGCTTTGCGGCAGTGACACCCTACTATGTCCACTTGACTGGGGTAATGCAGGTGCTGATTTCTGGGTGCGCCACGTGGCACGCAAGAAATGAATTGGTTCCAACAGCTATACATAGTCAAAACATCGTATCAAAGGAATTTGACTGAATATCTTATCGAAACTAATGATCGTGTACTGCTATAAACGGAGAAGGTGTAATGGAGCGCGACGCGCCGCGCTTTCCCTCATTCACACCAGAGCGACCACGAAGCGAGGATGATCTCACGTCACCGGACAAACATCTCAGCTGCACCTGACAACTCACCTCACAGCAACGACAATGTCCACGTTCTGCCTTGCCTGGAGGTTGAGACATGGTGCCACCTCGGCACGCCTGATCCGAGTCTCCGTCGTTTGTCCCAAATTTAGCATGCTGCCGCTCGGCACCAGTCGCAAGGGCTCGTCCATGTGGAGCCATACATCGTCCCAGCCTCAAGTTAGGAACGCACAGCCAGGCTGAAGCTTCCATGAATCTTGAAAAGATGGGGTGACACGGAACACGCTAGAAGCTGGGCCTGCCAGGATTTACATTAATCGTCGTTGCTCGTGAACTGAGACTCGTGTTTACTTTACTCATCAAACAGCTCGAGCGCAAACACCCCTTGACAGTAGAGCACTAGGTTTTGTCCCTCAGCGTCACGACGACCACTGCCTGCGAAGCTTCATCACGGCAAATCTTCACGATAAGCACAGTCGCCAGAAATGGATCCGTCCCCAGTAAGCTCCGTCATCTCCTCGGCCGCCGCAAGCGCAACACCGAGCTCCTGCGCAACCGCCGACTTCTCCAAGGTATGTTTCCTCCTTCGCTCTTTACATGCACTCTGACACCCTCCAGTTCCCCACTTCAGACATCGCCTGTGCTGTCGGCAGCACGACCTCAACGCTCGCCTCCAACACCTCCTCCGTCTTCAAAGAATGCTGCGAATCCGCGCCCGTCGAGTCCTTCAACGGCGACTGCGGATTCTACTGCCTGAGCGTGCAGCAGAGCGTGTCGGAGCTGCAGAACTGCTTCATGGAGAACGGCATCAGCCCGGGGACGATCTTTTGTAATGGGAATAATACTGCAACCGCGACTGGGACGCCCACGGGAGGGGCTAGCTCAACTGCCAGTGGGATCAGTGCGAGTGGGACGGGGGCCGGGGCTAGTGGGAGTGTGGGCGCGGCGGCTGGGCTTGTAGTACCGCAGGTTAGTAAGGCTGGGGTGGGGTTTGTTGCTATGATGGTTGTTTCGGTGTTCGCTGGAGCTATGCTGTAGAGCATGAGTGTGAGAGGATGAGATGCGCAGATTGGCCGATGCAGATGGAAAAAGACACTGAGGGTAGTTTGAATCAATAACAAATGCTAACTTCAGTATCCTAAACGAAATTCAGCAGTCCTGCATGGAAGCATCCATGAGCCGCTGCGCGAGTCTTCAATTCCTATATTCCATGCCGGCACGATATCCAGCAGAGCATTCACACGCTAGACTAAGCGGCTTCGGACTGAAGGCAATCTCCGTCTCTGCTATCATATCACATGCTCACCCGATCTCACCTCCACTTGGTGTATGACTACAACAAGTCCAGAGCATGACCCTATCAAACAACTTTTCAAGGAGCCGTCTCTCTGCTTCCTTCACCAACAACAACGCAAGATCCCACCAATCCCTGTCGCCAAACAACGGCACTTGTCTTCAATATGTCATCAGAATATGAGGAGATGGTCAACTACAAGAAGCTGATTGTTTGTGTGTCCTTCGTGATTGCGATGCTTCAGAAAGACATTGACTTCTGTGAAGCTCAACTTCGCGGGCTCAAGGGCACCCCTCACGGCGAGGATGCCATTTACGACGTTCTCATGTACAAGAAGGGCTACGGTGTCTGCGCTGCAGGAGTTTCCGTCGTTCAGGGTCATTATCGCACGCTGCTTTCTGTTAGGAGTCAAGACGATAGAGATGCTCTGTCTGATCTTTGGATACTGACTCTAGAGAAGGTGGGAAAAAACTTCTGAAGCAATCAAGCCTGGCTGTGAGTGATTCAAGCTAGTGTCGTTGTTCCTGAGCTGACCATGTACTAGACATACCGCGGATATGCACCTCAGATTGAACGAAGACTGCGAGGATGATTCGCTGACTACAGCGTCTGCAGAGGGATTTGCAGAACATCAGAGTATGCTTGGGCATAAAATGGAGCTTTGAATAGTGTGAAAATTTCGCCATTTGATCGGTGATGCTCTCTTTCACTCATTTTCACTGTTTCGAAAAAGGCCAGAACAGCCCAGATCTCTGCTTTATCCCATCATAGCAGTTTTCGACCATGAGCCCGTTTTAAATGTTGGCGGAGTCAATATTCTTCGAGTCTCCTTTGTTCGTCGGCCTCAAATCGACGCCGCTACTCTGCAAGTTTGCGCTTATGAGATCGATAGTCTTCGATTCTCTGGTACGTGTCAGTATGACAAGCAGGCCATAGTGTAGGATTAAAAGACCTCCACAAAGTATTTGCGCAGGTGCGGCAGAGACATCTCTGATATTCTCCCTTCTCTTTCACTCAGCCACTCTTTGCAGTTCTCGTATTCGAAATAGTCGCTGAGATCCTGAAAGGTTTCATGATGTCTTTTTCTTCCTCCGGGCTTTCTCTTTGGAAACATTATCTTTCGACCCAGACCAACGTGTCGTCCATGAACTCATAAGTGCCGCCTGTCGAGATCAAAGCTTTGGCAATGGTCTTTAGAGGAACGAGTTCGATTATGGTGGTGGTGAAGCTTTTGTTCGACTCTCCGGCTCTGAACAGGAATTTGAGATTGAAGCCCTGCTTCTCGTGGACGTTCTACAGGCTGCTCACATGTCCGAAGATTTCAAGATCCACAACGACGTCAACTGAATTGTCAGCTTACGGATCAAGTCGGTTAGCCGGAAGCTTGATCGATTGATGAGATTCTGCTCCAGAAATTGCTTGATGTAACGGTGAAGCACTCGGCGGTCCTGGATCCTCTTATAGTACCATTGCGCTGCTTCATCTGCTGGCGGATCTACAACATATTGCTTGTCGAGGAAGTATGTGACGCTTTTATTTGGTTGATTGTAAAGGTTTACCGCAAAGCTTTCATCCACTCCGCTAAGGTGACGCGCATCATCGTTCCAGAGGTAAATGCAGGTGATGTCACGGACCTCTCGAGGCAGCCTGGCGCATACGAGCGTACCGAACTTCGGGCCTTGATCACGTGCATATACTTTCGCTAGGTTGCTCAATTTACTCTTCAAAATCAGTATGTCAACGCATTGATCAAAGGATACCCACGTCTCCAGACTTGCTACCTTAGCCTCACATTCATCGAGACAAGCTTGCGAGTCACTCGGTTCGTCCTCATCGTACCTTTTACTCTGATATATGTCTCCAGAGTCCACCGAGCCGCCAGAATCGTATTCGTCTTCTGATTCTTCTGGTCCGTCTGCATGTTCTGAATCATCGATCTCGTATATTTGTTCGTTACAGCAGTCGACACTGTAATGATAGGAACTATTCTGCGATTCTGGTTCTTGTCGACGTACGCTAAGTTGAGATTCCTTTAGCTCAAGTAGTAGACTGTTTCATATCAGCAGAGCTCACAGGGAGGCATGGATGACCTCACGCGCGTGCGGAGGCGTAGCTGTTAAGTACGATGCAATGTTCTTGTGTATTCAGATTCCAAGATCTCAAAATGAAAGACCATTCAGTTGCTGTCTGTAACAATGTCAAGATGCTGCTGCAGCGTTTTGCTCTGTGCACTTATCTCATCGGTTACCGGTGAAGGATATCTCGGACGCGTATTGATTCGAGCGGCTTTGTCGCTCTGTTTTGGCTAGGCTGAGATGGAGGGGAGAAAGGGTTGATTGCAGATGTCAAAAGCAGGGAAGAGCTGTTAGCATCGCTTGAGGATGGATCCAAAAGAGGAAAGAGGGGTAATTGCATGCTACGAACGCGCCATCACGTGCCGGACACCTTCTACAGTGCCTAGCAACTTGGAATTTCACTGTGTTGTTACTCAGAATCATGTTCCGAATCGGTTGTCAAATCGTTTTGGCATCGTGGTCGAGATTGACCTCACACTTTCCCTAAAGACAGATTAGGCCTTTCACGTCGCAACAAGAACGCATGACAAAAAGCACGCCCCCTCAATATACACTCTGTCGAATAGCCCCATTTATCCGCTTATTAGTTCACTGCCTTTGACTTAGTATTGCCTATTCAGTGCTCAGACTTGTCATGCCAGGATCGGGCGCATCGTTACTACTGTCTGAAGCCTTCGCTCCTTCCCTCGTCATCACACAGGAAAACTAGCGATGTTTGAGTGCATTGATATTGGTAGTCGGTAAGGACTGTTTGAACTCTTCGCGACAGACAAACCAAATCTGCTACCTCCAAGCATGCCTTTGAGGTAGAACAAGCCAGCTCAGTACACCTTGTAACTCTTGACAGCGCGTGTGGGCGTCAAAGTGTGTTTGCCCTTTCCGTTCTTGTAGCTCCAGCCATTCTCGCAGTCTTTGTCCTTGTAAAGCTCGAATGTGTCGGTGTTCCAGCTGCCATCAAACTCGGCTGTCTTGATTTTAGTATCCGTGTTTGATGAGAGGTTGATGCAACCGCTATTCTTCTTGCCGTGGAAGTACTTGTTTCCTCCGTCCACGGTGGTGAGAGTGAGGTGCCAGTTCAAGTCGATTGCAGAGACCAACGGAATGGTGGCGAAGGAGAGAAGAACAGTAGCAGTGTAAAGCCTCATTATGCTGTAAGCGCGTATTGTACGTCGAAATGAGGGGACAAAATTCCGAGATGGCCAACAGTTTTGAATGTTATTGAAGCAGATTTCTGGTTGATATCTCCTCGCAGACCAACACAACCTTAGCGATACTTATACCAAGAGTCATTTTGCAAAGCAGTATCGCATTTGTCGCTCTCGCATTTCTCGCATTCCTCAAGTTGCCTCTAAACCCGTTTGCTTCAGTCACCGGTGAGCAGACGTCTGTCTACGTACCACGGCCAAGTATCTGCGCCCGCGAACGATAGATTGTGCCAAGAGGGCACCTTGCAGATCAAAAATCTTGCACACTGCTCGATCCATCTGAGTGGCGATCGAACGCACACAGAAACGTAAGGCCTCGTTTCTCCACCGCTGCGGCTGAGGTTCTGATGTCTTTGGTGCGACCTATCCCCAGACTAGTGCCACAGGAATGTTGCAAATCTGCCAATGACCTTTCCGGTGAGTTGCTTTGCGATTCAACGAAGTGCAAAGATAGAGACAGCACCATGCAACGATACCTGAGTGACAGACAGCCACTGCTTGCACGTAGTATCTCTGCGTGCCGCAAGTTTTTGGATGGGCGCAATGGAGCCGAAGTCCATCATCGCAGCGTGAACGACAGAGATGCATAGTCGTTTCCGGCATTGAAATCTCAGATCACGTCCATATGCATTTCGTCGGGCTTTCCTTGCAGCCTGTCCTGCCTGACCCCAAAGGCGTTCCACAGATCAACTCCAACAACGCGTGCCGGCCACTCGATCAAATGCCAGTTCTCGATGCCGATCGCCATAGCAATAGCAGTGACAAAGTCGGCCCCCAGGCCTTCGAGCCACCAAACGTTACGCACTCGGCCGGGCAGCACAGCATAGTGTGCGAGGATGACAAGTGCGTCACGATCTTTGCTTTCGAGGAGCTGAATGAACTCGCGCGAGATACGTGTAGACCAGACAAAGATAGCACCGCGGTCGGTGAGCACACCAGTGGTTTCATCGTCCACTGCGTAGGGAACGGCTGTCATAGGAGGGAAGACTCCTGGGAGCGTGAGCTGTGACACAAGCGCATACGTTTCCCGAAGATAGCCAAGGGCTTGCGTGAGATGAGGTGTTTGTGGTTCCCAAGCTTTGTCCGTGTCCATCCAGAGCCTGTCAATGTCCGCCAGCCGTCGATCTTCCTCTTCTGCACGAGGTGTAGCCGGCGTGCGGCGTCTTGGCCACCACTTGCGTGCCGCCACAGGGTGCATCGCCCCGTTTACGACATGATTCCAACCGCTCATGAGGACCGTTAGTGGACCTCGAAGGCCCCAGATAGTGCGTAGTATACAGTCCATCATCTTGTCGACAACGCCTGGGGGAGGCAGAAGTGTACCATATGGGATTGTCTCGCGTAACGACTCGATGTCAAGAGCTGACGTACGGAACAAGTAGACCGCTGTGAGCGTCGAGCTTGCGAAAAGTGCTGCCGCATTCGTTGCGTTGATGTTCTGTAGCTCGGGTCGATACGTTGTCAGCGCCTTGTTCATCCTTGATGCTGCTACCGCATTCATATTGGCCTTTTGTGTCTGGTCATCATGAAGCCTGCCAAGGTGTAGCGAGGCGACTGACAGTACGCAATTCGTGAGGAAGTCATGCGCGTGAGCCATCTCTGGTACACATGCTTGCCATGCAGCCTTAGCAGGGTCATCAGTAGCCAGCGTCAGACTTGTTGTGTATTCGTAGTGATACAATACGTCTTGCAGAGACGGTGGCAGAGGATCTCGAATGCCTTTCCATACATCGTTGAGGCGAAGAAATGGTGGGATGGAGCTTTCCAAGATCTGTAACGCTGGAAATCGTACAAGCGATGAAACAGTGGGGCTGAGCAATCCTTGAGATACGACTCCAAGCTCTGAGAGCGCTGGAAGAGGGATGTCGCGCTGTACTGATGTTGAATACAGCACCGACCGATCCGCGTTAGGTGAGGATGTTTGCAGTGCGCTTCTCGTTGGTATACTATCGTCGATTTCAGCAGCCTCTGGATCTGGTGACAGACCTTCTATGTACGAGACTTCAGAAGGCGGTGATGGTGAGATTGCTGGTGGCCTTAATGACGTTGGCCCTGTGAGTCTGGAAGTGGGCACTAGTTGAAGGAAGCTACATGTCTCACCCTTCTTGTCGCAATTCGCGCATGTAGGATGTTTCCCATCACACTGTAGCTGTGTCAGTATCGCAATCACATCAACCGGAATGCTCAGCGGGGAATTCCGGAGCAGGTCCTCGGCACAGAAGAGGTTCAACAAGGGGAGGAGGATTGATCCGTGCCAGAGCAGTCAAACTCGTAAAGCTGTTCTTTCCAGTCATGCCGCGTCGACAAGTGATAATATGTGCTCCGCTACGAGTATCAAACAAGTGCATGAGGAACATGGAGACGTGCACAGAGCGCGAGTTCAATGCGTTGTGCGGGGGACTGGAAAGTAGTGACCTACCTTGATCCGTCTCCTCTTGCATTGGTGACATCCCAGTCTCGTCTTGTTGTGCGTCCTTCTCGTTGGCATGGCTCCCCTTCAATCTGCTGCCGCTCGTCGTTGCGATTGTGAGGATCCACTTCGGGCGGAATACGGGCCATACGGCGCATGGAGCTGAGTAACAAGCAGAACGCTTGCGTGCTTATGAGTTCGTGAGAATCGGTCAAATCGTGAGAAGAGCTGTACGCGGAGAGCGTTGAAAGTTGGACATCTATGTCGGGCGTAAGGCGGCAGTTGCGATTGACGTTTCCACGAGGGCTGTGATGGATCGGCATTGCCGGCACGCGTACAGAGAGCTCTGTGATTGGCTCGAAAGAAAGTGAGGTCAACTCGTCTTGGCAAGATGAAGCAGCGAAGGAGGAGGTCTAATCATTATTCTTCAGTCCGTCATACAGATGCCTGAGATCTTCTGTCAGATATGATGTCTGTGGAGAATGCCTGACTCAGGGTAAGTTGCAGCATTGCCCGTCTTTCTGGTCCCTCGCTTAGTCATCGCTTGGCATATTCGATCTCGGGATATCCAATTCTCAGTCCTGTACTATAACCAGGTTCTGCTACTCCGCTTTCATACAGAAATCCGCCTCATCCCGCCAGCACGTGGTGGAAGACATATTTGCCGAGCATCTTTGAATGACGCACTGACAATTGAGGACGTATTTCGTACTCTTTCAAATTTGGGACGTGACGCCCGAACGGGCCGCGAATCTACCGTGGGTCAACGCTGGCAGATGGGCGAATCAAGGAGGTTTCTGTGCGTCCAGGCGTGCAGCCGTCGCATCGCTTCGACACCAAACCTACCCGCCAAGCCACCGTACTCCGTATACACAGCACGTTCAACGGTTTCGCGATGGGCGCCAGCAAAGGAGAAGTTTTTGAAAAACTATTGCTGCGCCTCTGTTTTCATCATCGTTGCTGCGCGTAACGTCGAACGTAATGTGTATATAGGTATTGATATCCATAGGCAGTGCTTCTTCAATCAGCTTCCTCATCCAACCTTCTCATCCTCGTTGACTACTTCTTTACGTCTTCATAGCGTCTTCCCTTTCGACAACCGGCCATATCGAGACTTCTCGTGATCACAGCAGACCTACTTCAACCATCGAAGCACTCAACCAAACGTTAACGACCAACAACACTGTCAACTATCAGGACTCGCACTCGATCAATACAACATGACCGAACACAACGACGCAGACAGCTTCATCCTGTACCGCTACCACCCCTCCCTAGCAGCAGCCGCCATATTCGTCGTCCTCTTCGCGCTAACAACCGGCCTGCACATCTTCCAAACAATCAGGAAACGGTCCTGGTTTATGACGCCCTTTATAATCGGCGGACTCTTCGAGTTCATTGGCTACATCGGGCGCATCATGTCTAGCAACGATCGCTACGCGCTGTCGCCCTACATCATGCAGACGCTGCTGCTTCTGCTCGGTCCTGCGCTCTACGCCGCCTCCATCTACATGATTCTCGGCCGCTTGATCCTATTAACGGGTGGCGAGCGGTACTCGCTTGTGCGGCGCACGTGGCTGACGAAGATCTTCGTTGGCGGCGATGTGATCTCGTTCATGATGCAGGGTGCGGGTGGTGGTATCATGTCGTCTGGGGCGTCGGGGATGAAAACGGGTGAGAGGATCATTATTGGTGGTCTGTTTGTGCAGATCTTGTTCTTTGGACTGTTCTTCGTTACGGCGATTCTGTTCCAAATGCGTGGCAAGGACTATCTGAAGTCGCTTGGCAGCAGTGTGCCATGGAGGAAACACCTGTTTGCGCTTTACGCTACGTCGATCCTGATTCTGGTGCGATCGGTGTTCAGGGTCATCGAGTACATTCAGGGGAATGCCGGATACCTGCTCAGGCAAGAAGCTTTCCTGTATGTCTTTGACGCGGTGCTCATGTTTGCCGTCATGGTCATCTTGAACGTCAGTCACCCCGGAGACATCGCAATCTTGCTGAAGGATCAGAGAAAGGAACAGCCTCAGGTTTTTGAGATTTTGAGCGATGATTCCGCGGAGCGCGGTATTGCCAGCAAGGGCGACCGATAAGGCACGACACCCTCGCTGCTGTCTTGCCTTTCAAGATTTCGACGATATTTGAGCGTTTTCACGGAGTTTTGGAGTACCTTTTGCGGCCTAGACTGCTTCTACCTACATTTGAGAGCATAGATAGATACCTGAACACGATATAGAGGGTCAATAAATGATGTTCATTACTGAAGACAACATTTGCATCCGCGTACACGAATTCAGTGAATCGAATGTTGAGGTTGAGCAGTTGCGCGGAGCTCCATCTGCTTTGTCCTACCGAGCTCGCTTCGCTGTACGCACGTTAGGAGCACGTGCAGTATCGTCCTGCACTCCACTGTCATCAATGTGCTCAGCCACCATGCACGCAAGCACACATCTTGAGCGGAAGGCGCAAACAGGTCGCTTACCCTTGCTGTGGCTTGTTAGAAATTGGTGGCCCTCATGCAGGGTTTGTTGTCACGGTTCGCACAGCGTACTAGGCGTATTCGTTCGTCCTCCAGGACGAGGCTGGAAAAGCCAAAAGATGGATTCGATTTGGACGGTACACTGAGGGGTATCATGCGATGTGCTGTACTATTGTACTCAACTGTGGGGCAGGCGGTAAGTT
Organism: Didymella pomorum; assembly: GCA_022225945.1. Lineage (NCBI taxonomy): Eukaryota > Fungi > Ascomycota > Dothideomycetes > Pleosporales > Didymellaceae > Didymella > Didymella pomorum. The sequence continues at coordinate 272,273 of JAKJXN010000017.1, read as the reverse complement.
GAATAGCCTGCTCCAGAACAAGGCAGCGAAGCGGAATGCTACTGCAGCAAAATGTCGCGATCAGAAGACTCTCCTCAAGACCCGAAGCCCATGCCCTTAACTGATTCGTCTTCACCAAGCGCCAGACGAATCTCGTCTTCGCCAACACCCAGCCTTACACGACCGACGCGCTCGCCGTGTCTGGCTTCAACACCAATGATACCGGCTTCTGCAAGTTCCGTTGCAGCTGAGGCGAGGCCTAAGGCTCGTGCAGCCTTGATTTGTGCATGTTTGGGTGCGGCCTCCTCAGCCTCGGCGTTCTTCGAGGGCGTTATATGGGATTGTAAACCGAGAATACCGTTCGATCGGTCATGGCTTCCGGGCGCAAGTAGGTAGTCCTGCACTGGTTGCAATTGGCTCATGAAGCCAAGTTTCTTGACCTCGTCCAGGACATCTCCAAGCACAGCCTCGCCAATACCGGTTCTTCGAATTCGTGCCAAGAGCGCAGCGAGGAACACTTTGGAAGCCAGCGGCAGCGCCCGAAGCGCCTGCTGCAGGGGACTGCTCGTGGCCTCGTTGATAGCCTGTCTGATCGTCGCGAGGGTAACGATTCCCTTACGTCCAGCGGCCGGCCCTCCACGTTTTATTGAATTAGCATCCGACTGTGCGGTACCGTTCTGAGTTCGGGACGATGGGGTGGGTTTCACTTTGTTACCGCGACCGGTCCGACTCGGTGTTGTAGGCTGCGCCTCGTCGTCCTGATCTTGTGACGCGACTTCTGTTTCCGCGATTTCCACAGCGCGCCTGCAAATGTCTAAAGCACGTCGGGCGTCACCACTTACAGCTGCAACTTTACGCGCCGCGAATTGGACGGCATCTGGGAGTACGATGTTACCTGGAACTCCCTCCAGGCGAGATTGGATGATCTGCATCAATTGGTCGTGAGTGTAGCCCGGGAAAGTAATTCGCGTTAGCCCTGGGTACACGTGTGTTAGCCTTGCCCAATGAGGCTCCCGCAGAATACCGGTGAACAGGGGTTCGCGAGACCATCGCAAAAACAAACGTGTTGGGCAGTGTCCACGCGGCGTTTGCGATCGGTACAGTGCGAGTGTGAGTCGAAATTACAATCTGCACTGTAACATTGCTGGGCCGCATGTAAAGGACCGGATTGCGGGTACGTACCTAGCCGACTACTGATCTTGTTGCTCAGGGTGCGCTCCGGGAGGTCCATAGTGTTTGCAACAGCCAAGACAATTAGTCTACTGTGCCGCAACTGCGGCCAGTTGAAGAAATTATACATGACAGACTGGTTCTTTGTCACAAGCTGGTCAAGCTCGTCCATCAGGACCACGCATGGTACGCGGCGAGGACTGGGCGCAGAGAACTCGCGTTCCAGAAGCTCAAGTGCATGCGATGGACTGACTCTGTCGCCGCGGAGTGCCTGCCATAGCAAAGAGTACGACTGATGAGGGTCTGTGACTTTCATGCCGTTGATCTCCACGAAAATGAAGTCGTCAAGCTCTTCCGCTAATACTGATGCATGCAGTTGAGCTACGACCTCTCGAACCGTGGCGGTCTTGCCCGTACCAGGTGTACCTGAGATGTATATGCATGAACCAGAGCCATCAGTAATAGCGGCCTCCAGATGGCTGTACACAGTCGAGAATTCCTCCTCACGGCAAGGAAGCGCCGCCGGTACAGAGGAAACGTGAAGCTGGTTTCGTGCAATCTGAAACGGCGATGCCATTGCCGAAGGTGATAGCACTCGTGTTCCAAGCGGAGTAAACTCCAGTTGCTTCTTCAACACTATACGTTTATGTGATGGAGTCAGGAACTTTCGAGCGGCCGGGCTCTTCCTGGTCGATGTTGGGGTAGTAGCTTCATTGAGTTTCCGGCGCTTCCGTGGAGTCTTCGGAGCACCGTCGTCGTCCGAATCTGGGATCACAAAGTCTTCAAGGTCTTCCTGCTGCTGCTTTCTTGGCCGAGAAGGGCCTTTTCTCGTTGCTTTGGTTTGGCTCTCGACCAGCTCAACAAGTGAGGAGATATCATTGGCGCCGCTGTACACATCTTCCCACCTGAACTCAGGTGTATACGTAGTTGTGCGGGTACTGCAGCCTCTTCGGCATACAAAGATCTTGCCATAGTCCTTCGATGACTTCTTGACTGTGCCAGTAGGGTGCGATTGTTGGAATGTTTCGAGGGACACGATTTTCGCGGTGCCATTGATCGATGCAAGTGGGTTGTCGTCGAAAGCGGCGGATATGTAGAGCTCATTCTGGCACCTGTCAGTACCGGTCTTCAGGCTCAAGGTCTATATCTCCTACCGGCAGGAAGTCGGTGCGTTTCTTGTTCTTGTTGCGGATCTCTTGTTCAGAAGAGAACCACAAGAACTTTGCCATCTTCTCATCGTCATCGTCGTCGTTGTAGAAGTCGCAGACTATGCCAACCCATGCCTGGTTCCCATCTGCCTTGAGCATAAGGGCGTCTCCAATCTTGCATGTGAAGCTGCCCATGCGTGCACCCACTATGCGCTTTCCCAGCGACGTGGGTGCTGCCTTTCGTTTCCGCGGGGTCGCATTGTTGTCCACAGGCGCCTTTTCAGCTGGCGCATCTTCGTATACCCATTCCCATGGATGGTCTTCGTAGCCGAGCTCATCGTCGGAGTCTTCGCGCAACACAGCGCCGCTTGAGAGGATTTGCCGTGCTTGTTCAGCTCGAGAACGTTTTATGGGAGCCATGAAATGGCGACGGTCGTTGTTATCAGCAGTGTTTATGCTTACGTTGGATCCTCGAACGGCAGGCACGCGTCGCGCGTCTTGGCAGGGTCGACGCGCAAAGTGCCTCGATGATCTCACCGCCCGACATCTTCACGTGGATCTCAATCACAATATGCAGGCTTCCTTTCTTTCACTCCACAACTTAGCTTCACATCCGCAAGAGCACTAGGGTTGAGTTTCTATTGTTTGCATTGTTGAAGTGAGGGGTGTTGATCGGTCGTTGATGCTCATACCCAGCGGGCGCACTGCAGCACTGGGGTTCGCCTCCATGTGGGCTTTCAAGTCTCCTGCTGGGAAATTTCCCAGGCACTCAAACGCCAAAAACACCAAGTCTCGATGTCTCGAGGGCCAAGCGAGTGACCATATCCAAAACGACAGATCGCTGAAATGCTATACAAAAGATGCTGGAAACAAAAAGTGCCGAAGCCGTGCGCCTCGATAACGAAGCGAAACAGAGAATTGCAAGGAGACTCCTCACATTGCGTGAAGAGGAAGAAGAGGAGGTGTTCGCGGCATTGAGTTTGGTGTAGTGGGGTAACCGAACTCGTCGTGCTCAAGTGGTGGCGTCTACCATGAGCTGTCAGCGAAGGCTCGTGGAGGGGACAGCAACGCGCAAGAGATGGATCTTCAGGCGTAGTAGGGCTGGCGGGTGGGGAGCCTTACATGAGCATTGTGGTCTGCGTATGCGTGAGGAGGTGGGATCTCGATTCCACCAATAGCCGCATAACCGACACCAAATGGGCTGAGATCCTCCTCGGCGTAGTACTCGCTCTTCATGCTAGGCATAAGGCTAGGCAGAGTGGTGGAGTATGCGGCTGAAGAAAGTGGTGGCAGGTAGGCGTACGAAGGCATCTCAGGTGTGAGAGTGGTCGGTATTGTGTGGTACGGCGAGTTTGTGGTGTACGGCATTGAGTATGCTACCGCATCTGGAGCTGGGTAGGTCGAAGAGTATTGTGCTACCGAAAATGGAGGTGGACTTGTCGAGAGCTGGCGAGTGTACTGATGCGAGAACATACGATCCTCGGGTGGGGTGGTGTACGAGGAATCCGAAGAAGCCGGAGAAGGAAACTCCTGGCGCGGCGAGGTCTGAGGTGGCTGCAGCTCCGCGGGCTTCTGCTCAGGCGAAGCTGAGCTGGAGGCAGCACGACGCTCCTGATACCGGATTAGTCTACATTGCCGACGGTGTAACCCATGGTTCAGGTTGTTACTTACCAGGTCTTCGAGCCTCTTCTTGAGCTTCTTGCGGTAGTTGCGCTGGGCAATGCGGTTTTGTATCCTCCTGCGCTCAGCGAGATCTGAGATCTTAGTCCAATCTTCGTTGGGATTTGCTGAAGCCGAGAAGGCTGAGGATGTGCCGGAGTATCTTGTGGTGGTGGGAGCTGCAGCAGCGTACTGCTGGTAAGGTTGATGTCTATGCATGGTGGTGGTGGATGTGAAGCTGTATGAGGAACTGTAATCAAGTCACAGTGGGAGAGAGCTAGATGTTATAGCGTGGAGAGGCTGGATATCAGTGGGATGAGTGGTGGGATGTTCAAGGCAGTCGGGAACCACGGTATATTTATCTAGCTGTCAAATGCGTGCGCAGTTGCTCCAGTGGAGCACAGACTGCCTAGTGGTGGTCCTGGTGGTCCCCAGCTTCAGGCCCTCACATGCACCCAGGACTACTTGCGGCGGATGGAACCCTGTCCTTCACCGACAGGCAGCTTCGTAAATTTAGGATAGCGCTAGACACAGGGTTGGTAGCGGGCCAGTAACGTCGAGGGCCGTCAAGGCTCAGCGCACGGGAAAGTCGGGGGCCGTATGCATGGGTGGGCAGTAGAGTGGTTCTGTAATCGGTCTGCGTTTTGATACAGCGGTCAGTTCACTCGACACCCCTGCGCCGCACCCACGCCCTGCTCCATCACCAGCAGCCCTATGACTCTTGGCCAGCACGCTCGTCGGATCCGTCATTATCTCCGTGAGTATGGATATGCTGTGCGAGCGCTGCTTCCATCATCACGCCCGGCGGCCGCTCTCATAGCGCCGCCAGCTGGACGGCCGTCCCGCAGCGAGAGGGAGAGCTGCAACTGCCAGCCGTCTCAAGCCCCAAGCGCAGCCGCTGCTTGGGGGCCAGAGGCAGCAGCATTGCAATTCGGCGAGTGCTGCTCTGCTGGGTAAATTGCACCCGTTGCTGGGCGGAGTTCCGGAATGGGCCTGCTCCCAAACGCCCTGCATATCTTTCCAGGGCGGTGTTGGTGAGCGAACGGCCACGAGTGTGCTGGGGCTTGAGGGCTTGCACCAGATCATAGCAGTCGCACAGCTCGCAACCTCATTGGCCGTCCTCGCCGCGTCCTCGCGCATGCACAACCTCGCAGAAATGCTGCACACCGCGACTCGTCGGGCACTCGCTGAATGACGCGGTGGATTTGAAATCCCTAGCGCCGCGCCGTTGGACCGTTTACCGGCGGGCACGGCACACTCTCTCCAGAACCCCTCCGCAAGAAGAGATCGCTGTTTTGGATACCATATCCTGCATCAAGACTAGCCCTCATTTCCCATCCTGGCCGCAGATGCTTTTAGCTTGCTTTGTAAGGCCGTCTAACTTTACCATGGCTCCATTCCCACGACGCCCAACCGCAGCCACTCAGTGTCTTACAGGCACCCATCAAACGAGCGTCTCACAAAGCAGCCCTACACAATGTCCCCACGCTCTCCCGCAGCCTCATCAGCACTCTGTTGCTTCGAGGCACTGCAAGTCGGTGAGGGCGATTCCCATCTGCGGGTACAAGTCAGCCCAAAGCTTGTCGTCCGGCTTCTGTAGCGCTTCTGGTCTATCCTGCGAAGCTAGGCCAATCAGCATTGGAATAATCCTTCTCGAAACACTCTGCGAAAAAGCCTCAGAGCTCGCTGGCGGTGATTGAATCTCGCATGCCAACGTAGTGCAACAAGCTGGTGGCACGCCTTACATTATGGCGCGGGCTCTGTTCAGATTTGAGGCTTCCCGTTCCAGTGGCTGCGCCTACACTACGAGTACTGAGCCACTGCACCAGAACTACCATATCAGGAAAACCGCAGGTACCTTTGCTGCAGATCACGGAAACATATCCTTGACCATTGCTCTCTTGTTGATGCTTGGTCGACCCAGTTTGGTTGATCTAACAACGTCAAGTCATATCTAGACCCAATCTTCATCAACATTATACGAGCGCAGTCACCGCAACAACACTAGCCGCAACTGCCAAAGATGTGGTTGTACACATCACTGCATCCTTAGAGGATACTGCTCAAAGCTTCAAGGGTCCTGTCTCATTTCCTTCGACGCCAGAAATAGTGCTAGGCCTGCCGTCCCGCCGATCCCTAGTGTACTACGGCTCGAGTCTGTTGAGCTTGGATGCTCCAGCCGACGTTCACATCACACATGGGTATCGTGGTCATCACGCATAGTACGGCCGTGAAGCTCTTGGCCGGGCAATCGGCCATTCCACGATGTCTTATGACCACTCCAGCCGAAGCGCGGCTCCAAGGACCACTGATCTGTGTTGGCGACCAGCCTTCTCTCGAAATGTACGCGATCACCGAGTCCACGGAGATGATGCCTCACAAGGCCATCGAATGCTTTCGGGGCTGATCAGCCTCAGCTTGCAAACAGTGGATCCTCAGCTCTCCACAGTCGTCCCATGTGGGGATCTTCTCAGAACAGAGAAAGGTACATCTTCACTTCGACAATTGTAGACAACGCTGCCCGGAAGATCGTGGCCATCTCTATAATGAGCACCCGATTTAGCTCCACGAGCCGCTCAAACGTACGACAAGTCTCATGCGATAGTGGCCATGCCCTTGCGTGCATCCCATTGGACTTGTTTCGTCTCCATTCCACGGACTGATCTCGGCCGTATGGGTGAAGTGTAGTAAACGGGCGCTATTACACCGTCCCCACGTAAGCATCCGTGATACCAAGGAAGAGGTCATTGGATCACAGCTGCGGACTGCAACCACGTCAAAGGGATTCCAGCCGCCAGGGGCCAACCCATCCACAACGTCTGGTGCGGCAGGTCATTCTCTAAGTCGTGTACCTCGCAGTGTTTTGGCTCGTCACTCGAAGACAGACTCTCCAATGTCATTGGTAGTCTCAGATGAATAATTAGATTGTTAAGCAGCGATTCGAAATGATCTCGGAGCATGACCAGCCTCCGAGACAACTGGTCGGACCCTCGATTTGCACAGCAGGGCTCAGGCATGCGTAACATGGCGGAGCATACTGTAAGGTCGCCTAGATGTAATTCTTCCAGATCTCTCGGACGTAGGGGAACGTGGCAGACGAATGCACTTGCCTGACTTTCGCGAATCTCACGACCTGGCATGGACAGCTAGAGGACAGCAACTCACGCATTGCACTGAGTAACCCTGGAGTCAATGACAAGGCTGTGTCCACTTTGCAAGTCCTACTGCCGGTTTACCCACCGCCAGAGTCTGTACATACGTAACAGTTGGCGACAAGAACGGTCAACACCGAAGCATCAACCCGTATCAGGCATACCATGAACAACAGCACCGCCTTGCTGCGGACCAGCAGCGTCCACAGTGGGTACTGTGGAAACAGCGCATTCTGCACGACCTGGCACCAGCAATTTGATCCACATCGCTGTTTACCGCTCAAGACCTTGAAGGAAATGAATGTGAACGGTCGTCGCCGACATTGAAGTTGAGCAATTCAGACGCGGTGAGTTGGATAGCGGGTAGACCCACCTGCCACCTGTAACAGGTTAGATGTGCTACCAGCCCAGCCAGCGGGTCCTTGTGTCCGCTTCTGAGTGGTTCAGACATGGTTCAAACGAGTCTCTTGCCCTTTCGAGGCGTACATGCAACCACCTGGTCGGTATCTCCGTACTCTTCACACCGCTGCACGCAATCCACGCCGAGAGGTCTCTTTTTGCGAGCATGTCATGTGACCATGCCGATCCACATTGTGGGGTTCGTTTGATTGCGCCTGTGAACCGTCGCTGCAGGACTACTGGCCATGGTTGTTTCCTCTTTGAGCACTGAACGCGAGAGGCTGCTAAAACACCTGTTTGGGTTGCATACTTTACAAGACCTCGACTCACCTTCGCCATCTCGACAAATGCGAAACTCTATTAAGAAATAGCAACGCAACGCGTAGGCGCCGAAAAACACAACATTCGCTCTCGAGTGCACCTATGGCCTTGATCGTACAGCCGCGCTGCGCTGTTGTTCTGTGCATGTGTCGTGGAAGGCACACCAGGGCTATTTTTAGCGGCCGCCCGCCAAGATGACCACGAGCGTGACGGCTGCACTTTTCACCTTCGCAGCCCTACAGCCCTACAATGCACATCAACAACGAATGAGTTCGTAGTCGCTCTTCGGACGCTCACGCAGACGCGAGTATGTTCCACACACGCGCCCTTTGTGTACCCCTGGGGCGCTCTGTGTATCCCCAAAATCAGGCAACGACGAACTCGTGACAAAACGTTACATGGACGGACCGACGCGGATGAACCTGTCGCTCGGCATCTCCGCGATCCAAGTGCCAGTTCGCGTACGAGTCGACGTCGCTCAAGTATCAATGCTCCATCGCTAAACCCCCGTGCTTTGACCTCACCGTTCGCGGGGCAGTGATATGGGAAATTTTCCGCCTTGCACACAATATTGGTGCCGGACACACGTCCGCGTGGCAGTTGCGTTTGAATTTGTCCGCCCGTCATGATACATCGAAGGTCGTCGACCGTCGTCTGGGTCGCTTATGGTGACGCCGCATTGTCAGGAGACAACCTCGAAACGTTCCAACGGCCAGGCCAGTCGTACGCGGACATGTCGGCGACTCGTCTAGCATTCGCCTTATCTTCGCGAACGACTCGACGCGCCTCAGACACAAGGCTGCATTTTGATACGCACATGTAGGCCCGATCGCTGATTACAGATCACAGACTACAATTTGTCCAATGCCGACAACGACAATCGGCACCGTGCGGCATCGCGTACCCCAGAAAAGGTGCTCGCATTATAGCAGGGGCGGCCACTGCACTCTCGGCCCTGGAGTTTTCGTCCGCTCACAACACGTTGACTCACGGACATGCTCTGCTGCACAACGTCGAAACACGCCTCTCCACTCGCGGCTCTGGCAGTACGTATACTCAATCTGTACATCTTGCAGGTCGCCGCATATCGATGCTCAATTTACTTTCCAATCTTGAAGAAACAGGCATAAATATCCAACACGTGTAGAGACCGTTCCAGTCTCGTCGGCGCCCCACTTCTCGTGTCAAGGCACAACTCGAGACGTTGGCTACGAGGGTGTTCACCGATCATGAACTGCTCTCATACGATGCTCGGCAGCCATGCATGCAAGCGAGCGCACTAACCGTGAACCTCAGGGGTACGGACATAAGGCTAGATGGCAGAACGGTGAGCAAGGCTGGCAGCGCATATTTCAGCGCAAACCTATTTGAGATGGTGACAAAGCATCTCGATTGCTGCAGTATGATACTTTGACGCAGCCGCAACATCATGATCGTTATCGGCGTCGATACCTCAGCAAATTTGGTGCATCCTGATCAATCCACGCCCTTTCGGACTCAGGATCTGAAGTCCGAGCCAGTGTTGGTAAGCTAAACAACTGCCCTGGCGATCACTATTGGGGAGATTTCGACACAATCACCATGTTATGATCGACCTCAAGACCGTTTCTTCGTCCGCGCATGAGTCGATAGCTCGTGCAAGAAGACTTGGACATCACGATACCAAGTCGACGAACGGTAATCGCCCTGCCGCAGCCCTCACGGAGAGCCTAGCCATGGTCTTTTCCGTGCACTTTAGAGACAAGTCTGTCGCCGATGGCACGGTGTGATAGCTTCACAGATCTGGCTCGCAGCACGAACAACGGAACGACCATTCAGATGGTCTTGCTTGCCGCGCCTAGGACTTCTCCCCGCGAGGCCGTCCAGTTGTAGCGATGTTGTCGTTAAGGGCGTAAAGTCAAAGTACCAAAGAGCGTCGATCTGCTGATTCATCCACTCCATACCCCGCGCCGCCCTTTTACTGCGGGCCGATAGCACCCAGGCCATCGGTTCCCCGACTCAGAACAAGCATCGCGCATTGCATGTACCAGCCTTCATCCTCATAACTAAGTTTCTCTTCCGCGCTATCACGGACTTCCTTGCGTCGACGGCTCCTGTCTCTTCGAGATCCTGCTAGTTCAGGCGTTCCAATGAGACTTTCAAAGCCTTGCGCTCATTTTCTAACCTCAAGTAGCGACATCGGACTCCAGAGCATGTCACTGGTCTGCGTGCAAGATCGTGACTATCTCGGCGCACTCCGAAGGGTCATCGTTTGACCGGTTTTTCTTAACGATCAAGCTGGCAGCTATCTCACAGGCTAAAGGTCAACGGCCTGAAAGCCCGCGACCAAAGTTTAGAGTTGGTGGCAGTCACCGCCATGTTAGTGGCTAGAGAGGGCTTGATACAATACAACAAGCGCAGCCAGACAAGCTAAACCACGGGCTCACATGCGCCTTAATCACCAGCCACAGCCACAGCCATCAAAGAAAGTCTGGTGAAATGGATCCCCACAATCTCCATGCATGGCTCTGAGCTGTATTCGCAAGCCACGAAACTCCGTAGTGAGCTAGAGTGCTATCGCGATTTCATGCTCACGACAGCGAACAATTATCTATAGATGATATTCAGCGAACAACTGCGACTGCTTGAGCGCTTAGCAAGACCCGTGGCTCAGCGGCAGGAGCCGAATGTCAGCCATTCGCTCGGTTGTCAGGTCTATTCTTGGGCCTCGTCATTTGTGCAGTGCAATTCAGGCGTCCAGCTGCTTTGGGGCTTAGAGCCTTGGATAAACCTGATCAACATCACGATGCTCTCCAAGCCTCGATCGCAGCATCACTTGTACCCACTGACGTATACTGACCAGCAAATGAATCAAACATCTTCTTGAAATGCGTAGAGCACCGTGATGATGCTCTGCTGATGCGTCAGCATGAGTCGAACGCCTCGCTAAAGCTGTGTAAAGACCAAGCCTTTGACAGGATGTCTAGCGCCGGAAACTACGCGAGCCTCTCAGCACCTTGTCCTGGGTCCATCCCCAGCGTAAAGTCGTAGTTAACCGGTGTTAAACGAACCTCACAAATCCGAAACACCGAATTCCCATCTTCGACAAGATAAAGAACAGGACACAAGAGTTCCCACCGGCTACCGCGGTGGAATTTTGCCGTCATGGTTACTCGCCCTGAAACTCTGTTCGCAGCGATGAGTGGAGAACTGTAGATTCAGCCTTACTTGGCTCGAGCACGAAATCCATCGACGCTTAAGCGGATTGCAGACCCGCAAATCGGAACAAGGCATGGCGAAGCGTGCTAACTTCAACGAGAGCTTGCGCAACGCTTGCCTAAAGAGGCATATCCGGCATCCCCGACGAGCGAGCTGAGGGTTTCGGTTAATTCGGTCTGCAACGAAAGATGACTTGGAAAACTGAGTATGAGGCATTTGGCGGCTTGCACGGCTTGTCATCAACTTCACGTTATGCAAACGGACATCAGTGAAGCTATGGACATTCAAGATGATGCACTTTAAACGCCTGTGGCGTTCCCCGGATTCAAAGTAAGCACTCACTTCCGCCAAGGATCTGATGTCGAAACTGTGCGAACGGGATCTCTGCACAAGCGCTTACACGAAGAGGCTCTTCCCATAGGGCTGAGGACGATGATAACCCCACGTGGGTACATAGTCAGATGCTTTTCCAGACTTTGAGGCAATGCGGAATCCTTCTCATGTCTAACAATTCACACTCACACTGACATTCCATCGACATGCCGCAAAGTACTTCGCTGGAGACATCGCATGCGACTTCCTATTGATTCCCAGATGTGGGCTCATGCTGCGAGCTGCACGCCATATTGGGCAAGTAACGAAACGCAGAACCGCTGTAGCCCAATCACCAGGAAAGCGGGGCTCAGCAAGAGTCCGAATCCCGATGCAGGTGTTCACTCTGCCCCGAGCGCCGGTCGCTCCATCCTTCCACTAGCCTCACTTCGTACTGGACCAATCTTGCATATTTCCAACACCAACCCGCAGAAACCGGTGACGAGTCCAGAATTCTCTTTCTCTGCCTAACAAACAAGCACAGCGATGTTCATTGGCAACTTTTCTCTAGCATTTGAGTGCGTGATTTTGGTACGACGAATCAAGATCCCATGATAAGCTGGTGTTTTGTGGCGTTTGGGGTCCAAAACGCATCCAATTGGAGACATTGGCGACTTTTGCCCGCGCGGGGACAACTATGGAGATGTTCGACCGTGCTCGAGCATAACGTGCGGCCTGCGTTGGCGGACGCAATCTCGCAAACGCCGCAATCTGATTCGACATGCTGAAACAAGTACACTGACACGCAGTATCCTCAACCTCAAGATTCAGAACGCGCTGATCACTGAACCTTGATGGTAACTTCCTGAGGCACAGCCGCGCACAGAGCACAAAGAGAACACGGGACGGAAAACGTGGTTCGAGTTGGGATTCTTCTCGCTTGTTGTTCCCCGCCGCGGCGCGGTTCAATCCTTGACTCTGCCAACATGGGTTTCGCTGGAGAGATGAATTCCTCCGTCGGGAACATCGTCGCGATTGACAGCGCCGCCGCAGCTGCCCTTCACGCCCCAGCAAGGCATGGACTAGGCTCCACATCCAATGCCAATCTCACAGTCTCGATTTTGCGATGCAGCCGCCCCTGAGCGGCCTTGGACGAAGGATTCTAAGGATTCCCGTGGCTGAATTCACCCATGCATGTGTAGCACACAGTGATCAGAGGCGTGATATGTTCTACTAAAAACACGACCCGCAAACACAGTACCACATTTCCTGTCTCAGTTTCCCATCCATGTCCTGCTCCACTTCGACCAAGCTGCTCCACAGCACCATTCTCCAATTTCAGACATCACGGCTCGGTCGCAACTGACGAGCCCGACTCCGTACGGGTCCTTATGAGCCCTCGGTAACAGGCAGCCGCAACAGCGATCCCAATATCATGCCATAGCAAAATGAAATGGAGAATGCCGACTCACGGCCTCATGCCGATATCCCCAAATTCGAGATCACGGACAGTCTGACCGGCGGCTGCTGCACGTTCCTTGTGCAACGGCGCGGCAGTGGCATGCTGACGAAGGGTAAGGCTGAAGTCGGTGCGGGTTGCTGGACCCTTTGTCATCGTCGGCACGTTCTCTGCTTTCGTGCGTATACACGAGAATGTTCGAGACCAGAGTCGACATCACGAGGCAGCCTGATACGCGAGTACACTGGTAGCAGGTGGGAGTACAGCGACGTGGTTAAATGGCTGGGCGATGCAACGCTGGACGGAGGGCTATTTTCTCTGGTCCAAAAGGGCCTCGAGGCAGTGTTACATGCAGCTGAAGGCAGCGTATATGTGAAGACGGGCCTGACGTTCGATGCGAGCAGGTGATTGGGTGGGTAATCGCAAGGTCTCAGCCCTATGTGAACGGTACGTCTTACTCCGCTGCATCATGCAGATAAGACCGCCTTGCGATGCCATGTGCTCTGCTGTCTCTCGGATGTGCTGGGAAGTCGGGGATTTGAGATATTGGAGCGCGCTCGTCCGCCTTCAATCCACCGGTTTGACAATCAGTAACACTGCAGAGCGCAAGAAGTGGGGCATCAGTGCTCTAGTCGATGCTGGTAATTCTCATACTCCTTCACTCTGCCCTCGCATTCTTGACATCAGCGAGGGTTCCAAGTGTCGACGCGGTAATATCCAGGGTTATCCCTAGATCGATCTTTAAGTCCTTGAGCCCAGCTGCGGAACACTCGGACAAGATGAAGTACAGGCTTCGATCGATCAAGCGTATGGAAAGCTGACAGTACGCAGGGCAGCGATTCCGACAGCTTCCATTTACCTGCTCTGCCACGCGTTCCAGATCGCGGCGTACGTGTCTGATCTGATCGTCGGCGTAATAGTACCACCTCGTATGCCCCAGGCGATGTTTGCATCTCCCTCACCATACGGTCAGATCGTTAACGGGCTTCACATACACCCTGATAATATGTCGACTTTTGACGCTTACCAATCTCCTCTGCTCTGAAGATGCACGCCATTCACGATACCTGCATCGGCAGTGCACGTCTTTCTTCCGTGTTTGAGAAATAGCCGTTCAATCTCACTCTTGGTTTCTTAATCTTCAAAGCCAAATCAATCTGCTTGTTCTCTGATCCTTGTAAATCCAGTGATAAAAAGATTGATGAATGGTTTCCTTCATCTTATCGGGCAATACTCTTAGTCCCAGCATGTACTTCTGCGTAACGACTGTGACTGTGGTAGATTGTAATCAGAGTATCTATCACTGTCTCGTAACGAGCATCACCGTGAAGGTGTTCGACGCTAGGGACCGCCAGACTGAACTTTCCCTGTGATGGAGATGAAGACCTGACACTCTGACATTGGTCAACTTTGGGACCAACTTCTGTGATCATCTAGTCTGCCTCTTCTGGGATTCGTCGGCCAACATATCATCTCCAAGCAAGTGAGATAGTGTTGTCGCCTTCTTAGCCTGTGTTGGCGTGTCGCTCCTACCTTTGCTCCACAGACAAGCGACAATCGCCGGATGCCACAAAGAAACGTTTGTACTGCCAATCATGAAAGGGTTGCTTCCTTCTACGAGACTCATATCATGAGCAAGTTTGCATACTTCCGCATCCGTTTGACAGCTTGTAACGTGGGAGTAACATCAACGCAGTCAACAGCAACAAGATGGCTGGCTTTCCACGTGACCAACTCGGCATAGTTGTTCACCTTACGCAGCTCTGCATCTGTAAATTCAAGCCCGTAGTTCCTTTGCCATAACCAGATGATCACCTAATAGCCCAAGCAACAGCATACCAGGGTTCCAATCTATGGAGCTCGGGCACCCCTATGATCGGCTGCATTAGAGTGGACATCATTCCACCTCAAACAAGGCACAACATCTAGAGCTTGAGTAATTGCATATCCCAAAATTGCTCATGGGACCGTCGATTACGGTAAGTGGACATATCCTAGCTAGGGAGCAAGCGAAGTTGGCGTTGTGGAGGCACTCGAGGATCTTTACAAGAAGTTGCGTAAATCTATTTCGAAGGAGGTATTGGGTACGCGCATTTTCGCGTTTGCACAAACGATTACTAAATACTCTTCCAGATATGCGGCCTGGGGATCAGCGTTTCATCTCCTTTCGGGAAGAATGCTGGATGATGGCCACAGAAACACGCTAAACTGGGAAGAAGTGCACTCTGCTCGGTACTGATAGCGCTCAGTCCTCAACTCTTAGCATGTATGTGTGCGTGAGGTTGTGCTTTCGAGGCTGCATTGTCAGTCTCGATCTCAAGGGCTCGGCTTCGGAGAGCGACCCCACAGTCCTCCAATCCACTTGTTGTATGAATCGTAATCAAGCAGATCACAATCGGGCTCCAGATCTCTGATCACGACTCTCGTACATACACTGCGGTGGCGACCTCTCTCCCGCCGGCATCAGTCCGCCAACCCGTTACGAAGCAGTATCGCGGGTGCCCCTTCTCGATTATGCCCAGGTTGTGCATACCAACCGCGTCCCACTGAATGCCGAAGATACGTCCCTTTAGCATGGGCCAAAGTTCGTTGTCCGCGAGATAGGCGATGACAGTATCGGCGAACCGTTGGATATCGCTTTCGACTACATCGTGCGTGTTCTTGCGCCATAAGTCATAGCTCTCATTAGGATCAATTTAGATCTGTGGGATGCATAAGTGCAATATGCGTAAGCTTCGCAGCGACCTGAAAGTGTGCTAGCAAAGTCAGCCCGATGAAGGGTTGGTATATCTGAGCAAGTGAATTTACGAGATAGTTGGTGAATAAGGGTGAACGGTCGCGGAGTTTGTGTCGTTTTGTCTGATTAAAAACCCGTGATAACGAATGTTCGGACAGACACCGTACAGTGATGGTAGTAGAGTGCCTTGGGGATCACGCAAGTCACTGACGGAGTAAAATATTTGGTTCGTCAATCTGTGGTGTTGGGCAAACGTCTCGAGAGAAGGCGCTAATCTTAACACGTCCTTTTTGACCTGAAGAGGAAGGACCGCAAGCTCCCGGTGCAAATGTAGAGCTTTCAGAGACGGGAGACTCGATCGAAGTAACGGCGCCAGATGTTCAACTACCCTGGTTTCCATGGCCAGATGCTCGAGACTACTGGATTGCTCGATTTCGCGACTCACAATGTCGAGAGTGGTTGTATTGTACCAAAGCTTTAAGCAGTGTCGCTTCAGGTTGGCGAACGGGATTGCTCTTGAGATGTGTGTCGGCATAGGATCATAGGTGAGATTCTCCAGAATGTGTGGCTTGTTTCTAATTTTTGTAGAAGCGGAATGGCTACTGCAAAGATCAGGGCGAGTCGTTCAAGTATTGAAACCTGCGCCGGTTCAGATAAAGCGTTGAGCAGTGGGTCCAGACGATGATCTTGCGTGTTGATAAACAGGTCAAATGGAACTGAGGTTCAGAAGTGGCATGCGGGAGCTTAGATCTCTGGGTAATATTTGTGTACTAAAATCTTCCCAGGAAGCGTAAAGCTGATCCAACTTCATTTGTGCGGTATGCAGCCGTTGGAGTATGCATGAAGCAGGCGCTAATGGCGAAGTATGCCTGGGAGCTCAGTTAGTACTCTACAATGTGCTCACCTGCAAAAAAAAATGAGGCATCGTCCGGACGCAATGGTCTGTAGAGCATCGAGGCCAGATCCTGTGGGTGACAGGCTTTCGTCTGGGTAGTGTGACTACCGCCGGAGGACTGTACTTCACCATTTCGCCCAAGCTGAAGACGTGTCTGCTTTCGAAGCTGACCTTTACGACAGCACCCGATGTCTGACTGGCGTAAATGAAGAATGGCTGCGACTTGCGCGAAAGAAAGCAGAGTGTACTTCGGAAACATGCTGAGCACTTCGTTCATGATGCGCTCGATATGTACGAGACGAGTGTCCTCACAAACTCTCGATAGCTGGTCTCTGCTGGAGCGTCCAACTTGTGGTGAGCAGTGTCGACTGGGTGAAACGTCACTTTCGAAGGTTAGGTGACGAGTGTAGCGCAGGTGACGCTGAGCACCGGTCTTTGCACACTCTATGAACCCGTTTACGGCGACGTCGTGCTCTTCCCAGGTAAATAGGTCAACGTTGTAGTGTAAGCGGCGTACCGCATAGTCGTGGGAGGCCTTAGATACAAGGTATAAAGACTGCAGATCGGACTTGAGCGCTATGTGCTCGATGATGAGGATGTGGATGTCGAGTGGAAGATCCGGCAAAGTGGAAGGCGTGCAAATGTTTGTGGGAAGAGAGAAGTCACAACTGCAGGGGGATGTAAAGGAAGGAGCGGCTTGTGCATTCGGGGTCACAGCTTCCGTTGCGCGTTCCGAGGATCTGGTGGTCAGGGACATAACGTCAAGCCCCCCAAATCAGATTAGGTATCTCGTATATGAGCGCAAATGGGTATCCGCACACAATGCAATGCTCCGTAAACTACTATTGCGCATTTTGCCTCAGCTTGGGCATGCCCTCCTTCTTTCCCCATCCCCAGACCTTGCCATTCAGATCTGGCACCATGATCAGCCAGACGATCGACACGATCCAGCTCATCAAAGTGTCTACGATGATATTGTTCCTCTGGCTGCTGCCGAGCGAGCCCCAGCGCAGAAGGTCGATCATCCAGTTTGTTGTAGTCATGTAGTTGCCATTTTCCAGGCCTCTGACGGCAGCAATCGCAGCATCGCTCTCAGTCTGCTTAGGGTCGGACGACTCCAGCAGGCGCGTGATTGGGTGCTTGGTCTTCTCCTCGTTCTCGAAGCCCGGTGACAGTATTGTACCGGGGAAGACGGCGTGAATGTTGACGTCGAAAGGCGCAGGGTCTTGCCCTGCGGCGGTCTTTGACCGACGCGCTCCGTTGTACAGCAGGACTTCTGAACGCAGGCCGTCTGCTAGCGAGCGCAGCGCTGCCTTCGCAGGTGAGTACGGTGTGTAGCCCGCAAGGCCAACGAAGGCAACGCCAGAGGATGTGAGGATGAAGTGTCGAGTGCCTTGGGACACCTCGGACTTCCCTGCTGAGTATGGCGTGTCTGGGTACCACCATGCTTTCAGTGTCTTATGGGCTAGATATGCGGCGGAGAAGTAGTTCAGATCCATCTGCTTGCGCATTGTCTCGGTGCTGGTCTCAATGAAGAGCCCAGGTATCGAGGCACCAGCATTGGCCCACACAACTTCCGGCATCACGCCGTTATTCCAGGCAGTGGCCTCAGCCAGGATGCGTTCGTTCTCGGTCTCGGAGGAGACATCGGCGGAGATGTAGTGGAAGCGCTGGCTTGAGGGGTTCTTCGCATGGGATCGTGCGTATTCGACAGCAGACTCGAGGTTCTTCACAGTTCGGGCGACGAGGATGAGGTTCGCACCGCGAGCAGAGAGCAGCTTAGCAATTTCCCTGCCCAAACCCTGGGAGGCACCAGTAAGGAGAACAGTCTAGAGAGTGGTCAGCGACGGCCTCTATGCGAGCATCCTGCGCGTACCTTCCGCTCCACAGGGAACTGATTTCCCTTCCAGAACGCGAAGCCCATAATGTCCAGACTCAGAATTCCCACTAGAAGTAGAACAATTCCTGTTGCGCCGAGCAGCAATTGAGACATTTGAAAGGCAGGGTCTCAAGACTGACTCCAGCAAGACGTGAGATTTGAAAGGAGAGACAAGGATACTGTAAGCACTACAGTTCATCAGCAAATCAACAGAGCAACTGCAAGCTGCTGCAAGCTGCTACAAGTGGTGCTCGGGAGCTGCGGGACGCGCTTTCCCTTGCTGAGTCTAGAGCAGACCCTAGCGTGGAGAGTGGGTACAGCTTTCCCGCGGCAGCCAAGATTTCGAAACTTTTTGGTGATCAACTCGAGCCACATCAGTGCGGCGCCACAAGACACACAACAGAAGATATGGCCAAGAAACGAAAGGCTAGTGGTCGCGCATATGGCGATCCCAAGGCGCCGAAGAATGACGACTCGAAGCTCGCCATCAACTCGTGGGAAGATGTCGCCGATTCCGAGGACGAGTTCCTCTTGAACCGAGAGAAAGTCATGCTCGACGAGGGACCGGCCGCAAAGAGATTGAGGAAGTACCAGGAAGAAGGTCACACATAATCTGTCTATGATCCAAATTCGCAATGACTGACCATACCAGACAAGTTCCTCGATAACTCTGAAGAAGAGATCCTCGGCGACAATCTTAGCGACAGCGATGATGACGACGACGACGACGACGAAGACGAAGCCAGCGAGGCCGCCGCATCGGACGACCAAGCGTCAGACGACGAGGACGAAGAGATGGACGAGGCTTGGGGTGCTACAAAGAAGGACTACTACAACGCGGACGCCATTGAGACTGAGCAGGATGCTCTCGACGAAGAGAAGGAGGCCCGCAGGTTGCAAAAGAAGCAGCTTCAAGCCATGTCAGAGGCAGCTTTTGGCTTCGATGAGGACGAGTGGCTCGGTCAAGGCGAGGAAGAAGAGGCAGAGGGTGGCGTCAGGGTCACTGAGGTGCTTCCTCAATTGCAGATCACAGACAGCATGTCCGAGGAGGAGCGAGTCAAGATCATGAAGACACGATACCCGGAGTTCGAGCATATTTCGAGAGAGTACCTCCGCCTGCAACCACTACACGATGAATTGGCCGCCGCCGCGAACGCCGCCGAACGCCTCCTCAAATCTCAGAAGACGAAGTCGAGCAAGAGCATAAAAGCCACCCCTGTCGCTGTGACCAAGTATCGAGCTTGCGCGGCCTACCTAGCGGCTATGGCCATGTACTTCGCCATCTTGGGATCGACCGCGAAGGACGATGGCTCGTCGACTGTTGCGATGGATCCGAAGGAGCTGCACGAGCACCCAGTAATGGAAAGCCTACTGAAGACGCAAAGACTATGGACAAAGGTTGAGAGCTTACCGGTCGGCGATCCCATGGTGGAGACAGATGCAGAAGAGCTCTCAGTCATCGAGGAAGCCAGCGCACTGTCCGGCGCCGAGCTCAACCAGGCACCCAAGAAGCAAACTCAGAAACAGAAGAAGACCAAGGCCGAACGTGCAGCGGAAGCTGCTCGCGCGGAAGCCAAGGCGCGACGAGCAGAGAAGCTGCTCCAGACCGAGCAAGACCTGGGTTCCCTCTCCGCACTCACCGACAAGGCCGCCCTCAAGAAAGCATCGCGCAAGAAGAAGGCCCCCGAAGGCAAAATCAACCTCCTCAACCCCGACGACTCCGACTTCGGCGAGGAGACAGATCTTACCGCGCACGAACTCGCCGAAAAAGCGCGCAAGAAGAAGTCCCTCCGCTTCTACACCTCTCAAATCGCACAGAAGGCCAACAAGCGCGACGCAGCCGGCAAAGACTACGGCGGCGACGCAGACGTCCCGCACCGCGAGCGCCTCAAGGACCGACAAGCACGTCTGCAGCTTGAAGCCGAGAAGCGCGGCGCGCACGCCAACAAAGGACCTGGTGTGGCTCTGGGTGAGGGACCTGATTCTGGCGATGAGGGTGAGGCTGAGCCCTTCCGCCCCGAGGACAACAACTTCTCCGACGAAGACGGATACTACGACATGGTCGCCGCACGCTCCAACGTCAAGAAGCAATCCAAAGCCGACCGCGCAGCAGCCTACGCAGAAGCCAAAGCGCTCGGCGCGCAGGTTGTCGAGGCGGAAGTCATCGGCGACGACGGCAGACGGCAGATTACGTACCAGATTGAGAAGAACAAGGGGCTTACGCCGCATCGCAAGAAGAGCGTGCGCAACCCGAGAGTCAAGAAGAAGGAGAAGTATGCAGAGAAGCTTAAGAAGGAGAAGAGTATGCGGCCGGTGTTTGATAAGGCGAAGGCGAGTGCGGGGCATGCTAATTATGGCGGTGAGATGACGGGTATTAAGAAGGGTATGGTGAGGAGTAGGAAGTTGTAGACTGGTGGTATTGATCGGTTGTGAGCGTGGGAGGGCTGTTCAAGCCGCTGTTATTGGGGATAGTGGGATGGAATACCCCGAATGCAAGTCGTTCACCCATCTCGACATCTTCGCATCCCGGTTATTATTGGCCTGATTTGAATGATGCAGGGTATTTGTTCGTCCACCAGACCCCCAGGGTCGATAATGTGTCCATTCGTTCATATCTCATTATATATGCCGTGCGCGCAGTGCGCTCCACCTCGCTGTGCTCGCAGTGGTAGCTTAACCGTAGCGGACCTTCTGCACCGTACCGTCCTCACCGACATGAATATTCAGCCTGTCCGGCTTGTGGTCCATAGTCATCATAGCATCGGGCTGGATGACGCGGTGCTCCTTGGGGAGGTCTTGCTTTGCGAAGGTCTGTTCTCTCGCATTAGCACTTGCTCCCAACACTTGCTCTCACACGCCGTGTGCAGTTCTGGCTTCTCGTCTGCGTGCTCAAGCTAGCCTCGATCAAAGTTCGTCTTGATTAAAAGTGTCTTGATGTGTTGCAAGATTGGCATGAGCACTGGAAGGGGTAAAGTAGGCAGGTTCCCATCGATTGGGTCTGGGAGAGGGAACGTACGGTCTCGTTGTGGTTGTCGCCGATGGACTTGCCCATGAGCTTAGTGGCCCAGTCGTCGTTGCCGTCCTTTGACTGGATTCCGGGGACTACGAGAGGCATGTTGACTCTATGTATCGTTGTGAAGCGGCGTAGGAGGGTTCGTTGAAGTATCGTGATAGCGTTGAAATTGAGGTTGAAGTGGTCTGTGTGGCCGTTTAGTAGGAGGAAGTCAGAGTATATATGTAGATAACGCACCCTGGTAAAAGGCGAGAAATTACTTGGTCGAAGCGCGTTTGGCTCGTAGGCTGCAATCATGTGGTGTTTGGAGGGTGACGTCACCCGCGTCTGGCCGATTGAGGGGTGGTGGGGCAGCAGGAGGCTGAGCCGGCCAGACCTCTTGCTTGGGAAGGTGGACGATGATGATCTTCAGAGCCCGAGATTACTCGCATGAACATTCACGAC
Source organism: Didymella pomorum (assembly GCA_022225945.1). NCBI lineage: Eukaryota > Fungi > Ascomycota > Dothideomycetes > Pleosporales > Didymellaceae > Didymella > Didymella pomorum. The sequence goes on along the minus strand of JAKJXN010000017.1, from coordinate 250,508 downwards.
ACACTGTTCGAGGGGTTTTCAAACGTGCGAGGGCCTGTCATGTCTGGAGCTGTGTCGACAGTGCCGAGTTTGGGAGTTGAAGTCGAACAACCTCGGAGGCAATCGCAACATCTGCCACGAATGTGTTGCACCGACGAACGGACAGAACACATGTGCAAGTGTTTTTGAATTAAATTGCAGGACTGGAGTAAGTGAAAGAGATTTAGCACATCTTAGGAAGCTGGTGGACGCAACGCTAAGAGGATACTGCAATGGGCGGTCACTCTAGCATGATGTTTGGTGGGATATATGCAATTGCTATCGTACATTCGGCCGTTAACGTGCTAACACAATGCCTACAACTCCAATGCAAGACTGCAGATAAGATAAGTATGTACAACAGAAGTGAGATGATGCTGCGAGCCTCAGACAACCTTCAGGTCAGCCCCCATGAGACCCACATCGGAGACGCCGACTGCTTTGCCACTCTGGGGAAGCTTATTTGAACATCTCCCTCTCGAGTATTTTGTCATCGAGAGCATCCTTCACTATCCAATTTCATGTCCTCCTCTTCTTGCCAACAGCCTGCCTCGCCGGTGCTTGTGTAGGACCTACGGTGCGAGGCGAGTCAGGTTCCGGTAATGCGTCAACAATTTGTGTCATCCTCAACATTGTGGCGTGAATAGGTTCTGGGTATTGGAAGCCCAACAGGGAACTTGCCCGCATGGACAGAGCGGAGAACCATTTTTCGAGCGCCTTGTTGCCGACGTTGTGACTCGCTGCACCGAAGGTGAGCCCGATCCAGAGAAGTACACCAGCCATATCCTGCCAAGCTTCCGACATGTTGGAGGCGTTCAGCACCGCTTTGAGCCTCTCGAGGAGATCTGTCGATGCATTGCGCTTTGGAGTATTCGTCCACTCAGCGAATGGATTGTCGACTTCCGGCGTGGATCTTGTTGACAGCAGTCTCAGGTTTGACTTGGAAAGCTCATCGGGATGATGTGTCTCCGCAATCGATGCCACGGAAGAGTGAGCAGTCCCCGTTGATGAGAAAGATGGATATGATATCGAAGACGATACGGACGGATGTGAGTTGGTGACTGACGAGATTGATGTTCTGGATCCATCGAAGTATGAACTCGGAGGTGGGAACGCCAGACTGGCCGCATACTCGGTCAAGGCGTCAGAGCGTGTATTCATTGGCGAAAGAGGTGTCGTTGGCGAATTTGCTGATTGTGCAGGCCTTTCGAATGAAAATGGAGTCGCCAAAACCTGTTCAGCAGCGTGCGGGAGAGCCTTCGATAATGGGAGACTCTTGATGATTGCAGTAGCTTGAAGGATGGCTGCGATGCGAATGGCTTCGTACTTGTAATCTTCTGAGGTTGGTCTCTGGATTTGAGAAACAGATGGGTATTTCGTTGTGATATTTTGGTAATGGCTGAGAAGGTTTCTTGAGTTTCGGCGTGATGGCGTCGATGCTTGTAGGAAAAGGTCGATCATTGAGTGGATCTCGTCAATGAGCTCAAGCGTTCTCGGCTGGTAGTATCTGGATTTCTTGAGGGTTACAAATCGATTTCGAGGGCGACATATGGGAGATTCTGGAATGACCGCAGATTTGTCTTGCGCCGTGGCCGACCGTGATGCGCAGTAGTCGACGAACATCTGTTTTGGTCTTTGTTCACGAAGGATAGCAGACTCGAGCAGGACCCACGAGCAGGTCGATGCAAGGTAGCCATTCATCTTCAGTTGGGCAAGACCGCCACGCAACTTGATCATCTGCTCGAGACCAGCTTCGTTGATATCCAACGAGATCTCTTCACGGCCGATCACCTCGCTGACGATCAGTTGGATAGTCGCGGTAATGTTGAGTTCGTCGATCTCTCTCCCAGGATGAACCATATTTTGACCTATAAGATGTATGACCTCTTGCCGAAGTAACGATGTCTCGACACTCTCGGTGGGACGGTCAAGTATCGCATCCAGATGTGCAGAAGCGCAGCACAAGGTACTTAAAAACGTGTGCGGCGCACTGAGGACAGTAGGTATCCAATGCCTGCCCATTGCCTTAGTTCCGAAGAACCTCGCGCAAAGGAACTTCATTTGCTCCACTGATACGCGTGGGTAGCTCGACTGGAACATTGTCTTGAAAGGATCGACGTTTTGACCAAATGAGACGAAGAGTGGGTATGGCCTTCGGTCGTATGGTAGTGGTCTGCCGTCGTCGTCGGATGGTCTGGGAAGCTCAATAAGCGTTGTTGCCTCGAAGTTCCGCGTCATTGTTTCCATATCAGACATCTGAGACTCTGGAATCGAAGCGTGCTGGGCTTGTTGCAATGTTGGCGGTCGAGTGGTCGAGCTCTGCACTCTCCTGGATCGAAATGAAGGATCATTCTGGTTGGTCGCGACGTCGTTGTTGATCAGCGCGACAGTCGCCTCTTGACTGCGTTGTGAACCAGAAGAGTCTACGCTAGCCTGTCGAGGTTGCTCGCCCCCGGAGCTCTTCTTCCTGCCATCCTCGTGCGTAAGGTAATGTCGCATTGCCTTCTTGCGTACAACAGTCATATTCTTCTTCGACTTGAGCTCTTTGAGCGAGCCGCCCACGATGAATTGAAATCCTCCATCAGCTGGGGCATTGTTGGTTGCTGTTGTTTGAGGACTGATCGATGGGCGTGGCTGTCGAGGAGCTACAGAAGGTGAGTGTCAGTGGACCCTTTGGTGCAATCGACAGATGTATGAGATGAGACATGAGACATGAGACATGAGACATGAGTTATGAGACACGAGAGCAGTCGCATTGTTGATAAAGAAGACAAAGTGGAAGTGGCGAAGATCTCTAACTGAGCCGAGGAAGCAGCTGAAGAAGGTAGCTGCGATCGATGCGCACTGCGCACCAAGACAGGAATATCTGCCAAGAAAGCAAATGCCATGCTCACCATTCGGATTCTGCTCAGAGCGGGGCGCCATATTCAAGGAACAATTCTCCACAGATGAAAAGGTCGCAGGTGTGATGAAGGAGGAAGCGTCGCTCGATCTGCGATCGGTGTAGAAGAGGGGCATTTCCGTAGCGGCAGCCAGCATCTCAAGATCTGCCCAGGGTCGACGCGTCGAAGCACTCAATGTGACAGTGACGACTCGACCATGCCCTTATGCAAGGCTCGTCGCATCGATATCTTCCAAGTAAGGATCGGCGAATTGGCAATGTAGGGCTGAGGGAAGTGGGTCGTTGGTTTATATGTCGTCGTATTCAAGGGCTTCTAGAAAACTTATCTCACTCTGCCAGCGTCTGTGCCACTGCTCTGCGAATCTTAAGCAGGCGAGTGCGTCCTGCAGTGTTAGCGAGGATGCGCAGCACCCGTGAGTACGGTGAGAGGTTGTTGGAGACAGAAGCGCGGATTGAGATTTGGGGCGGTGCTGGCGCGAACGAGGGCGCGAGTGGTTTGGTGCGATGCGAGAGCTACCAGGGGCCCCGCTTTGCTGCACTGGCGGGCTACCCAGCCGTCGTGCAGGAGCCAGCTGCGAGGCCAAGCTTCTTTAGCGATGCTCTGAAAGGGATGTTGTGCGAACGGATGGCTTGTCCAAAAGGTGGTCAACGTGCTGTATTACCGCCGTTCAAAGAGCCAAAGAGGGGACGGCACCAGCGTGCTGGGAACAACACCACACACTTCATCATGCAGACGTGATCAAGGGCAAGGGAGAGCATGCTTGCGGTATCGTGTGCAGCTGTACAGCTTTGTGAGAGTATCGGGTACCAGATTCCGGGAGAACACGTGCGATGCTGACGCCTCACTCGACCAGAGACAGACCGCCGGTCGAACACCCCACGTCGCGAGCTTAGCCCTGTCAGGTTGCACAATTCGCTTTAGCGACCAATCATTCATGCCTGATGATTCGTGTTTGTGCATGCTGAGGCGGTGATGGCAGATAGGCGGGGAGGCTTGCTGCACCTCCAGCTGGGTCCATCGCTACACCACACCGTCGACTTGTGTGCTAGGCTAGGACCAGCCTCCTGGGCCACCTAATCGTTGTGCTTGCAGAGGCGCCGAACAAGGCGCGTTGTGGCTCATAATATCATCGAAAATGGCTGCATCGAGCCGTATGCTTGTCACGATTCACATGTGTCTCTAACGAAACGCTTGCATGATTTGGGCCCGCAGAAGTTGAAGTTTATTGAGCGACATCGACTTTGGCGCTGGCGCGTGAAGGTCTGGATCATTTCTCTGCAACATTTACTTTTCCCGCGCGAGCACCCCACGCATTTCTGGCCCAAGAGTTCTGCCGATCTTACGACGAATAGTGCAGGAAGCCCATCCGAACATCAATCGCGACCATTTCAGATGTGAGGTTGCATTCGCGATATCAAGGTTTCAATGTCGACCAAGCGGGCTCCCCAAGCCGACGCCAAAGTAGTCGGTTGGTTCCTGCGCTGTAGTGTTCCTGCGACCTGACCGTCCGCCAGGACTAATGCTGCTGCCGGCGGAGCTCCTACTCCCACTTGAACCATCGCGCTCTTTGCCATAGCCATTCGCAAGTGTGCCGGCCCGGCCTCTGGTAGGAATGCTCAAGCGCGTTGTCTCGAACGTGAAGTGTGCTTGCCCATATCCTGGTTCAGGTTCTGCTGACGGCGTCTTGAGCTCCACAAGCTCAAGCGTCCGTTGTAAGGTTGCACCCGTCTCGTCAAGGGCCATCAGGAAGCGCGCAAGCTCCTTGCAGAGCTCCCAGTCCTGCTCTTCCTTTGCAGCTTGGAGTAAGCGAACCACCTGGTCGCCTGTCGATCGTAACTCTTCGAATGTGTGAAGTACAAGCAAATAGCCTCCCGCAGTCTTCAAGTTACCTTTCTGTAGCGACTCTTCGAAGAGTTCCTCCGGAGGCGGTAGGTTTGCGAACAGTGTCCGCCAAGACCGAACCTCAGTCTTCCGTGTACATTGTACGACGATGTCAAGGTACTGCGGGAACGAACTTAGGAATGACAGGACACTAGGTAGCAGTGCCTGTTCGGGCGGTGGCTGTGTGTCGACTTCTTCGTCGAGGACCTCATGCAGTAAGATCTCAAGAGCATGTGGAAAGTAAAGCAGGTGCTGGTAATGGTGGCTAAGGTGTAGGGCTGCAGGGTGATTGTACTGCGCTAAGTGGTACCGTAATGTTGCGGGAAGGAAGAGGTGTGTCTGCGATGCATGTCAGCATATAGTACTCTTGGTAACATCACTGATTCGTGGCTACAGCAGCTAACGTACCCTTGTCCCAAAGCGCAAGTAGGCAAAGCTGGTGTCCCTGCGCTGGACCAATTCAGATTCTACGCCAAAGATAATCGCCTTATTGAGTAGAGCAGACAACGGATAGAAGTCAACAGGAACCTGAACTGGCGTAGGTAGGTCTCTACCAAGCTCCGGCGAGGCAGAAGCAAGCACGTCTTGCATGTCGATCCAGACTTTCATGTCTTGGCCATCGAAGTACCACAGGGAGTCCCGCAAGTCATGGCCGTGACCGTGCACGCCGTTCATGGTCAGTCCTACCGACGGACTGGGTGGTAGAGAGTCTTCGTGCGACTCTAATGCAAATGCGGGGTGGTCACGCATCAACGCGTACGTTTCCACATTGTGCGCGATGACCCGCATCTCATACTTGAGCTCACCGCCACCGGTCGTCGTGGGTTGGAGTAGTACAAGCTTTCCGTCGACCAGGAATAGAATTGTGGCTACGGAGACGTCTTGAGAAGGGTCGCCATGATCTAGACAATGTCAGCGATATGATGATCAGGGTACGGAGGGGTACCGACGAATCTGATCTTCCGGTAAAATCCAGCTAAGGGCTCTCACCCTCGTGGGCGCGCGAATGATACCATGTAGAGCGATCTGACCCACTTGGATCAGATTCACTGTAGCATCGGACACGCTCATAACGTAGTGGTAGAGGATGTTCTCGTATGTGTATACGAGCAAGGAGTCCTCTCCGGATGGTGCAATTAGAACAATTGGGGCAGGCAACCTTTGCGCATGCATAATGTGGCTATTGTCGAGTGCCGATTCCCGTGAGTAAATACGAACCTGGGGACGCACCATCAGTACGTGCAACTCATACACAGGGCGAGGAGCCTACCTCGTGAGAGTTCTGCGACTCAACTGCAGCAATCAGCACATGCTGAAACCAGCACATACCGCCACGAACGGTGAATTCGTTCTCTACGAACGGGTCATCAAATGTCTTCCATCGCCCACTGTTGACACTGTAATGGGCAAGCCCTCTTCTACCGGCAATTGCAACGTATCTCCCGTCGTTGGAGATCACCACACTCTTGATAGGCCATTGATCCACTAGATAATGCGATGGCACCTGTACGTTGTGCCAAAGGGACAGCTCCGCCGAGATCGTTGTGAGATCGGGCAGATCATAACCTCGATAGATCATGAAGCCTGTACTTGTCTGCATCAGAGATCTCGAAACGTTGGCTGAAGAGAAGCACCCAGTTACTGCGCTTCTAGCCATCTCAACGACAAATAGTCGGTTGTCGTTATTGCCAAGTATCAATAACTCAGCGCCTCCGCCGATCCAGAAGGCATCCTTCACACCAAGAAGCCAGCCTTCGCCATTGGTCTCTGAGATAGCTCGATCGGTCGTGAAGCTAGTAGCTCCTGGTTTACCGTACACGCTCCACATAGCCCAGCCTTTTTCGTAGCCAGCAAAAAGGCAATACCCATCAGGTGAGTAGGCTAGGACGGTCAGCTTTCCAGGAGAAGAAGTGTTAGGCTGCAATTTGTGGGAGATCGGGATGTTGCCAGTGTAATCTCGCACAGTATAGACGTAGATGTCACTGTTGTTGCAGCCCACGGCGAGAAGTGAGAACCGAGCGTTGATTGCAGCTTTCACACCGAATTCGTCATCTGCTTCCGGGTTGTGAAAGCCATACCCACGGAACAAATTGGGAGGGGCAGCACCATCCTTCTTCGAATCTGGTCTTGTTCTTTGGACTGCGAACGCTTGGCCTTCTTCTGTAATCCAGCAAGACAGATTCATGGGCCGGTCGTGAGTCAAGTCAACGAGCGCTGGTTTCTTTCCAAGCCAGCTCATCTTAGTGAGAACTTCAGTGCTCGTCTGGCTCCCTTGGTTGTCCGGTGCCCACCGTATGCATTGCATCGCTGCAGGCTTTGCCGTTGCTACTATCAGCTCGTCGTCCAGGGCCAGAGCTTTTACAATACCGGCATCGACGCGGATGACCATACGGAAGCGTAGGCTCAGCTCTTTGAATCCACTACCCTCTCCAGGTCCTGCATTAGTGTCATGCTGGCGTTGTATCTTAAACCCAACAGTGCTGGTCCTCCGTGAATGTGTTCCATGTGTGTCTGTGAATTGTGTCTTGTAAACGCGGGACGAGTGGTCGGTCGCAAGGGAGTACGTGATGAGGAAACCGAGAGTAGTCTGGACTACAAAAATCTGAGAGTCGGGTCGGAGGAGGACGTCTGTATTTGGGCCATAGGTTTTCAATGACTGTTGAGACCGCAGCACTGAAGCTAGTATGACCGTTGGCTGTGCTCTTGATTAGTGACATTTGGCGGCAAAGCAGCAGTTGGCGTACCTTTGTTTGCCATATTGTCAAAGTCGTCCTGGTGAGGGTTGCAAACAGTTGTCCACTTCTTGTAACTCGAATCGCAATGATCTCGCCATGGACATCGTCCTCCGCGAACTGGTCAAGACTGTTTGTTTGACGCGCTTTTTGCTCTTTTCCTTCCTCTTTCACCTCCTCTTCCCCTTCAGTTGACTCTGTATCGTCTGTTTCATTCGTAGACTCAGTCTCGGCTTCAGACGCGCCATCTCGTCCATCCTGCGACGCCTCATCGGTGCCATCATGGGATACCGGCGTGCGCGCGAGATTCGTATTCTTGGTGGCCGCAAAGACGGAGGGCGAGGAGATGGGCCAATACGTCATGGCGGTCTAGGGGCAATTGATGGCTTCATTTGCGCGTGCCCATCTCACTGGCGGGGTGTGAGATCATTCGTGTTGCGCGTGTTGGTGGAGCTATGCAGGGCAGTGGCTGTGCGGCGTTCGCCCAAGGCGCAGCACGTCAAAGCTTCTACCGTTCAAGCTACACATCTCAACGTTCTGCATGGCATGCATTGCTTTACTTGCGCAGCTGTCTGACGTTATTATGCAGGTAATGGCGGATGTCAGCCCTTGTGCTATGGTAGATAATGCTGCTATAATCCACGTGCCGCAAAATAGAGGTCCAACTGAGGACTATGCATAGCCAATACCACCCTTTGTCATGTTTCAACAGGTCAACTCAGACGTGTAGCTCAAGCGTTGAACATAGATCATTGCTATTATTGTGACCTTCTCAACATTTGAGTCGCAAATTGTGGAAATTGATATGTCTTTTTGACAAGTATCCCGCCAAGACTTCGTTCGTCACCGAAGCTCACTGCTCCAACCATCAACCTACTGCATCGCATCATCACACAGTCAACACCACAGAAACTGCCCCTCCTGCCGATTTTATAGAGACTTCCTTGCGCGGAACGCTGCCTTCACCTTCCGCTCTATCGGTCTTCCCATAGAGAACGCTCGACCGACCCCACAATGGCTTTCTTCGGCGCGGTGCTCAACACCGTTGGCGCACTGTTCCTTACACATGCGTACGTCCAGTCAGACCGAACTATGCGTTCGGATCCAGTGACAACGTCACAGCTACTAACAATTAAAATAGTGTCTACTCCGCCCACGAGCACACCACCGCCTTCGCCTCCACCCCGCTCCCCCTCGACATCACACTCGAACTCCTCGTCGGCGTCTTCATCCTCTCGACCGGTATTGTAGTCTCGGCCGACAAGCTGAAGCCAATCCAGTACGCGAAGTGGGCAGGCCAGATCTCTCGGGACGGCAGGAAATCCGAGGGCAAGTACACAAGAGAAGGGGAGGAGATCTTGAGCGAGGGCGACCCGTATGCTTTCCTCGGCCTCGACGGTGGGATCGGCGGGAAGGGCGAGGGCAGGAGGGGGTTCTGGGATGTGAAGGGTAAGAGGAAGGAGTATGATGCGTGGGTTAGGGGAAAGCAGTAGACGCTGGCGCGGTCGGCGATCGGACTGCAGACTAGGGCGGCTGGAGGTAGCTGCAATGCATACGAGCCACGGGATAAGTTTGAGAGAGCCAATAAGGTATGAGCCACTGTACATTGAGTATTTGTGCCAAAGTCCTATAAGCATAAGGCTTGTCAAGCTTAAGTATACACTCCAGAACGCCAAAGACCCGCTTGAACGCAAAGTAAAGCTCCTATAATGCATCGTAGGATCGTTCCTTCCTCTTCCCCCATCCTAGGCGTGCCCAGTCATCTTCTCCACGCCCGCACCACACGCATGCGCCTCACAAGCCCAGCACTCACTCCCCTCCATCGCCTGCCCAATCGCCTTAACATCCGCACTCCTCCGCCTTCCTCCCGCCTCAGCTTCATCAATATTAACATCCACGCCGCTAACCCACCAGATACTCGCAGCCACAATCTGCATCACAACATCCAGGTCCTCCGCCGTCCTCGGCGCATAAATTAGCACAAACTCCCTCGGCACGAACCGCCTAAACCACCCTCCCTTGGCCAGCGGATGCCGCTCGCCCCACCCGCTCTCGAGCATGATCTTGGCATCTGCAGGGTGCAGCGTGAGATGCAGTGAGCCGTCGGACGGGTGTGCGTGGCAGATTTCACCGCCACAGGTGCGTGTAATCGGGGACGAGGCGAAGAGGCCAGAGCTGTTCTTTTCGAAGCACGAGGTGCGCTCCAGCAGCAAGTTCGCTGGCTCTTGGGCGTGAGTGCGCATACGTGAGACCAGCTGAGTATACATTTTCGAGGAGCTGCGCTGTGTCTGTTGCCGCTGGGGAGCTATGCCTGCTACGAGAGGGCGGGACCCGGACCTTGTTGGGAGGGAGTCGAGGTAGCCCTTTTGAGGCCGGAAGTGCGGTGGGATGGGGAGTGGTCGCAGGGGGTCGCGCAGAGAGATCAGTCCGAGAGTTTTGACTTTGAGGTAGCCGAGTGGTGTTGATGGTGTGCCACCAGGGCCGAGTGAGAGGAAAGCCTTGTAGTCATGGTAGACGTAGAAGGCCGTCAGGAAAGGGAGAGTGAGGACCAAAATGGTGGTGAGAACGTAGAAGCAGCCCTCTGCAGTGAGCGGTGAGCTCGCAAAGTCGAGCTCCATCGTAGGGTGCTAAATGGTTTGGCAGTTGTGTCGAGGTTCAGACTGGGCCCGTCTTAGGTTTTGTAAAGCTGCCGTTGGCTTGGAATGTTCTCCTTGCGTTGCAGCGTTTTCTCTGGTCCAAAGCAGTGGAATTGAGGTCCGCGGACAATGACACAAGTATTACAGCAGATGCAGTTGTCTCACAGTTCAAGAGGAAAAGTTGATGGTATTGAGAGGTGGCCTCCTCAGGATTTGAGATAGCATATTGTCAATTCACGTTCTGCTTATCTCCAAGCCTTATATACTTTCCATGGAATACTTCCCCTCAAAATCTCAGCCAAAACACAGCCAATGTTCTCCGCAACGTCAAAGGTCGTTGCGCAGGTACCACGTGCGATACCCATTCTGCACTAGCTCTTTCATCCGATTCGTCGGCCGACGACCCTGTGACGCAGTTTGGCGAGCTTGAGTGGAGTACCCGTCTACGCGGAGGCACGACGCAGCTCAGCGCAGGATCACAGTTCCGTCACAATGCGGTTTCCGTGGAAGGGCCAATCGTCGATGTGGGCTTTCAAGGGGATGTTCAGGGAGGAGGACCACCTGCAGTACTTACTTCGCTGTTCCATCCCAGAAACGGTAATTTGGGATCTTCCCGCGGCCTTGAGGCGGTCAACGGGCATTGTCATCTTCGTATCGAAGTATGAGGTACATGCGAGGTACGTACGAAGGCCGAAAGCTGCCTAAAGATAACGCTATCGTGGCAGAGGAAGAGAAGAGCACTTTCAGGTCACTTCTGCAAATCATCACAGTCCACGATGCTTCGTATGCAGGTCGGCACGCGCGTCCGAGCATAGCGTCGGTGGAAGTGTCGTGGCAGCTTGTCACGCGCCAGATTACTCCGACTCGGAGCTGACCTCAAGTTTGAAGCTTTGCTATCTGAGTAGTCCTCCTATTGTCAATTCTACTCCCATCGTCTGGCCTTAGCCAAGTAAACTGTCACTCGAAGTCGCTCGCGCCTGCTAGGACCGTAACTCTGTCGTTTTTGCGATCTTGATATGATTGCAGGAGGTGCGGCCTCCTGAGAGTTGTGGAAAGGCCCGCAGGATTTATGCATCGCCAGTCGCTGCTCATTCATAATGGTTTTGCCATCCTCCCAGCATTCACCACTTCTGCTCCTTCAAGTACCTAGCCCTGCGAGACTTTGCGGCATCTCTCCGCCGCGAGAACCGCGTCAATCCACGCCAGACTCGTTGCCGCCTGCACAAAGTTAGCTCATTGCACCTAACGGTAACGAAGGATATGGGCATACTCACATGAGAACTAGGACCATGGTGCCCGTCACTGGTATACACAGCCACCAGAAGTAAGCATCGCTGTTTTTCAGACACGGCATATCCTCGAAGTTCATGCCGAAGTATCCAACCAAGAAGGTCATTGGTAAGAACAGAATTGTGACAAAGGTCAGCTGCTTCATGCTTTCGTTCTGGTATGCGCCCATCGTGTTGAAGATCAGGTTGATCATACGGTCTGCAGAGCGCCGCATGCGCTCAAGAGACTCTGTGACGGTGATGCAGTGATCCTCCACGTCACCGAAGTAGGTATGCGCGAGTGTTGTGATGGTGATAGAGGCTGTCGATGGGTCCTTAGGTGTGTATGGAGGTGGAGAGTTGGCAATGTGAGACGATGAGGGTTCTTGGGAGGAGTTGGTCGTCTGCATTAGAGCGTTGGAGTTGTGTTGACGGAGGGCGTTGACGAGACTAGTGATTGGAGCGATCTGAGAGCGGAGGAGGGAGAGCTCGGATGTGAGTATGTACCTGGGTGTGGTCAGTGGACTGCCTCGATCACAACGCTCGGAGAGACTCACAAAGCCTTTGAATGTGCGATGCTGGGATCCGTCAATACGTCTAGCTCCAGCTCAGCTATGCTGTCCTCATATGCTGCTGCAATTGGAATGGCAAGGTCGACAATACCATCGATTATTGCATGCATAACCATACTGGCATCGCCGCTTTGTCTCAACACAGTCTCTGGTGATGACAGTCGCTTCAAGATGGGCTCTTCGATTACATCCGCAGAATGCTCAAAGAACGATACTAAGGTATTGTTACTTTGGAGAAACATCGAAACCTGTTCCACAGAGACCATGAGGCCTTTGGGGTTGAGCGTAGAATGCTCCTCCATGTAGCGTGTTCGTACAGGGTCGGCATCAGTACGATACGCTTGCAATGTCTTCACAGCTTGTCGGTACTCCGCAGGTACATCCTTTTCCCGATAAGCTGGGCTGTTCGTGCTGACGTGTCTTGGAGGTGCTTGTGATGATTGCCCGTCTGTAGTTCCTTCGTTCTTGCGGAGCAGCCGCTGCAGAGTCAATAGAACTGTCCGCCAGTCAGTATACACTCTCAAGCATCTGCAGACTTGAGAGACATACCAAAGACGTGTTCAGGGTACCAGTCTGCCTTGGTTCGATTCCTGGTGTGTAGCAGGTCTTCGATAGCTAGGCTGTGTAGCTTTTGCTTCTCGCCCAGAAGGCGAACCACATCCCAGCTAAGCCCGTTGACTGGAGGTTGAGTCAGATCAGCCTGCTGCTTTGACGAATCCATATCGCCGGCTCCTTACCGTTGATCCATCGACAAGTCACCCAGTCTTCGCGGGGCCTGTCAAGGAACTCCCGGAGCATCCCATTGTTCAGCTCGTATTTCTCGATCCTGTCGGCAGAGAAGTCGACAGCAGTGATTTGTGATTGCACTTTCTGACGCCATTGAGGCCATGCATCCTCGTTTGTGATATCGATGCCAGGCTCACTTCCTGCTGTTGGTTCGCGTGGAGCTGCTACGCTAATGCATCTTGAGTCGCGCTTTAGGGACTTAAAACCATTGGTTATCCTCTCCCGGAGTGATGGTCTTAACGGAGATGGTTCCGTCAGCACCGAATGTTGGCGTGTTGATGGGAAATGCTGGGTCGCAAACGCGCTTGCTCTTCGGGCTTCTGACGTCAGCCGCGAGAAGCGCGTCGCCGCGGACCCTGCGACACTGTTGAAGCGCGGTACAGTGAACATCTCCGGATTCCCTCTACAACATCGCTGCTTTTCGAATCGAAAGACAGAAGGAGCCAGAGGGCTAAGAGATGGACAGGGTTGACGACAACTTGTGTTGATGAGTGCGCGGTCGACCAAGGCAAGCGCGCCGATGACGATTCGTCGACGCGCGAACACGTGGGTCCGAGCAGCCAACTTCCCTCTTCTCCAATTTTTCAGTCAAGTACAACAACCCTCTCGTCTCAGTCTTCTTCCGCATCTCATTCGGCTCTCAGTCAGTCTTCAAAAGACTCTATAGCAACAAAAGCCTCTGCAGACAATCGTTGTGTGGATTACCTCCTTCTTGGTGAAGGCTGACACCCCAATTTGCAGCGACGCAGATGCATTTGAGAACCGCAGGTCAGAGCGCCAGCAGTCCTGAATCGTTGGCCGCGAACGGTTCTCCTCGTTCTGAGAAGATGCCAATGTGTAGATCCACCAAAGCATTGGCGATATCCACTCCGAAGCAATGACAGACGCAGCGCCAGAGCTTGCGTACCGATGCCGACCCGTGATCTCTGATGATGGGACTCAAAGGACTAGTCCTTTATCTTCTCGTGGAGACTCGTGGCTGTGACGCTCCAAAGGCATTCCAGTGTCCCCAGCACACTCTCGCAAAGATCACCTTGCATCAAGAACCTGGGGTAGACTTCCGATGCCACGTACACCACTGCAGTATCAAGGTAGAGTCTCTCATCATTCCGGCGGTAGACCACATTGTAAACGGCGTTATTGCTGTAGATAGTGTGGTAGAGGGCTCGGAGCTGCGCTAAGAAGCTAGTCAGTTCCGTGGAACAGTGGTGTTTGTTGAGACCTACTGATGATCATTTCCTTCATGTTATTCGCCCTGTTGATATCCTAGCTCTCGTGAGGGAGGCTGGCGATCTCATTGTCGTACATGTTCGCTGTGCGGTTGCGGTTGCGGTGCGAAGTAGCGTGGTGAGGAGAGGAGAAAAGGAGCGAGAAAAACGTTAGGCGAAGGCGACGTTATGTACAGCTGCCTCAATTTGCGTCTAGAAACATCTATCGCGTCACGTGTGGTGGCCGTCTGCGCCAAAAGGTGAAGGTGAAAGCATAGTTACGCTGCTCTTTCAATTCGTGGATAACATGCAGTGCTGCTAAGAGCCCTAGGCGCCTCGATGGTACCAGACCCGAGGACGTTATGAAATAGAGAGAGAATTCCAGACGTGGGGTTGGAGGGAGGAAAACGGACGAGACCATTCTGTATACAGTCAGTGGTTGTGCGTACCTAGGTAGAAGGCGCGGCGGACGACAAGTGTCGCAGCCACGAGGGACGCCAACATATTGGCAGCAACGACCGCAGATACCTTCTTCCGAGAGTCATCAGCGATCTAAAATTGAGAGCTCAATGTAAGAGTGACCAAGATGCTGATGGCAGAACATGAAAGCTGGGGTGGGACGAGATATGAGTCTCCAGATACAATGGTGTGGGTTAGCTTGGAAGTGTAAGAAGTGATGCTTACACCTGCAGATGTTCAGCAAAGTGTTGGATTTGCGGCTGGGGACAGAGCGACCGAGAGCAGTGTCTTGCAAAGAGGCCGAGAGTACACAATCGCTTGAGGACAAGCAACAGGGGCCATCGCAGATATGCATAGTCCTCGTGTTATTGGAAGAAGACGGACTGATGATTGAAAGCTTGCCTCGATGTGGGGTGGCAGTAGAACACAATCCACAAGAATCCCATCAGTAGCAGTCATGTATGGTGGAAAAGTGTGTATTACAACCAGCGTGACTTCATGAACCTGAATCACGCCCCTAGGTATACCCATATCATGATCTATCCAAGATAAACTCACCAACCAGAAATGTGTCGAAGCCGCCACTAAGCCTTCGACGATGTCTCGGGTGACGTGCTGTCTTCGGTACCTGGTGCGACAGTGCCGTCGAGCTGCTCGGGTGCCTCTGCTGCGATGTCAAGTAGACGCGTCTCTTCGTCAACGTCAGGCTCGGTGGTTTGGCTGTTCGGATCTTCGACAAGATCTTCGACCGGCAACTCTTCTGCTGGCGGGAGAACATCGTCGTCTACCTTTTGGCTAGATGCCTCTCCGCTGCCTTCGCCAGACGCACCGTTGACGAGCTGCTCATCGACATAATCAAACGTCTGTCTCGCCGGCTCCACAGCAACAGCGCTCTCCACAGCAACCCCATTAGCCTTGCCCTTCTCCCTCCCGATACCCAGCCCCCGTATAGCCCTCTTCATACTCTCCAGCCTCGCTCGTTCCGTAACCACCATGCGCCTCGCCAGATCCCTAACAGCATTTCTCCCCATCTCCACCCTCCTCTCCTGCCAACTCGCCAACTCACTCGCCACAACCGTCTGACTATACCTGAGTTCTCGGCCCAAGTCCTCGAGCTCCATCTTACTGCGCTCCATCTTCTCCATTGCATCTCTCTGCACGCGGTTGCGCGCGTCGTCGAGCAAGCCGAGCGGCCAGCGGTCCGAGCGGCGCACAGAGAGGTTGTGGCGATCGATGGCCTTTTGCGTGGTGTTCATTTGCGCGATCAGCGAGCTGGGGCGCGAGAGCGCGTTCAGGACAGCGGAGATGGTGGTGCTGATGGCGTTGATGCTATAATAGAAGCCCGCGATGGGACTCGCCTCAGAACTGCCTACACACTTCGTATACCGATCCAGCGCAGCGAGGTGCGCGGGCGGCAAGAATGTCAGGCTGTGGACCGCGGCATTGGAGAGTTTGTGCGCATCGACCAGGTCGGAGCCCAGCATGCGCAGCTTATTCGTGCGGCGAAGAACGGATTTGGATGCGTGGTGTAGGGAGCGCACGTTTTCGCGCGCATGTTGCACGAAGAGTTCGACTTCGCGCACGTCGTAGATGGGAGCGAATTCCTCGCGGAGGCGCTCGACGCGCAGCTCGGCTTTGCGTGCGGAGCGTGCTGCGAGCATTGATGAGTCGATGTCTGGCACGAGGAAGAATTCCCAGACCATCTCGTGCATGGAGAAAGTCGGGTGTTGGAGGAGGATCTTGAGGAAGGCGTCGAGGCGGAGTTGCAGGTCACGCAGGACACTCCTAGATGGTCTGGACGGAATGAGGTAGGGTGAGGCCATGTTGGCGATGGCCGGAAGCCACGATGCTGGATTTTCCTGCGCAAGCCATTTGGCGAGGTTCTCGAAGTCGTGGGATGAGCGACGACACGTCGTAACAGTGATTGTGCCATTGGAGTTGGGCGCCCCGGATTTGAGCACCAGCCGAACAGTGCCATCTTCGACGAAAAAGGAGCGAACCACGGTGGTGATGCGGCCGTCGGCACCTGGCTCATTTGAAAGTAGCACCAGATCATCGATGCGGTTGCGAACATCGTCGTCTTTGGCGAGTTCGACGGCCGTCAGCCCTCGTGCGTCTCTCACCGACAAGTCGACGCGCGGATCCTGGAACAGGACCCGCACCATATCCGTTCGACCATACTTGCTCGCGACCATGAGCGGAGTGAAGTGCTTATCATTCGTAGCGTTCGCGTCCGAGTCGCAACGATACAACAGCTTATTCGCAAGCTGAGGATCGGTGATGACATGTAGCAGACTGTTGCCCTTTGCATCCACGTGCTCGTCTAGGTGCAATGGTTGACCGTCTTCCTGCGCAAAGGTGGCGGCCAGGAGACCTTGATCCACCATGCTATGATACTCCTCGTGGTCGTAGGACCTGCAAAGAGCAAAGACCGGGGTCTGTCCGTTTTTATCTTTCAACCGCCATGGGACAAGATGTCCGATGCGCTGAATAAGTCGGGGCTGATTGAAGAGATAGTGTGCCATGCATCTCCCTTTCGAGTCTTGTTTCGAGAAGTACGCTGCAAGCATCTCTGGGCTACTACTGTTCTCCAGAATGTATGCCAGTAACGTGTCTGTTGACTTTGCGTGTGCCAGCTGGACTGCTAAGCTGAGCAGCGTTGTCCCCTCATTGTTGCAGTCCTCGAACACAAAAGTGGGTGTGTAGTATTCCGTAAGACTGAGCAGATACTGGAGTGATCTGTCCTGCTTGCTCTCAATTGCCATCATCAGAATAGACTCGCCATCTGTGCCTTGTGTCATGACAAGTTTCCCGATGGATGTATCGCCTTCTATAGCGCTATAACAAGAATCTACTGTTGTGCGAGATCTGAACGATCGCGCCGAGCAACTCGACATGCTGCGCGTGTCGTAGGACACCGTCTTCTTCAGTTTCGGTCGGTCAGGTAATGTAGGTGTCTGCGCTCGCTGAAAGGGGAAGATATGCGCGAGCGGCCCGTCTTCGTTCTTCGACCGACCGTTGGATGGACTACGCCGCCGCCTTCTTCTCGGTTCGAAGTCGCCGTTCGTCGAAGAGCTGGCGAGCGAGTTCAGATCTGAGAAGCTCGCAAAGCGGACCGGGTGATATCGCTCTGGCGCTTCATCCTCACTCGAAGAGTCATTCATGGCTTCGTGGAAAGATCGATCAGGCTCGAGAATGCCCTGCATTGTTGCTAGGTCGCCCGACTGCGTCGCCTGCCATAGCTTTCGGTTCCGCCGACTTGCTTTCCGTAAGCCGCCCGAGTCATTCTGTAGATACGACAACACGGCTTCAAACGTGCTGAGTGCATACCCCATCTCGCCGGTCTCGACATCGTCTATGAAGATGAAGTGGCGCATGTAGGACAGCCGTGCTTGCAGATGTCGCACCGGAGCACGGATGACTACAATGAGCAGCAAAGACACCAGAGTGTCGGCGTTGATTGTGAGGAGATGGTCGTGCTTTTCCGACAGCTGTTGGCCATTCAGCGTGGCCTGCGCTCTGGGGTCGTTTGCAATGGACGATGCGTCCGGCATTGTGATGTGTTTTGTGACAGCAAGAACGATCTCAAGCATCTCTTGCGGACTTCCGGCCACACCCATTTTCTTGAACATGTCGACGGCTTTGGACAGCCGTATCGCGAGCTCCTGTTTGCCCTTGCGGCCGTTCCCTATATCAATTCCCACTTGCGAGATGTCGATGTCCTGCATCTGGCGCGTCTGACGCTCGAGATCTAGGTCCTCGAGGCGGCGGATATCACATATGCGCGGGAAGAGCAGTGTGTGGTGCACTTGCTCGGCGACGTAGCGTTCGATCATGCGCTCGACGATAGGACCTGTGAGATCTGTTGTGGCGCCCAGCAACGATAGCTGCTGCTTGTCCACCATCTGGAAGAGGTCAATGGCCGCAGTCACAGCCGTCTCGAGCGAATTGCGCATTGCATCCTCCTCGTCACCGATCTCGAGCGTTGATATGAAGCCGTTCGGACCCTGAGACATGCTGCTGTGCATCGACAAGGGGCGCGACCCAGCCGTTTCCACCGACGACACAGACCCGCGTCTCCGCGAGGTCTGGGACGACCGCCGCGATCGCGTTGAGGGTGTTGGCGGCAGCGGCTTCTCCAGCTCTTTCCCAAACTCCTTGAATAGTCGCTCCAGCCCCGGCTGCATCTGGCGCGCAATCATGGGGAAGTGGTTCAGCAGGTCGCCGAAGGACTTGACCTCCTTCTTGCGCGGCATGGAGGAGCCGCTCGCTACTGACGAGCCTTGCGAGCTCCCCGCGGCCGGCGGTGCAGCGGGCTTGACATGCTGGGGCACATGCAGCGTCGCGGGTATGATGGGCGTCGCCTCGTAGGTGCCGATCAGGGGCCGGCTGATGTAGTAGACGAGCCAGGGCTGGGCCTCGAAGGTGTCGGGGTAGAAGATGGTGTCGCTGAGCAGCTGGGCCTGGTTGAGCGTCTTGAAGCCCTTGTTGCTGTACACGAAGGCGTCCTTGACAATCACGGTGCGCCCGTTCGCCGTCGTGAACTGCTTCGCCTTGCCGCGCGTCTCGCGGAAGCTGCTCGCGTCCCTGACCTGGTTGTTGGGCCCGACGCCGCCCGGCACGCGCAGGACATGGCTGGCGAGGAACTCTTCGGAGCCGCTGAGGTCGGCATACGAGCTGCCCGAGTCTTTGTCGCGCGAGCTGAGGAGCACTTCGGTCGTCGGGACGAGGAGGACGTGGTGCTGGGCGGGCGAGCACTGGCTGGGGAGAGCACTGCGGAAGAAGGCGCGCAGGAAGGGATTCAGCACGGGAGGCATTCAATCGACATTAACTGTACGCAGGAGGGAGAGGGCAGGCGAGGACCATCTGTCGCGCAAGGGAACCGGGCGGACCGGCGAGCGTTGGTGTTTGCTGTTATCTGGTGCCTGGCGCGAAGCTGGATTGCGAAAGTGACGGAGGAGCTGTGACGGCGAAGCTATGACGTGCGGTGGATTGGAATGCGGAGGTGGTCTCGTGGAGGGCAGCAGGCCGTCTGTTAGAGCTTGATTCTGGGAGTCTAACAAGGAGCGATGGTGTTACAGACGATTCGAGCGAAAGAGTACTGCGGAAAGATGGCAGATCTGCTTGTGAAGAGCCCTGGAGGCCCAGCCCTGGAGGCCCATCCCTGCTGGCTCGCGCCAATGCCGCAGCTGGCTCAGCGGATCATGACGGCAGCGCCGCGCTTTATCCAGGGCTCCGCGCGCCTGAAACACAAACTTGAATCTTGGAGCTGCCCTGCCCTACGCTACATACACGCAACCCAACATGTTCGCTCAAGCGTATTTTGGCTCAATTCCTATAGATTGGCACGTTCATATCATACCGTGACACAGCAAGCATGTTCACGACGATACGCGAATACGAGCGGCGTATTGAGGCGTATTCTTGGACTACTAACGAATCTCTAGTCGCCATTCAAGGTCACTTTACTGCATCCAGGAGCTCCTGAGCAGCCACTTGACAAGCCACTCACGACCGATTGCACTTTCTACAGGTAACTCCTTGTAGCAAGTAAAGAGTCTTTTGGGTTGTAGGATACCTTGAAGTAGTCCCTCATTATCTCCATCGACCAAGTGACTGCTTGGAGGTTCTAGTGTGTGGTACTATCACTACATCTTCCTACACAACTTCCTCCCATAATCCACCACACTCCACCTCTCCGTGCCAGGCGTCGCGTGCGCAAAAAACACACCCTCCGGATCCCACTTCCTCCTCACCTCTAGCAATCTCGGATAATTATCTCCCCAGTACGCCTCCTGCCAATCCGGCTCATACAAATCCCCCTCATTAACATAACTCGCGCCATACGGCCCCGCCTCTCTCATCGCCTTACCAATAACATTCGTGTTAAACGCCTCTTTCTCTTTCCGCTGTGCCCACGGCTCTTTAGCGTCCACAAGGACGTTGGTGATCACGAAGGAGCTTGCATTGCGCCACTTTGGATGGATCGCGTTATCGACCTTCGGCACGTGGAGGCCTGGGTTGACAACATGCCCAACGTTGATGCCCGTGAGCGCGGTAGTCACGAGCACATCGGAAACAGCCGTGCTGTTCTCGCTCATGTCGCGCTGCGTGAACAGGCGGCCGCCCACGATGGCGTTGGGCGACGGCGGCTCGTCTTCGAACATGTCGATGTAGAACTCGAAGAACGTGGGGAAGGCGCGGAAGTGCGTATCGTAGGGCACCTTGGCTGCGTCGAGTTCGGTGAAGAGAGGTGCAGTGGCGGCTTTGAGTTGTGTGAGGTTCATGTTTGGGCCCACGATGGGCGCGATGTGTAGACGCCCGGGACCGGGGCCCATCTCGAAGTAGACGAAGATGCCGAGGTTGCTGAGGTGGTTGGATTGGGAGATGAAGATACGGACGCCTTTATTGAAGAGATCGGTGTCGTTGGTGTGTGTGGAGTTGATGTTGATTGTGACACCGGCCGTGGGCACTTCTGGGAATGTCTTCGCGGTGACCGAGGTGACGATTGCGAAAGAGCTGGGTCCGCCGCCCTTGAGAGCCCAGAAGAGATCGGGGTTCTCTTTGGCGTTGGCAGTCACGTACTTGCCCTCGGCGGTGACGGCGTCGAAAGACAGAACGTTGTCAGCGCCCATGCCGTAGATGCCGCTCAACGGACCATGGCCGCCTCCCTGAATGTATCCACCAGCCCAGCCAACAGTCTGAGGTATGTCAGTCAAACGGCTTGTCAACTTCACGGTAGGCTTACTGGGCACTCTCCGCCTACAACGACCTGCTTTGGTGACTGTGCAAAAGCATGGCGATATAGCTCACGGCCCTGGATGCCAGCACCTACAGAAACAGCAGTACCTCTCCAGTCTCCTGGACCTGTGTACTTTTTGACAAACTTGACATCCTTGAAGCTATGGGTGTTGATGATAAGTGCTCCATACCCGGTCGAGCGACCCCTGTGCCACTGTCAGCATATTCCAAAGGTCAGAACAGTATACTGACATGAAATCATGTCCAGTGTTGCGGACAATCAGACGCAGATTGTGCTCTCTCGCAAAGTCAACACCAGCTTTGATGTGCTCCTTCTTCGTGGCGAGGACAACATAGTGGCCCATGAACCCACGAGTGCAGGGCATGGACGGGTCTTTGGTCAGTGGGCAGGTGTTATTGGTCATGAAGGGCCAGAGTTGTGCGATCGGGTGATCAGTCCTGCAGGTCGTCAGCTGCTTGAACCACCGAGGAGGTAGTCAAGCAACACTTACAGCCATTGCTCATCGCCACCCTCAATTCCGTTGCCGATCTTCTGTGTCACCTCGGCGCATTTCGAGGCATCGTAGGTGTTGAAGGTGTAGTTCTCGAACTTGTAGTGGCACGATGCAGCCGCTGGAAGCGCAAGCTGCAATGCACCATTCAGCGTCTTGTTGAAAGAGTCCCATTTCTTCTTTGTCGGCCAGCAAGCGTTGTCAGAGTAGCACTTGCACTGATAGTCGATGCCGTCTTCTGTTCGCGTCTCACCGATCCATTTGGCAGCAAGCGCGTTTCCAGAGAGCAGCAATGCTGCGAACAAGGTGAAGCGACCCATCTCAGAGAGTCAAAAGGCTTGAGCATTCAATTCAGCTCTCTCATCTTCCTTATATGGACTTGCCGGATTCAAACGTGCCGGCAGCTGTACGACTAGGCTAGAGAGCCAAGAACTGCGCCGTATATACACCCTTGCGTGGTTCGGTCATCGTTATTGGCTCCGTCTCAGGGGTAATGCAGGGACCCCGTACTCGTTCGAGGCTTGCAGACGTATCAATGGGATCTGGATCTACTCCGGTGGTCTGTGGGAGACCGTGGATGTATACAGGCTGTTGTAAGACATGGGACCGCGTACGGTCGGATGCGGAGAAGGAGCACAGTATTCGGGCGGGATCAAGATACAGCAGCGCTTCACACCTTGTTGGCAAACAATGGCCGCAGACTGCTCGTTTTCTGCGGCTAGCGTATGCACGCAATCTCTGTGCTGTGAGAAAATGTCGTCGGAGCCAGTTCGCCGCCGCGAAGGATGCATTAGTCGCTTCGCCAAGAACCTTGCCGTACGCTATTAGGAGATCGTCTACGTGATCGCATTGGTCCTTCTGACTCGCAATTGAAGGAACAAACTTCCCCCATGTCTGAGACAATTCGCCATATCGATACAGGGATTTGGACCGGTCGGACCCGACGCATACGGCGCCGGCGAACCGTAACCTGAGGTAAACTCGCGAGCAGACCTGACCTCGCCTCGATAGTTGAGGTCGATCAGCTCTTAGCCGTTCTCAATTCAGCCCTCAATAACAGCTACAATTGGTACGCATAGACCAAGGACAAGCTCTCCGGAGAAGCCGGAGCATACATTTTTGGTTGTTGGAGAGAGCGGACCGCACTCACGGGCGTATAGAGCTTCAACGCGAACCGACCATGGCGCAGCAAGCCAAATGCATGTATAATCTCTGAAATAAGGCTCAAGCTTCTCGAATGCGGGCAGCTTGAACACCGACCCATTCACACCCAGGATCGAGGTCAAGTATGCCAGAAACAGGTTGAGCTTGCCGCAGAAGGCAGGCAGGCACAGGCACTGCGACAGCTGTACTGCGACCAAGGGGATCCGTTTGATGACCTTTAACAAAGCAGTGTCTTGGAACATGGTAATAGTCGGTATCCCTGGGATCTTCGACGTTGACATCCCAGTGACATCCAACAACAACGGCGTTCAAATTTAGACATATCGACTTGGAGTCCAGGTACCGGAAGAAAGCATTTGCAAACCGTTGGATTTCCCAATTGACTTCAGTTGGACGTTTGTGCAGGAAATGATGGTTATCATCAAGCTCTCTATAACGTAGGTAGCGAAAGTGTACAATTCGTAAATTTGGCATGGCTTCGAAGCAGGAAGGTCTGTAGTTTCGATTGTCAGTCTTACGAGCGCTTTTCATCAGCTTTAGGTGTCTTACGAGAAATCGGATTCATTGGACAGTTCCCAATTTGCAGGGTCCAGATCAGGTTCGCCCAACTGAACTCCAAGCTCCTCAAGATTTGCTAGCTGATTGAGCCCAGGGAAGACTCCACAGACTTGAGAGGGGCCAGACTGGTGTTCAAACTGTCGCCAGTGCAGCCCAAGACTTCTGAGTATAGGGCTGTTGAGTTGCAATCTTTGCCATGGGGACTTCCATCGCTGTGACGACCGCTCGCCGAGAGAGAAGTGTGCGCTGGTGAGTCTCTTCGAGCACTGCAGGAGATCCGCTAGACATTCGCTAGTGTCAACTTCGAGAAAGACATGCTGGAGTGCCGAGGATGTGCTGACAAGCGCGGCTCCAACATCTCTGATGAAACCGTCGATATTCGTGCAGTGGGTCAACGTGAGGCTTTGCAAGCTTGAGAAGTCGACCATTTGGGAGAGATCGCTGAATATCTGATTGAGATCAAACCCGTGGAGACTGAAAGCTTTCAAATGTAAACATTCAGGTCTGCTTGGGTAACCCGAAATTTCGTTCCGAAGCCCCCTCAAATCTTGAGCCAAGGCTTGCCTATCTCGTTGGAACATGCTCCTTAGAGACAGTCGCTCCAAAGGCTGATTCATGCACCCACTAAAGAGAAAGTGGATGACGCCACGCATACTGTCGCGTTCGCTGAACTGGAGGTCAAGTGACTGCAATGGTAGTTGGAAAAGGAGGAAGATTTGTTCCACATGGGTGTCGTTATTGTTAAAATTTGCGCATATGTGATTGATATTGGTCTGGCGTTTGACCAGATGCTCCAAGTGCATAGAGAGCATTGACTGATCAGACAAAAAGCTATTCGTCCAAAGATCGCGCGAGTCAGCCTCTGAAACCAAAATCAATAGGTCTATATAGGCTGTACGGACCTAAAACTGCGAAGGCAATGGTCTGGAAACATGCTCAAAATCATTCTCATCTCTGCATTGCGTACATGGTCATCTCGGGGTCTATACATGGGCCCTCGGTCAAAGTTGAAAGATCCGGTCTGTAAAGTACTTGGTTCTCGCGGGGACCTTGTGTCTTCGAATGTCAATGAGCGAGTATGGCGGAGATGACGGCCTGCACCTGATGCGACACTTCGGGCAAACGACGTTGTGTCATCTTTGTCCCAGATGTGAATGCAGAGTGCATGATACAAAAAGGGTATTGCTACATCCCGGAGTTCCTTGGAGGTCAGACAGAGCGCCTTGAGGTCGGCCTTCGACGGAACGTTTTCTAAAATGGTAATCTTGACATCAAGTGGTAGCGTGAGCATGGTGAGACGGGTTGGACTGAGATGGAAGAGGTAAGGACGTGAGAGGTCGCGAAGGTTCGCTAGCTGAGGAGACGCGACGCGTTCGAATGAGGATCACGCTAGCTCCATCGGGGACGGCCGTGGCGGCATGAGGGCAAGGACTTGATGCTGGCATCTCAAAGTCGGGGAAGGAACGACCGTCTCTGCCACGACCGATTGATGATGCGATTACATGCGGTCCTGGTGATTGAGTGTATATGCGCTGTCGTGTCATGATCTAATCTTTGCCTTCCACACCCATCACGCCCCTGCCAAACCATTCACTGATGACAGCGAACCCATCACTGCTCCTACGCAGTGCATTCGAGAACAGATCATGTCTATCCGCGCTCTCAATCTGTGCGCGTCTGATTGCCTTGATCGTTGCATTCTGACCACTGCACAACGGACACTCGACTTCTGCATCCCTCACGTCCTCATCCGTACTGAGACAGCTCTGATGGAAGCTATGCTTGCACAAGAAATGCACAGCCGGCAGCTCCAGCGCCTTGTTACACACTTTGCACCGAGTCGACTGGAAGACGACAGGTTTTGTGTTCAGGGTTTGGAGCTCGGTCTTCTTTGTCTCTGTGTCGGCGCGGAAGGTGTCGATGGTACGTCTGTTTGTCGCAATCTCGACGCGCTCACGCTCGATTGTCGTGCTTAGGTAGGACTTGATCATGCCCATCGTCGCAACGCCGTTCGTGGAAAGGGTTTGTATAACTTGGAGCGGCGCCATGAGTCCATCCTCGTCAATCTTCTTCAGGACCGAATCAAGTTCGTCGCCAGCTTCAGCGAGAATCTCTGGTGAGGAAGTGAAGTAGGCAAGTGCAGCAGGATACAGGGCCGGCTCTTCTGGACCATATTTGCGAAGAGCTCGAATCGCTCCCTGTGTATCACTCGCAGCAGTAAAGCTGCGGAATATGTCGAAGTGAAGACCTTGTTGCTCGCGTACGAGTATTGCACCGTCTCGGAAATTGGAAAGATGTGAGAGCAGCAGAACATTCGATGTGTCAATCGGTATGTCCTTGCCCTCTATAAGCTTCTTCGCCTTGTTCTCCCAAGCCTGGCGCTCGCCGTCCTTCTTGGAAGAAGCTGTGTGCAAGTACATCTCGAACAAAGTTGTGTACAGATCGAGCTTGTCATCCTCTCGTAGATTGTCGGAATTGATGCAAGCCTCAAGGAACACAATGAACTCGTGTGGGTGGTCTACGAATGCAGAAAATGCAGTTCGTGGTTTGGGTACCTTATACACGGGCGCTGGTTCGTCTGAAACTTGCTCGATGATTTGTGCCTGGCTCATTGTGCTCTTCTGTTCGCCAGTCGGCGGCGACGCGAGCGCACTGGTATTCATGTATGGCAAGGGCAGCAGCGCTGCGAGGTTCTGCACCGCGCTCGAAGCTACGCCGAATCCCATCCCCAATCCACCTCCGGATACAGGGGCATCGGGTATTATGATGGCGTCTTTTTTGGGACGGAATATGGCTGTGTAGTAGTCGATGAAGAGTTGGGTCGTGTCCTGTGGTATCTGCTGAAGCAAAACCGTTGCGTACTTCATCAGGTTGAAGTATGCAACTTCGGGCTCCAAGCGCCAGATGTATGCTAGTGCCTCCGCATATCGTTTAGAGTCCTCGATGAGAACATCAACTACAAGCTCGTGTTCGCCATGTTTGCGCGCCAGGAAGGCAGCTTGGTCGTAGTATCCTCCTTGTCGACACATAGAGATGGCAGTATCGAGATCAAATTTTAGATCATCTGGCGACTTTATAAACTCTTCCAGCTTGTCGACATCCTTGAGCTTCGCATAGCAATTCAGTAGCAGGGTTGTGTGGTCTGAGGTAGCTTTGTGGTGATCGTGGAGCTCTTCTAGGTACTCGATCAGGTTGTGTATCCTTTGCGTGTCCAAGAACTGCCTCATTGTTAGCATGCTCAGTGAAGAGAGTATGGGAAACGCACCTTTCGAATCACTTGAGACGGCTCTGTGTTGTCGATTGCTTTAAGATACTGCTGCATGGCTGTATCGTAGTCTTGCTTGGAGTACAAGTAGTCGCCAAATTTCCTAAGTATGACGTTTTGCTGTGATGCATCAAGACCAGCTTTCTGAGCCAGGTTTATAGCTAGAACGTAGAGGTTACGTTGATACAGGATGTCCAGCTTCTGTGCAAAAGGCTTTTCATGGTATCTGAAGATCTGCCTGGTGTCAATGCTGATACTTGAACGGTTTTCCTGGCTTCTTTACCTTCCCATCTATCGTGAAGACGAACAGATCACCCCACTCGGACACGATGTTCTGCACTTGTGATGTCAACTGTTCTTGATGCGCCACATATCGGAGTTCAGTATTCAGCAATGTGAAGCTCGACGTGTTGAAGGCATCATCGGCCGCACCGACACCAAAAGCACGCAGTGGGTTCGATCTGGGCATCGCGTTCGACTTTGGTGGCGCTACGATTACAACGTAGTCCTTGTAGGTTGAGATCATCTTCTTCTCGCCTTCGTAGGTGTACGGTGGTCCTCGGCCGTGTTGACCATAGTAGTATATTGCGTCGTTTCTCCCCACCACGACGTCTCGTGTAGTCTTGTCCACAGCTATGCAGTCTTTCGCGCAGCCATATTCGTCCAGGGACTTCGCAGGTTGTCCTTGTCCGCGGCCTGATATTACAAGTGTCATAATACGTGCGGTCGTGGCGATGTACAGGGTGGTGATGTTTCCCTCCCTGAATTCGATGCCTGTGATCGGCTCCTCAGACTCGAAGACAGTCCGCTGCCTGGCTCCTCGGTCGTGGATAAGGTCGCCTCTAACAACTGTGACAGCGCCATTACCAAAGCCTACAGCGAGCTGCGAAAGATCGTCTAGGGCAGCAAAGGCTGAGATGGGGAACTGCTTGCGCCCATTCTGGATCTTCAGTGTACTCTGACATCGTGGAATGCCCGTCTTCTTCTCCAGCTTATCCAGCGCCCAGACTTTCAGAACAGGCTCGCTTGACAGATCTTCTGCTATTGTGACCAGTAGCGCGGTGCCCTCAATCTGCTTCATGTAGGTAATTGCGCCGGCATCGTGGGCCTGGAAGGCGCGCACGACCTTGAAGGCCTGCGATAGAATACGGACGACACCATCGGCGCTACCGACGAAGATGCTCTCGGAGCCGGAGACGACGCAGGTAGTGTTCCCGGGCTGCGATGTGTGAGAAGGGCGCTGTTCGCGGTGGATACTGTAGGCATACCTCGGCGAGGAACGCGCTCTCGTCGTCCGGGAGCTTCACTTGCGAAACGTCGAAGAACTTGAACTGCCACTGGCACGGGGTCAGCTTCGCCATAGTGCGCGTACACATTCTGCTCTCTCACCGGAGTCACAGCCATTCTGCTACCGATCCATTGTCGTGATGCTTTGACGTGGTGGGAGCTCTCGTCGTCACTCTAGGCTGAGCTTTGGGCAGGCGCGACAGGGATCCTGACGTGGCGCAGCTGCTTGCTGTGATGCGATTAGCGCCAGGTGTCTCTCCCTTTTGTTCTGCCTCGTCGCTCCCTTCCATCGCCTTCCCCATCACTGCACCCAACTGCAACATAACCATCTACTGCTACCTTTACTTTGCACACTCTCTCCACCGAGCTTAAGCTCCTACGCACACACGCGACAAGTATTCCCACACCAGCTGCCACGCGCCCTGCCCAAACAACCCGCGACATAAGCCTCGTCGCGCTCGCTGCCTGCACCCAGCGCATCCCTATCAACCAGACCACTCTCCTCATTCACCGCCATCATGTCTGAATCGCGCCTCGACCAGTCCCTCGAGTCTATCATCAGCTCGAGGAAGCAGTCCACCCGTAAGGGCCGCGGCGGCCGTCGCCCTGAGGCCGGCCGTTCTGCTGCTACCGCTGCCCCCGTTGGCGGTGTTAAGAAGTCCACAAAGCAGACCAAGCAGCCCAAGGCAGCTCCTGCAGGTCCCGCCCCATCTGGCGGTGAGAGCAAGATCATGATCTCCAACTTGGTATGTTGTACGCCGAAATGACACGCCGAACTCCGCTAACCGCATCCAGCCGTTGGACGTCGAGCAAGGTCAACTTCAGGTATGTAAGACCGCTGCAGGTCTTTGAACCTACTCTTGTCGCATTTTGCGCACGAACGCGTCCAAACGACGATATCGAACTTTCACTTGAGCCCTCAGTACGGTTGTTGAGTCATGACTTGCAACGAAGTCACGTCAAGCTCTGTGTTTGGCAGACACATCTGGCATAAGACTAGCAGCATGCGAACACCATGAGGCGCTTCCGCGACGAAAGTTGGGACTCGCCAGGCAGACAGCTTGAGAAACAGACACCAAGGCGCAAACAGCCCAGCGCTGGCGCAGCTTGCTGCAGCTCAGGGAGCTCCAAGCACCGAGGAGTCGAACCAATCTATGAACATCGAGAGTCTTCAATAATCGAGGGCAAGGCAATAGACTCTCGAAGATGGTTCGTGGCGTATCTACGACGCACTCCTCAACAGCCCAGTGCCTGCTTCGGCATTCCAAGGGCCTTGTCTGCACCGAAAGGTCTTCTCGCTGCGCCTGAACATCGATCCCAACTTTCCGAGCGCTGCCGTACGATTACCGAATGGATTCGAGGACGATTACGACCGCCGACTCGGGACACGCGCGTCACGCATTATTGCTACGAAATACATACCCTACCACGACGACTAATACGCCTTTTAGGATTACTTTGCCTCTGCAATTGGCGTTGGCAGGCCCAAGAAGATTCTCATGCAGTACGGACCCAACGGCAAGAGTCTCGGAAGCGCGACGGTGATTTTCAACCGCGCCGACCAGGCTTCGAAGGCTACCACAGCCCTGAACGGTGTCAAGATTGACAACCGCCCCATCCGCGTCGACCTCCTTGTCAGCGCTGCGAACGTCCCCGCCCAGACAAAGCAGTCTTCCCTTGCTGACCGTGTTACGTAAGTTCAACTTTGTCCTTTGTTCCCTGGTAACCGCTCACAAATATAGACAACCGAAGAAGGACAAGCCCAAGCCCGCCACCGCTGACAAGGCTGCCCCTGCCGCCGGGAAGGGACGTGGTGAGGGTACCCGAGGACGCGGAAAGGGTCGTGGTGGCCGTGAGCGCCAGAAGAAGAAGACCGTTGAGGAGCTCGACGCTGAGATGGCCGACTACTTCCCCACCGCCGAGGGCAGCAATGATGCCATGGCTACCAACGGCGCTGCGGCCGCCCCAGCTGCTGCAGGAGGCGACACCGCTATGGACGATGAGATGCTCTAAACGCCCTCGACCTCACAACGGTTTTGACGACTTGTTTCCCTCTTCATGCTTGACCCGACTTCGAGCAGCAATCGATGCACACCGAATCGACCGGGTTTCCTTTCCGTTCTTTTTTTTTGGGATCTTCATTATTCATAAAATACAAGCGACACGACTTCTAAATTGCGACGAACTCTGGTCGACACGGTTTCCGGTTCGGGTTTGTACAATAGACGGGAACGATTACTATTCGATCTTCTACGAGTCTAAGTAGGCAGCACAGAAATGGCAAGTCAGTGACGGGATGTCCTTGTGTCCAACCTCATCGAAATTTGTGAATACCTGCCCCTCTTAACCCATACGAAGTCCTGCGTCGTTGCGATGTTGCGGTCAACTGGCCACTCTCGTCAATCTCCGAGTCTGGTTTCAACGCCATGGAACTGGAGCGGCTCGCGCTGGTCGCTATCGCCCGGGAATACGCGGACTGATTGACGTGTTAAGCTACACTAGCAGCCTTGCTCGGAGATACGGTTGCAAACAGCGTTGGCCCGGAACGAAGCGTGACGGGCCCTTCCAGCGGAGCAAGTCGCTGTCAACAAGCGACCCATGTGGACGTGTGGAGACCCGCGAGCAGTCAAGTGACAGCAGGCTGTAACAGAACGGCGACAGGATTGCTTCAGTTGGCCTGTTGATATGTTCGACAGCTTTGAAGGGAGCTTTCCGTCTGTGCACAACTTTCCGCGGAATGACCCCGCACCCCACACCTTGCACAAGCTTACAAAGATATACTGCCCATCTTTTTGCCTCAGCAGCGACGATTCGTGCTCACTTTTGGCACCAAATCAAGCAATTGCAGCAATGGCATGCCACACCATATCCAGGGTCCGGAAGGCGCGCATAGCTAGACTCCGGCTACCAAAATGCAACAATCCCATTCGCGTCTGTATAGCCTTTTGTGCGGAGAACTCACGCCAGCACCGTTAGCTTCCACCTCACCAGCTCAGTTCCCCGCGAAACCAACAGCTGGACGCTTACGGTACCGCCTAGCTCTAGGCTCGAGGACCCCTTACGACAGCGCGCTGGGGTAATGGAGCGTTCATCCGATGCAGCCACTTCGGGTCGGATAGGCTCGACGTGAAACCTCCTGTCTCCTGCATGATCACTGCCGATGCCAGCATCAGTATTTTCTGATTACTCCAACGACGACGTGAAATGCTTTCGCAGCGTTCGTCCTCTGGACATCTCCCTCCGGTGCTCGCTCGAAAGGAAGCCGAGTGCGCTGGGGTAGGGGTCCAGGGTTACCCAGTTTGTGCTAGCACGGTGGCTCTGATGTGGATAGAGCTATGCTCGGAATGAGCCCAAATCCGAGCTCGAGAGCTCGTGCGGGCAGAGCTTCACGTCGCAGCTGTGCATTTTGAAAATAGTGGTTCAGCAGGCGCAGGAACGATCAGCAACGAATCCATGGTCAAGCTTGTCTGCTAGACGTCCTGTCTATTCCAAATTGGACAGTAAAGCCCCCTGTAAGGCGTGGTTACATGCGGCAACAAGACGTCGCGAAGCACCATTGCGGGGGAGGGGTAGCACGCCAATGGCCAGAAGAGCGGGGCAGGAGCTCTATGCCGCAGCAACAGGCGCCACTCGACACGTACGATCAATGCTGCGATAGGCTCCGAG
Source organism: Didymella pomorum (assembly GCA_022225945.1). Classification (NCBI taxonomy): domain Eukaryota; kingdom Fungi; phylum Ascomycota; class Dothideomycetes; order Pleosporales; family Didymellaceae; genus Didymella; species Didymella pomorum. The sequence goes on along the minus strand of JAKJXN010000017.1, from coordinate 218,852 downwards.
CTTGCTCGAGACGGGCTCCTGATGGCCGAGGCTGTCTGGGCGATCTGCCATATGGGTGCTCGTCCGGTGGAGACTTCCTTTCGTGCTGTCGTAGCGGCAAGTACTTAAGACTTGACCACCCCTCTTCCGCTCATTCAGTCCCCCCTCACATTTTGTTTTCTCTGATACCCAATTAGCACTTACAACCATGTCTGGACTTTCAGTAAAGCTCAAGACTCCCCAGACGGGCGAATACGAACAGCCCACTGGTCTGTAAGTCAACACTGTCAGCGACCGGTGTTCGGGAGCTCAACTGTTTACCGCAGCTACTAATACATGAAACAGCTTCATCAATAACGAGTTCATCAAGGCTGTTGATGGCAAGACCTTTGAGGTCATCAACCCATCCACAGAAGAGGTTATCACATCCGTCCAGGAGGCGACCGAGAAGGATGTCGACATCGCTGTCGAAGCTGCTCGCAAGGCATTCAACGGCCCATGGAGGAAGGAGACACCCGAGAACCGCGGAAAGCTTCTCGTCAAGCTTGCCGACCTCTTCCTCGAGCACGCAGATCTCCTCGCTGCCGTCGAGGCTCTTGATAACGGTAAGGCTTTTACCATGGCCAAGAACGTCGATGTTCCCGCTGCCGCTGGCTGCTTGAGGTACTACGGAGGTTGGGCCGACAAGATCGAGGGTAAGGTCGTTGACACAACACCCGACACATTCAACTACATCCGCAAGGAGCCCGTAAGTGCACTCCTCCGACCATATTGAGCTTTTCTGACCTTCATAGATCGGTGTTTGCGGTCAGATCATTCCATGGAACTTCCCCCTCCTCATGTGGGCATGGAAGATTGGTCCCGCCATCGCCACTGGTAACACCGTCGTCCTGAAGACTGCTGAGCAGACTCCTCTCTCCGCCTACGTTGCTTGCACACTCATCCAGAAGGCTGGTTTCCCACCGGGTGTCATCAACGTCATCGCCGGGTTCGGCAAGACTGCTGGTGCTGCCATGTCTTCCCACATGGGCATTGACAAGATTGCCTTTACTGGTTCCACCGTTGTCGGTCGCCAGATCATGAAGGCCGCCGCTGGCTCCAACTTGAAGAAGGTCACCCTCGAGCTTGGTGGCAAGTCTCCGAACATCGTCTTCGCCGATGCCGACATCGACGAGGCTATCAACTGGGTCAACTTCGGCATTTACTTCAACCACGGCCAGTGCTGCTGCGCCGGTTCCCGTATCTATGTTCAGGAGGAGATCTACGACAAGTTCATCCAGCGATTCAGGGAGCGCGCCGCCCAGAATGCTGTCGGTGACCCCTTCAAGGAGGACACCTTCCAGGGCCCCCAGGTCTCTCAGCTCCAGTTCGACCGCATTATGTCCTACATCGAGGAGGGCAAGAAGGCCGGTGCCACCGTCGAGACCGGTGGTAAGCGCAAGGGCGACAAGGGCTACTTCATCGAGCCTACCATCTTCTCTAACGTTACTGAGGACATGAAGATCCAGCAAGAAGAGATCTTCGGCCCCGTCTGCACAATCTCCAAGTTCAAGACCAAGGCAGATGTCATCAAGATTGGCAACAACACAACCTACGGCTTGGCCGCCGCTGTTCACACCACCAACCTCACCACCGCCATCGAGGTTGCCAACGCGCTCCGCGCTGGAACTGTCTGGGTCAACACCTACAACACTCTCCACTGGCAGCTTCCCTTCGGTGGATACAAGGAGTCTGGTATCGGCCGTGAGTTGGGTGAGGCCGCTCTGGACAACTACATCCAGACCAAGACTGTGTCGATCCGCCTTGGTGATGTTTTGTTCGGTTAGGCGTCTGATGGTATGAAAACGAAGATATGATCTTATGGACTTGTATATAGTTTCTAGCCACGAGAATCAACAACGTAAAACACTGCAAATTTTGCACATTTCCACTTCGCGCTGTACGTTGTTGCCCCTCGTCCTTGATCTTGTTGGCTTCCAAGACATGATGTTGGATCAAGTCCTGTCGCTCGAGGCGAGCAGCTTGTTACCGGGTCAATGGGACCGGCTGACGGCGGAAAGGATGCGGCTGCGCGATTCTGCAGGTCGACTGAGGGAGTGTAAGCGCCAGAGGCTCTCGCAGAGGCTCAAAAGCCTATCGATAGGTGCGTGAAGGAGCCGAACAGGGATGGCCTCGATGCACATGCTCAGGCGTCACTTTTAGCGAGGCAGTTGCGTCAGAGCTTCAAGTGACTTCCCAAAACGCGCGACAAAAGCACGTCTGCCCCAGGCTACAGTCTTCACCCGCATCTGACTGTCTTTCGCACCCAACATGAGGACACGTGTGATACACTTGGGTGGCGAGATAATATGAGCTTCTCACTGAGCGTAGAGCATCCACGATAGCCATCCCAGTCCGGCCCTCTGCTGTCATGAGTGAGCGAGAGCCCGTCATGTCCTCGCACGCAAACCAGTACATCCGTGAGGTCTTGCACTCAACTGAGGCAGCTGCTGAGATACCCGTTCGCTATTTCTATACGTCGCCACTCGCTATCGACGATCCGCTCTCTCCTATCCCCCCGCCGGTGACGGGTGCAGCAGCGGCTGCAAAGAAACAGCTCCCCCGGCCCTTCTCGCTGTACGACAACAACGCCGTAAACACAGCATGGCTGGATTTGAGGAGAAAGATACTGCAGCACAATGAGAGGCTTGGCGAGAAGGACGCGTTAGAGCCAGGCACACCGACAAACCCAGCGGTCGCTCGTTTGAAGCGTAAGAGAGCCGGCAGTGCACCAAGGGAAGGTGGGAGCCCTCAAGGCAGGGATATACCGCTGGGGAGGTCAAATAGCAGTGGGCAGTACTCGAGGTCCGCCGAGCTCTTCTCGAGCGGACGAGCCAGCTCCAGCGGTGGCAGCCAGGGTGCAACTTTGGTTCAGTCGATGAAAGCACTCGACCCTAGCTCGGCATCGCCTACATCTGGCCCTACGACTACAGGTACACCGTTCATCCGAGCGCCGTCACGAACCAATGTCAACAAGGCATGGAAACCTGCGCCGATGGAGGGCGGCAGTCGGCCGACAATACATGAGGTGGACAGCTACAAATGGGACGATGAGATGGAGCCAGCGCTGTCAAGCGGCAAAGACAAAGGTCCGGCGAGGAGTCAGTCCGAGCCCCAGGCAGGACCATCTGTCAAGGTACCTGTCGGTGTATCAAGGCTACACCACGTGGTCATGGACGCTGAATCAATACGTATGGAGCCGATCTACTGGTCACCTCTCAGCGACATCTCTCGAATTATCCGAGGGACCTGGTTCTACAAGGACTCAATGATGCCGGTGGAGGTCGAAGTCGCGAACATGCTAGAGGCAGGATACGTCGATCTGCAGCCTTGGACACAAACCTGGAAAGACGAACTCAGCAGCGCGGTCGAAGTAGGGGCGCTGGGAGAGATGAAAGTCCTTCATAAGTTATGGCCTGACAAGCCTGCGGCGCCGGACAGCAGACCGTCTACTTCACAGCAGATGCAGACGACAGGCCTGGTACAGAGCAACTTACCAGAAGAGCAGAGCAATCCTGACCAGGAGCTGTTGGACATAGTGGAGAACGCATGCGACCGAATAGACATCTCGAACGGACCAAAAGGGCCGGATAACAAAGCGGCAGGCGATTTGGAGTACGGTGCGGCTGGGTACAAGCAATTGTACCTTAAAGCTGGTGTGATCTACGCAAACGACAGAGAGGCGTACATGTTGAAGCCAGCTCTGCAGCCATCAGATTACTATGGTAGACGTCCGCTCGCAAACTACATCAAGAAAGGTAGGAACATTGGCATATGCGTTGTGCGAGGATTCGACCAGTCAATCTGGGATAAGCTGCATCCCAGCAAGCTGGACTCAACGTCTCAGAAGGCATACCAGGGCGCCTCCACTGCTCAGGCCGGAGCACCAGCGTATCAGAGGCTGAAATCCGATCCAGAACTTGCTATGTCTGAACGTCCGCGTGTCACTGATCTTGTCCTGGTCATTCACGGCATCGGACAGAAGCTTTCTGAGCGTATGGAGACATTCCACTTCACCCACGCGATGAACTCATTCAGGCGAGAGGTGAACGTTGAACTTGGGACATCTGATGTCAAGCGCCACCTACGAAGAGATATGGGTGGTGTTATGGTGCTGCCTGTAGGTCTTCTAAAGGTTAGATTGTTTGAATCAGTACGCTAACATGAACAGGTCAACTGGCGGCAACGCGTTTCGCTCGAGACTGGCGCTGACACGGAGGCCGAGGATCCTACGGCCAACAAGTACACGCTGAAAGATATCACGCCAGTCACGCTACCCTCCATACGTGGCATTATTAGCGATGTTATGCTTGACGTTCCATACTACTTGTCACCGCAGCACAATCCCACAATGGTCGCCGCCTGCATACAGGAAGCGAATCGTATCTACAGACTATGGTGCGCCAACAACCCCGGCTTTGAAGACTATGGCAGAGTCCACCTTGTTGCACATTCCCTCGGCTCAGTCATGGCCATTGATATCCTTAGCAACCAGCCCACCCGGATCGACCCTGGGTTGACTGACCCATCATCCCCTGACTCTGCCCTGCCGAGGGACCACTTTATCTTTAACACGACCGACCTCTTTGTTTGCGGAAGCCCCGCAGCCTTATTCTTACTGATGAAGAATGCAACCCTCCTACCCCGTCGCGACACACAGAAGCCCGACACGGACTCCTTCGCCACGCCCGGCGTAGCCGGCGAACAAGGCACATACGGCTGCATAGCCGTAGACAACATCTACAACATCATCAACCCCTACGATCCCGTCGCGATGCGTATCAACGCCACCGTTGACGCCTCGTACGCCGAGATGCTCAAGCCCGCCACCATCCCCTCATCCTCCTCCTCCTACTTCTCCTTCGCCAACCCCTTCCGGCGCGCCGATTCCTCCAGCCAATTATCAAAACCAACTACCAACCGCCTCCCGAGTACCGTCGAGCTCGAGACGCACAACTTCACGCGCGAAGAGGTCGCCGAGAAGAGAGCGTATCTGCTCAATGATAACGGCCAGATTGACTACTTTATGAAGTATGGTGGTGGCGCGCTGGAGATTCAGTATCTCACTATGCTCGGCGCGCATAGCAGTTATTGGCTTAGTCGCGATTTTGTCAGGATGATTGTGCTCGAGGTGGGGAGGGAGAGTGGGAGGGAGGGCACGATTGAGCGGATGCGCGCGGTTAAGAAGAAGATGAATGTTGGCGGCGGGTGATGCTTGCAGAAAGAGGCAGACGCAGTGCATAGAAACTTGTTATTATTGTTCTTTTGAGTATACCCCGTGTCAAGTAGACCAGTTACACCAAGCGTCCAAGCAATATGCCCAGCGCTCTTACGCGCTTGCACCACTACTGCAAAGAGGTCTAAGAGGAGATCTAACGACATTGTCTCCGCACCCTTGAAGTCCTCAATCCTCATATCAGCGTCCAGCCCGCCTGCCACCCCACAACCGACACCCATTCCACCACTGTGGACCTGCAAATCCGCGCTAATGCTTCGACGGTCTCCGCCTCCACTCGAGCGACTCTGGCAACCTCCTCTGCTCCACGTTCTGGAATAGTATCCTTCATGAACCTTGCACGCAAGCCTGGTCCATCATATGTTCTACATCCTGGTATTTATCGTCCGCGTCAAGTGAAGTCACGTCCACCTTAGCTGCTCTGCATGGTCAATGTGTTGCAGAGTGATGACACTGGGCGAAGGCTTACAAGCCGGGTCCTGCATCTTCTTTGGAAGACTCCTTGGTGCCATCAAAATTCTTTGCCCCCCTTGCAAATCCCTCTAAACATGTCTGTATGCACTCGCAAAAAGACACGCTCATGAAAGGGAAGAACGAATGTGAGAAGTAATGTCTCCAATGGGAGCAAAAAGAATCTGGTCACTACGAGGGTCGAACTCGCGACCTTGGCGTATCAAGGATGTGAACTATTAGCACCACGCTCTAACCAACTGAGCTAAGCGACCATTTTTGTTCTTGTATGAGTTTTCGGGCGGACACAATGTATATAACCTGAGTCATCTTGGCACTTTGCCTGGCATTGCAGATGCTGGGGGTTGAGTCCTCAAGGATAGTCCAGGGGCCGAGACTCACGACTGCCCCGCCTCTTCATGTTGGATGTGCCCCACTAATACTGCGAGATGACTTGACTGCTACCCCTGTAGCCACTGAACGTGACTGTTAAGTTCTCGCTTCGATTTGTGATAGCCTGGTCTTGTCGAAACATTGCTGCTCGCTTCGAGCGCCCCACTCTTCGCTGCTCGTCGCGAGAGTATACGAATGTAAAGTTGACGTTGATCATGGTTACTGAATGCTGGGTATGATCTGATGTGTGCTGTATTGTGCTGATGTGGTTGCTTCGTACTGTCGACAGCCTTCGTCGGCTCACTTTTTCCTCTGCTTTGCCTCGCCTCCCGACTCCTTCGCCGTCGATTTGGTCTCCTTCGTCGACCTGGCCTCCTTCTTCTCCTGCTTCTCAGCCTCCTTCTTCTCGATCGCGCGTCGCTTGGCGCCCTCCTTCTCCAGCAACTCGATCGTTTTCTCGCTGCTGCTCCACAGCTTCTGCTGCAGCTCCTCGTCGTTAATCTCGGCGCGGCTCCAGCCTACTTTCCTGCACTCCTTGAGGAAGTACCCGCCCTCACCGCGCCCCCACTGCTCTTCCATGACCGCGTGCAGGAACGTCTGCGAGCCCTGATCTGCGCTCTTCAGCACCAGCCACCACACCGGCCACATGATGAGGTAGAGCGCGAGGCCCCACAGCGTCCCGAGCGTGAGGTGGCGCCGCATGCCTGGCGTGCGGGTCCAGCCTGGGTCGACCATGATGACGCGGGCGTTCATGGGCTTCTTGTCTGGGCGGACGTACGCGTTCAGGTGCTTTTGGAAAGCGACTGCGAATGTCATGAGTGCGAGCTTGGACGTCGCGTAGACGCCACTAGCCTCGAACTCGGTCTGGCCTGCCTCCTTGCCTTTCTTCGCAGCTGGTTTGGCGTCGAAGTCGGGCATCTTGCCGGCCATGTAGGCGCTGCATGTGCCGAAGATGATGCGCACGTCTCGGTCTGGCGGCTGGGCGCGGAGGGCCGGGCTGAGGATGCTGAGGAGGTGGAAGTTCGCCATGTAGTTCAGGCCCCATGTTGACTCCAGGCCGTCTTCGGTGATAGCTGCCTTGCCGCCCATTGGCGTCATTGTGTTTGCGCAAAGGACGATTGTGTCGAGGCGGCGCGGCGGGGCATTGTCGACCCATTTCGTAGCGAAGATGCGTATGCTGTGCAGGGACGTGAGGTCGACATGTTCGGCGGTGATGAGCTCGTTGCCCGTCTGTTCGCGCAGGTCTTCGATGTAGTCGACGAGGAAGGGGTCGGAGAGGGGCTGCTGCACCAGAAGGATGATCTGCGCACCGCGCGTAGCAAGCCCCTTTACCACTTCAGCGCCTATGCCAGCTGTTCCGCCCTGCAAACAATCAGCCTCCTTGCTGTGCAAAGTTCCATCTCAAGCTTACCGTGACCATGACCACCTTGGAATGCATATTCCGCTCTGAAGTATTGACCGCGCCATTGAAGAACCATTTCAGCAGGTAGAGCACTCCCATCACGGAGGCTACCTTGACTATGGGCCAGCCATATGGTATCGAGTCCAAGCCCTCAGTGAAGCCCTGGTGGAGGATTCCGATCGGCATGGTGAATGGTTAGCTTCGGAACCTTAGAAGGAGCTCGAGTTCGGAAGAGCCACGACGCTAAGGGTCGCGTAGCGTCATGGCATGTGATACGTGCGCCTGCGACTTTCCACTCCAGCCATGTCTCGCGAATGTTGTTGAGCTTGAGTACTCATGCCTACATAGAGATGTACTCCTACTCTCTGCTGAGATCGTGTGAGAGGAAGCCGCCACCATCACCAACCTGAAGAGGAGGAACCCGCAACGACCCTAAACCACCACCATGCCGCCCACTACGGTCTCTCGCCGCTCGGCCTCGCAAGAAGCAGAAGAAGACGCCCTCGACGCTCGCTACAACGACAAAGACATCTCCACCGAGCCCTTCACCTCGCACCGCGCCTACGGCCGCGGTCTCTGGCGAAACCCCATATCCTTCGTGCCCGCCACACCCTCCACCACCCCCGCGCCCTCACCCCCCATCTCTGGCCAATCCATCGCGCAAAAATACCTCGCCATAATGTTCCCCAACGGACAGCCAGTACGCGAACCAGACGCGTGCCCACTCTGCGGCATCTGCGGCGCCCCCGTCAAAGAAACAGACCACCGGATCCACTTCCTCAGCGCCGCGCACCAGGCAGCCCTGCCGCGCGCCCCGGTGCCGAGCGCGATCGATCGCACGAGGATGGGGTTGAAGTACATGCAGAGCTATGGCTGGGATGTGGATGCTAGGGTGGGGCTGGGTGCGCATGGAGAGGGGATGCTGTTTCCGCTTGTGCCCAAGGAGAAGAGGGATAAGTTGGGGTTAGGGGTTGATAGGAAGGCTGAGGAGAGGAGGAGGGGTTTGATGAAGGGGAGGGGCGTGGCGAGGCAGGGTGAGATTAGCTTGGATGCGGGGAAGATACAGAAGTTGGCCAAGGTGGAGAAGAGGAAGCATGACAAGCTGCAGAGGATGTTTTATGGGAATGATGAGGTGGAGAAGTATCTTGGGGAGCTAGGGGGCTGACATGGGGCGAATAGAGAGATGGCAATCTGCGTGTTTGTGATCCATTGGAGCTGGATCGACTTAGACCAGTGAAGGCGTACGGCGAGGTCACCACTTATGATACCCATAGACATCAATGCTAAAAAATTAGGAATCCTGATCGGTCGCAAACCTCTTGGACATTTCGAACTCTCGCGAAAATGATGCAGCCGCATCTTGTGGATACTCTCAACAGACTTCGATGGAAGGCAATGGCAGACCAGCGGTGGTACTCCGATCCACAGACGCAGGGATTTCACTGCACTTCCAACATTGCCCCGTTCTCCGTACCACTGAGCTTCACACTCATTGTTTTCGCACGTCTTTCCATCAGAAGGATGGTGTTCAAGTCCTCCGGTACTGCTCCTTCAGATTCCACTCCATGGAACAGAAGCGCTAAGGGCGATGACTTCCATACTGCAACACCGTGCCTTGCAGATTGAACCACCGTGAGGATGTAGGCCGCTATAGTCAGTACAATGATGGACCCAAGAAAAGCCATCCAGGCCCACCGAATGTGAATGTAGACCTCGGGTTTGAAAGCTGTGCCCATAATCTTTTCGGCTCCTCTGATGTCATATACGATACGCGTGGGTGCTTGCAACTGTTCGTCAACGTTGACCGTTCGAAGATATACAGTGATGGCTTTGGCTACATTCGTGACAACCTCCTCTAGGCCCAGCATGCGTAGGTTGCGCCGCAGGTCGAGCCACGGTGCGAGCTCCCACAAAGCTCTGCCCGACCTGAAGTCGAATGTGTTACCGGTGCCTTGATATTCAGCCAGAGGGCTGTCGTTCGGCTTGCCGTCGGCCGTGATCGCACGGCTGTCGCTAAAGGTGAACTTTGGCGCTATCCACTCCCAGAAGACTTCCATTGGTTGATAGAAGACAACAAAGGGCGATGATTTACGCAGCGAGTCTGAATCCGGTGGCTCCAGTATCAGCGGTCTATCATCGAAAGGCCGACTCCTGGGGAAGAAGGTATCGTCGAGATCCCAACGAGCTGACTCGTTACGCCATGAGCTCACAATCTTCTCACCGAACGTACCATTCACGACGCTAGCTTCGTAAGTCTTCACACACCAGTAGAGAGAACATTGTGTAGCAGAGGCAGTCATTTGGTCGCCTTTCGAGGTCCCATTCAGGCTCGTGATGTTAAGAAAGCTTCCTCCTCTCGGATCAAGGTTTGCAACGAACGATCTACTAGTGTTTGTGACCGAATGTGTCCGGACATCTCCGCCATATTGCGTGGCATCCACTAGTGGTAGAAGGGCAGATGCGGCGATGGTCTGGCCCTCGTAGTCCGGAAATGCGAATCCATCCTCACCAGATATTTGTGTTGTGAGATTGATCGAGAGTCCGTTTGGGAGACTGAACATACACGAAGTCAAAGTGGTATCGTTGCCCAATTTCAAGTTGACAAGGCATCGCTTCTCTAGGTCGTCTGTCAAATTTCGACAACTGGAGCAAGCAGCAAGTGACTCGAAGCGAGGGAATTCGCAGTTGCCAGTGGAGCATGTAGGGACAACATCCAGGGACGCCCGCCCTGGCTCAGATGAGTTGAAAAATATACCGTTATACACCAGTCCAGTCAACGCCGCTGGTGGTTGTAGTCCAGCAATTGCTTGATCTGAGATGCCATCGTCTAGCTGTGTGAAGGATTGTGCGCGCGGCAATTCTGCATTGTGTGCGACTTGGTGATCTCGTGTGCGGTAATCAATGGTCTGCTGGATAGTGGGGTCGACGCCAATGGCAAGTAATGTAAGAAGTGCCAAAACGCATGCAATGTTTCTGTGTACTTATTAGTGAAGGAATGATAGCTACTGTGTTGTGTCTCACCTTATTCTAAGCGAGCATAGTAACATGAAAGCTCCCCATGGCCCTCGGCTTGCAGCATCATAGGTATCGATGTTGTGCAATTTTTGTGTCTTGCGGCTGTAGCTGATCCACATGGATTGGCTGATAGAAGCTGTGAGCGGTACAAGGGTGAAGCCTTTCGTGACAGTCGCTAAGAATGACACTGCTGAATTGAGGGTTATTCCGTAGGGCCAGTCGGGCTGGGCTTTTCCATCATAAGCTGCCAGCAGCCCAATGATCGCAAAGTACCCGATGCAGCTCGCAAGGCATGCCCCTATCTCCCAGCTCCACAGGTAAAGCCAGGTTGGATGTTGGAACATTTCGAGCATCTTCGAAACTTGTGTAGTTTTCTCTCCAGTCGCAACGTTTGCGTCTGTGTTGCTGCTTGCGACACTGTGATCTGCTCGAACGTAACCTTGGTTGTTGGCTAGGCCGGTCTGGTGTGAGGTTGTTCTCAGTTGTATCGATTGCATCAAAAATAATTCGCTGGGTCCAGAAACGTGGTGGGAAAGCAAGCTGACATTGTCTCGACTATGGTCAGAAGGGCTCATAGTGAGCGACTCGGTGGGCTTGAGTGGAACGGTATGCTGGGTCCAGTATTGTACAAGGACTTCCGCGCGCGTAGCAGGCTATGGTATGGCAACCCTCACAGCCAAGCTGCAGTCAGCACGCCACCTGCATTTCGTTTTGGCCCCAGATTGCACTAGCTGAACGAATGGTGAACTGGATATGTTTGGCAATTGTGCGCCTTGCAGTGGCTGTCGCGTGTGTAAAGTAGTAATGTAATTGCTGGGTAGCATGATTAGTGTGCTTGCCTGTGGTCAGACAAATGTCGTGCTGTGCGACACAGCCCTCGAACCTGCCCAGACACACTTTGTACAGATTCCTCCAGCTGGCTGACTGAATATTTGTAGAGGTCCGATAAAACAGACCGATCCATGGTCTTGGTTTAAGATGATGCCTTGGCATAGCCGCCGGAGGTGTTGTCGAGCACCATCTGCAGGTACGCGGCTGCCCAGCAGAGGCTCAGGACCACCCACCAGCAACCGCGACTCATCGCGATGCGCGATAAACATTCAACCCATCATTGTTGTGTTGCAGCGCTGTGGAATGTGGTCAAAGGTCATTGGTGTGAGGAGGGCGATGGCCTCGGGCGACGCGCGATTACCTCATGGGCCCGCTGGCTCTTCCTCCCTCAACTAGAAGACACTCGCCATCGTCTTCAACATCCCGACACTATACTTCTTGCACGACTGCTTTGCGCATCAACAAATTATAGATTATTGATATGCCACCATCATCGACATCGTCGAAGTTCAACTACCTGATCACCCCCAACCTTCCACGGTCATGCACCACCACCCAACATGCTAAACATTACAGCCGGAGCCATCAATATCCCCAATCCACCTTAAAGTCAAACAGGTATAATGCAAATGCTCCCATGAGCCCCCAAAAGAAGAATAACGTAGCGTCGTGAAGAACGTTTGAACCCAGAGCGCCGCCCGCTAAAGATGTTGAAGCTGCTTGATCACATCATAGCCGTGTGCTGTGTCTGCGCAACAGAAACCTTGCGCGAGGAAGTCGCGACTACAGAGCCAGCATGGCAAGGAAGCCAGCGATACCAGCAAGCCCGGCACCGACAGCGGCCTTTGCGTGCGACGCAGCGCCGGTGGACTCAGGAAGAGGGGCGCCAGTCGCGGTGCGCGAGCCAGACAAGGTAGCAGAGTGGACGGCCAAGATGGAGGTGCTGTTCGAGCTGGTGGGCAGTCCAGTTCCAGTTGCGCTGGCCGACGCAACGGCGGAAGACGAGCTGACGACAGGCGTGGACGTAGCTTCAGCAGCAGCAGGGTACATCAGAGGCAGGATGCTCTTGACGTCGGCCGGCATGGAGTTGTACCAGTCTGGGGTGTTGCCGGCAGCCAGCGACGAGCTCATCTCGGCCGCGTAGGCCGACGGAGAGGCAATGGCGTAGTTGCGCACGTCGGTGGGCAGTGCGGTCGCAAGAACCATCAGGACCGATTGCGCCTGCTCGGGACTACATCATCGCTGTTAGTCGCACGTCTACAGGACTTGCATGCTTGTGGAGTCGTGTGCTGCGTACCTGACGGCCGTCTGGGCACTAACGCCCACAGCCACAGCGGCCACTCCAGCGAGAAATGTGAGCTGCATCTCGTATAACGATTGACAACGGTATGTAAACAGTAAATGAGTGTGGAGAACGACGACACAGCCCACGCGTTCAGTGGAGATGCGCAAGGAGCGACAGCAGAGCAGCAAACAGCGAGCGACAGGATTGAGATGAGAAGGGAGGCTCTTTGGGGATCCCCCAGGCTGTATATGAAACAGGCTCGCGGCACGACATGTTCACGATACCATGCCTGGGGCGACTAACGAATCACTGCGAACTAACCACCAAAGGTCCAAGAGCGTCTGCAAGCTGCGATTTAAAATTGCGGCGAGAAGACGTCAAATGACAAGCCTAGGGCAGAAATGAGTCCTGCACAAGCGAAATGCGCATGTGGTGATTCGCTGCACAATGCAATTGTATTATCGTGCCGTTAATGCACTCAGGAGCTGTGGAACATTTGGTGCAGTGTAAGCAGCTTTGCATTTCAATGACCTTCACCACCTTCAGGGTCTTCAGTGCTTCATCGTGCTGCACGACAAATATCCCGCTTCTTGAATCCTCCGGCTGTTTGCCAGCGGTCTCGAGTCATGTCCATTAAAAGGAGCGCGGAGAGGCAAGGCTAGTGCGCCAATCACAATGCCCATGAAGTTCTTAGTGAGGGTCTTTCATTTCCACTTTTTAAGCTCACGCGGACCGTGAGGGCGGTTTCCAGGGCAGCCTCGCTGAGAGGACGGTCCAGGAGCGTGATCAGCAGCCTCGTCGAGAGGTGCTCATATTCGCGCCGTGAGTGGATGTGAGTGGTCTTTGCAGGCGCGAAGCGGGTAAGAAAAGGGTCTTTTGCAAGGCTTGAAGCGCCTCGACTCCTGCAAGTCAATATTCCTAAAGGGGCGACTGACAAGTGACAGTGCGCATCGCAATCTTGCACCCGGTAGTCGCGAGCCGAAGGATGAAGCCGCCCAGATGCCAACATCGTGACTTTTCTCCTGCCTCTTCGGCAAATCGATATCGCGGAGATGTCGTACTTGGCCTCAAGACGCCCAGAGACCCTATAGTCCGACGTCATATTGTATATGCCGTTGTTGCCGCCTGCCATGCGAAGTCGGCAGTTCTACTGTAAGTACGAGATATCGCAGACGTTTTGTCATATGGTACATTCATTTCTATCTATCGTTACAGCAACCCCTGCTATGTGCATCTAGCATTATCATTATAATTGAGCCCGTCCAGATCGTAAGGTATCCTCCCAGTGCGGCCGTAAGAGGTGGCCGTAATCGTAAGGATGTGATCGTGACGCTCATTGAAGGCGAAGGTATCATCTCTAGGTGGGCATAACGTCGTCAATGCGGTATCGAGATGCCGTGAAGGTAGAAAGGAAAATCGTAAAGCAGACATCCGCCCCGTCTTGCATCCAGGCATCCTCATTCCCATTATACACCTTGTGCTGTAGTCGTTGGCCGACTGCTACGGATGTTTGCGGGCTTAGAAGTAAGACTCGACAACATCCTGACCGCCACGAATGGCCCACTCAACAATCTCCATGCCGTTGAGTCCGCTGGCCCAGTAGCTCTTCTTGTGGCCCTGGAGGCAGTTGAACTTGTGGTATGCTCCGTCGCGGAGGGGCTGGCTGTCGAAGTGGGGGAAGTAATCCCACTTTCTGAAAGCCTTGACATCGCTGTCAATCAGAGGCGTCGCTGTCTCGTTGACGTTGCGAGGATCCTTGTTGATCTCCGACAAGCTCTCGACGAGCAAGCGACGAGCGGCGTCCTCCGTCTGAAACTCGTACGGGCCCCAAGACCAGGCGACCGAAACATTCGACTGCTCGTTGAGGCGCAGGATTGCGACGGGCTCACCATCATTTGGCGGCGGGAGTGCTGGAGATGTGGTATTCGCGATATAGGAAACGCCGAAGGGGAGCTCAAATTCTACCGCCGAAGAGTAGTACTGGATGGTCGAAACGTTCGCAAAAACGTCGTACTCCTCCTTTGTGATATCCAATCCGGCTCGTTCCAGGTTCTCGATGTTCGGCGGAAAAGCAAAGATGATCGAGCTGCACTCTTGCTTGTGCCACTCGTAGAAGTCCCCACAGGGTTCGGTGTACTTGATCATGGGGTTCTCGCCAGATCGATCGATGCAACGAACCTCAGCGGATGTCTTGATTGTAGTGCCGCAAAGTTGTGACTCAGACCATTCCAAGAACATCTTGTGGAAATCCATGTAATACACCTCGTGTAATCCTATGAACGCGGTGAGGATATCCGGAGTGAAGTATTGCAAGATGTAGAGCTAAATCACGTGTTAGTACATGCATGCATAATCCTTGCAAACTCTATGCAGGCTATGCAGGCGAGATCGCAACATACCGCTGGGACAATGTTGATGTCGCCGTAACCGTATAATGCCACCGGGTTTACCAGGAGGATTGGAAGAGCTGTGAAGTTGTTTTGGCGGAACCACTGAGATCCAGAGACGGTGAACTCGTCAGGTGTGCCATTCTGCGGTGCGTCAGCCCACCGTTATTGTACCACCACTTGCACGAAGCGCGTCTCGTACCTTGTACCCAGCGACACTGTATGGTCGGAATCGCTGATTCCACAGCGTCACGTAACGCGGGATCTCGGCGGACAACGATGCCAGGAACTGCGGGATCAGTGCCGGATTTTCTTGGATCGCGCCGTTTGTGTAGTTGTAGCGGAACATTTGGCGCGCGCCGGCTAGCGCAAATGGCTCGGAGGTCACATTCGTCTTATTGAGGAACTTGAGGGTCTCGGTGTAGGTCGCGTTTGAGAAGAAGGCGGCGCCAAGCGGGTGGAAGATGCCTCTGAGTGGTCTGATCAGCCGCGGTTGCGCGCTTCTGTTGTGGAACACTTACTGGTCGTCGTACCATGCCTGGCATTTACCACCAATTTCTTCCTGCTTATCGAAGATCATGGCCTTGATGCCCTTGTCCTTCAGCTTTGCCGCTGCCGACAGGCCTGATGGTCCTGCACCAATGATGCATACTGGTGGCTTTTCGTGACGGGGCTGGGGCAACGCTGATGCTGTAAGCGCAAGAAGCGGTAGGAGCAGCGACCAAGTTGTTATGCTCTTCATGGTTGAAATCGCAATTGAGAGTAGGGAAAAAGTGAGAAAGTACCTGCAGCTTAGAAGTTTTAGTACTGAGACCTGGCAACTCTCTTTCACCTTCGGTGAAGGGCCCTCGGCTGCACGGTGCGTTGGCACGGTTGGCAGGTTGGGTCGAGGCGGCAACACGCCAGGTTGTTTGAGGCCCTGAAGGAAGCGAGGAGCTGCCGGAATCCTGACCGATGAGGTCAAGTTGAGCGACTGGAGGTCGTGCGTCGAAGCTTTGTGCCTCTAGTATGACGTTTAAGGCCCGGGTACGAGGACCACGGCGGTCTGATAATCCTACCCTAGAATGCTTCTGGTAGTCCAGGAAACGGTCGCAAGAGCGATGGCCGAATTCCTGAGCTCTAACAACCCCGCAATGCGCTTAAGGCAAGGGCAGCTGCACTCGGCTTCATAATTAAACAAAGGCTACCGGTCGAGTGCACGATCCGGTACCGTGAATACCAGCTTCGAGATGTCATGGTGCGTTGGTTTGCATTGCAGCTGCATTGCATAGCGCGCGCCCAGCCAATTGGTGCCGAGGCCAGCGTCAGCCTTAAGCCCCACGCCACGATCGTGTCTCAGCTCTCCACCTGCCTGCACGGTGGTTGGTTCCTGACTCTTGAAAAGTTGCGCACCTCTTCACAATCGCACTGATGAAAAAACCAATTCGCAATCCAAGCCGCTGTGAGAGATGTTTGGCGACGCGCCGTACAGGTGCAGCCTTGCAAACTCGACACAATCCGCAGGTTCCTGATTTATCCGGGCGTCATACTGAGCTGAAGACATCTCTGCGCTGGCCATCCAGCGAGCCTGACAACTCACTGCTCGGCGAACTGGCTTCAGGATTCGCAAGCCCTGCGACGACGAACAGTTTTGCGAGACGACCGTGCTGTTTGAAACAGCGAGGTTAGTGAATCGCGAAGGAGCGGTGACATCAGAAACGCACAGACAGCCGAAAAGCATTGACGGAAAGAGCAAACAAGAAGGACGATATGAGAAGAAGGGATGCCGCGCCACAATCAGGGTGGTCACCATGACATCCGACCGCTTCAGCGGCCTACCCTGAAGGATGTGGCGATGCCACGGAGATGAGATCAATGCTGTGGAGGTCATCGTCGTCATCGAAGATCGCAAGAAAGGTGGAGGGCAGCATTGAGTCGCGAAATTGCGATGAGAGAATACTCGTGTCGCAGAGTGGGTGAGTGCGCTTGAGTTCCCTTTTCTTCTCAGACTGGGCCAATGACGTACCTACCACGCTGAAGTCAGCCTCAGTAAAATTACTCACCAGAGCGTCCTTTTTGCAAAGCATGTCGAGAAGAGTGGTACGAGTGAGGCGATATCGTACATTGGACTATCGACTCGACTGCCTGATTGGTATGTGAAGGCAGACAATGGCGTACGCGACCATTGAATCAGTAAAGAAAGTCGCCAAAGAAGAGAGCCACCCATGGTATTCCCAATGCGAATCATTAATAATGAGTAGAGAAGCGAACATGCGTGACAAGAGATGGATTGGTCCAGGACACTCTATTGTCTACAGCACTGAACGATTAGTTCTTTTGAAGAAAGGGATTGTGTATTGCTGCTCAGTACGTGTATTTCTTTTGCTGTTCTGGTTCGTAGCGGCTCTTATCGGTCGAGCCACTCATAGGGCGCTCGGAGAGCGGACTCCCGTAATGTAGAGGGACTGCAGTGCCGGGTCGCGACTCGATATCCAATGGGGCTGCTGGTCTGCGCGCGTCCATTTCGACTTGGTCCACGATTGGGGTAAACTTCTCCTTTCTCCTGCTGTGGTCGGAGCCGTTGGCGTATTTTGAGTTTTGAACTCGTGCGCGGGTGCGAAACAGCAACGGCTTGAGGGCAGGTATGCAGCCACAAATCACGCCAACATTGGTCTCAATAGCGGTCCAAATCCAGATATTGTATCCCTCCCAGGTAGCATCGTAGGTCTCGAAGAGCGTGTAGTGGATCCAGTATGCTCGGAAACTGCCGGCTACGACGATGACACCCCCCACCGAGAAGAGGACTACGAGACCAATGCGCTGGTTCCACGGGAGTGACAAAGTGAACAGTGTCGGAATTGGCAGGGCGTAGATCATGAAGTCGGTGACTACGTTCAGAGTGCTTTGTACCATCAACGGTGGCCCCTCTGGGATGCAGTCTCGGTGATCTGCAGTAAGCAGCCAGTAGCTGGAGATTGGACTGCAACCATCAGTATGTATACAATGAGTTACGCAGAAAGGTGAGACATACATGCACTGTACCCACAGTGCCACGAGGAAGACGATGAACGCAGCGAAGACGAGGGCAAAAGTACCCCATACAAGCTTACGGAAGAGCGACTTCTCTGGCGCGATGCGGAAGTACGACACGAGAATAGACATCTTGACGGTGCTGGAAGCAAGGACGAACAGCGTTTGTCCAGCCAGCGACGCCTGCAGAGTCGTTAGAACACCAGTTCGGTTACACACGTGGTACAAGGTCGTACCTTTCGCCCAGTCGATAGTTCTGGGAGCTTCATGTCCCACACATGCTTATCCCAGCCGTAAAGTTGTGTAGCCATGATCACCAGCACTGTGGTTCCGATTGAAAAGACCTGCTGTTCGTTGGCATCGCCACTCGGTGATCCCGACCCTCAGTACGTACCATTGCAGCGACCATGAGGTAGTCATCCCACCAGCTCTTCTTCAGCCACACTATCCGGACGTATAATCTCATGAAGACGATGATCATGGCGATGGGTAGTAGTGTGAGTTCGACAACCATCAGGGCGGACCCTCGCGTGACGGGGTCGATGTAGTTCGGCTTTGGCCATGTTGCAATGACCTCGGGCGGTGCGGACCTCATGATGGTAGAGGAGTAGTAGACTCGGAGCACCGGGCATGTGCTTCAATCGATATCAGGGTATGAATGAAGCAGGAGCATCACCGTCATGCAAAGGCACGGGACATGCAGAGAAGATATATTCAGTCGAGTCCAGGGCGAGTCTGTACTCAAGCCATATTCAGCTACGCCGTACTAGGGTACACTCACCTCGGATTCGCCATGGCTGAGGGGGCTTTGCGGGCAGGCCTCTTTGAGGTGCGACTGGATCACTCGCATGGCAGCCATGGAGCGCACCGCTGCGGGTACTGGATGACAACCCGCTCCGCCCGCAGGGGTCCAGGTACCTGAAATTCGCCTTCAGCGCGCCTGCGCCGTGACTTGCCAGTACAAAATCAAAGTCAGACATCTGGCCAGTACAAAGCGAGCTGCGGTGGGTCCAAAGAGAGCAAGGTACAGGCAACGTCGTTGATGCCGACTGTCGTTGGACAGAATGCTGACTTAGATCCATGATGCGTTGGCCAATGAGGCAGTGTAGACAGGGTTGAGCTGAAGGTCCGTTCCGCTTCGAGACGCCGACTCTCGCACGTACGCAACGTGATTTGGGGAGCACAATATGAGCCGATACTTTGGTCGTCTAAAGAGGCGCGACCCAGATTATCCACTTCGCTCAACAAGAGAGTTTCGAGATCACAGCGTAACGCGTCTGTCGCGTGGGAAGTCGTTGACACCCTGGTCCATGTGCCGAGAAGTTTTTTAGTTTTGCCACTTCAAGCGTAGCCCCTCGGGAAGCCGGCCAATCAATTGCGGGGCTCGACGATCCCCAGGGAAAGGGCAACTTCATGCAACGAGTCGCATCGCAGCATCGCTCTTCATTGTGATATCCACCGAAAATGGTCGACGCGATGGCGGGAGGCGGGTTGTAGGAAGCGCTCGATTGTCCCCGCTACCTGTGGCGACGAATCTGACCAATTTCCAGGCCTCCTTTGTCCACAACCCTGGATCGTACCTGCCTTCCGTGACGTCCTCTCCCGGTAACACTTGCCAATCGCTCATTTCAGCTTGTCCTTTCTTGCACCAACAAAGCCACAAACAGCGACATACGTCAGCTACTACGACCCGCAGGTACGATCTAGGAGATTTGTACATCCCATTTTAGCATGACATAGCCTGACAGCACGCAGGTACTACCTATGACAAGCTTCGAACACAGCAGCACTGCATAACACGCACAGTGTAAGCTGGACACACGAGATACAGTCAGCCAAATCTGAAAGACCAAGACGCTATTGAGTGCCAACTCGGCCGATTCCCCGCCTCAACGTATTGACCGTCGGGGCTGCCTTTACGTACAGCAGTAGCGAGCAGCTTACCCTCGGCAGCTCTTTCCCACATCGTGCCGTTTTGTTTACTGCGGAGGAAACAACGCGTTTGTATGACGGACTCAAACCGAGCGCGGTTTGTGGACCTCCCCTGTGCCGTGTAGGCTTTTTCGATGACTACAGGAGCACCACGCCATAACTGTTAGTATGATTATCAGCTTATCGCCATCGGCCTGGCGTAGGCCCAGAATGTGGGGTGCATTGCCGAAAGAAACAACGACCTCTTTGCCGAAGGCGTGATAATTGAGATCCACCCGCGGTTCCATTTCAATCACATCGCCATACATTCCCATTGGACACTCTCAGTATCCCAACAGGCCCAAGACTGTTGGGAGGTGATCACATTCCCGGCTGTCTCGACGATGTTACGGCTCGTGGACCGGAGACATTCATAAGTCATGTTCCAGGCAGATGGCGGCCTGGATGCCTGGATGCTTGGGCCTATCCTCTCTCAAAGGGTTCAGGTCCCATCACGGCAGACGATGGATCCAACAGCAGCGTCAAAGCTTAGTTCAACTTGCTTTTTGTCATCCTTGGTCAGCACGCCAGATCGATGTCCTTCAGTGAGCAGCACAACTGCGGCCCTGCTTGCGAACCTCCTCAGGAAAGACCAAGGTTTGACCGTAGCCTCTACAGATCGCCCTTCGACGCAGTGACTGCTTCATTGACGGCTCCTCGCAGAGTAGATGCCGATCGTGCTCGTGATACGATGCCTCTCGAATCATTAGACTTCTCTTCATATCAGGGATGTCGTCTGACGGAACGTGCCGGCTGAATGCAGTTGGGGTTCTAGCGACTACTCTCCTGATCTGGAGTTTCCCTGCCACCAGTGTTGCGAAGCGTTGCTCATACAGCCATCACATCAAGGCCAATTTTCACTACCAGACATGCGTCTAGGCAACCCCTAGATTCGCACGTTTCGCGTCCAGATCAGGTCTGAGATAGATGTTCACCAATTTTTGAGTGCCTGGTCAATAGAAGACAAGCGCAGGTGACAGCCACACCCTCAATGGGGGCACCTAAGTCTGGTCGAGACGCTTGTATCGTCAAAGTTAATCTCCAAAATTCTGTCATCAAGCGAACTCACATACATCTTGACGGTCGACGTTTGGAGTTGTCCGTGCTTGACTTAGGCACGAGCATGTACCTGGCTAAAGGTGGCGCTTGCTTGCAAGCACCCGCGATCTGCAAGGCTGCGCAATTCTGATACAGCCCCACCCAGCCTGATGGCATCGCTGAGGACCATCGAAGCTGTGTTCAACGTTTTCTAACATGGGTGGCATGCTGAATCTCGTTGCGCCACTGCTGCAGATCAGGAGTCAAGCTGCAGGAGTGTCTCCATTATTGCCCAGGCTTTCCAGGGATTCTGTCGCGCATACCGGACCGCATCACTTGCGACGACAACCAAAAATACCGCCTGTAGATGGGGATACGTGAGAGATACTGCCAACTGTGACGCTGCATACAACAACGAGCAGAGCTTCAGCAACGGTATATATCCACGTCCCGAGTTACGAGCATATTTGACATTGAGTGCATACCAATGCTGGTGCGGCCATGAAGAGCGCAAGCTGCACACCGCAGCCAAACGCCTGCCAACAACATCGCACACGATATAGGAACCGTCTTTATGGCAGACATTGCAGCACCCTACAGTCTGGCAGCAGCTGCATGGACGCCTTCAATGAGGATGCCTTAACTGGGGACGCGAATGCGAATTGGAGATGGTCAATTAGGCTGCAGCGTCAGCCTGGCTTGTATTGCGACGCGCGAGCCTACAACCTTGGAGTCGAAGCATCCATCAATTTACTGCAAGCGCAGGTGTGTCAACAGAATTCAGCGGAGTCAAAGCTTTGCAGCTTCATTCGAGCGCAGGCATCAGAGGTCGATTGCACAGTAGAATGTAAAGTCGCAGAGTCTCCGACATTGCTGCATGGTTCAAGGAGCCATGAGCTCTGATATGCCACGGCTCAATCGGTCAGAACATTCCGCAGATTCCTGCACGTAGAGGTGCTCCAGCTTGTGGAAAGGACGGTGCGGGGAGAAAGGTGCGTCGTGTTCGTGAAGTTTGTGCCCGAGAGAACAACCGGAGCCTCAAAGCCCCCGAGCCGAGGTCGAGGTCGAGTCATCTTCTTGCAAGTGGAGATGAGGGGAGAGACTGCAAAGTTGCACTCACTTCAGAGGATTTGCACATGCTGCATCTCACCACGCGGAAGTCTTCTGATTCGATGATTCTCGCCGAGTAACCACATACAGCTTCGTCTGCCGCTTATTGTTTTGTCAGAAGGTAGGCTGACAATGTTTTGAAAGCCTCAATCTTGCCCCACCACTTCTGACAGGATACATACTTCCGACGTTCTTATGTAGTACCTTTCTCATCCCTCCTCGCTCTCCTCATATCCCTTCACATTACTTTCGTTCTTCTCCGAACCTCTGGATACAGTTTACTCCCGCAGTCTCAGTCCCATTACCAATTATCAACCCCGCTCACCACTAGCCACTCGATATCAAAATGGCAGTCGAAGGTCAATGTGACGCTCGCTTCGCCCCTCTGAAGGCTGAACTCGAAAGACAACTTGCGTCCGGCAATGAACTTGGGGCCTCGATCGTCGTCAACATCGATGGCACCAATGTCGTCGACATTTGGGGTGGGCACGCGTCAGCGGAACACAAACAGCCGTGGACCAAGGACACCATCACCAACATGTGGTCGTCGTCCAAGACAGTGTCTGCGCTGGCGGTGTTAATGCTCGTCTCGCGCGGTCTCGTCGACCTAGACGCACCTGTGTCCAAGTACTGGCCTGAATTCGGATCAAAGGCCAAGACGCCCGTGTTGGTGCGGCACATCATCTCGCATACGTCTGGGTACTCGGGCTGGAGAGATTCTATGACGCCTGAGCAGCTGTTCGACCTTGACCTCGCGAGTTCGCGACTCGCGTCACAGGAACCGTTCTGGGAGCCCGGGACGGCGTCAGGCTACCACTCGGTCTCGATGGGCCATCTGATCAGCGGGCTTGTACAACGCGTGACGGGCCAATCCCTGGGATCGTTCATCGCTGCCGAGATCGCTGGGCCGCTGGGTGCTGACTGGCAGCTCGGCGCGCAGGAATCGGACTGGGGGCGCATCGCGGACCTTGTCCCTCCTCCGCCGCTGCCCATCGACTTCAGCAAGCTGGACCCAGAGTCCGCGATGGTCAAGACTTTCGCAAACCCGGTCATGAGCGCCGAGATAGCCCACACACCTGAGTGGCGTGCCGCCGAGCTGGGCGCTGTGAATGGCCACGGTAACGCGCGCTCGCTCGCCCGCATCCTCTCGGTCATCACGCTTGGCGGGACTGTCGACGGTCACCAGCTACTGACGCCCGAGGTCATCGAGCGCATTTTTGACGTGCAGGCCGATGGCACCGACGTCGTCGTTGGCTCGCCGCTGTGCTTTGGCGTTGGCTTCGGTCTCGCGCAGGGCGGCACGCTGACAACGGTCCCCTTCTTGCCCAAGGACAGCAAGATGTGCTTCTGGGGCGGATGGGGTGGGAGCGTCATTCTTATGGACCTCGAGAGGAAGGTCACATTCAGCTACGTCATGAATAAGATGGGAGCGGGTATCATGGGGTCAGACAGGACTGCCGCATACGTCAAGGCAGCATATAAGGCTTTGGGTGTCGAGGGATTTTAAATTAGCTTGCTGGATGGAGAGAACTTGAATAGCTGAAGAGAACTATAACGAAGCCACTGGATCTTTCCAAGTTAATGTCGCTTCACCATTCAGTCTATATGACCCAAAATCGCTCAGGCCGGCCACCAACCCACATATTGTAGTTGGGATCGACGTCAAGTATGCTTGTGTCGGGCTGAGACTTTCCCGGGTATTGGACCTTCACAAGCAGAAAGTCATCGTCAGCTGACGCTAGAATCCCTCTTTGCGGAGCTCTTACCGGAAGGTGGAGAGATGATTGTCAGACATCGATTCGAGTATCATGAACATCCGCTCGTTGTGCTCAGAGGTGTACACAGGTCGCCGATGCCGTTGGTGGTGAGCAGGAATTGTCAACACGTTTTGCAGGCTGCCTGGCTCATCTGGTAATTCAGCGTCTTCAAAAACCAATTCCCGCGTATACGGAAGGACCTGACCGGCACCCGCTGCACCGCTTTTGAAAACCCGAGAAACGTGGTCACCGTCCCAGAGACGAAGATAAGTGCTGTGGTATATTCACGGTGGTGTGCTGCGTCTGAAGGTCCCTCATGTTATTCAAAGCGCTCTCAGATTCGCTGCGGAAGTGATATGTTCGAAAACGAGCAATTGTAGGTCCGCCAATAGGTCTGTCAAAAGGTCGGACATGCTGCAGGTTGTTGTTTGGCTACGTGTGCTACAGAGAGATAACCTTGAAGCACAGTAATGACAGGAAAGCCCGTCGAAGAGCCCCTGCGCTATCGACAGCCTCACGCTCCAAACTCCCCAATCCCACCGATCGCAACCAATCGCCATTCGTCCAGCCCCGCAACGCGGTGGGGCTCGACCTCGTCGTTGTACTTCTGACTTTCCACCATATCTCTGAACCCTTGCAGACTCTCATACCTCACAACCGTGATCAAGTCCCACTTCTCTCCCTTCGGACCGGCGACCATGCCTTCAGGGTCCCCGAGAAAGTGTATTCGGGCATTGGGAGGTAGAACGTTTTGGATGGCAGCGCGGTAGCGCTCTGTTGCCTCGCGACCGGTGCAGGGTCCGGATGATAGATGGGCGTGTTCGGGGGCGTAGAGGGCTTCGGCACGGAAACGCCAGAGGTTGAGCATGAATATTGGCTTGCTTGCGTCGTGGGCCTGCTCGATTGCATTGAGGTTGGTCTGGCTGATTGGGTAGACAGGCATGGTGAAGGCTGCTTTGATAGATAATGTCTGAGGAGTAGTAGCAATTGTCGGTTGTATGATCTGTTGAGATCGAGCATGCTGGCTCGCTTTATATCAATAGTAAGAGCATCTGAATAGCGTTTGTCTCTTGAGCTTCTCCTATGTCCATCTCGTCGCTTGTCGTGCTGTTGCGGAACTCCACGCTGCAAAAGGGCGGCTTACGCGCACGCGCCCTGTGACTCCCCGGAATACTTCGCTCAGCCAACGTTCTGTATGGCATCTATGAGTGGGGTCCTCGGCCGAAAGTTTAGCTTGACAATGGAATGCTGTTTCTGGCATATGTGAAGAAGATAGACTGTAAGGGCCTTCCCGCAAGGCGCACGGTCAGTCCGCCATGCTCAAGAGTTCAGGCGGAGCAACTTAGCAATGGCTTAATGAAAGAGATGATGAGGAACAAGCCCACTTTGATGGGCATCTTTCATGTGTCATGACCATGACTTCGCGCATAGCATCACGCAAAAACGCGACACGCGTATTGCAGCTGCATTGTTTAGTGCATCTCAACGCTATGCAATACACTTTTACTACTGTCGTAGCCCGCCCACTATCACACATCGCTACCTATACCGCCGGTCCACGTCCAATCCAGATCTTGTAACTCCGGAATGGCCCCTTCCGCTTATCGATATTGTTGTACTGATACGGCGGACCCAGCTCGAGCTGATTCGTATTGAAGTACAGCCATCCATCCAAGATCGCCATGCTATCCGCATGCTGAACCATCGCGCTACGCACAAGTGTCTTCACGACATAGTCATTCGCTGGAACAAGACCCGAGCCACCCGGAGCGTGGCCGTTGATCGTCATGTTCGTCTCCGACTGCAGCGTGTCGACGTAGTAGATGGAGTTTTGTTCGCTCGCTGCTATGTACACGCGTCCTCGGTCGTCCGCAGTGAAGCCAGCCTGTTCTGAGGCGCATTGTCCAGGATTCTGAACAGCTGCGAGAACCTCGGCGTCGGTGTTGTTGGGGTCTACGAGTACCTCTTGAGAAATGTAATAGAAGCGGCGGGAGGCTAGAACCCCCCAGTAGAAGTTTCCGGATGCTGCCAAGGTCAGTTCATAGACTTCTCACATTACAAGTGATGCTGGAGGTCATTACCTAAAGCAATACCATCTGCAGCCGTGGTGATATGATTTCTTTGTGTACCGTTCCAGCTGTAGATGAGCTCACCATCGAATGAGCCGACATACTTCTCGTCGGCTCTGACGACACTCTCGTTGAACAATCTTCGCACACCGCTACCGTCGGCTAGGTTGATGGCCACGAGGGAGCTGTTTCTGCTGGCATCTGTCATAAATGCGTAGCCAAGCGTCGTGTTGAGACGCAGATCATTCATATTCATCCCATGGGCCAGGAGATCTTTCGGGATGACATAAGTACGGATCAGATCGCGGGTGGATTCATTGAAGCTCATCAGTTTCGCACCTCCGTACATGGCATTGGTCCCTGATGGGGTACCATATGGTATACCACTGTCGACGACCCACAGTCTCTTTTCGTTGTCGAGTACAATGTTCTGGACATTGATGAAGCACGTGCTTGGATCTTGGCCAGCAGTGCAATTCTGGATTGCAGCGTTCGGCCATGGCTGTTCATCGTTGAAAGAGGTGCAGATGACCACATTGCTAGGTGTTGGACTTGCGTTCCTGGGATATGTCAAGTACAATTTGTGTTCGTTGTCAATGGCGAGTCCAGTTGAAGGCTTCTGGCTGTCGTGGATTGCTTGCAACTCTGGACGGACGAGGCTGAAGTCCTGAGGATAGACACCCCTGGTGTATCCCACGCCAAAGGGACGGAAGTCCCCAGGCGGCGTGTCGAAGAATGTCTGCGCCAAGCAGTAGGCTGTGAAGGCACTGAGGTGAAGTAGTAGATGGACTGCCATTGTGAGATGATCAAGCAAGGTGTTTCCAGCTCACCAGGACCGGACGGCGGTAGGCAAGCTCACTTCTCATGTTGGATGACGCCATGATACGTCTTCTATATTTCCAAATTACTGCCAGACCGAACCCTGGCGACGTGACGGACTAATGCTGTGCGTTCAGTCTCTCGTTGCGCCATATCATTCACTCGAGGACGCACGAGGCGCGACGGCCTCCAATGAGATATTGAGACAGTAAGATATTGAGACAGTAAGATATTGAGACAGTAAGATATTGAGACAGTAAGATATTGAGATCCCTCAATCGCATGTTTCCGATGACGACGACACTGGGGGAGACGGGAATAAAGGAATTGTACCCCAGGTTGCGGAGTTTAACGAATGAGAGGTGAGGAGTTGTGCAGGGCTGCAATGACGCACTAGCGCGAAGCACGAGCCCCCGCGATTTCGCGACTCAACAAACGCGTACTGATGCGTGAAACATGGGACGATCAACAACCTTCACAACACACTACCTGCTCAGAACAGCCATGTACAGCTTCGATGTCCACCTACGCATTGCAAACGAAGACAATGCTTAGTTACGTATCTGACAAACCCGTACACATCCTCGGACTCACCGCGACACGCGACGAATCGAAATCAGAGCTGCCCTCCAAGCGTAAGAGGGACTTCCTCAGCGGTCTGGGCTTCTCTACTACATCATTCACGATAAGACCGTACCCCGACTCTCCATACGTCAAGCCTGCCAGTTTCAAACCTATACGAATCATCAGTCGGTCACAATTACTTTCTTTCCTCGACAACGCCGCTGCCGAGCACTACCCTCCCAACGGCCTGTTCACAGCACGTATCGATGTGCTAGAGCAAGATGAGACAAAACAAGAGCAAGGAGGTCATACCTCCAGGGTGCTCATTGCACGACATGAGCTGGATCGAGTGCTCTATGCTATTGAAAGAGTACAGACGCGCGTGTACAGCATATGCAAGCTTGCCCCATGGCTGAAAGAGAAGGAGGTACGAGAGCTCTGGGATCCAGCCAGTGCTTCGGTATATCCTATACTTCCAGCTATCTTACCGGGTCAGCATGCTGGGGGACCATGGTGGAAGCACGCTGTTGTTGAGACTCAGCTTGCTGAGAGGCCTACCAAGCGTGCAAGGATGTCGATGGTACGGCGGACTGCAGAAATGGCACATATCAAGGCAGAGTTCCAACAAGAACTCGACCATGTCAAAACACCGTTAGATCAGGTGGAGATCTCTACCGTACCTGAACCTGCCCATGAAGGTCCTCCACACTTCCTTACTCCGCCCGAGCAGCTCGACCTGCTGGTCCAACATTATCTCGAAGCGGTCTATACATCGAAGACGTCACTAGCCTACTTCGCCAAGGGCCCCATCACACGAATACGCAATGCTTTCACTTCACCTGATGAAGGAGCGCCGCCGACATATGAGCTCGTTACCTTCCTGCGGTCTATGCTACTGAGTCCCAAGACCAGCGAGAAGAAGTACTACGAGAAGCTGCCCATGGTCATCAAAGCCATACCTGTTGGCATGGTCTCAGATGAAGAGGGAGCCGCGAAACCCAGCAAGGGCAAGAATTCAAAGAAGAAGATAAAACTCAGCCGCGATGGCGTCTATCCTTCAGAAGACGTCTTCATCAAGAAGTGGTGGCGATCTGAGATGGCCAACACAGAGAATGCTGGCCAAGAGACGATCGAAACCCGTATCAGGCGTAGGATCGGCGACCTGCGAGTCCGTGAAACCCTTGCGCAATTGATTGTCATGCTTGAGATTGTCGCGTTAGAGTCACTCGCAACTCAAAGAGGGCCTTCAGAACCAGGACCCCTTGTCAATGACAGCCAACCAAAAGAGGACTCACAAGACCAGCCGAAGAAGCGCAAGAAGAAGCTCGACGACATCGCGCTCCAATTGGACCTACTGTTAGACAGATTGAGCATCTGGCATGCCACAGAGGAGGTAGGTATCCTAGACTTTGACTCCAAGGCGGCAAAGCAACAGGACAGTACGGATTCAAATGGAAAGAATGGCAGCGACCGGTTGCATGGCTTCTGTGTCGAGGTCATTGTTCCTTTCTACATGAGCAGACTGCCGGAGCAGGCTCTGGCTATCAACAAGAAGCTTGGTGGGCCTACAATCGCATCGTCGAAACGGAAAGCAATGCGTCCGCCCCTCACCTCGAAGAAGTCAGGAGATTCCAAGGAGCCAGAAACGAAGAAGTCTCGTCGACCGTTGGCCAGAGTTGCTACTGACAACACTGGTCAGACAGGCCGGAAAGACATACCATCACTCGCCCGCTCCGCCACGGACACAACGTTGCTGCGGCAAAGCATCAAGCGAGAAACAAGCGAGGCGCCGTTATCTGCCATACCGTTCAAACGTAGTCCTTCAAGGGCTAGACAGTCGATGTCACAGTTGCGGCATCTTCAAGGACGTGAGATGGATCTGACAGCAACGTCAGCTGCTGCCGCTGCAAAATTGAAGCATAAGGCAAGGGTCGAGGATGATCTCAAGGAGGCTATCGCGACCCTGAAGAAGCCAAATCGTGACCTGGCTGCTGGCAGCTACATGGCTGAGATTGAGAAACGCGGGCTCGGCTCAGCAAACCGATCGAGGAAGCAGGCCAATCCCGTGCGAAAGGTAGTAAAGGATATCCAGGTCACCGCGACGCCTCGAGTTGGTCGAAGAACGAAGATTATGGTAGAACATACACCAATCCACTATCACCAGCACCCTTTCATACGGCCACCTCCGACGAACACCGTGCCTCAGAGCGATTTGGTCATTCCGTCTTCTGGTGTCCGTCAGCCATCGTCTGTCGTACCGGGTACGATTCAGCGTAGTGTAACGGCCCGAGAGCTAGCGCAGCCAGGCATTGCCGAAACTCCATCCAAGAGCCCGACGACGATGTCATTCACCTCAGGGACAGCTCGTAGAACGATCTTTGCAACGCCTGTAAAGAGCTCAACTCGGCTATTCGATGCGGACCCTCATCCAACCTCAAACATCTTCGAGACCCCCGTCAAAGCCGTGCGTAGCTCACCACCCACTAAAAATAACGCAATGCCCCCAGTCGTTACTGCAACGCCTATCAAAGCAGCAATCTCTCATGAGGAGATTGCTCCAATGGCTTTTGCAACCCCAGCCAAGCAGGCAGAAGAGCCTTCGATCTACGATGCGCTGGGCTGGAATGACGATGACGACTTTGCTTGAGGGATCACGGTCTTGTCTTACGCTTAGCATAGCAAGCATGGAATGGAATTTGCATTGGGACGGTGCATTGGGTGGCGCAAGGTTTTACTCCATCGATACCAGGTACGCGCAGCATGGCATTGTATTTACATAGACTCGCGCCACATGACGATAGATCGTCAAGTCTTCAGGACTACAGTCAAGATCTCTCGCTTATCGATGTGACCGCGTCCTCATGTTGGCTTGCCAAGCTGGCACAGGCGTCTCAAAGCCGTCCAGCCGTTCAGGCCCCTGACCTACTCTTCACCTGCTCCGTCGTTGTGGCACCCGTAAGACTGCAAGGCACCACTTGATGGCTGAGCTTCGAATGCACAGGAAATGAGCTGATGATATTAGCCAGTCTCATTTCCACGAGCCGTCACTCAACGGCTGCGGATCAACGAACTGTCACTTGAGTGTATATCTGACGATAGTGCATGTCGATAGCTGCGCAGTAGTTCAAACCTTGGTTGTTGTTTACTGCAGCTTCGGTTGAATACCCGATCTAGATGTCTAGCTTACAGTCCCACCCAAGGAGATCTTCCAGCGAGTCAGTTCATCGTTGAGGTTGCTCTGTTAAGACAACGGCACCTGACCCGGCTTGCGCCGTAGCCACATTGAGTCGAGGCTGTCGCGCATAATTGTGTGCACAACACACGAATGTTTTCGGTCGCACTTCGATGACAGCGATGACATTTGAGGCTCAACAACCGGTGTAGCATCCGCGAACGTTAGACCTTCCCAATCTCGAGTTCTGCAGCCGAACGCGAAGGCCTAACCCATTGGTCAATTGCGTAAAGATCCCCTGGCACCAGTGAATTAAACTCCAGTCTGCCACGTTCTAGCAGCAAATCAGCACTTCAGGACATGGCGGAGGCTTTCACAATTTGCCGGGGGTGCTGATCCTCCCGGCGCTATCATCCCCTAAAGACGCCTGCAAGAGACCGGTGGCCAGTGCAGCCGTGTTCGCAGGGCCTAATGGAGCTGAATTAATGAAAGTCGCACGCGTGTGCCTGGTGTCTCTCGTCTGCTCGAGTCTGTCTCACTCTGCAACATTCTTCAGGGACTCGACTGCGCGCACAGGATTGCGTTTCACACAGCGGCTTTCAGATCATGTTCAGATCCCCCAGAGAGCTAATATAGCCGAATCCCTCGATCCCTCGCAACCATGGTCCTCGCAGCCAAGCAGCGC
The DNA here is from genome assembly GCA_022225945.1 of Didymella pomorum. Lineage (NCBI taxonomy): Eukaryota > Fungi > Ascomycota > Dothideomycetes > Pleosporales > Didymellaceae > Didymella > Didymella pomorum. Next base: position 187,641 of record JAKJXN010000017.1, on the reverse strand, counting down.
GTCCCGTCGAGCCAGCGCAGCCCAACCCTTTCAGATGCTGGAATGATCTTGCCGGGCTTCGAGGCCGACCAAGCAAGCAGCACGTCGCCTGTGTTCGAGCGCCCGCCCTCTGTGTCTGCATTATATGATGCAGTTGCATATCAGAGCCCCAAACTAAGTTTCCCGCCCCAGCGCCAGCGCCGCGCTTCACAACAAAAGCAGTCGCCTCCGCTCTCAGCACAGTCCTCGCGCTCGACACTGCGCGACATGGGCGACTCAGGAACCAATGCTAAAAGGTCGCCCCCTCGCAGCGATGTGCTCGCCTCGTCGCCCACGATCGACGCCAATGGCCTCAAGGGCTATTCTGCACGCAGCTGGGAGGAGCAGGAGCAGCGCCGCCTGAGCACTGCAAGCTCGATGCTGAGCGAGGACTTTGAGAACTGGCCTGGATTTGACAGCACGCACGGCGAGACATTCGATGACAGCGGCGTGGACTTCGAAGAGCAGGAGAAGCGCGACCGAGCACCTCGCGGCCTTGCCAAAGACGGCGACGACATGGAAACGGAGCCATGGACGAATGGCCGAACCGGCAGCGACGATGATGACTTGGACGACCCTCAGTCCTCGGCAGCACTAAGTCGCAGGGCTGAGATCATCCTGGCCAATGCGAAGAAGCGACTCAATGTATGCGTAACCGCATGCGGCACATCGATTGGACGACCGCTAACTGTGACAGGTCATGGAGGGCAACCTCAGAGGAGCTAGAGAGTCGCTGGTTGTGTCGCCTACCTACCACCCCATAAGGAGCGCCTCGGAGCTATCCCAGCACATTGCGTCTACTCGAGAACGGGACCGGAGACTCTACGCTGGAATCGGACCAATTCCTCCACGCACGCCTCATCGCAACTCTCTGCTCTACTCGAACAACAACAGTCCAAGCCACGCCCGAGGTGCTAGTGAGACGTCGATAGCCCTGCCATTTACTCCATCGTACACCTCGAGGATGAGCACTGGCAAGCGAGCATCAAGCGCAATGGGTGCGGCCAGCGGCCCGTGGTCTCCAGAGGGATTTGGACACGGCCGGTTCCCGATCAAAGAATCGCGCAGCCACGAGGTCATGCGCGATCCGCGAAACACTTGGAACACCACCGATTACCAGACACCCGGGCGATCGACTTCCAGGAGCTCACGATCGCCGCCTGGCCTGGAGACGCTGCGGGAAGACGATAACGGACATACGCTGCAGAGGTCGGCCTCGGCTACGAGTGGACTTCGCGACCAGATGAATGACCTGAAGGGCAGAATCTCGAGTCTGAAGCAGCGGGCAGCAGAAGACTATATGCGACGACGAAGTATGCAGAGTCTGCGCACACCGAGTCCGTTTACATCATCTGAGGTGTGGTACCATGGCAAGGACGGGTACCAAATTGGGACGTCTGCGGTTAGCCAGAACGCTGGCCTGGGCATCAAGACCGAGTCTGCAGCAAGAAAGGCGTTGTACGAGGATAGCGGCTCACCTGAGACAACACTCTCGCAACGGGAAGGAGAGAAGCTGCTTGCATCGAGGGATCGTAGTCCCAAAGGACTTGGGATCCAGCAAGCAGGCTACAATCCACCAAGCACGATCGACGAAGTCACGGAACGATCAGGCTCGATAATCGAAGACAATGACGATCAAGACTACGTCTCTGTCAATGGCGAGGATCTGGAACCTGGAGCAGATAGCGTCTATGAGGACGCGGTCTACGAAATGCCGGTGACCGAGCGCCATGAGGACCGTGTGGACGCTTTTGACTATGAGCACTTCTTCTTGCACAGCGCTATGGGCACATACAGCCTTGAAGATCGTCGATCCAGCACGAGCTCCAACAGCTCCACCGAGACCACACGACCTGTGACCGCAATGCAAAACAGTGAAGACCTCAGCAATGCCGAAAAGCGCATTTCCATGCACCAAAGGAACCCCAGTGTAGACTCGATCTCTACAATAGCTTCTTTCGAGACAGCTGCTGAACACCACTCCGACGACGAGGATGAAGAAAACGAACAAATGGACCAGTTCGCTCAGCAGATCATCCAACACAACCAACACATCGCCGCTCAGCGCCCGTCGCTTGTATCCCTTCGCTCTGACTCTGCCATCAACATGCGCCGCGGCAACGGCATCTCTCCCACGCAGACTGCCATCTCACGTGGATCTTCGCGCACTTCCTCGTCCTCAGGATCCCTTGCCAGCGGACTGCAGACGAGCAAGATCTACTCAATTCTCACAGAGAGCCAGAGCAACGAGCCACGTCTAGCCCTGAGCGAAGAAGAAAAGCAACTCATCTATGGCCTAGCAGCCAGTTTCCAGAGCGTCGTCGCTAACCTGCAGAACACATACGGCGAGCAGCACGACCGCAAAGCGTGGCGGCAGCGCCTCGATGACGCGCGCCGGATCCTCTCTGGCGAGGAAATTGAAGACGACGGCTCTTTTTAAGAATGACATCCACGTATATAATGTGTATTAGTACCATTGACAGCGTTTTAGCGTTGCTTCTCTGTACGATCTAGGACTATCGTCCGCTATACGACGAGACCGACATATATTTCCTTTTTCTTCTACGACTACAATGAGCTCCACGCCATAGTACCATCAGCATTCACGTTTCCTGTAATTAACCTCGGCTTGCCATCTCTTATACTACTTTACTTCTTTTATATTCGAGACTTGGGAGGACGCTCTTAGATTTGTATTGATACCCTGGGGAATGGAGGTTAAGAGCGGTGCAGAAGGGGTTGTAGTCTAGATCGCGGTATGGTGTAACATATGCCAGCTACGTCCTCGGACGCCAATGACAGATTTTGCATATGGTCGTTCAACGATATGCATTTCTCTTTTCCCAACATGCTGCTTGGGCGTTACCGACGGAGTGGCTAGAATATTGGCGGAGAATGGTGAAGAGGGTCGCGGCTGTGCGCCTTACATATAAATCCCTCTTCGAGACTGTCATCGAGTCTTTTTCTGGTAGACACGAGGTGTCAATGGTACCAAGTGCGTGGAAGCGGCGACAGGTGGTTCCACCCTCCTCACCATCAACAGCAGCATCAAGTCTGGTTGACAGTTTGTTACAGGCGCCCCACTCGCAGCGTCATCTCGCCACAGCCGCTGGCAACTGCGTGCGTTGTCGTTGTTTGCGTTCTCGACGTCGCTCAGGGCCATCGAAAGCGGCAGCTCTAATGCACGTTCGACTGGTGTGCAGCGCCGGCTATTTCATTGGGCGGCCCTCGGTGGTTGCGGACTGGCGGTGAAGGTTCTTTGCCCCAGCCACGGTCGCGAGGTCGTAAAGGTGCTTGTGGAGGGCCAATTGGGGGATGCGCTGTGGGGAACGGGACTCGCTGGCAGCTCATGGGAGAGGAGCTAGGCAGAGAGAGCGGTGTTTGGCGCAGGGAAGGGACTGTTGAAGCACCATGAGCACTCCCGCGGCCACGCAGATGATCGCGAAGTCACCCACCTCCCGAGGGCCTCATGCAATGCACTCACGGCCGCTAACTTGTTCAGACTTTCGTGGGCGGAACCCTCTTTCCCTTAACCGCCCGCATCGCGCATCTGCTTTCCCTGCATTGAAGTGCTGCTTGTTGCTGCATTATTGTTGACATCTCACGCGGCCACACGACTCATACGCCGGCCGTCCTGTACAATCACCCCTCCTCACCTATCTAATTACCCCTCGATTTCGCATCCCTCACCCCTCATTTTTGAACGTCGCCAGCTGGTCTGAGCGCGAGTGTGACGAGTAGACGAGTTGGATGCGCCAGCAATTGGACGCCTCTGCCGGCTAAGAGCGCGCAAGGAGAGCGCGCCGATAACGAATTCGATTGGCGTCTCGGGACGACAGCTTTGGAGGGCAGCTGGGCAGCTCACGTTCGCCTTGTGACCAGTAGCCTGTCACGCATCACGACTGCGCGGTGCGAGAATCTGACGCTTGACGGGCCCTGCGCCCCTGCATCATCCTGCGTCGCCATTTGTTTCTGCGAACACAAGGTTTCTGTCGCCGTATTCGAGGTTTCGGCAGTCCAACTTGCGCCGGAACGCATCGCCAGATTAGCTTCTTGCGCGTTGCAGAGCAGCAGCATTTGCCCGCGTGTACCACCACCGCTGTACTGGCGCGTGCTGTTTCGACGAGACCTGCATCGAAGTCACACCCCGCGACACATAGCCATTAGCCGCGACCGCACCGCCGCCACAGCACCGCACCGCGCTCATTCTCGCCCTCTGCCCACCCGCCGCTCGAGTCTTGCGGTGCCTGCGCGCGCCCATGTGCCCGTCTACGCCGTGCTCCCTCTGTTTGCGCATCTCGAGATACCCGCACAATGTCCCGCACCGCCGCACCGCCATTTGCAGGACGAAGGACCCAGCCGTCTACGAGGACTGGTTCGGTTGAAGGTCGCAAGAGCAGGATGAACGAATCGCATTATTTGAAGGCGTGGGAGACATGCAGCTACACATCTGCAGACATGGCAGCGTGGACGCCTGAGAACGAGGCACCCATCGCTGGTCTAATGGAGGACGTCGTTCACACGCTAGAGCGGCTGGAATGCCGCAGCGCTGGACAGGACAAAGGGACAGACAGACACGCTTTCTCGGTACGGCACGCTTCATTTGGTCGCTCTTTCCCCGGTTTTGGTTACAGCATCCCCACCGAACCAACCTGACCTGTCAAACGTCACCTGTGTACTGTTCGAAGCTCAACATCTAACGACCGCCAGTTCCACGACCTCACGACCCAGCTCTCGCAGCTTCTCCCGCCAACACCAGTTCCGTCTCCAAGCCTCTGGATTGAGCCGTCCCTGCGCAACGATGGAACCCCACCGCCCTCGTACGACGACAGCTTCACAGACCTTCCGCCAGACTACACATCCACCGATGCGCTAGCTGCAGCGCAGACGCCTGAATACACACCGTTTCCTTCCCTCAATGCTTCTCTTTGCTCCGATGTACCGAACTGTCTACGTATTAGTCGCAACACATCGCCAGCATCATCTTTGTTCATAGACGAGAAATCGCTGTATGCAGACATTGAATTCCGCTTTACCGACGACGGAGTCAGGTCCCATGCGAAGAAGAACAACAAAAAGAAGGCCGCTGCGAAAACCACAACGACATCAAATGCCTTTGATGAGCCCTCGCCTCCAGCTGAGGACCCACCGCCGGCTGATGACCCTCCACCCCCAGCAGACGGAGGCGGTGACGGAGGCGGTGACGGTGGAGACGGCGGCGATGGTGATAAAGACAAAGACAAAGACAAGCCTGACGATGACTTGGACGACTGGGCCGGTGTTGGGACCAAGAAGAAGAAGAAGTCTAAGAAGCAAGCGCAGGAGGAAGAAGCTGAGCGTCTAAAGAAAGAGGAAGAGGAAGCAGCCGCCAAGGCCGCGGAGGAAGCAGCAGAGGCAGAGCGCATTAAAAAGGAGGAGGAAGACGCCGCCGCGGCTGCTGCCGCCGCGGAAGCTGAGAAGGCAGCAGCCGCAGCTCCAGATCTCAGCTGGGCTAACGATCCCCCTGCAACTGATGATTGGGCATCTTTTGGAACCACTGGCAAGAAGAAGAAGAAAAAGGGGAAGGTTCGTCGATTCGGCTACTTGTTATGACATATCGCAGGCGCTAACTAATGCAGGCTGAACCATCGCCTCCACCCCCTCCCGACCCGCCAGCCGCGGAACCCTTCAGCGATGTGAATCTCGACGACGGTGCACCCAAAATCGACATGAACTTTGGTGGCTCTGGCGACAGCAAAGATCTTCTTGGCGGTGGAGGGTGGTCTGGCGGGTGGGGCGGATCCAAGGGGACGTCATCGTGGGGCTTTGGCGACACTGCTTCGAAAGATACCTCGAGTGATAACCCCTGGGGTGGGGGCTCGTCCGACAAAAAGAAGCAGGGCGATGGTTTTGACTTCGATTTTGATGCATTCAAGAGCGCACCAGCAGATGCGCCAGCTGCGGAACCAGCAGAGGAAGACCCATGGGGCAGTTTTGGTACAACCAAGTCCAAGAAAAAGAAGAAGGGCAGTGCTGCACTGCTCGAAGAGTCGATACCCGAACCACCCCCAGAACCTGTTCCAGAGCCCCCGAAAGCTGAGGATGATGGGTGGGGAAGCTTCACGTTTGGCGCCGACAAGAAGAAGAAAAAGAAGAAGGGAGCTTCGGAAGAGGAGGCACCTCCTCCAGAACCCGAGCCAGTCGCTGAGCCAGAGCCAGAACCTATCCCAGAACCAGAGCCGGAGCCAGTTCCTGAAGTACCAGCAGTGGATCCTTTCGCCGGTCTGAGCAAGTCGCAGAAGAAGAAGCTCGAAAAGAAGATGAAGGAGGAAGCTGCTGCGAAAGAGAAAGAAGATGCTGAGCGTAAGAAGCAGGAAGAAGAGGAAGCTGAGCTCAAACGCCTAGAGGAAGAAGAGGCTGAGCTTAAGCGCATGGAAGAAGAAGAAGCCGAAGCCAAACGACTTGAAGAGGAAGAAGCCGCGCGCGTCGCACAGGAGGAAGCCGACCGTCTCGCTGCTGAAGCTGCTGAGGCCGAGAAAAAGAAGGCTGAGGCTGCGTTGGACGATGGCTGGGGTGCAATGACTACAACGTCAAAGAAAAAGAAGAAAAAGAAGGGCGCTGTTGAGGAGGAACCTCCCCCACCGCCTCCGCCTCCGCCGCCGCCACCCGAACCCGTCGTAGAGCCCGAGCCGGAACCTGTTGTCGTTGTCGAACCTTCGCCAGTTAAGGAGGAAGAGGATCCGTGGGGCAGCTTCGCAACGACCAAGACCAAGAAGAAAAAGAAGAAAGGCGCTGTTGAGGAAGAACCTCCGCCACCGCCGCCACCTCCTCCTCCACCAGAGCCTGAAGTCGTTGCGGACCCAGTAGAAGTCGTTTCGCCGCCTGCTGAAGATGATGGATGGGGCGACGACTGGGGCCTGCCGTCAACGACTAAGAAGAAGAAGTCCAAGAAAGGTGCCACTGCCGAACCAGAGCCAGTTGTCGTGCTCGACGCCGAGGTCCCAGAAGCCGAGCCTGAACCTGTCGTTGTCATCGAGGAGAAGAAGGAGAAAAGGAAAGAGAAAGAGAAGGAAAGCAGCAGTGACTGGGGGTTTAGTTCGATCTGGGGCGGCGGCGGCAAGAAAGACAAGAAGAAGAAGAGCAGCAGCAAGACCGTTGAGCCAGAACCGGAGCCAGAACCTGTCGTGGTACCTGACGTCCAGGAGCCTGTTGCCGTGGAAGAGCCGTTGCTTGACGATGACGACGACTGGGGCGCACCTTCGTGGAGCAAGGGCAAGCGGAGCTCGAAAGCCGACGTGCCGGTCGAGGTCGTAGAAGAGTCAACAGATCCTGTGCAGAAACCAGACGACGACGATCCATGGGGCAGTGCAGCGTTCAACATCGGCAAGAAAGCTAAGAAGAGCAAGAAAGGCGCCCTCGGCGCGCCAACACCTCCCGAACCGGAGCTTCCACCGCCGCTTGAGATCGAAGCGCCGCCCGCGGTCGAAGAGGAGCCTGACCCGTGGGACTTCGGCACGACCTCCAAGAAAAAGAAGAAGAAGGGTGAGTCTGCTGACGAGCTTACTAAGACAAGTTCCAAGGACTCTGCGACAAAGTCTGCTACCGAAGACTTGCTTGGCCTCGACGATCCACCTCCAGAGGTCGTTGAGGACGCGCCCGTCGAGGAGAAGAAAGAGAAGAAAGACAAAGACAAGAAGAGCTCGACAAAGTCTTCAAGTCTATGGGGCGCATTCGGCGGATCCTCGTCTAAGAAGTCTGAGACATCCACTGAGAAGCGGAAGCGAGAGAAGAAAGAGGCTAAGGAGGCCGAGGAAGCTGCAGAGAAAGCTCGTCTGGAACAAGAGGAGGCCGATCGAGTCGCCGCTGAAGCTGCCGAAGCCGAAGCTGCTGCCGCAGCCGAGGCTGAAGCCGCCGCCGCAGCAGACGCAGAAGCAGAAGCTGCCCGAGTCGCGGCTGAAGAGGAGGAGAAGAAAAGGCAGGAAGAGGAGGCAGGTAAGAGCTCGGGCTGGGGCAGCAGCATCTGGGGCTCGTCCAAGACAAGTACTAAGAAAGAGACCACAAAAGAGCGGAAGGCCCGTGAGAAGAAGGAAGAGCAGGAACGGATCGAGCGCGAGGCGAAGGAGGCCGAGGAGGCTGCAGAGAAAGCGCGACTTGAGCAAGAAGAGGCCGATCATGCCAAGGCCGAAGAGGACGATAGGCTTCGCAGCGAGGCCAAGGCAGCAGCTGAAGCAGCGTTGGCAGCTGACGAAGCTCGACTTGACAAAGAAGATGAAGCGCGTATGCTCCGCGAGGATTTTGAGGAGACCTCCGGTCCACCGGCCAAGAAGGAGACTTCCAAAGCCAAGAAAGACCGCGAGGCCAAAGAGAAGAAGGTGAAAAAGCAGATCGAAAAGCTGGAACAAGAAGCTGCAGACGCTGCCGATGCTGCTGCGAAAGCTCAACAAGATGCTGACAACCTCGAAGCCGAGTGTGTTGTAGCTGGTCTCGACATTGCGTTTCTGGACGAGTTCAAGAGGAAGCCTGAGCCTGCTGCTGAAGAAGCGCCTCCACCGCCACCTGAGGAAGAGGCACCCCCTCCAGAGGAAGCAGCACCCGCCCCTACTGCGGATGACGATCTTTGGAATTCTGTCAAAGATATCCCGGAGGATGAGCTTCTTGCTGAACTCGGCGAGACCAAGACAACGCTGCCTATCAAGAACAAAGAGGAGCCTGCTGGTTGGGGAAGTGCGTGGGGCATCTCACTTCGTAAGACTAAGAAAGAACCCGAACCCGAACCTATTGTTGTTCCAAACCCCGAACCAGTCGCTGAACCTGAACCAGAACCTGCTGCAGAGCCAGAACCTGTGGTCGAGGAGGCGCCTGTCCTTTCTGCCAAGGAGTTGAAGAAGCTCGAGAAAGCGAAAAAGAAGAAGGGCAAGCTCGTCGAACCTGAGCCGGAACCCGTGCCAGAACCTATGGTCGTCCCAGAGCCTGACCCCGAGCCTTTCGTCGAAGCAGATCCGGAACCCGCCTTTGAAGATACTCCTGAGCCTCCACCGCCGCCGCCAGTCGAGATCATTGAGGCCACGCCTAAGAAGGAGAAGAAGAGCAGCAAGAAGTCGAAGAAGTCAAAGTACGAGGATCCATGGGAGGAAGAGCCTGTTGTTGTGCCCCCTCCACCTGCGGCTAGACGGTCACCCATCCCAGGCGGGTTCCCTGACGAGGACGACATGTTGATTGATATGTCTGAACCACCACCGCCGCCGTCCAAAGCTGCCCCCGAGGTTGTTCCTGAACCTGAGCCCATTGTTGAGGAGCCTGTTGTTGTGGTTTCTGACAAGAAGTCAAAGAAACTCAAGAAGAGCAGCAAGTCTTCCAAGTCGACACCTGTGGTGGAAGCGCCGCCGCCGCCGCCGCCGCCACCTCCACCAGCTGAGCCTGACGAGTTTGTCGATGCCGAGGCGGAACAAGAAGAAATCGCTATCCTTGATAGCGCACCTGTGGATCGTGAGATGCTTCTGGATGACGATCTCCTACCTGCCGAAGCTGCTCCTGCCAGGCTGCCCACGCCTCCCATTGAGAACGTCGATCCTATAGTTATGGATTCACCGAAGAAAGAGCGTGCAAAGGTCCATCGCACTGGCACGTCTGGGACTTGGGGATCATGGGGCGCAACGCCTCAGAAGTCAAGCAAGTCAAGAGAAAGCAGGAAGAAGTCACGCGACGACGGTGGCAGCGCAGAGAAGCCGAGCATGAGTCGTTCAAAGTCCGCTCGCACATCGTCAACAAGGGATCGAGATGTCATGTCCAAATCCTCCGGCTCTGACAAGATGTCGAAGACGCCTTCTGCCACGCGAAGCAAGCCTCAACGTGCATCTACGGGCCTTGGAGCGCTTTTCGGTGCGTCTCCTTTCGGCGCTGCTCCTGCCCATCCTACGGTGTCTCGCTCCAAGTCGCATCGGACGTCGGCTACTCCCAAGATGCTCTCTCGTCGCAATTCGATGGATCGTGACGCTGTCATGATGTCGCCGCCGCAGACTGACACAGACATGCGATACTCATCAAAGGCTGACAAGGTACTGGGAAGGGAAAAGCCATCTCGAAGGTCCAGCACCAGAGACAAGGGCAAGTCCAGAGACAGAGGTAAGCATTTCACTAGCACGTTGGGCGCCATTGGTCGGCCCGGCGTAAGCAACGGCTGGACGGAGCTAACCGAGAGCTCAGCTGTGCCCGACCCGTACCCCGTTGAAGACGACCTTGTGATGCTCGACGATCCTCCCAACCCGGTGCAGGAACGACCAGAGACCAAACGTCGCAAATCGAAGCGCGGCTCTGTGCAGCCTGAGGAGCCCATCACTGCACCGCCTAGCGCCGACGACCCCGTCATTGTGGATCCCATGGATGTGGAGTCAGCCCCAGTTGAGGCTGAGCGCAGGCCCCGCCGCGAACGCGAATACTCGCGACGCGAACGAGCTTCGTCGAGCGCAAAGGACACAATGCCTACGCTGGCTGGTGTTGCCGGCACCGCTGCGGCTGTCAGCGGCCTGAAGAGCATGTTCGCGTTTGGCCGCAAGAAGAGCGTCGCGCAGGCGCCGGACGAAGACCCGCGCGACCGTCGCCGGACCTACGAGACTGAGGATGAGCGCAGACGGCGCAAGCGATCGACGATGCGCGGCGAGATGGATGAAGACGAGGCTAAGCGCCTGCGACATGAGCGCCGCAGTGTGCGAAAGGAGCGTGAGGAGGCCGACTACATGGCTTCGGGCGCAAATGGCAACGGCAGCCCCGACTACGACCCCGAGCGCGAGGCACGCAGAGCTGAGCGTCGCGCCCGTCGCGAGCGAGACGGCGACAAGGGCTCGCGCCGAGTTGAACAAGAGGACGTTGACACCAGGGAAGCCAAGGCTGAACGGCGCCGCGAGCGAGAGCGCGAGAACGAAGCGGCCATCCTCGCACAGAAGAAGGCGCGTCAGATGGCCGAGCTGGAGCGCCGCAACAAGCAGGCCGAAGAGGAGCTGCGCCGTATGGCCGAGAAGGAAGAGCGCAAACGTCTGCGCGTCGAGCGCAAGAGCACCGACGACCGCGAGCACCGCTCCTCCCGCCGCAGAGACAGCGTCAAAGAGACGCCACGCCCGTACAACGAGCGCCGCCGCTCCCACCAGGCCGAAACCGAAGACGAGCGTCGCCGCCGCCACGATGAGCGCCGCGCCGCCCGCCGCGCATCAGACTACCCAGCGCCTCCCGTCAACGGCTCCAACGAACCCATCAACGACTACTTCGACAGCCGCAACGCCGAGCGCCCCGAAACCAACGGCTCCGCTCACCGGTCTTCCAAGCACCGCTCGCGCCGTGCCGACGAAACCGAGCCCGTCTACCTCAACAAAGGTCCAGACAAGACCTCGTCATGGGTCCAATCCCTCTCCGACGACAACCCGCTGCCGCCGCCCATCGCAGAAACCATCCTCGACCCTCCGCCCGGCTCCCGCGATACTCCCGACGACGACGAAACGCCCAGCATGGACGAGGACATCCGGCTGCGCATCGCCGGGCGCCGCGGTCCAAAGCGCGACAAGGAGCGTGCGGAGCGGCATGCGGAGCGCGAGCGCGAGCGGGGTGGGGAAAGGGACCGCAAGAAGGAGAGGAGGCGGAGCTATTACGAGGAGGAGGAGGAGGCGCCAAGAAACTCGCGCAGAGACTCGAGGCGGAATACGTATGACAAGTATGATCAGCCGGTGCGGACGTGGGATGGGAAGGAGGAGACGCCACGTGGTGTGAAGAGGGGGAGCTGGCTGAAGAAGATTGCGGGGCTGAAGTGAGTGAGCGGAGCGAGCAGCGAGCAGTGAGTCGTTCAGCAGGGTCAGGGTTTGAGAGGGTCGCCCTTGGTGTTGTTTGTGTTGCATTGCGCGGCGTTTTGCTTTGGGGAGCGCGTTGAGTTCCTTGAGTTGCATACCACTCGGACGGCATTGGCATAGCGTGGGCTTGTACTGTGTAGTAAGAGTGGGTGGTAGACGTCTATCCTTACCTGTTGGTAGCTTCGAAGCGTTGAGCACTTACGACTTCATGATTGAGATACATAGGATCGAGATAGATACCCCTTTTATTCATTCAGTGTTTCGACGCGACTTCGGTGCTTTCTTATATATCGTTCCATGACGTTGCTTTTCTGACGTGTTGGGCTAGAGTCGTGGTGGGTTGTTGTTGGCTGGCGCAGATGCTGTATGCACGCCCATCCACTTTTGGATGCACGGTGTTGATCAGCACTATTGACCGTCCGACGAGAGCCCTTTCTTCTGCATGTGAAATGCTTATTCAGAACGTTTGATGCTCTGGCGTATTGATGTGGTATATTCATAGCCGCCCAACCCGGCCAACGCCTGTCGCCTGCCCAATGCTGGATGTCTGCCTTCTCATTCGCAATAAGTCATTCCTGACCACCGACCAAAGTCGTGTCGTCCGCAAAGGGCTCCTACTCCCGTGCAACAGCCGCGCCCTGGAATCCCTCGCCGCCCTCCATCTCCTCGTCCTCCTCATCGTCGTCGTCGAGCTCCTCGTCTTCCTCCTCGAACCCCGTCTCGATCTTCAACCCCTTCAGTCGGTCTTTCATGGCGTCGCGCTGGTCGGCTTGCCATCTCGACAGCGCGGCTGCGGCGTGTACCTTGAAGCCGAAGACGCGCGGCTCATATCGCCGTTGTGACTTTGGTGGCAGCATGGCCGGGTAGACCTGGAAGAGGATGTTGTGGAAGGAGGTGCCAAAGTAGGCTCCGTCGATGACGGCGTGGCGGGAGGACTTTGGGTTGTACAGGTCTTCGCAGCGCGAGCAGTAGAGCTTGACGGGCGAAGTGTTGGCCACGTCTGACTGGCCCATGGGCAGCAGCGGTTGTGATTCGCACATGACGCGCGGGCATTTGCCAAAATCTGATTTCTTGAACTTCTCGAGCTGTGTCCGTCAGCGTGTTTTCAGCCATGGTCCGTAAGGCTTCGTACCATCTTCGCCAGCCCTCTTGTTGTCACTATGTAGCGTGCGTGTACCAGGCCGTACAGGTGCCGCGCCGACTTCTCAATCTGCTCGCGCATCTCATCGTCGCAGTCGAAGTCGAAGACGTCTGTTACGAGGTCGAGGGCATATTGGTAGTACTGAACCTCGGTGTTCAGCCCGGTGAGGTTGAAGCGGTCGGTCAGATACTCCTCGTCGATCTCGCAGAAGTACTCGTTCCCCCTCGACGATATAAACTGGCTGTACGTTAGTTCGTCTGCGCTGGACATGTTCGTGTGGTGCTGGCGTCTAAAGGCTCCATGCGTGTTTCAGTAGAGGGCAGTGTTTGCTTGGAGCGCTTGCTGCCGGTGCTCTGGTGGAGCGCTTGCTGCACGTACCCGGCGTTCGTGTACTGGGACGTAAAAGCAAAGCACCTACCCAATCGCGCCAGTAGCTTGTGTAGTCGCTGTCTGTGTCGCTGTTGAAGTCGTCCATGGTGCGCGGGAGCGCCGCGTGCAGCGAGTGGTGGTGTCTGGCTGTTGGGGTTTGGTAGGCGACTGAGATTTCGAGGGTTCGTCGGCGTGGAGTCTTTACCCAGGCGCGGGCCGCGGTTGCTGTGAATTGACGATAGGTCTCAGGTGCGACTGCCATGCGCGGGGTCTTGCGTGTCGCTTCACCGAGGAAACTCCTAACCGTGTTCTCACTAGCGTCCTGATGCTCCAGCCTCGAACTGCTGCTATGGGCATCTCATGCCTGCGATGCACCACAGTCCATGTTTTGGTGGTATCGTTGCAAGATGCTTGCACTTGTTTCGACCACTCAGAAAACAAGGAAGAAACCGCCTCTCTCTCAGCAACTTCCCTCTGTTACTGGCCTCGAACATCTACGATTCCGCCTGCATATTCGGCCGTCCTTGCCGTTGCAGCTACTTGTACAGAGTTTCGCAAGCCGGCACGCATCGACACGATCACGATTCAGTCAGCTGTGGTTCTTGTCAGGAGTGCAGGTCATGCCCCTTACTACATACTGCAGCTTTGCCATCGAACAGCTCTGCTGGTCAACTAGCATGCTGCATGGCGTATCAACATTTGACTACGTTGAGTCCATCAACGATTGCCGCACTAGCAACCATCTCCGGAGCAAGTCATCGCCAGCGGCTTCGCTCCGTCCCATATTCTCCGGAACACCACCCGCGACATCAGCTGCTTGAGCTTGATCTTCTCCTTGCTAGTGGAGCCATATTTGGTACCTGCATTCGACATAACCGAGACGTGTTACCGGATAGGTCGATCACGCTTGCAGACAACCGTTGATGCTACTCAAACTCAATGTCAGAACACCATGAACGCTGATTACAACGTGCATCTATGCTGAGCACGCGACAAGAGCAACATTGCTCACCTTCACGTGTTGAAAGAGTCAGGAGCTGTCATGCGATTCGTTGTCCGTCTTCCTGCCGTTCCCTGCACTCTTCCAAATTCTGAACTCTAACCACACTAACTAACGAGTAGCTCGATCTACCTGCAGCATCATGCGGGTCTATTGCCGTCGTGCAGCTCCGCTCCTCACTGCAACGCCGGGTCATTCGCGTCATCTGGGATCTAGCTGGCAGACATGGAGTCGTTGAGTGACCCGAGGTTTTGGCCATATACTGCGGGATAGGAGCTGTTCGACCCTCGACTGTGCCACTCCGCTCCCGCTCCCGACCCGTACCATGGACGCAGAACTTGATCATGCTCTCAAGGATGGATTCATGGTACCTGCGATGCCGCGCATCGATTCCGCAAGCGAAACAAGCGATTACGAGGACGCGCCTACAGATGATGACGCTGAGGACACCTCATATACCCTGAAACAGGCTCGTCTCTCGACCGACCTCGAACATGCCTACGATCTCAGTCCGCCACCTCCTACGAATACAGACAGACGAGCTGAAGCTATCGCCGAGCAACTGTTCTCAGTCGAACACCTGGACGTCATCCTCAAGGACAATGCTCACCTCCAGCGATTCACTACATTCCTCATGCGATATAGAGCGCATTGCGTCCCTACCTTAGTTCGATATCTAGACTCGCAAAAGGCCCTGAAAGCTATACAGTATGCCAATGCGCTGGCAGATCAGATCACACAACAACCGAGCTGGCCAACCAAGGCGAGCGCTGCCTCTTTGGACCCGAAGTTCGAGCAATTGTCACAGCGGGCTCTGGACGAGCTCGTTGCTGAGGCGCTCCCTGCATATGTGACATTCGGTGTCGTGGATGTCGTCACGGAGCTGCTGAACAAGGAGATAATGGGTCGGAACACACCAGTCATGCGCGAGCTTGTGCACGGTCTTGCTGAAGTATACTGTCTGAGCGATCCAACGCAAGAGGGCAATCCAATCGTGTTTGCATCAGAAGGTCAGTCTGGCCGCGCAACCGCACGACAAGCGGTATTCGTCTGCTGACCGGACCTGGCAGAGTTCTACAACGCTACTCAGTATGGTAGTGGCTACGCAATTGGCAAAGCGTGTCGCTTCCTTCACGGCCCCAAGACAGACAAACGCGCGATCGAGCGAATGGACAAGGCCGTCCAGGCGCAGCAAGAAGTTGCTGAGACTATGGTGCAATAGCAAGTACTGATGCAGCCTGCCACTTCTTACTTTGCTAACAATACACAGTCGGCAAGACGGTACGCCATTTATAGCACTTGTAGGTCTATTCCAATTTACAGCTTGGCTCGTACTCACGTTCACAGATCATGGTTTCGCCATTGAAAGATAACAAAGGTGGAGTCCGCTACTTCATTGGTGCCAGAATCGACGTCACGCAACTGATTGATGGCGGAAAGACAATGGACTCATTCCATCAGCTACTCACAGGAAATCGCCCCGTCACTCCTGTCGTGGATCCCCTCGAGAACAGACCGACACTGAAGGCACTACGGGACTTTGGCGATCTTCTCAATGACGAAGAGAAAGGATCAATGAGAGATAGCGAGACGATGCGTATCGACTCTCGGCCAAGTACTCCAACGGCAAGAGTACCAAACAGCCCGATACAACGACGCTTCTTGGGCATAGAAGAGCGCATATCTCAGGATGGCCTGCGCTCCCAATACGCCGGCCATATCCCCGGCGTATATCAAAACGTACGCTCCTCTCCCTCTCCAACCGCACAGCTAACAAGTGCAGTATATCCTCGTACGCCCCTATCCCTCCCTGCGCATCATATTCACCTCACCCTCGCTCCGCATCCCAGGGCTCTGCCAGTCCAAACTCGAAGACCACATCGGCGGCCCCGAGCACGTCCGGGACTCGCTAATCGAAGCGCTCGCCCAAGGCATCGGCGTCACCGCAAAAATCTCCTGGCTAACCCGCGTCAGCCGGGCGTCTCCTAACCTCGCCCTCCCAGTCTCAGACGACGCCAGCATCCGCACCTCCGACGACATCATCGAGGGCAAAGCGCGCTGGATCCACTGCACCCCCCTCACAGGGTCCGACGGCAAAGTCGGCGTCATCATGATCATCATGGTCGACAAGCAGGACTCCCTGGCGCGGCTGCCGGGCATGATTAGCTTGCCTAGTATGAGGTCTGCGGGTGCGATTGGGCCGGCGCCGAGGACGAGGGCGAGGAGTCATGCGAGTTTTCGCGACGAGAGCGTGACGCCGGAGCGCTGGACGCCGCGCGGGCGCGCGAGTCCGGAGAGCGTTATTAAGGAACGGCCTAGTGCCGAGGAGAGCAGGAAGAGCATGGACATCACCGTCGGCCACCGCCTTTCCTCTCTCCCAAAACCCATCCAGAACGAAACTCGAAGCGAAGCGACTCCTAGAGAAGCGACTCACACGAGAGGGGAATCAAGAGGCGAAGCCCGCAGCCCAACCGTTACCCCCTCCACTACGCACTCGCACCGCCGCGCCGGCAGCAGGCTGTACGCGGACTGGATGAGAGAGATCCGCGAGGCGCAAAAGCGCGTTGATTCGTTCAGCACGCGGCTGCGGGAGCAGGATGTGCATGATCCCGCTTTGGGCAGTATGGCGCGCGCAGTAGAGGTCAAGGCTGTTAACGGACGGGGGCGGACGAAGAAGATTGGGGGAACGTTTTAAGCGCGCGTTGGGAGAAAGAGAACAACGATGTCAATTGGGAGAGGCTTGGTGAAAGAGGCAGTGTGCTGAAGTTGGAAGACGAAGGAGATCGGCGCCACATTTTGACGGAGTACCTGCTGTGCTGGGTGGTCTGAGGTGGAAGAGGAGTGTTGATGGGTGTACGATATCATGATTCGATGAGCTATGTAACGAGTATACGAACGGTGTTTGGATTCGTTGTAACGATGCGTGTACACAGGTCCGGTGCACACAGGGCCGGTGACGATTGGTGTCGATTGGTTTATAGCTTGTCTTCTTGTATTTCCACCTCACCTCGAGAAGAGGTGTCTAAGCACGCCGATGCCAAGCATATCGAAGAATGCCAAGATAAGCCAACCTTCGCATGTGTGGGTTCGAAATAAGTAAAATCTCTGTGTTGTCAAGGTACATCTCGAGTACTGAATGGTCTGGTCGACATTCACTCTGAATAGGCCGAAGCTCTCTTTCGAGCTTTGATTATGTGACATCGGTCCCTGGTTCTCCGTGTTTACTAGTGCTATCATGGCATCTCCTGACAGCAAGATCTCGTCTCTGCTGTGTACTGCTCGGACAAACCCGGGATATCTTGTACGTACCAGACACAGTATTCGAGGCCATGACTGACCAGTACTGATTTCTGAGTAGCTCGCGATATGACTATGGTACGAGCTTTCTAAGGAGACCGTCACAGGAACTGCTCGTTGAAGGCTTGTTTGATGAGCATAAAGACACATAGTGCACGTCAGGCCGCTGGCTCCTCATATGTAGCCTCGACCAAGTTCACGCGTAGTAGTTATCTCGGCAAGGCATACTCACGACAGATTCGCATTTGCTACGAGCCGGGGCGTGAGTTGGACATCATCCAGAGCGTCAGCAGAATTCTGACGTTGTAGCTGTCGCCGAACGTCAGTTTGGGATGGGTCGGTCTCGTTCAGGGTTGTGTCCCAGTCGAGGATCTTAAGTCGAGCAAGTATCTGGATGTAATCGTGATTGTTTGCTCAGAGCTTCGAAAGGAAAATTGGTCATCCATGATTACGGAAATTGTTAGCATTCGTTGGGCGAAGAGGCGTAAGAGGTTTGCATCGAGGTGAGACATCGCCGACATGTGCGCCTGTGTAGGAGAGCCACGAGAAATGAAGGTGTACGGAGATGGGCGGATATCTTAGATCGCTCTCACGTGGCGAGCATGTTGGCGCTGGGCTTCTGTAATGAGTTCGTGAGTAAAGTGCGTTGAGGCTGTTCGCGCTGGCGAACTTCTCGCCCAATGCACGCGATTCGAACACACCACCTACGCGCCATTGGTGGACCCGGATGATCCAGCTTGCCTGGCTCTTCTGCGAGGTCAAAGGAACATCCCAGGTGCAAGATGTGGTATCACCTCACGTCTTTGACCCCTCATCCAAGCGCGCGTTTTGCTCACCGCCTAGTTTGGTCTCGCATGGCTGGTCGCACAGCAGGGCCAAGCGGTTGCAAGAGCGTCAGCACAACGTCTGAAATTTGCTCCGCGCAGCCGCATGGTCAATAAGGCAGACGATGACACCCGCACGGTGGAGATTGTGTCGATACATTGAAGGTCGTGTATGCCGGCTGCAGGGCGCCGTGGGGCACAAAACCCAGGATTGAGGCATCGACAACGACAAGGGCCAGGATGCCACGAGAACGACCGCATGTCTGGAAGGAGGCCCTGAAGGTGTAACAGAAGAATCGAAGAGTACCGGGCCGAGAGCCCATCGTGTATAGTGGACGTCGAACGTAGTGGGAATGTGAGGGACGAATGGCATTATGCGCTTCGAGGGCGGGCACAAAAAGCAATACAGAACGGCATTGAAAATCCTCGGCAAGAGCTGCAGCATGCAGCTGTCTCTCGACTGCGTAAGGACGACCGTTTGAGTAGATCGCTCGCCTTCTGGCCCGTGTGCGGCTAGGCAAGACCGTATGCACCGGCTTGCAATTGAGGACTCACCGTTCAATGTTGGCTTTCCGTATTGACAGGTGATGCACCCGGCAGCCGACACAATCAATACTTGACCTGGAGGTGGAATATGGGGCCTGCGATTGCGCGCATATGGAACTACCGGGCGGCAGTTGTGCAACGGGCGCGAGAATCGCATGACGGATAACGGTCGCAGGCCCTGGTTGACAGTCTAGCCCACTCGCCTTGTCGAACAGCCCATGTCAACACTGAGGCATTCAATGGATTCGTATGCCTGTCGACGGCATGGGGGTGTGATTGTGCAGCATACGCGTCGTGCAGAAGGGATTGGTGAAGAGTTCGTTGATACGGGTGGGTGGAGAAGATTTGAACGGGTTGTTGACAAGTTGCTTCCGCCATCGGCAAGAACGCGCGAGAAAGAAGCAACAACGATAGTGCTATTAGCGCAATTCATGAGAAGAAAGAGCGACTTTGTTTTTTGGCAGCTTCCTTTTGAGAAGTGAACTTATCGTGAACGAGCGTTTGAGGCCTTATGCATCCGACGTCTGACCTGGGTCCTGCTGTGTACCTCGCCAATCGACGTCAACGTCTTCTCTTTGCTTCTTGTACCAGATCTTAAGCAAAAAGCAACAGGCAACAGCAATTTCTCGGAGTCCGAGGCCGTGATAGTGACCATGCGCAGGTACGCGCGATCGACTATGGTTTCGATGCTGACTGCATGAAGGCTTCCGTTCAGAAAAATGCATCCTGCACTGTGGGGATTATACTGAGTGTGTCTTGTTGCAAGGAGCTCACACAGTCCAGAATAAAGGTGATGCCTGAAAGAGATGCCCACGAATCTCGGCCTGTCCGGCGCATCAGATTGACGACATGATCTACACCCAAATTCTTAATAACAAAGCACGCCCTGTCTGTGTTGCCTCTGAGGAGACGCTTGAGGAGGAATGGACTGAGACGAAGGATGGTGATGGTGGGGGAAGCTACAGGGACATTG
Source organism: Didymella pomorum (assembly GCA_022225945.1). Classification (NCBI taxonomy): domain Eukaryota; kingdom Fungi; phylum Ascomycota; class Dothideomycetes; order Pleosporales; family Didymellaceae; genus Didymella; species Didymella pomorum. The sequence goes on along the minus strand of JAKJXN010000017.1, from coordinate 167,663 downwards.
GCATGCTGGTTCACCGGACGGGAAGGCTCGCACGGCCGGCTGTGGCGGCTATCAAAGCTAGAGCCTCGCGTTCGGCTCCCGAGTCAAAAGAGAGTTTGATGATCAGCCACATTGTTGATCTCCAAATGTTCGAGGCTTCAAGCTGGACGATCATCGCCAGAAAGCCTAAAAGCATTTCCTTGCGCGATTCGTTGCACATTTGACATCAGCCTAACGTAAACTTTGTTCGAACTGCAGTATGTCACGCCGTGGAAGCAAAGTTGAAGCTGCTGCAAAAGCTGACCTGCATGCCAGCAAAACGTGGGCATAGGGTTCCTTGCCTTAAGAGCTGATCTTAGTAGCTTGAGTGTTTCAGCTTCGCAATGGGTGGAGAAGCGGCCGGCAGCGGAACGCGCGGTCGCTAGAGCTGCAAATAATGCCCCGGAAAGCATTGATGCCGGACCTGAATGCTAAGGCACCCTTGTTGCAAGGCAGTAGATACGAAAAGAGTGGTGGATGGCAGCGCTTGCAACAGGAACCCGCAACTGTGAAGAGCATATTGATCCGCTACCTGACATTTGAGTATATACAGAAATAAACATTAGACGGGCAAAGTCCCTGCTTTGCGTCCTACAGCTTTCGCAACACCTTCTCAAGCCTAGGGTCCGTGGGGTCGTTTGGTTTGATGGTCATTGTGTGCATTTCCCGGTTTGAACCCTTGGATCCGATTCTCTCGTGATGCCAGGAAGAAGCGCCGCTTCTGACCGACGAGCCGTCGCCCTTTCGATTAGGGCTAAGGCGATCTGCGATGTCGTGTCCAGCTCTGAAGAACCAAGGATCTCTGCCGCCTGGTTTGACTGGGTCAAGTTGTTAGTGTGCCAGCTAAGGTCAATGATGGTGTGTACTTACGGGTCCAATATTCGCGAGCATCGGCATCGTCAGGCACAAGGCGGCCACCGGAGACAAGCTCTGTGAGGTATGCCATGCCATTCAATAGGGTGTATATCATTAGGCCAGCGATGAGACCATAAGCTGCGCTGTAGCTGAAAGGAATGAACATGAGTGTAACGAATGCTGGCACGGCGTCTCCGATGTATCGCCAGTTGATACTGGTGACTTGTCGCATCATCAGGCAGCCGACCTGTATGCATGTCAGTTTTGTTCGGTTGATGGATCCGAAAAACTCACGATGACCAGTGTGCTGCCGGTAGCCCAAGGCGGGATTGAGGCGAAGATAGGAGCGAAGAACATTGCGATGATGAAGCAGAGTCCCGTAGTGATTGCAGTCAAACCAGTCTTACCGCCTTCTGCAATGCCAGCTCCAGATTCGATGTAGGCTGTGACTGGTGAGACACCAAGGAGAGCGCCGACAGAGATGCAAAATGCATCTGTGCAGTACGCCAGGGTTGAACGGGGAAAGTCACCGTCCTCTGGATCCACTGCGCCGCAGAAGCGAGCCATTGCGTACAGTGTTGCTGTGCAGTCGATAATGTCCACATAAAGGAATGTAAAGAGAGCGAGGACAAATTGCGAGGTGTGTTTCCCAACGTTCCAGTCCAGTGTGTTCAGCGTATGGTTGATGGGATGGAAGTAAGCGACCTTCTTGAAGTAATCCCAACGGTCGTCACCAGCCTGGTCGTGAGGAAAGTAGGTCGCGCTCGTTCCTCGCCTGCTGTAAATAAGCTACTGCATTCCAGAACTGGGACAGGGGACTTACGGCCATGCTGTGAATGAGACGATCAAAATACCAACGATCATGGCACTTTTGACTTTGAACATCATTAGATATGCGGTTACAATGCCGCCACACATGATCCCAATCCACAGCTAGATACCACGTCAGCGCAAGGTTCTACTTATGTGTGATACAACTTACAGTTGGAGATGTCATCTTGTGGCTTGTACACTGGCCGAATTCATCCTTATACTGGTCGGGACAACCAGCAATTTCCAGTGGTGTATCCTTGGCTCCGCTGATTGCACCAAGACCAATCCCGCTGCTCAGGCCGATGAGAGAAAGAAAGAGTCCAATACCGCAAGCTGTAGCAATCTTGAGGGAGTTCGGGATGACTTTGACAAGCCACTGGCGCATGCCCAGTAAGGAAAGACCAATGAAGATGAACCCTTCGATGAAGACAGCTGTGAGCGCAAGGTTGTAAGGAATAATACCGCTGCCGTGGAAGCCAACGACTTGGTATGCGAAATAGGCATTCAATCCCATGCCAGGTGCGAGGGCAACGGGCATGTTAGTCAGGAAGCCGAACAGAACAGAGCTGAAGCCTGCAATAGCTGCAGTCGCCGTGATGAGTGATCGATTGAGATCTTGAACACAGAGTGCATACTCGTCATTGTTCATGCAGAGAGCGTCGTTGGGGTCGTTGCAGACGCAGTTGCCTCCCGAGTCGGCCAGGATCGAGGCCTTTCAATGTCAGTTGGATACTGCTTCAGTCGCCTTCGACACGTACATTGACAGATATCACATAGGCCATTGTGAAGAACGTCGTCAGGCCGGCACGAATTTCAGTGGTGAATCGTGCACTCTTGATCTCTTTCTCCTGCAATGCTGGTGAGTGATATGACGCAGCAGTGAACAGCACGGCTTACATGTCCACAGCCCTCAAGTCGAAAGACTCGCCCAAAGGTCGAAGTACCAATGAAGTTGTTGATGTTCTCGCAGTAGAGCCGTAGTGAATCCATGCTGAGCAGTGCGTGCGAAAAGGAATCAGCGGCTGTAAAGAACAAAAGTAAGAAAGAGTGGCGACACGGCGATGCCTGATCTACCGTGACAGCGCTGTATTACGTGTAGCTGAAGAAGCTGCAAGGAGATTATATCATGGAATATCGAACGACTGCTCTGGGCAATAGGACAACTTGAAGTCGGATTTCAATCCATACGCGGAAGTTGCGCTTGAGGTAATCCAAGCCTATAACGGCTTCTGGCTCTCAATAAACGTTGCAGGTGGGGCCGGGTTGCAAGCAGGCATGCGATGGATAGAAGCAACAATTGTAGCGCTGAGGGGCCATCATCTGGAAATGACAGCCGGCCGCAGCGCGAGGCGCGCAACAGGGCATTGTACAAGGGATTCCCACAGCGGCGTAGCGTTGTGTCGCAGTGGAGATGCTCGAAGTCGAACTAGGATTGAGGAGCTAGCGTCGTGCTCTTGTGGCTTGCCCAAGCGAGTCAGGGGTTGCCCAAACGTCTTAGTCTGCCCTTCAGGAACAGCCGATGCTGATCCCTGCTGTATTCTGAGTGGTGGATGAGAGATCGTCTCCATGTTTCTTGCTCCGCAGATGCATCTGCTGCGAAACGGACAGCCCGCTGAACTTTCGACTGTCCCTGCCAGAACTCTGTCCATCCACCGGCGCTACCGCGGAACCTCAGTTCACACCGGTCAATTCCTCCCGCATTTGTTTTGTGATCTGAATGGTGCGATCCTCGAATTTTATGAAGAGCAAACTTTGTGAACATATAGATTAGTGCAGTTCGTCCGCCACAGTTGCTCAGCTGGCAGCCCTGCGAGGTTGGACAGTCTCAGCTTCAATCATCATGTCTTGAATCGACCGCATAATTGTCGTATCCCCGGCCCAACTGCACTTTCCTGTGTGCCAAGGTGAGCCACCGAGATTGACGGCGACCTGGAACACGGTGATTTTGCGGCGCAGATAAGCTAGCCACCTGTCCCTGCCGTACGACATGGGCGTTTTCCTCTTCCGACAGACGTCTTGTCGGTGCGAAACTTTGGACACGCGCTTACCACGTGTGGATCACAACCCCAGTAACATGGGTAGGATCCCGAGGGTCATCACGGTCCAACCATGGGCCTGCGCACTGGCGTTCTGGTACGACTGCAGGTGCATAGGGTGGCACCTCCTCAACCCGAACTCGACGACTCTCGCTGTTCTGCTTGATGAGCCAATGAAACCATGCCGCCGGCGGCATATCTTAGCTTCCCTAGCGCAGTGAAAGGACCCGTTGCGCAATCCGCTGTGACGGCTGCGACGCCTTCTTCCGACATCCCTGCTGGGTGTCTTACCATGAACTTGTGCCCTGACGTGCGATCGTCATAAACTTATGATACTTGTTCGCTCGTTCTCCTCCAGAACTGGTGGAGTCTAGCCTGTGACCGCCCCAGTACACATCCCCAGAAAGAGCGATTGACAATGTTCGCGGCCGATCTCTCATGGCAGGTGGGCGAAAGTGTCGGACAGCGGAAAGAGCGGAAGGCGCGCGAACGTTCGTCTGGAACGCCCTCAGTCAGAACTTCGGTGACCTCGAGGAGTTCGGGCTCGGGTTCGACCGATAGACAAGAATGGTGGACGACAGGACTAAACAAGATCAAGTCGAAATCCTCGAAATCATCGGCGAAACGACCAGTCACAAGCCCAAGCTCGAGCTCACAGCAGAGAGCTGATCCATCACCACTTCAACCTGTCCGCGAATCGGTTGCGAGGGACTTCCCAACATGGGAGCTCGAACTACCACAGCATCTGAAAGAGCCCCCTCTCTCAAAGCCCGCATACACGTACTCGAAGACGCTGTCGCCGACTTTGCCGTCCGGAGGTTCCATGGATGTATTGGAGTGCGACGTCCCAGAGCTCGAGGGTGACATCTCTTCACGCTATACGCATTCGATCGTCTCTGTGTCTTCCCGTACGCAAAGTCCTCTAGTCGCGTCTCGCTCCAAGCTGACTTGTACATAGGCGACCACCATTGGGAAGTCAAAACACCTCCAGCAGAAGCTATGATCGGAGTTGATGGAGTTCATGCATACGATGCATACTCCCTTGCATCGATCGATACAAGGACAATTGTTGAGTCGCGTGAACAGAACGAGCTCGTCGCTGTACCGAGGGCTGATGTAGTCAGCAGAGAGAAGCGGTCAGCAGATCGAGCGCCTACATCGGATTCCATGCTCACTGATTGTAGAAGAACGATTGTTCCAAGGATCGAGACTCGCGTGGACAACGAATACAGCCCCCGAGAAGCCTCAAGCCCGGATACCGCGAGGCATGTTGAAGTTGAGCCGAAGGTAGCAGCGTGCAGACCACTGGCTCAGTGGGACAGTCTCTCACCCATGATGGTACCCAACGGTTTCCGGAAGCCTTCAGTGTCCCGATCGGTCAAGGCCCCTGGCGCACAGAACAACACATTTGTGCGAACAAGATTCCAGCGTTTCATCCAGAGGCTCGAAAGTGCAGGGCCGCAACTTGTCTTAGATCGAATGAAGGAATCCCAGCAAGAAACCGCGGATTCGGAAGAAGAATTACTGGAAGAGCAACTTTGGTTGTTGACTGGGTTTCAACTGCAGAGTTTAGGCAAGGCTCGGATCGTCCCGAAACCGCAGTGTAACACAGGCAAGATCCTGGAACTCTACGGTAACCTGTGTAAGTGAACGCCTTGCTCGAGCCGCACTGCTGTGTATCGTCTAACAATGATGTCAGCTGAGGTCTTCCAATCATCCGCAATGCACCCAGGCCAAACGGTACATTTCCTTACCACCAAACCGCAGCGAACCTTGTCCCTTCCCAGCAATGTGTCTTATCTGACGGTGCGAGAGTTTGGAACTGTACCTCTACCATATCCGGAAGACTACTTCTCGCATATCCGCGCATCGACTCTGCCATCCCTGGTACCCTCCGCAAAGCTGCCGGAATTATTCCGAGAGTGCTACAAGCTGCTCGCTCCAGGCGGTGTGCTCGAGATAAGGATCATGGATGCAGCGCCTGTGCGTAGGACTGCTGGCCCCATGATGCGAATGTGGATCGAGGACCGATTGTCGGTCAATTTAGAGAAACTCTTCCGATGCTCGAAACCATGCTCACTGGTGTCTGGCTGGTTGGCCGAAGCAGGCTTCGAGCTGAGTGAAGACAACGATCAAGGGCTCCAATTGCCATGCGCGTTTGACCGCGGTTCAGATGACGTCGAGAGGGAGCTTTCGACTATGATTGGTCAAGCTTTGTGGAAAGATATCTGGGGTCCGTTCGTGGAGGACCTCCCAGACGAGCCAAAGTGGTGGTGGGAAGAAGAGATCATCGTGCAAGAGTGTTTGAAGAGGAAAACAATGCTAGAGTGCCGCTCACTGTATGCTTACAAGAGGTAAAGGCCATAAGACGACGACTCTCACTTCGAACGATAGCGGCTGATTAATGGGTGGACGAGCTGTACTTTCTGGATACCCACTTTTGCGTTTTGATGTTGGCAGTCACACTCGGAGCCGAGTGCTAAAGGCGACTCGAGCTGTTTCGGCTCTCAAATTATTCTAGTCTGTTGTGTCTGCAGTGGTTCGAAGAATGAGGCAGGAGGACTCTTGCTATCACTCTGGGTTTGGCTAGCGCAATGCCACATGTGACCCCGCGTTGCTTCCTCTGGAGTCGTGAATGCACAAACACCAACGTCAGTATCAACAACGCTCAGCGATCGCGATGGTGCAAGTCCACAACTCTTCTTCGCGTGCAAATTGTCGCGGCTTCAGTCAGACCACGTTCAAATGTTTCTAGACGATTGGCCGTCGCGTCCGTGCGACAGCCCCCGTTTCAACGCGCCCCGGACGCCTCCTGGCTGTGCCTCAAAAGTGAGCCTCCCTGCAAAGGATTCGGTCGGCAATCTCGATTTCTCATCGGCCTTCCCGAACACCGTACCAGCTAGCTACGTTGTCCTCCCTTGCTCTTGAGCATAATAGAGCCTCGCCGACGGCTATAGTCGAGTCGTCCTCAACGCCATGCTTAGCAAGCTCACAACACAAATCGCGTTGCGGAAAGCCGGACTGGGCGGAGTGAAGATACCAGATCCTTTTTCTGCCAGTGAATCGAAGAGCTCGAAAGGGAGTCAGGACTCGGAAGGAGGAGGCTTTGCGAATCCCTTTGCCAACGTCAAATGGGGCGCACCCAAAGCCTTCGCTTCATGGACGTCTCCACCGCCAACCCAGAGCCCAGTACAGCCGATTCCTGTCGCAGGCGACAAGGCTAAGTCGGCGACTAAGCTTCGATTTCCTGCAGTCGATGGGCGGCCTTGTGTTGTGTTGTTCTTAAGATATTGCGGCTGTCCCTGTACGTTGCAGCTGTTGGATGACTCAGCTTTCGCAAAGCTAATTCAGTGCAGTTACAGAGAAGCTCTTCCTTCATCTTCGATCGCTAGCGAACAGACACACCTCAATACACTTCGTCGTCGTATCACATTGCACCCAAGCCGCCACCAATGAGTGGGTGAAGAAACTTGGCGGACCGTGGATGTTGGACATGATAGTTGATATGGACAGAGAGCTCTATGCGCTTTGGGGATTGGGTCTCTCAAGCTATGCTCATCTACTCAATCCACGGAACGGGTATAACCAGTACATGCTCGGCAAGAAGGAAGGCGTGTGGGGGCAACAAGTTGGGGAAGGGGGATGCAGATGGCAGACAGGCGGCGCATTCGCCATTGACGGCCGAGGCGTCGTCAAATGGTCCTACCCTATGAAGAGTGTCGACGACGCAATACCGATTGATGAAGGCATCAAAGAGCTTGGAGTTGTTCGCTGAGAAGATACCCGAATCATGATGATATCGTTTACATCACGGTGACAGGCATCTGTGCAGGGCAGAGCAAGTGATTTGATTAGGGAAGAAATTATTCTGTTACGGTCCCCGTGTCCAAGACCGAGAGTACCGCAAGACTGGTTTACATGAGTTGCATCTACTGGCTCTTCTTTACCGTCCCTTCTGCTGGTACAAACCGCTTCCTGACAGCCTTCATCATTTGGCTGAACCAGTACACATTCAGGAAGCTCAGCGCAGTGTTGCCCACAAGGTAGATGGCCACAAGCCACATGGGTAATTCTGTGATCTCACAGCTGACCGGTCCGCCATATGCTCTCCCACTGACGTTCTTCCCGCATATCTCGTCGTCCAGAAGAAGATTCGTCATCTGAGAGGCCGGTGTCGTCAGAGCCTTGTAAATGTCCGAGTAGATCATGATCGACTGGTAGGTGCCCCAGACGACTCGACAGGCGAAGAACGTGAACAGCAGCGCAATGCCGTTATACAACTGAAGCTTTGAACCTGTCATACCAAGCTTGTCGCAGAACCAGTGGATGTTGAGGAAAGGTGTGGACAGCTCATACAAGATGAAAGAGAGCCCGTAGTAATTCCCAAACGGTTTCTGTGGTTGAATTAGTGCATGTCTGTTCGATCGACTTGTCTGTACGTACGAATCCAATGCAGGTAATAGCCAGAGCACCTATGGCATGGACCAAAGCACCAACGCCGCAGACGTCGAAGTGCGTAAGACAGACTTGAAGGTCCCAGAGGAAGTAGCCAGCTGCAAAGCCCTGGACCATACCGCTTGCGGGTGTGTAGCCCCAGAGTCTGCCCTTCCAATCCATCTCCTTTCTCTCTGGGTCGCTGAAGATGACATATAATGCAGCACTATTGATGAAGAGAGCCTGTATCATCGACACCCAGTGGATATTCCAGTTCAGTCGTGTTCTCCGGTTGAAGCTTGCATATGTCTTTGGGCATAGAAGTCGGGAAATCGCGGGCGAAAGTCCGTACAGGATGGCATGGTACGCTAAGAAACCGATCAGGATTTCATGGACATGATACGGCATGGTCTCCAGGCCCAGCTTATCAGCCAGAGGCTGAGCGAGCTGGACCAGCATCGATGGCGGCGGTATAGGGTCCCGCATGGCGTGGAATGTTGGTGGTAAGAAGGCAGACATCGCAAGAACAAGCTCAAGTAAGCTCAGGTCAACCGCTGGAATGGAGGGTGCACTAGCAGCGGCGGTAACCACATGTTTAATAGAGGTCTACACATCTTGCAGGGGCCGCTTCACCGGCCGTAAGGTTTCCTCGTAAGTAGCAAAAGCCGCTCGGAAACGTGCGATGCCGCAGTCGCGCCTGATCGTTGAGACAGATGGTGCCCAGGCGGGGTTTAGAGGGGTCCAGCGATCGCAGCTCAGGAACAAGGGTGGACGGGCAATTTCCGCCGGCTGCGCGCGTTAGCGAGGAAGGTACGAGGTACCCAGTTCTTGCATCATTCACCGGACTGAGCTTCACCACGCTTCAACGACGAAGACATCACAACATCGCGACTCGCTGCTGTCAGAGGCACCCCAAGATCTTTGCTACATCTCGTCAAGCGCTGTGTAGGTCCATCCGCGCCCTCGAGATGGCGGCATTCAAGGGCAAGCCCTTTCGAGAGACTAACGAAGGGTATCTCAAACAGCGGTCCTGCCCACAATCCTGAAGGCCTCCACTTCCTGAAACCAACGACAGAAGAGTTCAAATTCCTCAACTGGACCGGAAAATTACTACCGCCGTTGTGAAGTCACGAGTTCCTGCCGCCTGGCTCACCGCCGAACTTTTCTGCCAGTATCGACATCGAAGCTCTCTTCGACAACATCAACTGCGCGTCGGCGAATTTGCAACGAGCCAGTCAGCTCTATCGCGGCCTGTACAGAAGCCTCAGTCCGAATTTTCTCAACACTTACAAGCAAGAGTCTGACTTCAGCACGTTGCTTATATCCAGCGTCACAGCCTCTCTATACGATTTTTGGAACTCTTGCGGGATTGATCAAGAACATTGGCGTTCGGCTGCATCTCCAGATCTCGTCGCGAGAATGACACACGAAATCGTCGACAACCCTTTGACCGAGGCTGAGATTGTCACCTCCGAGACGCCCATGAACGTTCAGACTGACCCACCCACTAAGAAGCGTAAGAATGCGCAAGCGGTAGATGTACGTCTCCCCCTGCACATTCGAAGTCCAATGCTTACGAATCATCAGGCCAACAAGAAGCCTAAAGTTCAAGAGAATCGCGCGATCTACGTCAGCAACCTCCCACGCGACACAAACGAGGCGGAAATTGAAGAAGAGTTCAAGAAGTATGGCATCATCGATCAAGGCGCAGACGGCAACAAGCGGATCAAGATGTACAAAGATGATGAGGGCAATTTTAACGGCGACGCACTGATCGTTTACTTCAAGAAGGACAGCGTCAACCTGGCCGTCCGCATGATGGACGAGTACTACTTCCGCATCGAAGATCAGAGCCAAGGCGTTATACGGGTGAAGGAGGCAGACTTCAGTTACAAGAAGAATACCGATGGCGAAGCAATCAAGAATCAGCTGTCGAGGAAGGATAAGAAGGCGAGTGAGCGGAACAGGGCAGAATTAAACCGGTGCGTCCCCAATCGAACCGCCAACTCGGCACCATTGTGAATTTGAAGGGTAAATTGAGCTAACGTGGAGCCAGCAAACTCGCAGAATGGTCTGACAACGAAGAAGAAGTCGCCGAAACCTTTGCCCCTAAGAAGAACAAGTGGGCAAAGGTGTGCATCCTGCGATACGCCTTCACACTCGCCGAACTCGACGAAGACGACGCCGCCATTCTCGAAATCAAGGAGGATATGCGCGAGGAAGCCGAAACTTTCGGCGAAGTCACAAACGTAACGTTGTACGATAAGGAAGAGGACGGCATCATGACGGTGCGCTTCAAGGAGTTTGACAGCGCGGAGAAGTTCAAGGACGCAATTCACGGTAGACACTTTGGTGGAAGGAAGCTTGAGGTCATACTCGCCGAGGACAAGCCGAGGTTTAAAAAGAGTGCGAGGGGCGAGGAGCCAGATAGTGATGAGGAAGAGCGCAACCTCGATCGTCTCGCGAGGCAGCAATAGATGAAGGATGAAGAGGGCCGCAATTCAGAATGATACCCAACGAACACAAACAAAGTCAGCCTCTTCGGCATGCTCGGGTTGAGTCGTCATCGCTGCACCAATCTGTGTGGCAGTGAAAGCGCACACTCTATGTGCCAGGATGAGTCGAACCGCGCTAGTGATCGGCTTCACATCCTCTGATTCGACTACATAGTACAAATACCATCTGCGCCACCTGAAACAAACAATAAACGAACAATCTTTGACAGGCACGACTATCTACATCGCCAGCGCAGCTCCGACTCTTACACTTCTAGAGGAATTATATTTGCATCTACCCATCTCAGCACCTCCGCACAATGACCATGGCCACGCGCGTGACAATCGCGAACAACGCGCAGCAGTCGCAAAAAGCCCCACTGCTCATCTCTGCATCTGCGTCCACGGATCCTGCAGCCGCAAACTCGATACAGTCACAGTTGTTCAGAACCGCACAAGCAAAGCTGAAGCTCAAGAAGCCATCACGAGTCTTCGTCAAGCAAACAGGGCAAGAGCTGGTCACCGAATCCGACTGGACGCACAATGTCAAGAACGACACGGTCCTGCTCGTATCAGCTGGAGAAGAGTATGTTGGTGTGAAAAAGGAAGCACCGCTTCAGGGTAAGTCCAGACAGTCTACGTGAGCATATTTGCGCACATTCTCTGCACCAGCGCTCGTGCAACACGAAGCACCTTTACGCGCACTGACTCCCTACAGAAGACGTAAATCCCAACTGTCCAGTCGAACTCCTCGCTTCCAAAGCAGCAGTCGAGGCTCTCGCCATCACCCAGCTCACCACCACAGCACACACCCTTCCCGGCATCGTCCACGCAGTCGGTCAGCCCGATCTTCACCCTGGCACCAAGTTTCCCATCGGCGCCGTCTTCGTGAGTAAGCGATGGATCCATCCTCCTATGATCGGCGGGGATATCGGGTGCGGGATGGCGTGGTACCGGCTCTCTCTGTCGTGCAATGCCGTTGACGGCGACAAAGGGCGGAAGATCGCTTCAAAGTTGCGCGGTCTGGAGGGACCATGGAAGAACAAGGAAGGTAGGGAGTTGTGGCTTGTTGACGAGAAAGGCAGTTGTGCTGCGGGCGAAGAGTGGGATAAGAGCGTTGGCACGATTGGGGCGGGAAATCACTTTGCGGAGGTGCAGGTTGTCGAGGAGACTTCGAAAGAGCTAGATGGATTGAAGAAGGGGGATGTTGTGCTGCTCGTCCACTCGGGGAGCCGTGGGTATGGTGGCAGCGTACTGAAGAAGTTCTCTAATGGGGACAAGGTCGGTTTGGAAGAGGGGACATCTGAGGCGGAAGAGTATCTGGAAGAGCATGACAAGGCGTGTCGCTGGGCGAAGGCAAATCGAGATCTCATTGCGATGAGGTTTTTGGCTTGTCTGGAGCCTGGGAATGAGTACTGGCAACTCGGATTTTCGGACACGGACGCAGTGAACGGAGATGCTGCGAGCATTGAGCGGATCAAGAGCGCACTCAACGCACGCAAGGTTGTCGACATCTGGCACAACAATGTCGAGCGGGTCGCCTGGCCGCCGTCGCCTCCACCTTCAGCTGCTCCTACGCTCAACGAGGCAACAGCTGAGCTCACTCTAGCCGACATCTCGAAGTCTCAGGAGTACGTGTACATCCACCGTAAAGGTGCTGCCCCAACGTCCGACCCATGCACGCAGCAGCCGCTCGCTCTCTTGCCTCTCCCAGGATCTCGAGGCACACCGACTCTCATCCTCTCGCCCACCTTCTCGACATCTACATCTTGGGGTATCAAGAACGCGCTCTCGCTTGCTCACGGCGCCGGCCGCAGCATGTCCCGCGCAAAAGCACTTTCGTCTCTGTCGCAGAAATACAAAAGGCAGAACATCCTTGAGCCAAGAGGCGGGGACGCAGAAGGCACTTGGGTGGTGTGCGATGAGAAGAATCTCGTGTTCGAGGAGGCGCCGGATGCATACAAAGACGTTCAGGCTGTAGGTCAAGACCTGGTGGACGCTGGCGTTGCGAACATTGTGGGATGGTGCCGGGCAAGGGTGAGCTACAAGGTGCGCAACGAGGGGCGTTAACACCAGTATCAGTCTTCAAGGCATGCGATTCTTGCGCCCAGTAGCGAGCAGCGTGATTGCGATGCAGATTGCGATCCCCAGCCAAGATGCCACTCGTGGCTCGTCCCAGTGGCACAAAGAAGCGTAAATTGGCCTTGCATCACATAGATGCGCGTCCCTGTCTCGACGCCTCAACGTACGTCAATTCATCTCGTCTGTCTTACTCTTATTTCCTGTTCCCGACTCTTCATCCGTGCCGCTTCCGTACAAACAATTCACGCAAGTGTTGCCAGCCGCGTATGGTACACTGCGCTGCGGCTGAAGCTGAAGCTGGCGTCGGCACACCGGCAAGCAAGCGTCTCTGTACATGCCGTCTATTTGCGGCGAAACCGCGACGGTTCTGGCAGCAGTGTTGACACGTTGGTGTGTTTGCTGTCAGCTGTTTGGGTTTTGTCTTTGTCCTAGAGAAACACTGGTACACGTGAATCCAAGCCTTGCGGCCCGCTGCCTGGGGTATTTTTGGAACCAAGTTTAACCGACGCTTAGCACAAGGCGAGGGAATCCGGTCCTTAGACCACAACGTCGACACAGCGCTTGGGAGGATCATAGGGCACTGCAAGCGTAGGTATGCGCAAGGCGCTGTGCTGCGCTGCGCAGCTGCAGCCATGTGGCGGAGGTGCACAGCGGCGTCAATGGCTCGTGGCCTGTTCACCAACCTCCTTCTGCGGTCATCACACGCACCTCAGGTTGTGCGCGCCCGCGGCATTCGATTGGCCAGTCCTGGCCGCGTTCCTGCGCCAAACATTGAAACACCACCCTCCAATTGGCTGCCAACGGCCAACATGTCTGGGCGTTTCAAAACAGCCCTGCAACCGTGCGCGCAGGCTTACATTCGGGCGCCGAACGACATGCAACGATCCCCGTTCCTCCAATCTAGGGATCAAAGTAGGCGGTTTGAAGTGTAGACTTTCCCATTTGGCGTCCAATGGCAGGGTTGGGACTGATTGAGAAATACACTAGCAGTGCGTAGCTGCTCGGGTTGTGGCACCTGCAGTAAGGTTTGCTCAGGAAGAGCGGCACGGTGTGATGGCTTTCGTAGGCTAAGCTACACAGCCAGCCTCCTTGTCGGTTCGAACGCGGATGTCACTGCGGCTGGTATATAGCTGAGTACGCGCCCGCTTCAGGCCGTGAGGTCACGCTTGTCTTCAGTAAAGTAATAAGTGCTGAGTACTTTCCCCGCATTCAGCTGCATTCCAATCGTTGTCTACGCCCAATTGTGGTTGCGCTTGCCCAGTACAAACGATCGTCATCGTCACTACTTTGTTTAACAAGAGTAAGAACTGCGCCTTCCCCTTCACTTTGAAGTACGCCTTTCACCGCAATTCAAGAGCTTGGCTTTGTCTACTTGAACACTTCCTCACCACCTCAAGTCCTGATAACGCTTACTCAACTCAACTCGACACTCGCTAAACCAACTTCCAGTTCGTTCTTTACACATCACTCAACATGCGCACCTCGATTCTCTCGCTCATCGCTGCGGCTTCGGCTGTCACTGCTCAGTCCTCCACTGTGGTCCCTGCTCCCGTGGTCACTGGCAACCCCAAGGGCGCCTCCTACGTCGCTACTCTGCCTGAGCAGACCAAGTACACCGTCCGCGGCTCTGTCGCTGCTATCTCAGCTGAGGATGGCAACGGCGTCAAGTTCACTGTCTCTATCTCCGGTCTCCCTGCTGAGGGCGGTCCCTTCATGTACCACCTCCACGAGAAGCCTGTTCCCTCCGACGGCAACTGCACCGGCACTGGCGCTCACCTTGACCCGTACAAACGCGGCGAGGTCCCCATCTGCGATGCCAGCAAGCCCGAGACCTGCCAGACCGGTGACCTGAGCGGCAAGCACGGCAACATGACTGCGCAAGCGTGGTCGCAAGAGTGAGTCGTCCTTCTCCATTGTCGAAAGCAGGATGCTAATCACGAATAGGTACGTCGACCTGTACTCGGCTACCCGACCTGATAGCAATGCCTACTTCGGCAACCTGTCTGTCGTCGTTCACCTGTCCAACAAGACCCGCATTGCCTGCGCCAACTTCACCCAGGTCTCTGCTGGCGAGTCCGGCTACCCTGTCTCCAGCATCAACCTGAGCACCGGTGTCTCCTCTGGCTACGCTATGCCTACCGGCATCGGTGGCTACAACAGCAGCATCCCAGTCGCTAAGCCCACCAGCACTGTTTCGCCTACCACAGCTGTTCCTATCTCGCCCAGCTCCGCGTCTTCCTCAGCACCTGTCGAGTTCACTGCCGCTGCGACCAAGTTCGTCAGCGGTGCTGCCGGTGCCGTTGTCGCCGCTGCTGCTGCTCTGTTGCTCTAAGCAACATGCTACAAGCGCGTTAGCTGGCTAGGCGATTGGACTGAGGTACCTTTAGCAGGGTCTCTCAACTAAGGATATTTGTGCATATTGGCGTTTCATGCGATTTTCATCGATACCACTGGACTGCGCCGACTGCAGCTCTTTTCTTCTGCACGGCAGGCCTATTTTAGAGGCATTTTCTTGTACATTTGTTCTTTTTTCGATGTGGTAATGGAGAGTGTAATGGATCAAAAGTAGATACCATAATTCAGCATGGCTTCAGACTTGAGTGTATTCTTGTGTCTCACGGGTATCGTTCTGCATCGCCCGCGTCTACTAACAATCAGGATTAGAGTTGGGAAACCGTCGAGCAATGCGTTGCATGTTCTGTTCCCGGGACTCCAGTACCATCATGTCGTTCTAGGACTCGTCCAACATCGCCCACCGCGCCGGGTCCTCTTGCTCCAGCCGAGCCGCCGCAAGCCTCTTCCTATTCACCTCCTCAAGCGCCATGAGCTCCTCTTGCCAGTCCCGCAGCTACATCGCCCTTCCTGACCTGTCCACTGGATCGCGGCCTGGCAGCGGGAAGCGCCAGCGATCGTCATCTTGTTCGCCTGCGGGGATGAAGGGCTCATCTGGTGCCGAGGGGCAATTCCATTCGTGAATATCCCCGGGCGTAGCAAGCCATGTGGGGAACTCCCATGTTCTCATGTTATCAACGAAGGGTTTCCGTTTGACGGTAGTCCCTGCGACGGCAGTGTCTACGATATCTCTTTCGAGGATACCCTCACGCTCACCGGTGGTACGTGGAGTTGACGTTGTAGTTGCGGAACTGCGCGGATATCTCGTCAGCCTGGAGTGGCTCGCCTGTAATGGGCGATCTGGGCGGGGACGGTAAAGGAGAGGTCTCGTACGTTTCGTAGTAGGCGGGTAACTCGAAGTCGGTGGCTGCGTGGGAGAGGATCGTGGGGTCGATGGCGGGGATTTCGGTGGTCGGGTACGATGGGTTTATCTGGGTAGAGCTGGAGGCAGGCTGGGTGGTTGTGGACACGGGTGTTTGGCTGCTGTTGGTCTCCACCATCTTGTCGCCTTCGACGCGGACTTCGCGATCCCGTAGCCGGCGCATTAGAGAGAGGAATTGCGAGTTTTGAAATTTCTCGGATGTGTTGTCCGCGACGCGTTCGAGCAGGCGGCCGGCGGTGGCGGCCATCTCGTCGTCGTCGTTCATCTTCGGCTGCTCTTCTTGCCGCGCAGACTCTTGCTCAGCCAGCTCGTTCACAGGCGTCTTCATGTACCCGGCCTCGTCCAGCTCCTGCCATATCGGCTCCTGGCTCATGGGCACCCGAGCGCCCAGCGGGTACTGCGACATGATGCGCTGGTTGATGGCGGCGATCAGGCCCTCGGCGCGCGTCTTGACTTCCTGTGGCGCGCCGCGGTTCACGATGCGCTGCAGCGAGTCGACGACCCACCGGGCCTCGTTCGCGTCCTGCACCAGATCGCCGCTGCGCTCCAGGATGCCCATGTTGTCGAGGTACGACACGGCCTCCTCGGTGCGGCCAAGACCCATTTCGCTCCAGACTTGGATGGCCGAGTAGACAGCTAGGCAAGTGTTAGCAGACATCGCGGCAACATGATACTACACACCTGGCCGTGTTTCCCGTATCCGTATAAGAAGAGGATCCTCACTTGGCCGGGTGAACTCGCCCATCACCTCGGGGTTCTCTGCGCGAGACTGCGCGCGCTGTGCTTCTGCGGCTGCTTCCGCTGACTCGAGGGCGTCTTGGTGCGCCTGTGCGAAGGCCTGCTCAAAGGCGGCTTCGTCGAATGCCGGCTCTTGCACGGCTTGCTTGCCTTGCGCGACCGCAGACAGTTGCGTGCTCGGCTGGAAGCTGTTCTGCATGTACGATGGAGCCGCGAACCCGCCCATACCGTAGTTTTGCGTGCCATTGAACGCGGACTGCTGCTGTGCCGGAGCGGCTGGGCTCTGCTGTCTCATAAAGTCCTGATGCCATGCCGACGCTGCGTTCGCTCCCTGAGGCCTCAACTGCAGCGTGGGCGGCTGCTGGTTCGAAATGTTCAAGCGCTGGAAATCCGAAGCCCAATCTGGCGCCTGCTGGGCCCGTGCAAACTGCGGCGGAGGCGCCGCGAACTGCTGAGAAGCGAACTCCTGAGGCGCAAACGGCTGAGGAAAGTGTTGGAAGTCCGGCTGCGGCGTGCTCCTCGCATGCTGGAACGCATCGAACTCGGTCTCGACGCCAGCATGCGGGGCTGCCGACGACCTGAAGCCCTACATAGAGTCAGATTGTATGCTCGGCTTGGTAGCTTCTTTCTTGACTGACCTGCGCTGGAGAATGACGGCCGACCAGGCGGTCTTGCTGCAGGGTCCGGTCGACGGAGGTGTGTTTCTGGAAGTTCTGCAGAGCGTTTGACGGCCCGCAGAGAGCGTCCGCCATGGCGAGCAGAAGGAGGCTCACCAAATATAGCCTCAGAATTAAGAACAAAAGGAAGAAGGGGTATCACGCAAAAACGCAATCATAAAACGTGGAGAAGGAAGCGTTACTCGCGCCGCGCTGCATCCCACTGCGTCAGAGCAGCAGAAGCCGAGGCTTGCAGCGCGGGCCGAATTGCCACAATCAGTTGTCCAGGTCTCGCACGTGAGCCACACTTCATCCGGGGACGTCCGTCACTGTTGCGCCCCACTCGCGATCACTAGACTTGTCTTCTGCATGTCATGTCAATGTGACCGTCAGTCTCCAGCTGCCCAGTGCCAAAGCGAAGCCAGCTCGCTTCTCCGACTTAGTATACTGCTTCATCAGCAGTGGCGAGCGAGAGCTGATGGTTACACACGACCGGTGAACAGCTGACTACGTGTTGAGACGAGATTGACATCACCGTCACGCAACATGCAAGAAAATGTAGTAAAAATGCATGCAATACCTGTATGTTCTAAAGACGCCAGCTGCACTGGCGCCCAACGCTATATCGTAGAGAAAACCGTCGACTGTTGCAGAGCCGACAAGTCTGAAGGTGTGGAGAATGGTATACGCGTAGATTAGAAACAGCAACAAGCAATGCTCCGACTCCAACAGTCGCTCCAACACAAGGCCGTTAGTAAAGTGAGTCTATCTGAAGAACATGTCGCCGAGCGTGACGTTCTTCGCGCGCGACACGTCGCTGCGAGACCTCGACCTCGACTTCTTGCGCACAAACGCGTACTCCTTCTTGCCGCGACGGTCGCGGCCGTCGGCTTCGATGAAGAGCCGGTCGCCATGGTTAGAGCGCAGACGGCGTGTGTGCTCGAAGAGGATGTCTGTCTCTTTCTGGCTCATCTCGCGGAGGACGATGATGTAGCTTGGGTCCTGGTTTTGTTAGCATGCTGAGCTTGTGTGAGAGTGTTGGCGAGACTTACGGTATCGTACTCGTAGGGAATGTCGTAGTAGTGGAGCGTTTCGACGTCGAGATACTCCCTTCTGATCTTTGCGTACGTAGGCTGAGGTGCAATGCGCAGGGGGTTGTGTGGTGTGAGTCCAACCTGCTGTTGCTCCAGCTTCTTCTGCTGCTCTGGGTGCACCATGGCCTGGATCTGGTTCTCTTGGAATCCAAACTGCGCCAGTCGTTTGCGCATGGCAGCCTCCAACTCGGCATCTTCCTTCTCTTGCTTGGCTTTCTCAGCAGCCTTCTTTGCCTCCATCTTACGCTGGAACTCCTCTAATTCTCGCTTCTCCTTCTCTTCTGCTTCCTTCTTTTCCAACTCGATCTGGAGGAGCAGTGCTGCGCGCTCTTTCTTTGCCTTCTCTGCGTCAACGACCTTCTTGCGCTCGTACTCGAAGACAATGCGTTCGTGCTCGGCCTTTGCCTTGGCTTCTTCCTCAGCTTTACGCTTGTTGTAAGCATCTACCGCTGCCTGTTCAGCCTCCTTCGCCTTCTTCGCAGCGGCCTCGCGCTTGGCTTGAGCTTCAGCGACGATACGCTCAGCTTCTTTCTCTCTTTCTTTCTCTTTTGCTTCGCGCTCACGCTGCTCTTTCTCAAACTTCTCTCTCTGTTCTGCAACCAGACGCTTCTTCCGCTCTTCAGCTTCCCGCTCTTCTCTTTCGTGCTCGAGTAGAATCTTCTCGCGCTCTGACTTCCTCTGGTTGGCCTCCTTCTCCGCTTTGAGTCTGCTTTCAGCGAGGATGCGATCTCTCTTATCCGCTTCGTCACGAAGGGCGCGCTCACGTGCTCGCTCCTCGCGCTCCCGCTTGAGCTCCCAATCTGACTTCAGCCTCTCTTCCTGACGTTTGATGCGTTCCTCTTCGTCTTCGCGCTCTTGTCGGTCTTTGATGTACTTCAGCTCAAGCTTCCTTCTGGTGATCTCCTCGCGCCTTTCTGCCTCCTCTTCACGCCTCTCGGCCTCAAGCTTTGCCTCGGCCTCCCTCAACTTCTGCTCGGCCAATGAAAGCTTGAGTCTGTCCTCGTAGGCGCGGTCTGGTGAGTGACCATGGTGGTGATGATGCTCTCCTCGCGAACGAGATCGGGCGAGTCGCATCTGCATCCTCAGTTCTTCAACTTCGTCCTCAAGGCCCCACTCGCCAGGCATCCGCCGTGTGCGGCCACGGCCGTCAGCACTGGGCTCGCGGCTTCGTTGATCGGTAGTGGTGCGCACTTGAGGACTGCTCTCATTGTAAATAGTCACATTGGGGGTAGGCGCGTGACCTGTGGACTTGGTTCGGTGAAGACCACTTGAGTAGTGAACTTCAGGGTTGAGGTATTCGGAGGTGCGGCGGCCGAAATGCTCGCGTGGCTGTGGTCTGGGAACATGGCGAGCGCCGTTGTACACATCCCTGTGATACCACTCGTCTTCCTCGTACTCGTCGTAGGAGCGCGGCATCTTGAAGGGAGATGATGTCGTTGACTGCTATGTTGTGTTTGTGAGAAGATAAGAGTCAGAATCCTGCAATAAATTCAATCACGAGCAAACAGAGCTCAAAGGTGTGGGTTCAGGTGTCAGCTGCGAAAGCGGGGCGGTGGTGATGGCTTGCTGGGGCGCGGCACAAGCTGACTGACACAGCACACAAATGCAACAGACAAGCAGGGACGTGAATAAGTAGGAAGAGTCTGGAAGAACGGCGGACGCGTGAGATTTTGAACGAAATTAAGCAGCCGTCTTTTTGGGGGCCAAAAGCACCACACTGCACCACGATGCAGCTAGTCATCAGGCAGGCAGCTGTGTCGCTTGGGGCTGAAGCCGGGCACTTGTGCGTGGTCTGCTGCCCGCCAGGCTGCATCTGCACGAACGAGTGGGTGATTGGATGCCTGGTCACGTTGCTGAATCCTTTGAAGACTTTTTGCTGGAGGATGACAACTTCCTGCGACGTTTGCGACGTGTTTGCGGATACTCTTCTGCATACAAGCACCCTGTCTTGCGCAACTCGATGGAGGGGTACGAATGTCTATATTTGTCGCTAATGCCGGGCAGCACCGCGCTTAGCCAGGAGAGGCGGCGGGGGCGGTTTGTAGCCAGCTTGGACATCCTGTCAGCCTCGTCGATCGATGTCTCCAGACCAAAGTGGGATTTATAGGTTGCCGTTGCGGCCAGGTCCTCGGAGCCTCCTTCGCGGTGTGGCCAGCACGGGAGCGCTTCATGAAACACTGCGCTCGTGTATGTCGGTCGCTACAAGCATCGCGACCATTTGCTGTACTGGATAAGCTTTCATGTGCCTGGCAGGGCGAGGTCGGCTCCCAGTGGCCGGAGGACCTGGAGCCCCGCCGTCTCGACTTCTCAACAACGTGACCACGAACTGCAAGCGGAACCGAGCGTCATGGACCAGTACTCGGAGAATCAGCGGATCGATGCACTGCCCGGACGCTTTCACGACTACCTATGGTAGAGTCACAATGCAAGTTTGGTCAATCTTCAACGACTGCACCCAGGAGCTCCGATTCCTCGTGGACGACCTTTGCGCGATCTACCGCATCTCTCGTGGGATGTCTCAGCATTTCCTATAGTGTCATAAGTTCCACCTGTACAGCAGCGAGCTACTCCAGCCGATGCAATCTACTATTCTCTGGGCGACATGCTAGAACGAGCACCAAACCCCTCTCTTTACACTTGGGCATAGACAGAACTTGTCGACCATGAAACTTAATCTCGCATCAGCATTCCATGACCGAGCTCTGTGTGAAATGATGCAAAGTGGAATATATCATAATCTCATTCATTACTTCGTGTCAATCGACTGCCAATCCTGCAGCCTCAGTAAGCGCCCTCCCTTGGCTCATACTTCTGACCATCAACAACATCTACCTCCACGCCACCCCAGACCTCGCCATCAACAGCAAGCTCCAAGCCCTCAATCTTAGTTGCGCCAGCATCAAGACCCCACAGCGACACAGCAAGGTAGTTCGTGCCGTGGTAGTTCAAGATACCCTCAGGCACCGGGAAGTTCGTCTGCGGCCCAATATTGCTGACATACTTTCCATACTGCCATCCATTAACATACAACTGCACTCTGTACGCCTGTTTGCTCGACCCAGCCCCAGTGCCGTTAGTACTAGTGCCATTGGAGAAGGTGAAGCTGACGGGAATGTCCCAGCCAGTGGGCAAGTTGAGATCAAACTCGGTCGCAAAGAAGCCGATTCCAGGCGCAGAGATACCGTCTGCCACAGGCCCCTTGCTAGACTTCCAATCGTAGTCAGCAGACAAGGCGCCTGGCTGATGCAGACCATTGCGCTCTGCAAATAAGCCGCCTTCGTTCAAGGGACCGCGCGAGATGTCGGCGTAGTCCTCACCGCCCAAGTTGCCGGTCAGCTTCCAGCTCACGTCGGACTGTGCGTGGCCTGCGAGCTGGTAGTTGAGTATGCCGCGCGGGTTCTTGCCCGTCTCGGTTCCGATGGTCCATGTCTGGTCAAGACCCTGGTTGTCGATCACGACGGTGATGGTGTACTCTTTGCCAGCAGCGAGGTTGGGTAGCGTCACAGTGGAGTTGCCGTTCGTGGCGGCGTCGTAGCCGCGCCAGGAGCCGAGGAATTGCGAGCCGAGCCAGATAGAGGAACCGAAGGCTGAGCCACCTTGGGTCCAGGCGTAGAAGCTCGTTTCGTTGCCGGTGGCGGTGAAAACGCCGCGGTAGAGAAGGGTGCCGGTGTGGAAGCCGTAGTCGGAGCTGTACAGGGAGACAGGTGTTGTGAGTGGCCTTAGTGAGTTGTAGGTCTTCTTGAGGTCAGCGACCTGCCATTTGCTGTCGTCGTAGTCGGCTGCGATCTCAGGCAGGGTGTCAATGTACTTCCATTCGAGTTCGTTGAGCTTCGGGACGCTGATGTTAGCCTTAGGCAAGTCAATGGTGCCGCAGAGAGCGCCTGCATTCGAGGCTGTGACACCAACATCCTTGCCGTTGAAGGTGACCTTTTGGACGCTTGAAGGTGCACCAATGACTTCGATGGGTGTTGTGGCGTTGAGATCTCCAGTGATTGCCAGTGTATCGCCGGTGATCTTGGCTGTGCGGGTAAGGTAGCCAGCCTTGAGAATGACTGCCTCGGAGTTGTCGTGGGGCGCCTGATCGACTGCCCAGTAGTTGTATGCTTCGTTGCGGCTGACCATGTACACGTAGACAAAGTTGCTTCCCACGCCGACCTTGGCGACCTTCCGGCTGCCATCGACGTTGAAGTTGAGAACTGTGTAGCCGCGTGTCGTGATACTCTTTACATCACCTTCGAGGACTTCCAGACCAGTCACAGCAAGCGCCAGTTCGTGGGTCTCTCCGGGGCCGCCATAGACAACGAGCACTGTCTTATCGTCGTACTTGTGCCATGTGAAGATCTCAGCGGTCGAGTAGACGACTGTGGAACCACCAAGGTCGTAGTTGCTTACGTGGATCTTGGAGTCGCGTCCGTTGAGAGTGAGTGATGTTCCATTTATCTGCGGCACGGTAATGGTACCGAAAGCACTTGTTGGGATGTTGAGCTTGTACGAGGTCGAATCCAAGGTATTGTATGTGGCATGGCGAACGAAGTAAAAGTTGGTAGTGTTGCTGGTGGCAGGCGTAACCAGCAAACCCGGATTGTTGGTCCACGTAGTGTTGGAAGCGTTACCTCGAGCTGCAGTCAAATACGCTGGGGTGACCTTGAAGAAGTTGGCTTGGAGTTTCTGCTCGGAGTACTTCTCACGATCGACGCGTCGGTCTTCGCGGATGACGGCAGCGTAGTCGTACCTGTTCACCGTTAGCTTGCACTTGGTGAATGATTGCCAGAGGAAACGCACGAAGTGTAGCCTCCAGGGTGGCCCAAGTTGCCCCAGTTAGTTCCACCGTATGTCATGTACAAGTTCAAGATAGTTACACCGAAGCTGTACAAGTTCTTGTAGAAGACACGTTCAAACTCGGCGTTCACCAAAACGTTGCACTTGTCGAAACCTGGTCCACCCCAAGGATCGAAACTACCGGCCTGGAACTCAACGATGGAGTACGGTGTGTTGGGACTCTGCTTCAAATGTAGGTCGTGCCAATTCGTAGGCAGCGCACCGTTGGGCCAGACAGTCGGGTTGGCGCAATCAAAGCCGAGCGGGTATCCGTCATGACCGTAGATATCCACAACGGCGGGGTAGCCAGGTGCAGACTCAATGGGTGCGTTGTACCCTTTCGGGCTGGCGTCGTTGCTGATTAGGGGCACAACAATGCCAGCATCGCGAAGCTGATCCTCGACATATTGAAAGTATTCTGGATCCGGGAAAGGCTTGATCGCCGACGTGGCCTGCGTATACTCATTCTCTGGCTGTACCAGGATGATCGGTCCACCATTTGTGATCTGAGCAGAGGCGATCTTTTTGCCGACGTTCTTCATGTAGTTGTCTGTCGCTGCGAGGAAGTCTGGTGCTCTTGTTCTCAGAGTGCCATTGACCCTCTGGATCCAGCCTGGGAAGCCTCCTCCTGAGCTTTCAGCATTGATGTACGGGCCAGGGCGAGCAAGCAGGTAGATACCAGCCTCCTTGGCTGCATCGAAGAACGGCTGAAGATCGAAGACACCCTCTTCCCGGTACTCACCAGGCTTGCCTTCGAGCAAAGCCCAGTCCACGTAGAATGAGACGCCGTTGTAGCCGAGTGCCTTGATCTTCTGGAAAAGATCCAGGTACAAGCTTGGTACGGGTAGACGGTAAGGATCTGTGGCTGATCAGCGAGGAAGGGATATCGACATGTTTACGAATACTTACGGACTTCGCCAGAGTACAAGAAGATGCGTTCGCCGTTTACAAAGATTGAGTCTTTGTCCCAGGTCACGATGTCCTGGAGAGCTTCACGCTTGTAGGGAGCGATCCACTGTTCAGGCTGAAAAGCAAGAGCCCTTGCCGCTGTCTCAACAGCCAGGCAAGACAGCGCAACCGCGCCACTAAACTTCAGGATGCCCTTCATGTTGACTAGGAAAGCACAAGTATCCTGCTGGACTCATGACCGGGCAGGCTTCACCTTTGTACCTTCTACGTCTACAAGCTCGGCATCCTCACCGAGCCATTGGCCAATGGCGTAAAACCTGTGCCTGGCGATGACCACACGCCCACCGGACATGCGTGAATGTCATCCGAGCGGCGGCTTTTTCCCCATCTTCCACCAGTTCTCCGCTGCACGCAAGAGCACCGCCTCGCTTTGCATTGCAACCCTCGTAGCACTAAGCCCACCTTAGGTCGCGCCGCTCGATTCCACCAATATCGTCGACTGGCGGCTGCTCGGATAATTCAACGTGATGACGCACGGCGGGGGATAGTGTTTACAAACGGCTGAGCCGCTGCAAAAAGCGGTATGTGGAGTGACGATCAGCGGGGTGGCGCTGGGGTAAGTGCTTGTGCGATCTTGCGAAAGCTTGGAAACTGGGGTTTCCGACTCTCAGATTGGGAAGGCATCCGCTGTCAATACGAATCCCTTCGGCTTTTGGCCGAGGTGAGAGCACTTTTTTCGATGAGGAGGATCGATGGCACCATGCAAGGAGATGGGGTATGAATTGCGCCTCCAATCAACTCGCACGCGACGCGCCTTCTTCCGTGCGCGGTGCCTTCCACCACAACGCACATCCATCATGCATCACTTGCCATTAGAACTCAAAGACCTTGTTTTGGAGCACATTCCCTCAGAAGCTGACCTCCAAGCGCTTTGTCTAACAAATATAGCCATTCACGCTGCAGCAACACCATACCGCACTGTCTGCATTCGGATTTGGATGCGCAATGGAACTGCTCGCTTCGTTCACAGTGTGGTGGTGGGTGCTGGTCGACACCTCCGCCACACCAGATCCCTGACCTTCGGAGACGTAAAGCTCCCGAGCGAATCCAAGATTGCTAAAAACCGTCGTTCAGATTACGACGGCAAAGCACTGAAACGCGCGAACCGAAAAGCAGTCATAGGCGGAGGGATGTTGTTGGTCCTGGAAATGTTCCCAGATGATTGTCTGCATACCTTCAGGTTTATACGACCCTTGGAGATGGACACTACCTATCATCATGTACGGTCAGCTAACTTTTGATCCTCTCTTTTTACAGGTCCCTCTCTGACAGACCACTGAGTTGGGAGATTGTTGCGCATCTAGTCTATCGACAGCATAATATCCGCCATCTGTGTACGATGTGGGATAAAGACTTCAATCGTCTGCCCAAGGAGTATCAGGAAGACCATCGATGGATAGGCCTGAACTTACACACACTCAATATCCAGTTTACTGAACCGAACAACATACTGGAAATCCTGAAAGAGCTCTTTGACGGAGACAACTTCAGTCACGGCCGAAGTGGAAGGAGAGACATACGCGAGATGTCCCTGAGCTACGATTACCTCAATAAGCAACTTTCGACAAAGTCCTTGAGGTCGCTTTGCCAAGAATCTACCACTGGACAGCTGCAGCTAGAGGCTCTGAGTCTTCGTGGATTTGCCCTTGACGGTCTCTCCAACAGTCTGGCTCAGAAACTGCACTTCTCGCGCCTCCGGGATTTTACCTTTGTCAAATGCGCATATGCGGAATACCCCGGCAGGGAGCTCGGTCTTGCGCTCAAAGGTCTTGACGCGCCTCTTCGCCATGTGCAAGTCGAAATTGAAGACTCCGATTCCTTGACCAATCTCCTTGATAGCCCCGATATCATCACTACTGATCTCTCCTTAGACGTCTATGACAACGACGCCACGAGCTTGGAGAGCATCCGAGACATGGCCCCCCGACTCAGAAGTCTTGGACTACATCACCGGTGCGGAAGGCGATCATCCAGACGTGGATTGGACTCCCATCTTTGAGCGACTCACGAACGTTCGATAGCTTGGCCTCCAATTACCGGATTCCAATTAGTAGAAGAGAAGATCTGGAGTGATGGGGAGCATCTTGAGGACTGAGAAGCTGAAGCGGAGTCTGAAGCACCTACATTGGTACGCCCCTGGGAGCTATGAAGACATTGTAATATTGATGAATGCAAGCCGTAGACGACTCACAAGGCTCGGTTCAAACACATGCAAGAGCTACGAACAGTACACTTCCGCTACCCACCCTGCTTCGAGCCGCTAGAGAACGACCCTAAGAAGGACCCAGCCAAGGTCAGCTTCAAGTTTCAATGCTTTGCAAATGGTTTCTTTTCGTACATGAAACTTCATGGAATATGTCCCAATTTGACCGCTTTGGTAGTCGGTTGCTACTGGGAAGACAAGGGTATTTTGAAGAATCCACGTAATCAGCACCATCCCAGGCACTTTTTAGTCAAGGGATACCAAACAGATGCCCTCGAGCCCAACACGACAATTGGTGTGCCAGTTCCGGCATGGCTTCTGCGTCAAAACCAACCAGTATCTGACATTCTTGATTGCAACCATGAGCGTAAACGGATCGGTGACCAGGCCTAACATCCCCAAAAAAACTTGATTGCATGTTCCTAGGCTAGAGCAAGGGTAGCTGAACAAACGGCAAACTTGTGGCCATCTCTTGCGATGCAGGAAGATTGGCAGCTTACAGTGGGGTATGTCAGCTTGGGAGATGCAGGGCTGATGAGCCTCTTACACGCCGAATCATCGTTCTCTCAACGCGAGCATCAACCGGATCGAGACAGTGCTAGGATCGCACTTATAACGCACCGAGGTCTACCAAGCGTGGAAGTTACCAAGCACGGATAGCTTCCTAGCCAGCTTCCGAGAACTCTAGGATGCACATAAATCGACACGAATCTTGATGCAACGGGATCAACCAACAGAGGCAAGATCAATACATTTGCAAGATGGGTCCTCTTCCAAATCACAACACCAAAACCAGCGCACCAACTTCCCCTTCCGCCCACACCATCGAAACCGACCTCCTAATCATAGGCGCCGGCCCGGCGGGCGCCTCATTATCCTGCTTCCTCGCCCGCTACGGTCTCATCGGCCTGACCATATCCTCCGCCTCTGGGACCTCCCCCGAGCCACGCGCCCACCCGATGAACAGCGCCGCGCTAGAATGTCTGCGCGACTTGGACCCCAGTGTGTACGACGAGTGCATACGCCTCGGCAACCACGGCGACTCGATCAAGAATAACCGCTGGGCGGAGACGATGGCCGGCGAGGAGTATGCTAGAGTGCCGAGCTGGGGTGTGCATGGGAAGAGGAAGAGTGATTATGAAGGCGTGAGTCCGTGCAGGTATGCGGATTTGCCGCAGAGTTTGCTGGAGCCGGTGTTGGTTAAGTGGGCTACGGCGCATGGCTGGCAGATGAGATTTGACACCAGACTTGTTGAAGTTATTGAAGAGAAGGAGAGTTCGAGTGATAAGAAGGTCGTTGCGAGGGTTGTTGATCAGATCACTGGTTTCGAGTATTCCGTCCGAACGCGCTATTTGTTTGGCGCGGATGGGGGAAGAAGTCTGGTGGCGGAACATATTGACTTGCCGTTTACGAGTATGCCTGGAGGTGCTCAGGCGTACAATGTGCTGGTGCGTGCTGATCTGGGACATCTCATGCGTCATCAAGAGGCCAATATACACATGCTGCCGAGACTCGAGAAGGACTACCCGTTCGTTGCGTTGGCACGCATGGTGAAGCCATGGGCGGAATGGTACGTTAACCTACCTCCAACGACCTACAGAGACATCAACTCACCCAGAATAGGATGTTCGTCTTCGTAAGCAAAGGACCCGACGTACTTGTACCCAAATACACTACCGAAGAGTGGATCGACATCACATCAGATTAGATCGGCGACGCAGACATCACCGTATCCATTCTGCACACCTCCCGCTGGCAGATCAACGAGACAAGTGCCGACGTTTTATTTAGAGGACATGTCTTCTGTCTCGGCGACGCAATCCACCGGCACCCACCGACCCTCGGCCTCGGATCCAACACGTGCATCCAGGATGCTTTCAACTTAAGTTGGAAGATCGCCTACGTGCTGCGCAGCCTCGCATCACCCTCGCTCCTGGATACTTATAACACTGAGCGACAACCCGTCGCATCAAAACTCGTTCTCGACTCCAACAACACCTTGCGCAGCCACATCGCGCTCTGGACAGCGCTGGGCATGCAACCCCACGGCTCTCCCGTCTCAGCGCGTCAGGCTGCCAAAGAGGTATTGAACCAGAAATCTCCCGCTGGCCAACAGGCCAGAAAAGCTCTGCGGGAAAGGGTGGGGCATATGCAGACGGAGTCCCAGGCCCTCGGGACCGCCATGAACCAACTCTACGTCTCCAGCGCTATCTGTGCTGCTGATGAAGAAAGTGCGTATCAGCCAGGTCCAAAGGAGCAAATCGATCCGTGCCGCTACCACGACCCGTCTACGTACCCTGGACGCCGGCTACCTCATGTATGGCTCGGTAGACGTATCCCTGCAAAGCTAGAATCGACGCTCGACGTTGCTGGGAAGGGAGCCTTTACTCTACTGACGGGTATTGGAGGGGATGGATGGAGAACAGCAGCACAATTGGTGCAACACACGCTCGGTGTCGAAGTAAACGTCGTGGGATTGGGATTGGACTCGAGTACGAGGACGTGTATCTCGACTGGGACGGGGAGTCTGGCGTCGAAGAGGACGGCTGCGTACTCGTACGGCCAGATCTGTTCGTGGCGTGGCGATCGAAGAGCGCTGGCGAGGAGTCTCTGCGACTACTTGCCGTGATGCGCAGGGTACTCGGTGTAGCGCCGATTCCCGCTGATGAGCAAGAATGGCGCTGGGACCGGGCTCGCCGTTAAGGCGAGTCAGAGTATCGATAGGATTGTCGGACATCCATCGCTGCATTCTTCAACAGATGCAGGGTCAATAGCACTTATGCTGCCGGAGCGGTTCTTTGGAGCGTGTGATCATAGAATTGTCATATGAGCTGGTAGCGAGCGACCAAATGGAATGGCTTGAGATAACTGTGCATCGTAGTAATACTGTTAATCTACTTGAAAACAAATCTCTGTTTCGCGTAGACAATGTCTTGATATTGAATTTCTTGAAGAACAGCCTGGCAAGGAGGTGTGGAGACACGGAGATGGTTTACGACACATGAATCAGTGCTTTCTCGGATTGCTATTCCTCGCCAGAATGCTGCACAGGTTAGACCAGTGCTGACAATCTTCAATTCCACATCGCCTTGAACGCCATGGCTAATCTGCACCCCAACGATCGAGTCGCGCTCCCCATCTACCCTAACAATGATATCAATATGCACAATCTCCACTCCTCCTTACTTTCTCCGACTTCAAGTTCTCTTCCCGCCTGCTATCGCGCTTACTCCCCTATTCATACGCGCTCAGATCCAGCGGCACACTGCTTCCCCTCCCAGCACGGTATCTCTTCGCTCCGCCTGTAAACGGCCTCGGCGCGGGAAACGAATTTTCGGGCTGGAACCTCCATCTTAGATCGTGCACGGGAACGATCTTTCCCTTCTGACCAGATGAACCGCCGCTTATTGTTCCCGTTGGACTGCGCAGATTCGAGCCGCCGTTCGATAGTGTGTACATACTCGCATCCATCGTCGATCGCGAGGGAGCTTGTGATGTTGGTCGACTCGGTGGAGCGCTTGGTGGAGGCGGAGGCGGTGTAGACGCTGATCCTGGCGGAAATGGTGGAGGAGTCGGGGCTGCGCCTGGCGGAGGCGGCGGTGGAGCTGCTGGCGAGGCGCGGCCTTGGCCGAAGGCATTCCGCGCTGCTTGCTCTGCGAGTGAGGGGGTGTGGCCGTTTGTGGGTGGTGGCAGCGGCGCGTTCGAGGATGATCGGGATCGCGAGCTGTCGTAGCGGTATGGGTCGTAATCCTCGTCGTCTTCTTGCGGCCGACTCGGTGGTGCAGATGGCGGAGGAGGGGGCGTGGATCGTGAAGGAGCTCGAGGTGCCGCTGTCGGTGGAGGTGGTGGGGGAGCAGGAGGTACGGCACCGGGCGGCGGAGGTGGTGGTGCAGATGGTGTCGACGATGGTGGCGGTGGTGGAGGCGCAGGGGGTGCGCCTCCTGGAACGGGCGGCGCCCGAGCAGGCGACGCTGGCGGTGGGGGCGCCATACCGGATGGCTTTCGAGAGGATGGAGGAGGAATTGGCGGCTTCTTGCCAATCGGCGGCGGTGGTTTCGGCTTCCCGCTTATACTCGAGGCCAGCGATCCCACAGGCTTGAGCGGTGGACGTGCGCCAGGAATTGGCGGTGGTGCTGGAGGAGCGGCCCCTGGTGGAGGTGGAGGGGCGCCTGGCGGTTTCGGCGCTGCTCCTCGTGGTGGTGTAGGCACTATCGAGCTTCGTGTTGTCTCTGGGTCTGACATGTACGGCGACTTTGACTCGGCGCCTGTGTTCACGCCTCCAGACTTCCTCAGCTTCGGCATGCCGCCAGCAAACAGTCCACCCAGCTGAGGCGGCGCAGCCATTCCACTGTCCGCTCCAGTATCGCTATTACTTCTTACTCGGTTTCCTCCCCCAGGTACGGGCGGTGCGAGTCCTCCGGGCGGTGCAGGTGGCCTTCCCATGCCAGGCACTGGTGGTGCTCCTCCGATTGCTGGCGCAGCATCTTTGACCTTTCCAACCACGGGCGCGGATCGATCATTGATCACCCCAACCTTCTTCAGTCTCGTTCCCTTGGAAATATCGCCCAACAGCGCTCCCTGTTATGTGTCAGCTGAAGCCCTATACCTTGCTAACGCCGACATATCCGGACACCTGTCGTAGCTGTCCTCGAGGTCTTCACGTACTCTGCCTGCACCCGAAGGCGGTTTCATGCCAGGCGCCTTCATTCCGGGCATCGGAGGAGGAGGAGGGGGGCCCCCATTTCCTCTGCCCATTGGCGGCATGGGAGGAGGAGGGGGAGGAGGGCCTGGCATTGTGTCGTGTGTCCTCTTGCTGTCCAGATGGGTTCCCTTCTCTTTGCTACAGATGATGTGAACAGATTCGGCGGTTTCCTGCTGCCTGGAGCCGCGTGTCGGTATGCCGAGTGTGTCGTGGTTGTGGTTGGGTTGCGAGGCACTTCGTCAGTCGACATGGCAGCTCCTTGGCGAACGCCCGCAGGCTTCGTCACTGCTCGGAACTCAGCCGCTTTGCACTACTGCGAGGACCTCCGCAACTGCGCAAACACATCACCACTCGCCAACCACCATGAAGCCCGGGAGCCTGCCACTGCGCGTCCCGTCGCGGCCGGTGTGCCAATTGTGCGACTACATACTGCAGCAGCCCGTCTCGCGCCGCGCCTTCCTGGCTGCATCGACCCTGAAGACGCCCTCGACGCGGAGGCAAAATGCGCGGACACCGGCTGCCATACCCCGGATATACGCTCGCCGCATCCAGACCAGCTGGCGAAATGTCGACCAGTCAGACTTCGCTGAGGCCGCGGTCAGCCCGCAGACGACATCAGACTCGATTGTCGCGGTGAAGGAACGACTGGCAGCAGTGGAGGCGCAGATAAGGCACGTCTTCGATTCGAACAAGGTGGAATCTGAGGCGACCATATGCGAGATACTGGACGGCATAGAAGAGATTGCGCACTCCGCCATCGCAATACGGTCACGGCAACCGCTACCAACGAAAGCCACAATCAGACAGAGCTCAGCCGGCGCAATACTATCTGGCTTTAGCAGTGATGAGGCACCAAAGCAGAGGCGGACCAGCACAAAGCCGCTCAGTCTTAACGAGCTTCCAACACCGACGTACCTCTCCAAATTGGCCGAGGGTCTGCTCAAACACCCCAACGTCTTCGTAGGCCGCGACGTCCTCACCATCTACATCCGACTGCAGCGACTCCTCAATCGCGCCCACGCCATCCCCGAGATTCTATACCTCTACGCCAACAAGCCCGTCCCACAAGAAGGCTCCTCACCGCCAAAATTCAGCACCCCCTCCCCCAAAGCCCCCTCGCAAGCTATCCCCGAAGAATTGGCCGAGGAATCCCTCACCGCCGCCATCGAAGCCAAGGACATGGCCCTCGCTCTCTCCGTAATCGACCACACCTATCGCACACCCGCCTGGACACGGCGGCGCATGCTCACCAAGATGGGGCTGCCGGGCGTTCTAACCGCGATGGCACCATTAGCCATCTACATGATCGCGCAAGAAATGAGCGTATACTCGGGCCTAATCGACCCGTGGACGTTCAAAATGTACGCCTTCGCGGGCATCAGCACGTACGTCCTGTGCACCGGCACGCTCGGGTTCGTGGCGCTGACCACGTACAACGACGACCATGATCGTGTTGTCTGGCGCCCCGGTGTCCCGCTGCTGGACCGCTATATCAGGGCTGATGAGCGTGCGGCGCTCGATCGGATTGCGTGTGCCTGGGGCTTTAAGGAGTTGTGGAAGAGGGGTGATGAGGAGGGGGAGGATTGGGAGGGGTTGAGGCAGTTGTGCTTGCTGCGCGGGATGCAGCTTGATCGCCCGGAGTTGATGCCCGGTATGAACCCTGGGCGGTAGGACTAGTGTGGCAGACGTTGCGAATTCGCGGTGCCCGCATTGTGTATTATAAGGACGGTTGTAATCGATGCACTTGCCCTTCATCACTCACTGGAGATGTCCACAGGATTCTATTGCAGAATCATCGTTTAATTCCATTTTGTACTAAACCGCACCTCTCCAACGGGGACATCGCAGGCATCATCGATCGGGAATGCGTCGTCGCCGCTCCGCTATGGCACGCCTGTCGCCTTCCCCAGTACATCACGATCATGAAGAAGACCAACGAGCCACCCGAGCCGTTGTCGGAGGAGCGCTTGGACGACGAGTTAGCAGCAGAGGACTCCGACGACGGGTTGCACGACTACGAGGCCACGCAGCTGGGTAAGTCATTCCTGGAGGAGATGCAGCGCGTGGATCCGGCGTGGCTGCAGATCCACGACGAGGCTGCCACGAAGCGGGAGCTTATGCTTGCGATTGAGGTGACTGTGAATGGGGCGAATCTGCCGCATGTCAACGAGTGGCTGGACTCGATTTTCGAGGGTAAGAAGCTTGAGATGACGCTGACAGAGTCAATTTCCGACCATCTCAAGTATGACTAGATGCCGCGACCATTTAAGGGGCGTGCAGAGCAGAGCGCGAGGCTGTCTTCACAATTGCAGCATGCGTGAAGGGATTGGGAATTGACTCAACCGCTGAATGATTCCCTAGATGGCTACATTCATACTCTTAGGTATTCCTACAGGTAGTCAGACATAACACGTGGACTACACGATCACATCAGCACTGACCATATGACTTTCTTTTCTGACATCGACTGTATGACGCACATCCTTGCGGTGTGATCGGATGGAGACCTTTTCTTCTCCTGGTAGTTACCACTGTGAATGCAGAAGCTGAGATATCCAATATGCATTCCCATAACTACCTATCACTCATACAACATCACTCGCCCCCTTCCACACTATCCAAACCGCCATAGACTGTGCAACCTGCAAACCTCCGACTCAAGCCCTGTATCCAAGAACAAGGGTATCGTAGAATGTTATAATATAAGATTAAACGTCCAAGGCAAGGCGCAGCATAATGTTATGTACAGTGCCGCCCTTCCGCCGCCACTGTTTACAAGAAGAGAAAAAGTCAACCACGAACAAAGCGCAGTAGGGTATAGAACAAAAGCGTCGATCAGCTCAAGGGCCGGGTGTATTGGTGATTGGTGTTGTGTGGTGGAACCACGGGGTGAAGCGCAGCAAAGGAGTGTATTAGACACTAGGCTTCGGCCGTCAAGTCATGAATGATGCTGGAACAGTGGTGTTCGTTTGGAGAGTGGTGTTGTGCGCGTGCAGAGGATCCGTAACGGATATCAAAAGTCGCGGATGAAAACTGAAGATCGTGTCGATTTGGGGTATGGGGCAGTGTCATGGCAGCATTACGGTCTCGGTGGGGAGGTATTGATGAGCGTGCTCGAGCCGGATGACTTCACGCCTGGCGTTCGGTTGTAGGAAGGTCGAGGAATTGAAGTCATCTTTTTGGCTTTCGATGGCTTATAGTGGGACGGAGTCGACCGCACGGTCGATCGAGGTCCATCGTAGCCAAATCGATTTGGCGGCGTCGAGACGTCCGGTGAGGACGAGAAAAAGGTCATGGTTGCAGAGAAAGACGACAGCGCTAAAGAAAGGTTAACAGACTGCAGAATGTAGGACGGACTTGGTGCTGGTGGATCATCGATCACCTCCAGGTCCATGCCCACTATCCGTGCTGTCACCCTCTATCGTCTTGCGCCAGTGCTGGGGCAAGCAAACGCAGACAAGCGGGAAGGCCTTGATGTCGCTATCGATCTCGGCCTGCGAACGTCGACTGCCGTTGCTAACGCCTGAGTCGCGCTGTTCGGCCTTCCTTGCCTCCCACTGCTCTGCGGATTCAGACAGCCTGACTCCGGTTGCCCAACCATCATCCCAGATGCCGACGACCTTGAGCATGTCTCCACGCTCGAGCTCGAACTCGTCACCGGCGCGTGGTTGGTATGCCCAAAGGGTAGCAACAGTGTCGTTGGGATGGATATCGTCCTGTGAATAGTAGTCCTTGAAGAACTGCAGTTGCTCTGACTGTCCGGAAGCGACGCCATCTGGGCTAGAAAATTCGCGTCCGTTCGATCCCGAAAGGGGCGAATTGGAGCTCGAGTCAAGTGCAGAGCGGCTGGAGAGGGATCCTTGACGCTTGGGGAAAGCTGCAGCGCCAGCGAAGTGATGGTGTCTGGAGTCTGGCGAGTCGTAGGCACTCTGGGAGCCGCCGAAAGCAGTCATGGCCATGTCTCGGTCACTGTGACGGTTTGACGATGCCGAGTCTTCAAGTGCAGACATACGTTGCACACGAGCGCCAGGCACGACCGCTGGTGGGAGTCCGCCATCGCCTCCATAGCTCATGGGTGGTGCTTTGGCAGAGTGACGTGATGGTGACGGCGTGTTCAAGATGCTGCCATGCTGGCTCTCCTTCCTTTTTCGCATGCGCAGGCAGAAGAAAATGAGGGCTGCGAGAATAAGTCCCGCACCAAGGACTGCACCAATGACAATGCCTGCGATAGCACCTCCGGAGAGTCCGGATCCGGACCCGGACCCCCCTGTGGCAGCTCCATTCGAGGCAGTTGGCGACGACGTCGAAGTGCTGCTGGGAAAGAGCGGAGGCATCGATACGGTAGTTGGCAGCTCAACACCCTGGCAACGCTGCTCCACATTTGAGTTTACACAGCATGAGCTGGTCGAGTTGGTCGTGCTGTCGGCGCAGAAGGAGCAGAGTCCCATCAGGTTGGAACTGTAGCCACACTCATCCGGTTCGTTGCGTACTGCTTCGATACAGCTGCCGCTGAGAGAGTTGGCCGGTAATGAGCAACGGGTGAAGTCCGCCCGGATCTGAGAGTTCGCGTTGCTGCCAGGGGTGCCACACAGCTCAGGAGTAGACACGACCTCTTGTTCGCTGGTCGCAAAATCCGCCTGCAAGTTGTCAGCTGTCAATCATTCATGTTGATGTTATAATAGACAAGACATACGCAAGCACTCGCACAGAGCGGCGTTGAAGCCGTATCACTCAGACCGCATGGCTCTCTGGAGTTCTGTACTATAGCATTACAGAGGACTGTGGTCGTGTAGCGTGCATACAAATCGGTGGTGTTACTGAGATCAACGCTGGAGCAGCCTAGGATGTTTTGGTATCTGCATAAACGTTAGCACTAATGCGCACACGATAGGATAGGGTAGCAGGAAGTCAAGACTCACTGTCGCTGCGTGTAAGTAGTGGAGATATAAGACCGCAATTGGTTGTCGAAGGTCTGTACGTCTGACACAAACGACAGGAAGGAACTACGTCACGTCAATTCGCGTCCACTCGAGTCTCTTTTGCCTCAACGTACAAGTCGCCTGTCAAGTTTGTGCTGATCGATGCTTGACTGAAGGCCGGACATGTCGAAGAGCCCTGCAGCGAGATGCAATTCGCTTGTGCCATCGTCCCAGGTACAGTAGCGGCGAGGGCGAGAAGGGTTACGGCGCCGGATGTGGTGCGCGATTGCTTCGGTCGACGGGGTATCTTTTTCGATTGGTGAGCCGGTCTACATTGTCGAGCGTGGTCGCAGTGGCTGTGAGACATGGCGAGCTCTGTCGCGCGTCCGCCCAGTTCACGGCGCGAGGCAGATCCAGGCTCGCGGGGCAGCGGTGAGGTTTGACAACGACGAGGTACGGTCGATTCTAGGCGCGCAGCTTCACGACTCCATCCGAGGCTAGATAGGGCGTATTGGGCTAACGTTTATGCAAAGTAGACTATTAAACTGGAGACCGCGAGAACTGAGGTTTTCGAGATCTACGAAAGGAAAGTGCCGGGCTCTGTCGCAACAGAGAAAGAGCGTATTGAGTGGGTAGCTGCGACGGGCGTGAGCCTTGAAGGAAGAGAACAACATGGGGGAGCAGTCCGCGAAGAGAGCGCTGCACGGCTGCGGCCCACTAGCGATTCGTGCAGGGACTAGGCCAATATGCCTGCGGACGCCTGATTGGGCACTCCCCTGCGCGCCGAAATGAGGTCCAGCTAAAATAATCTCTCCGGAAGCCTCAGACTCGTCTCACGTTGCCAGTTGATCGCTGCAGCTGCCTCCATTGCGGCTCTTCATGCGGGATGATGAACAGCTGTCGTCGGCGATGGAGGTTGGAGTTGCAATTGCGGGACTCGTGTCACCTCGCCTCGGCAGCAAGCAGACGTCCTTGCAGATGCGAACGCTACGCAGACCACGGCAGCAAGCAAGACAACGCCCACCTGCATCCAATAAAGCATCTGCCAACTACAGACGAGCTTTGTTGACGCGCAACCTCGCCGTTGCCGTGGTCGCAGACACTGCATGAAGTCTGCTCTGCCTGATGAGACACGCTCAGATACCCCACAAGCCTCAACTCCCATCAAACGCGCCGGCAAGCATTCGGTATATGCCATGCTGTGGTATAGCACTGGGTTCGTCGGCCTTGCATTGCCGCGTATGCTGCCGCTCCTGGATGGACGAGGTTGCATGATGCCTTGCATATCACCGTTTAGCGACGCGTCCCAGGGCCTCCTCACTTCACTACACGCGCACCGCAGCCATGCGAGCGGTCAGTCAAAGGGCTACGTGTGCCTGTGAGATGTTCCACAGGGCTGTTAGCGATGGGGTCGGTCCAGCATTTGTTGATCTGCCGGTTCAACATCGTTACACAGCAACGGCGCCTTCCATCCCTGTTTGCCGTCCCGGCCGCGCCAGCCCAGACGCATTGGTCCCTGAACCAAAATCTGTCCAATCTCCCATGGCGATCGCTTCTTGCGCACAGCACCCAGCGTGAACTAACATCATTGCACATCTCGCGTGTGTTTGAGCTGTGATAGCGTTGAGATCGTTAAGAAAGGGACTTTACCTCTCCTTGACCTCACGTTCCTACGATTAATTCAAACAAGGGCGCGGTAACAACACTGATTCGTCGGCCCCTATAGCAGCTGGCAAAGTCGACAACGCAAAGAACCACTCATCGAACAAAGCACCTGTCCATGAATCGCAGCTTGAATCGCATCAAACAGAGACCTTCCTGTTCGGGCCGGCCTGTTCCACACGACAACAACGCTTTGCAACTAGCTGGGCGATATCTTGGCTTCCCGTGACTGCTAGTGACCGTAAGAGCCACAGTCTGAGGACCTCGTCGTTACGGCTTCCGTCCTGGCACTTGCCGCTGACTGGATGCTGACCACTGACACATCACTGACGACGGTCGAGGACCAAGCTCTCACACGATTTTGTCGATTACGACTACTATTTGTGGGTGCAAGTGTGAGTATGCCCTAGGCACTCTGCCCGTTCTGCTGGTTCTCTCCCTGCTCACGCTGCTCCCTCTCTCTTGCACTCAAGCCATACAGCCGCTCATGCTCTTTTTTTGCTTTCTTCTTGGCCTCTTGATCTTCTTCCTCTCTCTGCTGGGGAATGCCCAATGCCACTCCAGTGACCAGTCCCCAGATTGTAAAGCTCCAATTCATGAAGTAGAGCATGACTAAGATGATCAGGAGCGCTGCCGCAAGCCCGCGGAACGCATCAGAGTTGAGAGCGATGGAGAGGTTGATCAGTCCAGTGGTGTAGACGCCTACAAGCAGGTCAATAAGCGTACCCGATGATCGACTTGGATTTCGGACTTACCCATTGGGAAGATCAAACTCCACCAAGTCAAGCTGTATGGCATCTTCCTCTGCACCGCTGCTTCGATGATCAAGTACCAAGCGACCGTAATCCACAAGAATCCGAACCCAAGAACCATCAGCGCAATCAGCTCGCTCGCAGCAGACACACTGCTCGCCGAGCTTGCCGTGAGCCAGGTCCCGCGGTTGTAGCTTCCAAAGAGGCCCCTGGTATTCGCAGCCGTACTCAGCAGCTGAATGGCCGTAGCAAATTGTCCCAATGGCCCAACCGTGACAACAAGACTGGGCAGCTTCGCCTTCATCGGCGGCCCCACCGCCAGCAGTCGATGCGCATAAATCGCATAATACAGCAGGCTCAAGAAAAACGCATACCCAATCACCATATAACTCGTAACAATGATCGGCACAGCAAGGCGCGCACTCAAACCCACCGCGTACCTCGTCACTATGCCGCCCGTCGTACCAAGCGTCATGACCGCAATCAAAGGCAGAAAAATCGCCGGCGACAGACTCCTATCATCCGTGATACTCCTTTTCGCCAGCACAATCACGCTCGCGCTGCACAGCACCACGCACCACACCAGCCCGATCCACCAGAGCACGTACGCGAGGACCGTGAGGCGGAAGCCCCAGGCGGTCGAGCACGTGAGCGCGACCTGCGCAACGAGCGTCAGGTACGCGATTGCGGGCGCGCCTTGGTACGAGATCTCCTCGACTTGGTTGAGGGTTTCGGATTTGACGTGGCGCGGGAAGGTGAGGAGGCGCGTGATGGCGAGCAGGGAGAAGGTGGCGAAGAGGACGAGGTTGAAGATGAACATGATTGTGCTGAGTATGCCGAGTCCGTTGAATTGCCAGGGTAGGATGTTCATGATGATTGAAATGATGCCTGTGTCCATGGAGATAAGGAACCTGGGTGAATTAGTTCTATGAATGAGCCATATGAGAGTGGACGAAGCTTTGTCAAGCATCGCCAATGCTGTGCCCAGGACTGCTGTGGCGTGGCATCTTGTTTTGCGTGAAACTATGCAGGTGTGAAGCGAGGTCTCGAGCCAAGGCAAGAATTGTCAAGTGCTCAAGGAGGTGCAGATAAGAAACGCATGTACATACCACACGGGGCTGAAGTTCTTTATCGCGATCTGCACTGCAGATTGGCGCTGCGGTTGTGGTTCGATGAACCGCTCCGGGCTCACATTCCCATTGGCTTGCGGCATGATGGCGGTAGGGGTGGTATTCGCAATCCAAAAAACCGTCCAAAGGATAGAAGAAGAGGCCCTCGAGGACCCTCAAAGGTCTATAAACAACAATGCCATTCTCGATGATGGCATTCTGGCGATGCGTTTTTCGTGATGTAACTGGGGAAGTGACATCACAAGCACTAAGTTTGCCGGCTAGGCCGGAGCTAAGTCTCGCTATTCTGTCGCTATTACCATTAAACTACATGCTATTTTCAATAACCGGGGAAGTCGAAAAGTCTGTTACCGTTTCAACATTAATTCTGACACAATTGACATAAAGGGGACCTGGCGCCTCGATGCCATGCTTACTGCATCTCCGAGGACCTCAACAACTCACCTTCTGGCCTTCTTGCCCTTGGGCACGCGGCATAGCCAATACAAGAACGTCGCGCCGGCGACGTTGAACGCGACATACACCCAGAGTAGACCGAAGTCGCGCCAGCGTGTATCCCAGTTCGCATTGATGCGTCGGAGGAACTGATCTGTGTTGTCGATTTGGCAGTACGAACACTGGTCGGTGGCCTGCTCGTCGCGAAGGTAGCCACCGGCCATCGACATGTACTGTTTCATGTACTCAAGACAAGTTCCATTGGCGGGCTCAAAGTGCTGGAACTCCGTCTCTGCGCAGTAAGCGGGTGCTTGCCCGAGCGTCGTCGACATGAAGCTGGAGACGAGGTAGGTGAACGGGTTGACGCGGTACATAAAGATCCAAAACCGTGGTAGCGCATTCGGGCCCGCAAGGATGCCGCAGAAGGCGTACAGCATGATCGACAACAGCGTTGCGAATGCGCCTGCCACCTCTTCGCTGGGCGATCCAGCGATCAACATGTGGGCCAAGCTGGACGCGAAGAGGAAGGTGACAAGTACCAGCAGAAGTGTGTGGAAGGAGCGAATGTGGACGGAGTTGGTGGGCTCCATGTTGCGATACAGGCCGACAGGGTAGAACCAGACGAGAAAGCAGAAGATGGCCATGATCTGGAGAACAATTAGATTCTCGTCTTGATGGCTGAGGGTCTGAGCAGCACTTACCGCATTCCATGCCATCTCAATGATGATGTTGGACAACACGAACGTCTGCCATGCGTACGTCTTCGACTGCCGCTCCCGAGCCTCGTACAGGGTACGCTGCACCACGAACAATGGCATGATCTGATAGATGAGTTGGATGACCACGAACAAAAAGATGAATACCCCAAACATCTGATTCTGGAGGCCTTGCTGGGTGTTGTCACCCATGAAGAAGGAGAAGCCAATAAGGAGCGAGCAGCCGACAGTGAGGATGGCCTTGGAGTAGATGTACGAGGGCGTGCGCCAATACTGCTGGGCGACGCGCATGCCAACAGCAGTGAGCTGTGTGGTGAAAGATGCAGCGAAAGCCTGGTGGCTACCATCCGCCGAGTCCATGACGGCAGAGGGTTGGTTGGCAAGTTCCCGTAGTCTTGACAGCTCGGCCCGCACTTCCTTGCACTCCTGGCTATCCTTCCAAACTTGAGGCCAATCGATCGTTGTCTGGGCTCCAGGTGCTGCACCAATGGCGGCTAGCATGTACTCGGCGGGGTTGTCACCGGGAGGGCACCCAGGGGCGCCGTTGCGAGCGAAGTAATCTAGAAGAACCTCGGAGTCGCGCCCAATGTCCCCAAAGTAGACTGAATAGGATTAGAACAAAGATGATAAAGGTATATGTACTTGGGGTGGATTTACCTGTCTTGCCACCCTTCGCAAGTAGCAAGATGCGGTCGAAGCGCTGAAACAGAAGAGATGAAGGCTGGTGAACGGTGCATAAAATAGCTTGACCGTTGCGTGTAAGCTTCTCCATCAGGTCACAGATGGACCAAGAAGTCTGGCTGTCCAATCCGGAGGTAGGCTCATCAAGGAAGAGGAGCAGCTTGGGCCGGGCGGCAAGCTCAACGCCAATGGTCAAGCGTTTGCGCTCTGAGTATGGTCAGCGTCGACACCTCTAAACGAGAAAAGAAAGAAAGACTTACGCTCAACGTTGAGACCTGACCCGGGAACGCCAACAACAGCGTCCGCATACTCTTGCATGTCCAGTAGATCGATGACATGGTCCACGTACGCCAGTCGCTCATTGCGAGAGTACTCGATAGGCTGGCGCAGCAGAGCAGAGAACTCAAGGGCTTCGCGGACCGTGGAGGTGGCCAGGTGGAGGTCTTGCTGCATCGCATACCCTGTTTTGCGTTGGAAGCTTTCGTCACGTTCACGTCCGTCTACGAAGATGCTCCCAGATATGACACCCATGGTTGTGCGACTTGCTAGCACATCGAGCAAAGTTGTTTTGCCGGCACCGGATACGCCCTGTTCTGACGTCAGCTGTTGTAGTCAGCTTGATTGAGCGTGATAACTTACCATGAGTGCTGTGAGCGTTCCTGGCTTGATCCAGCCATCGACCGAATCCAGGATCTTGCGGGTCTCGTTCTTGATTTGGACCTCGTAGTTGACGCCCTGCCAGTGAAACACCGATTGCTGCTTCTGAACATTGGGCGTGGATGTGCCGCTGTTGCCGAACCTCTCGCCCTGGTGAGCAGAATCAGTGCCAGTCTCTTCATCCGTACCTTGGCGGCGTTTGGATTTTGCCATTTTGGAGCGCCGGAAGACTAGAACCTCACCCTTCGAACGCTCTGACGCGACCAGTTCTGTCATGACCAGATGTGCGATGAAGAGGATGATGGTGATGGCCACGATGATGCCGTAATTCCTCCAACGGTTGGTCCATCGGTATGAAAACGCCGTTTCGACGTAGGCAGTACCGCCGACGAAGTCCAAATTAGGCTGAGATCCTTGGACGGCGCATGCTCGCTGATCAGCAGCGACATTTTCATAGCCGGGTCCGGATGGAACGAAACTGGCGCACGCGAATCGTCGATCGTGGAACTCGTTGACCATGACGCTCTCAAAGCCGTATGATACTGGGTTGATCCACCGGATCCAGCTCGCCCATCTAACAGGAGTCAGTACAGTGTCAACGACCAAGTTTGGGATACGTACCCTCTCATGTACTTGACTGGGATGGCGAAACCAGTGTACATGACGAGACAAAGCAAGATTATCGAGCTGGGCGCTAGGGCTTGCGCGATTGTCTTTGTCATACTTGCGAATAGACGGAAGAACATGCTCATGGAGAGAGTCATGGTGAATGCAACCAAGTAGAAGAAGAAGAACGCTCCGGCTTCTCGACGCAGATTCGCCATGAAGTATAATGTGCAGTTGACAGCAAGGCTGTTCAGAATCTTATACGGCCTACAAGCCCATCAGTTCACCAGGCATCGAGAAGTCAGAATCGATACTTACATATCCATGATCATCGACGCCATGGCCTCGGCGCTTGGATGGTACAGGGCATAGCGATTGTGCTGGGCGCAACGTTAGTCTGCTGAGTATTAAGTTCGAACGTCGGTGTTGTACCTTCTCTACTATCTCACGCTTCGCATACAGACTCATGATCTCCAACATGCTGCCGAAAGCGTTCAGCAATACCATCATGAATAAAACACCTCCTCTCATGAAGAACGAGGACGTCGACTGTGGCAAGTTGTAGAAGATGGAAGCGATGATCAGAGCCTCGAAGAAGTTGACAATGATCATGACAATGGGCACGCTCGGGTCGCCTTTGAGCCTCTGGAACTCTCTCCACATGCAGAGATGGATCTGTTTCCAGTACGAAAGCGTGTATGGCGACTTCGTGCGTTGCTTTGTCGACTTCTCAAGTTTTCGGGATGTGGCGAACTGCTCGTGGCCGGGGCCTCCGAGCGGATGGGTTTGTTTGTACCCTTCGATGTCGCGCAAAAGTGATTGCCGCTCAGGGCTCGCTTTCCAACACTGCGCAAAGTCATCTGGTGTACGGGGGGTCTTGTTCTCGTATCCTGGCTTGATGCGGCGTTCGGATGGCGACGTCATGGAGGTCAAAAAGTCGGGGGTCGTCTGAGACTCTGGGCATTCGAAACCCAGGCGCTGAAAGTATGTCCGAGCTTCTCGCGCAGGACCGAAGTAGATCTGTCGACCTGGGAGCTTGGTCAGCTATGTAATTTTGTTCCAAGGAGAGTGAGCTTACCTTCGTAAAGAACGGTGACCTTATCAAACACATCGTATGCCGCTTGAGGAGCTTGGTAGATCGCTACGAGAGCTGAGGTTCCGAAGACATCGCACTGCGTTCGAAGAGTTTTACAGAATTCTACAGCGTTTGCTGAGTCCAACCCACGAGTTGCTGTGCCTTGTGAGTATGACAAACCCTCAGATTAAGTCTCCTTTACTCACAATTGTCCCAACATTGCAGAGGCGCAAAGCTCAACGTAGCTTCCGCAATCGTGACTCTCTTGCGTTCACCACCACTGACCCCTCGGACGAAGTCGTTGCCC
The DNA here is from genome assembly GCA_022225945.1 of Didymella pomorum. NCBI lineage: Eukaryota > Fungi > Ascomycota > Dothideomycetes > Pleosporales > Didymellaceae > Didymella > Didymella pomorum. Next base: position 123,536 of record JAKJXN010000017.1, on the reverse strand, counting down.
ACACGGGTATTGGCAGTATGGGAGATACCGAACATAGCCATGACGACCTCGGAGGATCAGCTGAAACCATCCATCTGCATAGAATGTACTTACATCGCGCAAATGAGCCGCGTACTGCTCTCGAGTCACTCCGCCCGGCAGCGATCGGGGCGCACGAGCCAATGCTGCAAAATAGAGGGTGTCGGCGACACTCAGCTGAGGGAAGTGAGCATCGACCTCGGCCGTGTACACTGCCTCACCTCGAAACGTGGTGTTCATGTCCGACGCCGGGACGCCCTGGTAGTTCAGGTAGGAATCCGGGCTGACTTGAAAGCCGTGGGTCTCTCCAGCGATTGTCTTAAGAAAGGTAGAGCATCCAGATCTAAGGGTCTTAGCACTTGCGCTGATAAGTCTCGAGAATTAACTCACCCAGGGGGGCCAAGCACGCATAGTTGTTCGCCAGGAAGTACCAAGCCGTCCAGGTCCCTCAAGATCTCGATCTTTTGACTCCCTCTGCCGAAAAGAGCAGGAAGTTTGAGGATAGTGTTACCCACAGTAGACTGGAAGTCAGTTGGCGACCCTTTGCCATTCACATTGAGTCCTTGGAAGGCGAAACCAGCCACACGAGCGATAGCCTCATCGCTGCTATAGCGAAGCCCGTAGAATGATTTCGCCCAATCCCGGGCTCGAAATGAGGCGCTCTGAGGATCCAATTGGCTGCCTTCTGAAGCTTCGAAGGGTGATCCATGGTCGTGTTGTATTGACTGTACTGTGTACTTGCGGACAAGTTCGAGGATGTCGTGATCTCGCTGCACCTCCAGCTCTGCGGCGGCTACTCTGTCTGTATCTGAGCTTGAAGAGGACTCAAGCTTCGCCTTCTCTGCAAGTGTAACGTCTGCGCCGCTGGTTTGCTGCGTGAAGGCTGCGGGGGCAGCCATGGTGACCAATTGGACGCTTGGACGAGTGTTGAGGAATGCAAACGAGCACGCGGCGAGTATATGTACTAATGAATGTTCACTCTGTGCCGTTGCGTACGTAGGTGCTCCAACATCACGGCCTCCGCGCTTCATGGAAGATATTAGAGTCCGCGAGCCCAGACGAAGCCGAGCTTCGTCCATGACTCCTGTGACGCTCGCAGCGCCCGTGTAGGTGGGTCTCCGCGTCCATCTTTGCAAGAATTGCAACGTACGGGCTTGCAGAAGCCTCCGAATGTGCGGGTGATCGAAGATGGGAGGCCAAGGTGTCCGTTCACCGGGTCAGAGAGTCGATGGTGATTGGCTTAATAATATCTCGGATGCGCGGGCTCCGCGGGCTCCGCGGCATTCCGTCGACAACGCCCACCAAGAGCGATCATGCACGACCGTCGCGTGCGCCTCAGCTACACATCTGGGCACAATCTTGGCCGAAATAAGGCACCTGCAGTCGGTTGATACTAATCAGCGCCATGATTTACAGGTGGAGGCTCAGACACATACTCACATACACCGGGCGCCGGGAACAGAGAGTGCGATCTGCGACTTGACCAAAACAGTAGCCGCGCCATGAAGCTCGCAGTAGGCTTCCCAAACTTATCTTGCAACTTATGGAGGTGGTACTGACTGTTATTAGTGCCTTCGCTGTAAACGTAAGAAGGTGCGTCTTCTCGCTTTTGCACCCATAGTTGTTATCGTCGGCAAAGTACCAGGTACTTGGTGCCTGCAAACGACCATCGTCTATATCCTCAACTCCAACAGACCCAGTCAATATAAATCTCTCGATACTGACGTTCTGAAGGTCAAGTGTGACAAAGCTGAGCCCATCTGCCACCAATGCGTCACAGCAAAGACTGAGTGTCAGTACGTTGAGCGACGTCAGCGACCTCGACTGGCGCAGCAAAGGGTTGCAGTCAATTCCCTAAACCAGCGACTCGAGGTTCTTGAGAGACAGATCGTCAATGGCGGATACTGTGACGAGCCCCAGAGTCTTGCACCATCACGATCGGCATCGAGCTCATTGTCTTTGCCAACTTCCACAGATACTGCAGATCAGGACAACACCGCGCACTCGTCTCCGAGCCTACAGCTTAGACTTAATGAGAGCAGCGAGGACTCCTGGATCTATCGTTTGGCGAGTGATGCTAAAAGGCAATTTCAGACTCAAGCTACCCCAATCAGCACACCGACGCCACAGATCGATACTGACATGTCGGCATTGAACGAAGCTCTGGAAGATCTTGCGAAGCTGAGGCTTCGATCTGACTTGACGCATCCCAAAGTCAGCCTGAAAATTGCACCCGGAGAAGCAAGGCAATGTATCGAGGCATTCATTGAGATGATGAACACCCTCGTGGTGCCAGATATCTTCGCAATCGCTCTGGACATTGAACTTCTGAGGTCTTTGCCGAACATCATCGGCTCGCCATACATCAATGTAGACGCAGGAGTACATGTTATGTATTACAGTGCGATTCACTACGGCCTTTGCCACATTCGTGGGCCTGGACACGCACAAACACAGGCTGCATATCTCAAAGCGCTCGAACACGTCCCGGCATGGCTCGACACGCCCACTGAGACAGATATGGACGGATACACGGCAGCCATGGCCGCATGGGTGGCAATCAATAATCTTGATTACCAGCTGTCGTGGAAATTCCACTGCAAAGCGTGTCATTGGGTGAAGTCGAGAGGCATCGACAAAATGGACGTGACTCCTGCCATGACGCTGGAGGAGGAACGGAAACGAGAGTCGATCCGCTATTTGTACTACCACATCCTATCGACAGACTGTCTCTTCCGTTTATTTTACAACAAACCTACAATTGTGAGTACGACTCTATGGCATATGATCCGATAAGTAATTGTGAACAACAGCTAATCAAGCTTCAAGTTGCGCTGGGATCCTGAGAAGGTCAAGCCACCGAGTGTCATGACTTCGCGAAACCTGCATCCTTCTCCCACACAGGTCATGATCTCGTGCGTTTGGACAAGCTACACAGGTGAGTACAGTCTGATTGTTGAATCAATGCACAAGTAAATGATGGTATTCTCCACGCAGCCAGGTCGGTCGAAGTAGTCAGCTACATAGACAGCGCGGATTGCAAAGGTACCGAAATGTTCTCGAAGGTCGAAGATTGCTGCAAGAACATGGAAGCTCTTGTCTCCGACTGGCGAATGGAGGCCGTTCTGGCAGACACCACTATCCGACTCCCGCTTCGGTGTCTCGTCGCCGATCACGTCATGAACATCTACGCAAATATTGTCGGACTCAAGCGGCTTGCCAATCGTGTCGGCAACGTCACCACAGTGGACGAAATGACAGTCCGTGCCGCACGCAAGGTCGTTGGCACCTTATTGGAGTTTGACCAAGAAGGCGGCCTCGCCGACAGAAGCAAGCCAGATCCAGTGGATTACGTCTGCCAGTAAGTCTTTCATCTCCTTCCCTGACTCCAAATAGCTTGAAACCTTCGCACTTGGTCGGCCAGCATGCGACCAATACAAATGAAAGCGCTGATGTCGTCGAAGATCATCTCAAGGTTCCCGAGTACGACTCAAAGTCGGCTTCTTCTCCGAGAACCTCAGTAAAGAGATACTAATGTATGGACATAGCTTCATACTCTTCTACCCTTTCTGCGCCGTCTTCACTCTCTACGAATACATTATAGCGTGCACCAACCCAGACGAGTGCGAAGAAGATGTGCGCCAACTTGAGCACATCGCCGATGCTATGGAGCACACAAGCCAGACAATCAGACCAGATCTCAAGCCCTTCGCAAAGACCATCAAAGCGCTCAACAAAGTCTCTCGGACGATGCAAGACAGCCGGCGAAAACGACCACTGAGCGCAGATGGTCATTCCGCAAATATTAGCGGCGGCCAGACTCAGCCCGAGAATTTCCACACCATTGCTATGTCTGATCTGGATCCGTCAGCGTTCGACACATTCCCTGACTTTCCAATGACCACAGACGGCGATCCAGATCCGCTTGGCTTCGTGCGAGCAATGGAGAACGATTTCATTGGCCGAAACTGGCATGAGAACTGGTGGGACATGGGTGGCAGTCTGGAGAATGGGATGAACTATATGCCTCCAAATACATGATTAGGCCTGAACGCGCGAACCTAGGCTAGACATAACGAGTCGAAATATTACATATGTTCCGACAAGACATGTATGCTGCTGTCGTTTTCTTTGACATGGAGCTCATGCATGGGTAAATGGCGTTGCGATTCTCTTGCGAAGTAGAGGAGGTCGAACACAACAGCGAAATGACTGTAGCCAGCAGAGGATCCATCTTTATTTGAGCGATGCTCAAGAAAACACTAATGGCTTCCCATTATTCTGGCTTCCCATTATTCTGGCTTCCGACGCTTGTGACCGAGAGCGTTTACGGATTCGACAGAAGAGCTCCGCATGTCTATTGGCGTCACCATGAGTATTACTTACGCTGATTCACTGGCAAGAATGAGGATTGATTAGATACTCGGGCTCTGCTCTTGACTGCATGCACACAAAAGTCCCGCGTCGAGTGTGATCGCAGATTTTGTCGTCTTACGTCACCTGCACCGCCTTCGGGATAAGAAGATGCGTTGATGTGGCTGTCTCGGACGGAAGAATTGCTGACAGTATATACGTGACCATTTGTGTGGCTGCAGAGACTGTTCTGAGGGTACAGTTGTAGCCACGATCCTTAACTTCAAGTTCCGTGCTCCTCTCATCACTGGACCACCAAGCCTAAACAGCCATTTCGAAGCACTTTCTTGGACATCAAAAGCGTCCCTATGTTCAAATTAATGGTAATCGTGCTTGGCAGGCCCCGATTTACCGTAGTGGTGCAAGATTTTGGCCGGGGCCGGCGAACTTCACCGATGCCAAACTTTGGTCCGCAAGAAGTCAAGATTATATATTTAAATGTCACCTTCTCTTTCATCAAACTCTGTGATTGTAGAAAGGGTGTAAATTGTGAACCAAGAAGTGAAGGCAGATCTATGGTGGGCAAAAATTTCCACATACTACTACTACCACTCGCGAATCCAGATACTTCTTCAAGAAACAAAAAGAAAGGAAGGAACGAACACGGCACGATTCGAACGTGCAACTCTCCCAGAACCTAGCCTTGTATCGTCCTACCGAGACTAACTAGGCCAGCAGCCACCGACTCGATGACATCCAGCCTAGAGACAGGTTTCTGTTCCTGCGGGCTTAGGTGGGAGGACACGCTCAGTCTACACATCGAAAAATGCAAGGGCACGGGAGCTAAGCCTAGGCCAAAGCAGACGCTGCGAGTAGAACTCTCCAAAGATACTCGGCGCGTTCCTCGCATCATCATCATCGTGCGTTCATCCTCCCAGGCACCAGACTCATGGTATAATAGTACCGGTGATTTGACATCGGGCGTGCAATTCTTCAGGAGTTCCGCAGGATGAGCAACATTTGTGCTGCAGCAGCACTGCATGCGGGTTGGAATATGAAAACACGTGAGCTTCCAGCATCAGAAGAGTACGAAGATCGTTTCGGCGATGACGACCACCATCGAGTGCAGAAGAACAATGCTTACAAGTGGACCAACGCTATCAATCAGGACCTTCGACAAGCTCAGCAACCCATCGTCGTGGCTGCTGGCTGGGATGGCTTTTCGTGTAACACAACGCGGATCACAGAATGGCTTCCAGTCACGCCTACTTTCTGGTGAATTATACGCATTCCCACTCTCAAGTATGATGCAGATGAGTCGCTTTTGAACAAGCGCGAAGACGTCTGGTGGGCCGATTTTCGCTCTGAGGACATCAGCTTGGCGCTAGCCAGCCCAGCGGCTGCAGATGATTGTATGAAACAGTGCGTCAGAATCATGCGTCAAATTCAGAAGAGTAAGGATGTACGGTCGCAGGAACACGCTTTGTTCAATGGACGCAACCTGATCTCAAAGTCAAACTATCACAGCGGCATTGACACGGATCCAGAGAGCTGAGACTCCAGTACACATTCTCAGCCGCAGCCTTGTTACTCAGTTCGACTGCACCGGCCTTTACACGCTACCTCATTATTGTATGAACTGCTGGTAAGTTACAAGATGCTACATATATGCTTAGATCGCTGGCTCATTGCTTTCACGGCAGGTTCGATCTGCTGATCACCTCCAGGATGTACGCGAAAGGGCGGTCAAGTACCGCTTGAGCAAGCAAAGGAGCTGACATCACCCACAGTATGCTTGATGGAACCCGCGCGGTACCATTCAAGGGGGGAGCGACACTATAACCGGTCTGTCGCTTACGTTTCGGGAGAGTTGGGGCCCGAATCACGCTCGTTAAGCACGGCGGTATCACACTGGAGACCGTGAGTTGAACATAAGTGCGAACATTGGTGCAGTACTGAGCTTATCGATTCAGATCTCCACCTATCGCGTGGCTTTCGTCGAGTACATATTAAGTCGTTCGCACTGCGCCGGGGGGGGGGGGGGGGGAAGCAACTTTTCGGGGGCCACATTGGCGCTTCATTGCCGGTCACCAAGCACCGAGCATCATCCATCACGTCCTACGTCGCTATCGAACGTACCAAGCCATCACTATCCTATCTATTCGTCACCACTGGCCGGATCAAGGCTTCATGTGCCTTCTGTTGAGCATCTTCTGGCAAGAAGGGCAATACGCTGATTTCGTTCAATATCAAGGCCGACTGCGACAAATGCCTGACATACATTGTGGATGGCACAGACCCACCTAAAGACAGATGCTGCCACCCACCATGTCCTTACCGCACCATCCCGGATTGGGCCGCCTCGCTCGCAAGGTCAAGGATGTACAAATGAAACTGCTGATTCGGTCTTGGGCGACTTCCTTCGATACCCAGCGAGCACCGTGCAGCATATGCGTTGCAGGATTCTGACCGCATACTGGAATTGCCAAAGACGCCGGAAGCATCGAGACAACATTCAGGAGGCGTTCTGAGTACGCAGACGCGATCTGGAAGCGCTTTCGCTACAGCACCCGAAGACAACTGGGACAGCCTGGACCCGACTTGGACCCAACACCGGTCAGCGATACGTTTGTGCTTTGCTGGATGGTGATTCGATCAACAGCTTTGTTCAACGATCCTATCATTTTCCCAACCAGATGGGATAGCTGGACTTGCATCGTTGTATAGATGCACCTTCTCCAAGCAAATGAGTGGTTCGAGTAGGCAAATTTCGACTCAATCTCGTTTCTCAACGCTTTGCACGGTTTGAGACAGACATATGACGCTTTGAAGATATGTGATAAGGTGGAGTCGCTTTACAAACCCAACTTAGCACTCTGTAGAGTATATGGAGATTGATGCAGACAAGAAGAAGGAGCATATCCGGATTGTCTGACCTATCTTGAATCTACCTGATTCTTTCCCTTCACTGAGTTCTCCTTTAGTGTAGAGCACCTGGCAAATGTAGCTGCGGTTTTTGGCATTAGAGTAGGGTATTGGAGGTGCCATCTTTTGGTGTATCTTGTGCCATCTTGTTAAAGGCGGTCGAGAAGATGCATAACATCAAACAAGGATTCGGTGGCCCGCATGATACAGATCATCGGCGGATTGGTCTTGTCGCTGCCCCGCATGGCAAGATCTTCGCTGCGCCACCCAACTTAAGCTCAAGGTAGTCTTCAAATTTTTCTAGGATATAAACAACATAAATGGCCAAGTTTTCATCAAACCTGATATGGTGAGGTGGCCGAGTGTAAGTTCTACAGCCAGATATTACCATCTTCTCTTCCTAACATTGCGCAGTGGTTATGGCGCCAGGTTAAGGTCTCTCCTTAGCATCTGCTGAGCAATCAGCTTCCTGGTCACGAAAGTGGCGCGGGTTCGAGTCCCGTCCTCATCAGCATTCGTTCGGCATCTGCCGAGCAATCCAGGATTTATTTTTTGCCTTTCTTTGTCTCTGCTTCTTCAAAGCCTCGTGGTAGTGTTGTGATCGTGGTCAAGATGCCTGTCTTTTTTTTGTTGCGTTTGTGTTGTGTGCCGAGGCATGTCAGGGGCTGCCACACCAGATCTTTGGGCTGTGATCTGATCCATACATGGCGTCTTTCAATCAATGCGGAGTGGAACTAATAACTATGTTGTTGGGCTGATACTGACTACTAGGCTTTGACTGTTCCAACCTTACCATCCGTCAATTGTCTAGTAAAAGACAAACTGATCAACACATAGGAAGCTCTTGCAGCGCAGAAAAAGCCGGAAGCATGTTTAGATGCCTAACAATAGATGGCGAACGATGATCGTATACGCATCGTTTGAGCGCAGATAAGTTCCTGTGTTGGCTATAATAATGTTTGTTGTCATGTTCAACATTCTCTGTGGCGCAAGAGGGAACTGCAAGTGTGTCACAGAGCAAAGTAGATCAATTTACCCTACTCTGCGGCTAGGCAGCGTTTACAGGCAATGCTCTCCGCTACAAAGTGACTATTAGATTACGTTCGTTTGCGACTGACCAAAGCCATCATGGCGCTGGCAGCGCTTGTGCCAACGCGCTTCAGTGTGCGATGCAATTTACGAAACCGCTCTTCTAAGCACCACTTTCTGCCTCCTTGGCCGCCTTGGCCGCCTTCCACTTCGCTGCGTTGGCCATGAGCTTCGCCAGCTTTGCGGCGCTCTCGTCATCTGCAGGGAATATGAAGTCGACATACTCCTCGAAGCTGTCGTCGTCGAGCTTTCTCCTCTTCTTGACCTTGCGGGGCATCTGTTTGTCGATCTTCTCCTGATCTGTCGGGCTCCCGTGGATGGCCTCGAAGCTCTTCCACGCGTTGAGCAACGCGACTCTGTCTTCCTTGAGATCCTTCTCCTTCATGCGCTTATGCGCACGCTCAAAGACCGCACGAGCCCGAGCCTTCGCCGCATCGCTCACAGGCTTGTCCTCCTCGTCGTTCTCCTCGACCTCGGAGTCTGGAATGCCGATTTCGAGTTGTGCCCATGATGTCCAGACCTTGACATGATCTGTCTTCTCCAACAGACGTTCGTACAGCACACGCGTGCGCTCGTATTCGCCCTCGCCTTCCTCGAAATCAATGTATGCTTTCCACAGCAACTCCGGCATATCGAGCTGTGGTTCCTCGACTGCAAGTTCGAAAATCGCACGGGCGCGCTCCAGATCGTCAAGACCGCGCTCGAGTTCCGCGAATTTGATCCAGGTTTGAGTGTTCGAACCGTTGAACTCGATGTACTTTGTGTAGAGCTGGCGACAGCGCGTGAACTCGAAAAGCTTCATCTCAAGCTCGATATATCCCTTGAAGAGCTTGTCTTTGGGACACATGCCGATTGCCTGGCCGAGAAGCTTTCGCGCTGCTGTAAGCTGAGACTGACGGACCTCGAAATGGGCAAACATCAGCCACAATTTGGCAAACGTGAAGCGCTTGTGCGGTATCAATCGTATGCACTCCTGGTAGATCTGGCGTGTGCGATCAATGTCCTTGGTGACCGATTCCTCGTAAACAGCATAGAACAACCACAGATAGATGTATCTTCTCCAATGGCGCTTCTCTTGTGTGGGTGGAATTTGCGCAATGGCTCGCTCGTAAACATCTCTTACGCGGTCGGTGTTGCCTGATGTCTCTTCCAATCGCGCAAAATCGATCCATGCATCGTAGTTCTTGGGGTTCTCCTTTATTTGCTCCTCGTAATGCACTCTTCGTTTCGACAATACAACGTCTTCGATGCCGTCTCTGTCACCGTACTGCTTCTCGAATGTGGTGAAGGCTTTGTGAAGGTTAACCGATTTGGAGCGCGGCATGCGGTCCAGCGCGAACTTGTAGATAGCTCTTGCGCGCTCTGTCTCTTTCAATCGGGCCTCAAACTTGGCATAAGCCATGAACAACTTCTCGTCCATGAACTCATCACCGAGTGTCTCCACAGCAGTGCCGTATACGTCGCGAACCAGATCACTCGTGCCATTCTCTTCCTCGAATTTGGCCCATTTGATCCAATTCTTCGGCTCGGGATGAACGACGGTGAAGCGCTCGAAGATTGCCCTGGCGCGCTCAAATTCTCCATGCCTCTTCTCGAGCTTAATGTAAGACGACCACGCAGACTCCTCTGGCTCCCACTGCATCCAGCGCTCGAACACGGAGCGCGCACCGTCAATGTTGCCGAGAGTCTCTTCCATGTAGACATACTTGTACCAAAGCTTGTCGACACGGGGAAGAAGTGTGACGGCACGGTCGAGAAGGTTACGGGCATGGTTGATGTTGCGGTGCTTCATCTCAGACTCGATGTATCTTAGCCACAATGCCACCGATGTGCTGTCAACGTCCAGCGCACGCTCGAAGATCGATCGCGCACGTCGGAACTCTTTCTGTTCGAGTTCCCAGGAGGCATAGCGCATCCAGTTGTTCATATTGATCCTGTTGCGTCGCACATAGTCCTCGAATTCCTTCCTCTTGCGCCCCTGGAACTCATGCAATTCCTCCATATCCGCAAAGCGCTGCGTAGGCGCCTTGAGCTTGTCATCCTGGCGGTCGACTGCTTCGCGCAGCAGTTGCTCGGCGCTGATTTGGATGGGCGCGGCCGCCTTGTTCTTGACGCGTGGTGGGCCTCGCGCCTCCATGGTCGCGGTCGTTCGCTACGGATCGGGATCTAGGGAAAGGAGAAGTCCGCGCTACCCAGCTGGGGGGAGCTGACTGCGTCACGTGCGACTATTGAACGAAATTGGTGTTGAGGGTTGCTGTCGTGAAAGCGCATGGAAATTCAGAGGCAGCAGCCGCACGTGCCAACGCTAGCGTCACTCCCGCGGTGATTTCTTAGCTATGATGCGCGCCTTCTCTTTCCTTGCCAGCCACCGAACTCCATAACTAACAACAACAGCCATGGCGACCCTCGAGCAAGAATTGCTCGCCGACTTCGCGGACTCCGGCGACGAGGATGTTGCGGATCTCGAGAACGATTTCGCAGGCGGTGATTTTGGTTCACCAGAACCAGAGAATGGCGAAGACGATGAGATGGTAGATGAGGAGGCAGAATACGCAGAGAAAGAAGGGAAAAAGAAGGAGAAAGGGCCAACAGATATAAGGAATGCGCAAAGTCTTATGGCAAACCTGCAACCAATCTTGCAGCAGATTGACGAAGTCAAAGACAAGATGGAGGAAGTGATGGACGGCGAGTCGATCGAAGAGAATCCCGAGTACCAGCTATTGAAGGAGGCCAACGAATTCTCCACTCAAATAGATGGCGAGGTCCAGGCCGTTCACAAGTTCATCCGCGACAACTACTCGCTACGCTTCCCATACCTCGAAGAGCTCGTCAAGAACCCCGTGGACTATGCAAAGACTGTCTCTATCCTCGGCAACCGACCGCTGGATGACATTAAAAACATCGCGCAAGACACAGACAACATTGTTGGGGCACCACTGAAGGGCATCTTGGATGCGCCGACTCTCATGGTCATTACGGTCGAAGCCACTAGAGCCGGAGGGCGAGAGCTTCAAGACATGGAGCTTGCAGCCGTCATCACAGCCTGCAAGCTCCTCTTGAACCTTGACAAGTCGAAACACATTCTCACCGATTATGTCCAGTCTCGTATGAGCGTCTTTGCGCCAAATCTTACAGAGCTTATCGGCTCTCTCACCGCCGCGCAACTGATTAACTACGCCGGAGGCCTCGCCGGTCTTGCGAAGACACCAGCCTGCAACATTGCGCCATTGGGCTCGAACAAAGCAAGTGGACTGGGTCTAGCGACCAACATTGGAATCAGGCATCAGGGTTTTCTCTACCACAGCCCCATCCTTGAGGCCATACGCCCAGACCTCAAGAAGCAAGGTCTGCGCATCGTGTCTGCTAAGGTAATCTTGGCTGCCCGTGTCGACATGGTCCACTCAGCGCCTGACGGCTCTACTGGCCGCCAGCTCAAGGACGAATGCGAACGGCGTCTCGACAAGCTCACCGAGATCCCTGCCAACAAGGGTGTTCGCGCTCTTCCTGCTCCTGACGATAAGCCTGCTCGAAAGCGAGGTGGACGAAGAGCTCGCAAGGCCAAGGAAGCAACCGCGATGACTGAGATCAGGAAGGCGCAAAACAGGATGGCATTTGGCAAAGAGGAGAAGGAAGTAGGCTATGGCGACTCGACAAAAGGCATGGGCATGATTGGTGCCACAGATACAGGTCGACTACGCGCACAACAAATTGATCCCAAGACGAGAGCGAAGCTTTCCAAGAAGCAAGGCGGCGGTTGGGGCGGCGACACAACGCTCGGCGCCGCGTCCTCGCTCAAAGGCTTCGGCGCTGGTGGAACGGCTACAAGCTTGCGTGCCCAAGGTTTACGAACTGGTGGTGTCGGTCAGCAAGGCTCTGGTATGAGCTCTGTTGCTTTCACACCTGTGCAAGGTCTGGAGTTAGTCGATCCTCGGGCTCGTGAAGAAGCCAACCGCAAGCGGAAGGCTGAAGAAGACCGATGGTTCAAGGGAGGTTCGTTCACTCAGCTCGGTGGTAAGACGGATGCCGCAGGCTTCAAAGTACCGGCGCTGCCCGTCAAGAAGCCAAGGACAGAGTGACCGTGGCTGTGCGATTTCTGAACTTCAGCAAGCATTGTATAAGAGTATGCATCATACGGCGTTAAGGCATCAGGAAGGAAGATACCAGGGCCAAGGAAGCGCCCACGTCCAGAACAGTTTCACGACCGAATCAAATAATGTCGAGCAGTTTCCAATGTCTTTGTCGATTCAATGTGGCCTTCACCTCTGCGTCGTAAGGCTACAAACGCACCCGAAATCGCAGAACTACCTACTCATTCTTCACCGCCGCTGCCCTCTCACCTAGCAGCGCATTAGTCACTTCGATGCACGTTGACGCTCCTACATCTTCTCGAATTAAGTTTGTACTGTTACAAGGTATGTTGCGGGCGGCTTTATATTTGTCTTCAATCCTGACGCTGCGACAGTCACCACAAAGATGCCACGACCCACTTCCATCATGAGCTCCACGTAGACACGCGCGCCGATCTGAGCAGTGCTGCGCAGTCACCGCAAAACGTGCCAAAAGGAGTGGACGACCCTGGCGCATGGACAAATGAGAGAGACCAAAAGTGTCGTGCGAAAGTTCGTTCACTATGCATGTGGAACATCTATTTGAGACTTGACACTCTTCCTCAACCTTCGACTGTTCGATGAAGCACTTTGATCTACAGTCTTCGACATCATCGTCACGTACAGCGCTCGCTTACTTTGAGCAGCACTAACGAGTAAGCTCAAGACTATCTGGCGAGGCATTTCTTAGGGAATGAACATAATTTGGGGCTAAGAGAGGTTTTTGTATAGCGGACCGTCTGCCCACGACCTCTCACTATCTCCCTTGTTTCTTCCAGAGGGAGATCGTACAAACTTGCTTGCAATTGCTTGCTTGGAACTCCAACATATGCGACAGGTGCGCGCCTCGCACGAAGAAATGGGGCCTTTGGCTGCTGACACTATGCAGCAGTCCTTTTGCAAGACAGTTTTGACAATGATGTACAGCACGAATTGTTCTATTTGATAACGCTGCTATTGAAGCTTCACGTGAAAAAAGTTGGACACAGCGAGATACCGAGGGGTGCGCCACAAGAACGATGAGATCCCGAGTACCGGGGAACCACTGGCCAATTTTGAGCCTTGGTTAGCATCCGTCAGGGATTTGGCGTTGGCTGGCGATTATGAGCCATTGGAGGGTACGTCAGTCACCACAATCCACTGAGCAGTGTAACTCACGTACACAGATACCTCCAAACACGAGCGCATATTCAGTTTCTATCTGCAAGGTCAGACTGAAGAACTCAAGGTTACTCTACAGGTTGCGAGAGCGCGGGACATACGCCCGGATCCACTCCAGCCTTGCGCCTGCATCGCAGCGCAAAAGAAGAACCTCGACATCCTCCGCTTTTGTCTCGATGAAGATGCCGAGTTCGACAGGTGTAATGGCGAGAGAAATTGCAATGCTGCAGGCGCCACCATCTGTACTACCTGATCAAGTTGATCCAGGTACAGACAAACGACTGCATTGCAACTTCTAGCGTGGAAAAGACGTGCTGGTAACAAGGCTGACTTTCTGTCTGCTCTCCAGCGCCAGAGATTGCAGTGCAAGTTATCGGTCTCCATAGTGCAGAAGTTGGTATGTCCTTGTATTGTGAAACAGTAATGATCGCTTTGCTAGCCGACCGTCTTCTCCTGAGACTCAGCAGATCCGCTCATGAGGCTCCCTCCACGGCACCCCCAGCACCTCAGAGATCCTCCTCTCGCTCTTCCCCTCGACCAGGGTCCCCTCATTCAACTTCTCGCCCCTCTTCCCCCTCTTAACACCCTTATACAGCCCCTTCTGATTGAGCCTCATCCCCTTCTTCCTCGCCAGCAACCGCATACTCCGATTGAAGACATCATTACCCGTGAAGTAAAGCAGCGCAGCGCCCATCTCAGCTTCCGGTACGACCAGGAAATCCATTCTCCTCCACACGCTCGACCCAGGCAGACACGATGCGCCGTGCCATTTGGTGCCGCTGGTGTCGTGCTTCCGCATGGTCGCGAGACTCGCTTTGAGGAACCCCGTTCGGAAGAGTGATGGCACGAGGGTGTTGAATACGGTGCTGCGGATCTGTGCGAGCGAAGCGGTGGGGTGCGTGATGATCATGTCGATGTCGCCCGATTCCTTTGCGCCGCGGCGGTAGGAGCCCATCACTGTGGCTTCGAAGTTCTTGTCGATGGGTTTGAGGGCTGTAGTCACGACGGCTCCGTGGGCGGCGACTTCGGCGCGCGGGATGCGGCTGTTGAAGTCGGTGTAGTGCTCAATGCCAATTCTTTGGCTGTGGGTGAGCTTGGCTTTTGTGAGGTCGGAGAGCGTGCGGTGCCCGGCTTGGATCCATTTGTTTGCTTGCACAAGGCCGCAGCCGTACACACCGAGGAAAAGACGCAGGACTTGGTCGAGGGGGTCGTCTTTTGTGTTGTCCAGTTTGTGTAAGCGGTTGGTAAGCACGATCTCTTCGATCTTCTCTGCCAGCCTGGAACCGATAAATGGCAGAGCCGCAGCCTGCTTTGCGGTACTGATTTTCGTGGTTTGCTTTTTCAACGTTGTTACGCCGCGCCGGTAGGCGAGAGTGCGCCATGTGTCTTGCATCTGATCATAGTGTCTGCCCATCTCTTCGAGGATCTGAATGGTGCGTGCATTGGGATTCTGAGAATTGTACTCACTGATGCTTGGGTCCATACACTGGAAGCCACTTTGGTCGAAACCTTTCTTCGTTGGCCGGGTCGATTTAGACTTCTCGTTTGTATGGTCCTTCTTGCGAAGCTTTTTAGGTACCTCTAGAAGTTCTTCGTCGGTGCCCGAGTCACCCGAGTCAGCACCTTCCATACCGATGACGCTCGGAGTTGGAGACCCTTCTTCATCGTCATCGTCGATGGGAAGGTGCGCGATTGCTTTCGTTTCTCGTATCGCCTGCAGTAGCTCGTTGCCAAACGCTGCATCAGGGATTGCGGGCTCCGCAGGATCCTCGCCAGGTTCTGACGAAGGCAAGACGAAGCTGTCTTCGACTCGTTCTTGCATCGGGCTCTCTGGGACCTTCTCAGCCTGACTCGGCGTACCTTCCGTCGGCACAGAGTCTGTCTTCTGAGACGGCACAGCATCTCTTTGCTTCCTCGTAGGCTTGATCTGAAGTGACCTTTGCGACTCGCCTGATGCCTCGGACACTGGCGTGTCTGCCACTTGACTTGCGGGTGCGCGTTGAGGGGCACCTTTGACGCTGAACCGTGCAGCAGATGGATCCATGAGTGTGCCGAACTGTATGCATTGCGGAATGTACCTGCGCTCCATCAGCAGTGTCTGCATCAATGAAGAGTTGACGACGTACGGATCGAACTTGGCTAACACAACTTTCCTCTGCTCCTTGTCAGCAAAGTCGCAAAATCACTCGAATCAACACACTGAAAAGCCTGCTCGATTGAGATGCCGTAGCAACTGCGTGTATGTGTGGTTTACATCGTCGACCAGTACATGTGTAACATCGTCTCGCCACTTGTTCACCCAGGCCGCTCCGAGCTGTATCACCTTGTGGATACGAGTCCGCCGTACCATGCTGACGTCGTCATTGGGGTAGAAGTAGATGATCTTGCCACGCAATAGCTGATGAGACTCGGGCAGAAGTTTGATGTTGTCGGCGGGCTTGACATTCTTGCCATTCTTAAGCTCCCGAGGGACGACACCCATATGCTTGTAGAAGGGCGTTTGGTCGAGCCCAGTCATATCGGGCAAGGATGTGACGCGCTTCATCTTGCTGTTTGATTCGCCTTCAGCAATGGACAGCTGCCTCGCTCGTGGCTTGGTGACCGGAAAACCTTGTGTCAAGTCCGCTTCTAGAGCTGCCACTGAGCGTGAAAGAGTCCTAGTCTCGTTCCTGGTGACTGCACGCTGACGTGCAGTGTGTGCCTCGAAATCGTCCTTCACTTCTTTTGGAGTTGGTCCCAAAAAGCTGCTAGTCTGCCGGGCAAGCTTTGGTGGTTTTGGGTCCTGCATTTCTGCCATTACGCTCTCGATCCTATCAAAAACGTCGCCATTGCTGCCCTCGTCATCTGAAGTGTCCAGTAACTTCAGCTCGTCAAAGTATGCTTGCTTTGCAACAAGGTCTGGATCAGTCATGGTGTATATTCTGCTTTGTAACATCTGCTGATTAGTCAAGATCAAGGTAAGAAGCTGGCAAATGTGGTGTTGTCGTGAACATGGTTGCCTCGTAACATGTCGAATCGTGGTGGTGTACCGTAGAGGCAGCAGCGCGTCGGCGTCTAAACGCGGAGGCACGTCCGCACGTGGCATTCAACGCTAGTGAAGCTCACTTTCATCATTCGCAAAGTTCGCGGATCTCGGTCGCAACAATCAACACATCGTCATGTTACAACCCAGATTGTCAGTGCCTTTACGGCGAGCCGCCCTGGCATCGTCAAATCTCTGCCTTCGCTGCGAGACGCGCTCCGCATTCCGCCCAATCGCCCAGCAATTCGGTCGAACCCTCACAACCTCTCGCGCGCCCAAGCAGCAAGTTGCTCCCAAGCAACCCACGCCCTTACCCACTCCCACCCAACAACCCCCACCACCCCCAAAAGATGACGACGTCTTCGTTCCAAAACCTTTGGGCCGCCCGATTGGCTTCTCGCAACCCCCTCAACCCGGCGAAAACGCAGAAAATCCAAGAGTCAAGCGCGACTACAGCGGGATGACAATGTCGCAGCGGAACCTCGCTAAGCGCGCCGACCTAGTCGAGAAATGGGGCACGAACTACTTCCGGGACTTCAAAAACATCCGCAAGTACCGGTCGGGGAAGACGTTCATGGCGAATCCGCGCATGTTCCGTGCGGACGCTGCGTTGTACTTCCCGAATTTCCATGGTGCCACGCTGGTTGGGGACGGGAAGGATACGACGGATGTGCTACAGGGCAGGGTCAGTGTGGTGAATGTGTATTCGAGTCAGTGGGGTGAGACGCAGGCGCGCTCGTTCACTGGCGCAAAGGAGAATCCAGAGCTGCACAAGATACTTGCGGAGTTTGGGGAGAGGGCGCAGATGGTGGATATCAATATCGAGGAGAACAGCATGAAGGCGTGGATCATCAAGCTGTTTAAGTGGCAGCTCAAAGCAAAGCGCAGCCAGGAAGAATGGGGGCGGTACTTCGTCGTGCGCAAGGGCGTGAGCGAGAAGATCCGCGAGACGATTGGGCTGCTGAATGGAAGGGTGGGGTATGTCTATGTGGTGGATGAGGAGTGCAGGATACGGTGGGCGGGGAGTGGGGATGCGGAAGGCACGGAGATGGAGGATATGAATCGGGGGTTTCGGAAGCTGGTGGAGACGAATAAGGCGTGAGGGGAAGTGAGCATGCTTAAAAAGCTGTAAGAATATTGTACATCATGAGAAGCAGGCCTGTCATTAAGGCTGAACGCCGCGCGTGTGCGCAAGAAACATGGATATCCGCGCCGCTTGAACACCAAAAAGCACGCTGGCCATGGCTACCAGAACCAAAGCAGCATCAAGAAGCACAATGCGATGAAGCTCCCCAATATGATACCATCCCTCCTCTTCTTCGACCCGATTCTTGCCATTAGACTGTTGATGCCCGGCACCTGGCTCGCAGCACCGACTATCCTCCGCTGCACGCTCGCCAGCGTCTCCCTCTGCATTCTGAAGTTCTCATTCACGGCGTACGCTTGGCTGAGCACCGAGTCGGCGACATTGTGCGAGTTGTCGATGCGACTCCGCTCGTCCAGCATGTAGTCTGCCTCGGGGTTTGCGGAGCGGTACTGGTCAATATCGTCTCTGACGTTGGAAAGCAGGTTCGCCCGGTTGCGCGCGTCGGTTATGGTGGACTTTATGCGGGACAGCTCGCGGCGGTGGTCGGACAGGATCTCGCGGTGCCGGGCGAGGTTGTTCAGCTTCACGGCCGAGGAGGACGCTTCCGAGTCGAGCAGTCGTGATAGTTGGCCGACCAATGTTTCTCGCTTCT
Source organism: Didymella pomorum (assembly GCA_022225945.1). NCBI lineage: Eukaryota > Fungi > Ascomycota > Dothideomycetes > Pleosporales > Didymellaceae > Didymella > Didymella pomorum. The sequence goes on along the minus strand of JAKJXN010000017.1, from coordinate 105,123 downwards.
CGAGCAGCTCTTGCAGGTTTGTCTCTGTCCGCAGCTCGTCTTCGGAGGGTTTCTGTGGGATGTTGGGTGCCGAGGCGAACTGCGAGTATGTGTGGAATTGCGTCTCTGTCTGTGTCGTTGGTTAGCAGTGTGGGTTGGCTGATCGTCAAACATTGCGCACCTGCTGCTCGAGAGCACGCGCTTGCTGGCGCAGTTGCGCCCATCCTCCGCCGGTAGACATAGTGTGTTGTGGAGTTGCCGGCTGTGAGACTTGGTAGACGGAGGCTTTGATGGCTAGAATGAGGTCGTAGATTCGTGCGCAAGAAGGCCAGGAGGCACTCGAATGGTTCTTTTCCCAGATCGTTACAGTCGCGAGTCGCCTCAAAATGTCTATTTGCGAAACAATGCTGGGTACGACTTGACGATCGGTGTTCTGGCATCATGCCGCGGTCGCGCCTGCCTGCGCTAACACCCAAACCGGTTACGCCTGCCAAGTTCGATTTGCAGCGCTCGTCTAGCGCCCACAAACCTTTGAACATTGAAGACACGCGAGAGACCCCAACCACAACACCCGGTCATACTAACGGAACAGTCAAAATGGTACGTGGACGCTCTCGATTTTTGGACGACGCTGGACACATGCATTGCGGAAAGAGGAGGAACGGGATGGCGGGGGCAGTTGGTCGCTGTCCCAGATAGTCGCAAATTTGCTGTCGCAGCATGTCGAATTCATGACAGATGAACCTACACGAACCTCTGCTAACAGCTCGCCACAGTCTCAGTCCAAGGTCGTACGTACATCCTCGCGCCCGCCCGCTCGCTCCGCACCACCCGACCGTATACTTACAACCGCCGCAGAAGACCGCCCAGCTCTGGAACAAGTCCAAGGATGAGCTCGCGACTCAGCTCGCCGACCTCAAGTCGTACGTCGCGCCGCACGAACTCGCAGAAACACACACTCGGACTGCAGGCTGACAGGACCAGGGAGTTGATCTCGCTCCGCACTGCCAAGGTTGCCGGTGGTTCGTCCACCAAGCTCACCCGCATCCATGACGTCCGCAAGGGTATCGCAAAGGTCCTTACCGTCATCAACGCCAACCAGCGCGCCCAGCTGAGGCTCTTCTACAAGGGCAAGAAGTGCGTCCTGGCCGATCCCCCTGCCCCGCCGTCCTCTAACAGCGCGCAGGTACCTTCCCCTCGACCTCCGATCCAAGCAGACCCGTGCCATCCGCCGAAGGCTCACCAAGCACGAGTCGTCGCTCGTCACCGAGAAGCAGAAGAAGAAGAACATCCACTTCCCCCAGCGCAAGTACGCCGTCAAGGCATAAGCGTGGAGCGGTGGTGTTTTCCTTTCTTCATTTGTCTATCACGAAGCATTGCATTGCCGGGGCTTTTCCAGCTAGCGACACACCAATGTACCTTTAGTCACCATCTACCAGGGGCAAGGGAGGTGATGTGGCGGGTCAGGGATGGACGGAGCAGCTTCAACGGAAATGGGGGCGTCCATGTCAAGATCAATATGAATCAAAAAGTTCAGACAATGAATGGATGGTGACGAAGTATGAGACAATCGAACGATACCCGTAAACCCGTGTCCAACTCTGGCCCAGAACGTGATACGACCGCATTCGAAAACTTTGAGCGCAACGTCCGCCATCCCGATTATTAGGAACTATGCTGCAGATAGGCGCGGCTGTTAGGTAGTTCACCGATAGCTGGGCATGATTCCCCATGGCCAATGATAGCTGTAGAGGCGGACATATGCACTGGTACGGCGTACGCGTACAAGGCTGACTCGAAATCTTGGCACCTCGCTTCCCAACCTCACAACTACATCCTCCCATCAACTTTCATCTCATCTTCTTGTCTAGATACTCAATCCGCCGGTCCACCCTCGTTTCGTCCAACACAAGACCTAGCGAACTTACTGTATCACGATACTCCTAGGTTTACGAGCTCTGATTATCCAACTTTTTGGGTCACTATACGGTCACGATTGTTGAACCACCTAAGCCAGATTGTCTTACGGCCTGCCCTCCAATTGACTCTAACGACCGGTTTTTGCATTTGAGGGAATGCTCACTATCCGTAATTTGACCTGCGAAAGGATCTCGATAAGATTCGTCGAGCGCTTCCAGGATCCAAATGCTTCCAAGAGTCAAGCTGGCGGCTACTTCTTTGGCAATAAACGTTTAACCTCAACATCGCCTTCGGCACCTGAATTGGGTGAACATGTTCAATCGTTCAATCACAAAGACGTAGACGTTGCTCTGGAGCCCTTTGAAGCATACACACTGAGCGCATTCGGAGAGGACGATGAGGTTGCTGCCGCAGACTCGAGCCATACACTACGTCTTACGGTAGAGCAGTACGATGGCGTCCGCCACCGCGTCGACACAAACCCATCGTACACGCAGAAATCCACACAAAAGTTCACGCCCCTCTCGCCCAATCCGTCTGCGAGGCTAACGGCATTGTTCCACCCTTGCAAGCCCACTCCACACCTAACAATACGGTCGGACAACAGCAAAGACTACTCAAGATGGATGGAGGACCTGCCAGACACCTTACCACTATCCGCCATCTCTATACCAGGCACGCACAACTCACATACCTACTATAAAGCACTGCCATCTGTAAAGTGTCAGTCCGTAGACATCAAGACACAGCTCGAAAATGGCATTCGCTTCCTTGACATCCGCGCGCAGCCAACCCACGCATCTGACCCAGGCAAAAAGCACATGTACCTAGTCCACGGCGCGTTTCCCATCAGCCTAACGGGTCCCAAATACCTGACGCCCATCCTCGAAACCTGCTACGCCTTCCTCGCCACACATCCCAGCGAGACCATCGTCGTATCCCTCAAACGCGAAGGCATAGGCTCCTCCACAGACGAGCACTTCGCCCGCATCCTGCAAGACCACTACATCGGCCCCAACGCCTCCAAATGGCACACCGCGCCCACAATCCCGTACCTCAGCTCCGTCCGCGGCAAATGCGTACTCGTGCGGCGCTACACCACGGCTCCAGACACGCCATCAATGTACTCCTCCTCTAGCGGCCTAGACGCAACAGCCTGGCCGTACAATTGCACGAGCGCCATCTTCCCCTCATCGCACCCAACATTCAACCTGCAAGATTTCTGCGAAGTCTTGGTCCCGGACGCAATAAGTCAGAAAGTCACGTACGCCAACGAGCACCTCGTCCGCGCGGCAGCCGTCACACACCACATCCCCGGCATCACGACGGACGCAACAAACCCCGTGCCGCCCGGGCCGTTGTACCTGAACTTCTTGTCTGGCAGCAATTTTTGGAAGCGCGCGTGTTGGCCAGAGAATATTGCTAGGGTTGTGAATAGGCATATGGAGGAGTGGCTCTGTGTGGGGCATCATTTGCTGGAGCCGGGGAGTACGCCGACACATCCGGAGAGGAGTAGTGGTGAGGAAGGGAACGTGACGAGGAAGAAGGAGGGCGATGGGGGGACGGGGGTCGTGGTTATGGATGTTGTGGGGGATGGGGGGGATTGGGATTTGGTTAGGTTGGTTGTGGGGATGAATATGGGGGTTGTGCGGAAGGTGAGGGAGGGGCATTGAATGCTGATTTTGGACTTGAGCTATATTGTAGTGCTGGGTACTACTTGTTGATGTAGAGGATCAAGAGGTCGAGATGAATGCAAGGCTGAATCATTGGCCAATGCGCACCTCCGAGATGCCGAACACTTTTTGGAGGCGACCCCATCCGTCACTTCTTGAAGCTCCCAAAGTCGATCCAGAGCTCGTGCATTTCTAGGCGTTACACAGGCATGTTTCGGAGATAGTCTTGATCCCATAGCGAATTGCGTCTTCGCCTTTCCCAAGCCTGCGGAGAGCAGGTTCGACTTATTTAATGTCTCTCCTCCGGCCCTCGTGCCTCGTCGCGCAAAGGCTATGCGCCCAAGCGACGACTCAGACGACAAGATCGCCCATACTCTCGCTCCTTCGAAGACACGCCGCCTCCCGGCCACAGTGTCGTTCCTTCTCGCACACCCCGCGCCTCGCAGCGAAGATCATCGACACGCCGCAGAGCCCGACGAACCCTCATACGCTTTCGCAAAAGCACCCCGCGCGCACCGTGCGAATAGGGCCACTCCCAGGCGGTCGAGTCAGCGACGATGCCATACGACGCATATTCGGGCGGCGGCTGACGCCCGCAGAGGGCAATAACGTGCTGCGCATCCTGCATCACCGCCGCACCGCCGGCTCGCTGGCCGATTACGGCGTGGACAACCTGGGCAGCGCGTACACGCACGTCGACCGGGCACTCGCGCTCAAAGGCCTGAACTGGCTGCGTGACAAGTACCCCGTCGACGAAGCCGTCGCCGCAGAGCAATGGGCCGAGAAAGAGGCCAACCGCATATCCTACGAACTCTGGCTCGCAGACCCCGAGACGGAGAGCAAATACAAGGACCCCGCGCGCGCCTTCCGCGAAAAACAACAGGCTGAGGAGGCGGAGCGCCAGCAGCAAGAGCTCGACGACCAGCGCATCGGCATCCTGCACGTCGGCAAGTCGCAATTCGAGCGCAACATCGAGGAGAAGCGGCGCGCGCGCTTGGCGGCCGCTACACGGAAAGCTGAGGAAAAGGAGCGCCGCGAAAAGGATATGGAGGCCCAGCTTGCGACGGGCGAGTGGGTCAAGACGCCCAGCGGCAAGCAGCTCATGAAGCCGCACCAGACGACGTATGTGGATGTGTTTGGCAACGAGCAGGTTAGCCGGAGAAATGAGGAAAGAGAGATATATCAGCAGAAGAGTGTCACGGGGTTTAAAGACGAAGCGGAGATGCTGGCTCAGACAACCATTGTAAGTCTTCCTACCAGGGAGATAGGGTTGAATTCCAGACGAGTTTCCATCGAGTAGTACTGACATCCAACAGACCCAACGCCTCTACCCAATGACCGCCTTCGTCGTCCTCCTCACGCTCCTCGGCTGGGGTTTCGCACACTACTACACCCCGCCCTCGCCCTCCTACCGTCTCTTCCCCGACCTCTCACCCACCACCGCCACCATGGCCACTCTCCTCGGCCTCAACGTCTTGGTCGCAATAGCATGGCGCATCATGCCCCTCTGGCCGCTCATGACGCGCTACTTCATGCACGTGCCCGGCTACCCGCGCGCCGTGCAGAGCGTGTTGAATGTGTTTAGCCATGTGCAGTACGAGCACCTGATCGCGAACATGATGATGTTGTGTCTTGTTGGGCCGGTGTGTCATGATTTGGTCGGGCGGGGCGTGTTTCTCGGCACCTATGTGACAGCGGGTGCGGTGGGTACGCTGGCGAGCTTGTACTGGGCGAATCTGGGTAGGGGCAGTATCACCGCACACTCCGTGGGCGCGTCGGCGGCTATATGGGGTATCGCCGCGCTGTACTGTCTGCTTACCGACGCCGAGACGGTCAAAATCCCGTTTGTGAAGGACATGGAAGTGGCTTTTTGGCCAAAGATGCTCTTTGCGGCGTTTGTGGTGCTGGAGATACATAATGCGCTCAGAGGGAGGACCAGTCATGATCATGCATCTCACTTCGGTGGTATGATCGTTGGTATGAGCACGGCGGGGTATCTGAGGTATACGGGGTTCAAGAACGAGAGGGCTCTCCTGCAGACGAAGGACAACATCGAGGCGCGGAGTGTGGACGTTGGTGCTATTGTCAGTGATAGCGCGACTGAGATCAAGGAGGGCGTCAAGGAGGGTGTGAAGAAGATTGTAAAGTAGGTTTCCCGCGCCAGGTTGTAAGACTAGCTGTACATATTCAGGAATGCACGAGATGCACCTCGCGTGCAGGATTGTTTCTATGAGGACATTGACGCCGTCCCATGTAATTACTGATATCAGATCAACAAACATGAAAATGGACAGACGTCACAGAGAGACTAATAGAGCATAGGAAAGATACATTTCCTGTTCTTCTTGCATGGCAAAGAGCAGTGAGGTCGAGAAAAGCTACTTCCATTGATCTAGCGAGCCAATCATCGCCCCTCACTAACGACCCACCATTTTCACTCTGCCCTATCGTGACTCCTCCACGAACAGTGCTCGACTACGCGGCAAGCTGCCGCTATCAGACCATGCCAATACCGGACTGAACAGTTTCCCCAACACTACACAACCCTTTCCTCGCTTGGTACTGCCTTGAAGACAGTCAAACTTTGCCACCAGAATGCCTGCATATCTCGTGCGCTTAGCGCAGATACACGAGAGCTTCCGCAAGGCTGAGCTGCATGCCCTTGCTGAAGTAGCAGGAGTGAAGATCGAGATTGTCAAATATGATGACGATGTAGGTATATGCTGTTTTGCTCCATTCCATTTTCGTCGTTCCTCCTTTCGCAAGAGCACATCGTAGTTCGCGATTACCTCTTGCTTCTCATCTCGCCAAACCCGCTCTGACATGACCAGTCACCATACTGTATTGTGAACCTCGCATCAGATGCCGCAGCTGAAGCAGTCGCATCCCGAGCCATGCTCGTGCAAGGCATCTACGAACTCTGGGGCCAAGGAACCACATACGACGAACTCCGAGCTCACGTGAAGGACACCACATCAGCCAAGTGGCCGACGTATGAACACTGCACGTTCAATTTCCGCATCGAACGCTACCGTGGTGTCCAAGCAACCCCAGAGTACACTCACACTACGGTCGGTTCTTTCCGATTCCTTGGTTTCAAAGGCAAGTGGCAGTTCAAAAACCCGGACGCCTCGTTCCGCATCTTCGAAGATCATCTCCTCGACGCCAAAGAACCGCATCATCTCTACCTCGGCCGCTGGATCGCCGACTCAGGCCGTGACGCAAAGAACACGTACGATTTGAAGAAACGACACTACATCAGCACGACCTCCATGGACGCCGAGCTAGCACTGCTAACGGCTAACATCGCTCTTGCCGCCCCGGGGAAGTTGTTCTACGATCCTTTCATGGGCACCGGTGGCTTCCCGATCGCCTGCGCGCACTACGGCGCCGTAGTGACAGGATCTGACATCGATGGGCGTGCGATTCGCGGCACAGGCGGCAGCGCGCGACGCGGGCAGACAGGCCCGAAGAACGTGCAGATGAACTTCGAGCAATATGGCACTGCGTCGCAGTACCTCGGAGGCTTTGCATCAGATCTGACAAATACGCCACTGCGCCTTGATGCGAATACACCCTGGCTCGACGGCATTGTGTGCGACCCGCCCTACGGGATCCGCGAAGGACTAAAAGTCCTCGGCAGCCGTGAACTCACCACGCCAGAAGAGAAAGCAGTGCATGCTAAGAATTTCAAAGCTGATGGGTACATTCCGCCCAAGCGGCCTTACAGCTTCACCGCGCTGCTGGACGACATCCTGGCCTTCGCCGTCGTGACACTGGTGCCTGGAGGACGGCTGAGCATGTGGATGCCGACGGCGAACGACGAGGACATCGAATTGATAATCCCAAGCCATCCTTGCTTGGAGCTGAGCAGCGTGTGCGTCCAAGCATTTAATAAGTGGAGCAGACGGCTCTTGACGTACCGCAAACGACGACCGAGCGAGGTCAACGAGGAAGAGTTGCGAGCGCTAGAGGAAAGGAAACGAGACTACGAACAAGGCACGAAAGCTAGCGACTTGAACGACTTCAGAAGAAAGTATTTCCAGGGCTTCCGCGAGTTCGAGGACATGAAGAAGGAGTTCGTCCGCATGAAGGTCGGCGCGGGGATACGGAAAGAGGAGGCAGTCGAGGAAGCGGAACTGCTAGAGGAGACGCATATGAGTGCAAAGGCGAAAGTGGAGGCAGCGAAGCAACAGATCGGCATAGCCGCGAAGGCGGAAGAGACTGCTGTGGCTCAAGCGGAGGAGCTGAACGAGCGATTCAAGGTAGAGTCGAGCGGGTGAAAGTAATTTTGCATACAAATTCATGGCGATGTAGATGCAGTTTGGCCTCCATCACCAATCACTTCCTGTTCTATCGCTGGTCGCCTTTGACCTCATGGCTGGCTATCTCGCTTCTCATGGCTGGCCGAGTCATCTGCGAGACGTGATGACTGCATCGTAGCAACATGGCAACGAGAGATGATCGCTTTTACAGGTATCCAAGTTTGAATCAAAGTGAAACAAGCAGAAGTGCTACCCCTCACGTCACTTTGCGATCATCCTTTCGAAGTAGAATCTGTTGATGTTCATGACCGGCCAAGTGTCTTTTCATGGCCGGATGGCTCCATGTTCATAGCAGGTCGTGATGCAGTCATGCATACAAGTGCTCACGGAGGTAACTTTAGCCGACTACCAACAACGACGAGTGTGAGTATGATACGCGTTTCTTCGTGGAATTAATTACTGATACCTTCTCTTGCAGATCAGACTGCAGTGTTTATGTGTAACATACTAGTCCTGGGTGCTTACGGGTAAATACAGCAACCGAAGCAAGCTTTGCGCTAAGGTCTCTTATCAGAAAGCCCTGTGTAGACATTACGAGTGGCCGTTTCAACAAGGAAGGCAACGACTTCTCTTACTGAGTTGATGGTGTCTTCTTACCTGTAGAGGAAGCATGCCCGATGCCGACACCAAGACTGGTTATAATCCAGATTGCGTATCATTTTGGAAGAAACCCCTACATCCATCGCAGAACTATCGTTTCAGTACGCTCATTGCATAGTCTTTGCAGCTCCAGGTCAGCTGTCGCCATGTCGATCAAGATAGAACTGCCGGCAGCTTTCGCTCCTGTGTGGATTGGCCCATAGCCCGTGTGGAATCGTAAGACATGATTTGGCCTCACGCGCAGGATGCAAGACCGAGTCGCCAATACGAATTCTCGAGATACCCGCGCTTGGCAAATTATGTCTTTCGGAGTTCATAGACCCACATGTCAGTCACCCTGACATTTGACAGGTGCGGAGCTTGCTGTCCGAATACCGCAAGGACAGTCCACGGACCTCGATCTTTGCCCTTGCAGATGTCGCTCTCGCACTTTGCTCTTGCTGTTTGCGCAATCGCATGTGGGTCGTCGAAGAAGCATTGATGCTATTGCCAAAGCAGGGTAAAAACCGAATCTCCGGCAGTAATCGTACGTCTTCATTTCCAATTGTAAACGTCACACGCCCGGCTCTTCAGTCCGCGGCTGCACAGTCTTGCGGGTGAAATCTCGATCTTAGTCTGGCGGGGCGCGAGCCTAGTGCATTTGCAAGCGCACTCCTTCCAGCGGAGATTCACGACGTGGTGGAGAGGAAGACCTGGTGTGTCTTGGTGTTGGGATTTTGGCTCGCTTGTTGCACCGGCAGGGGTCGGGCAGGGATGCGACTTGATGGTCTCCGTGCAAGAAACAAGCGGGGTTGCACGGAAAGACTCGGTTCAGAACCGGAGATGAAAGTCGAAGCAAAAGCATAGGGTGTGTGATACAAGAAGTGCTTTGTGTGAAATACGAGGCGCTGTATGTAAGAATGGAATTGGTCACAAAAAGCAAGTTGTCCCGCGGGGCAATGAAAACCTGCATGTGATTGAGTGTGATGTGCCAATACGCAACACATGAAATGTATATACCATGAGATCTGATCTGACGGAAGTGATGAACTGGAAACGTCAACTCACAAGCCGCCGAGGTCTTGCTTCAATACGTCGAGTATCCTTTTGCTGTCCACCTCTTCGTCACCCCTGCTCTTCGTCCCGTCATCCTTGAGTCTTCTCAATATCTCGGGGTCGACATCCCTCATGAGCTCTTCGAATTCTCTCTGCTGTTCGCCCTCTTCCTTTCGGTACTCTTCGTCTAGCATGTACTCCGAAGACAGGTCTGGTGTCGCTGCAGGGAAGTAGTATACTGTTGGGAACTCTTCTACTGTCTGGCCCCGGAGAGCATCACCAAGCGTGTCAGTGGACGTCAAGGGGATAAGAACGCGTCGACTTGCGCTTGTTCTTGGACGCAAGAGGAAGAAAATGTATCTGTCCTCTGTCGGTGCTTCAGATTCTGCAGCATCCGGTTGTGTTGTCGGTGGATCTACGCTCGCTGCGTCTTGTTGTGATGTTGCTTGTGTTTCTAAGGCTGAAGGTACCGTTTTCGGCACTTCAGGATTTACCTCGATCCCCGAAGATGGGACCTGGGCTACCGATGACTCTGCTTTACCCTGGAGCGATCCAGGATTCGAGTTTGATGCAGTCTCGGCCTCTCTCTTTCGTTTCTTCTTCGAAGTTGGGCTCTCGAATAGCGGATGTATCCTGTAGAGTGGCTCTGCAGCAGAACTGTGTGTGAGCGTGCGGCTTTTGTCAGTTCCAATCCATTCCACTGTCCAAATGATGTTCTTATTCCTTCCATGGTGTTAGTCTTGCGCGGACAGAGCGTACAAAACGTGCTCTTACCCAGACTTTGATCGATGTGTCTTATTCTCTTTCGATCTGCTCATCCCCTTGGGCGCTCGAATTACCTTGACACCAGCGGCAGAGAATTGCCAGTCCATTCTCTGGCTCTGGTCACCCTTAGGCCTTGCATTGAGACCAACATCGAGCCCTTTTTCTGCCACTGACTTGTCCGCCTTCTCGAGATCACGTTCGATGCCAGAGAGGAAGTTATAGTCATGATCGATACCTGCCGGCGTAGCCAATTCGGACTTCTTCATGAACTTCGTAGGATCTCGTTTGCCTGTGCAGTCCGCCCGCAGCTTGTGGCGCTTAACGCATGGCAGTGAACATGTTCGTGCGGAGCATGCTGGACACTTGTATTTTGGTTCATTTATGTTGCTTTAGAGGTCAGTGCACGAACAGCGAGTTTGATGGTGGTGGACCGCAGATAGACGAAGCTGGGTTGCACTTTTCGACATACCATACGCTGCAGAGACTGCTCAAAAGAGTTTGGCTCGACATTTTAGTCAGAATGCAAACGCCAGTCTCGCGATATCAAGATGAAAATCTCCGTTGCCGGATCTTAGATCTGCTGTCAGCCGCCTCTACGATCGGTTCGGAGACGCGGGTCGTTAGTGGCTGAGATGGTAGCGCAGGTGTCTTCACGAAATTGGCAATTCGATTTGGGCGCAATAGCGTTGCAGAGTGTTCGTTGGTGATTGAGAAGCTCACCAGCCGCGATGGCTTGGCAGCCGGTGATTTTTAACGCGTCCGTGCGCCGCAGGCAGCCAACCAAGCTTTGGGACCCATTGTTGCGGATTAATGCAAGATCCAGGGATGACAGTGCTGCTTTCTCGAAAGTTTTGACAGCGTCGTTGACAGCGTCAAGTTGTGTGCAAGAATCAGCAGATGCTGCAGACTAGGAGGTCGTCAAAGTTTAAGTGGCTGATCTGATCATTAGCTCGCCAACACGCTTATGGACCTGCCGCAACTGCAAGTCTGGATATCTGCAGATCGCTACTTCGGGCCCAAACTTTTCCTCTTCAGCACTGCGCCTTTTGAAAGCAAGAATGAAGATATTGGCATGATCATGGCCAATACAGTTGCAGTCAGAAGCAGCCTTCGTCCGCGATAAGACGTATCAGCCACGGGGACGGAACCGGGCACATCCTCCCTCGCCTGCTCGCTTACTGGGTTCATCCAGGAGTTGATCAAACATATAATACCGACATGATTAACAGGAGGGGTACAACCGGCCCAGACACTTACGCGTGGGTGAGTGGGATCACTCGTCCAGAGTTGAGTCTCCTGCAAGCCACGACTTGCGCAAGACACGGGCGAATCTCCCCGATTTGACAGTCCAGCAACGTCGGCCAGTGTTTCAGCTTCATGTTCCTCTCCACGCCCCACGGCTACTGCAGAACAACCATGGAACCGATTAGCACTACGTGCGGAACAGCGACCAATGAGGCTGACAGTCGCTCATCCCAACGCTCTCGATGGCAATCGATATGCGCGTCTTTCTTAGCAAGATCGGACTATGAATTGGATGCAGAAATCTAACGCGCTTTGCGACCTTGACGATCAATCATCGCGTCACAGACCGTGCAGGCTCCGCAGAACAGTCAGGGGAAAGCTCGAAATTTCTTGAATTCTTATTCGCCGAAAGCGGAGCCTGCTCCTGCGGGAAGCCGCTGTAGCGTGCTCATGCACGTTTCTACGAGGATGCACGCTGCAGCTGGCCCTCGCGTTTGTGCACAAAGCTACAGCGATTCAATCCCGACCAAAAACGGTCCTCAGCAGGAGACCGCGCCTCACGCTATTGCCACTTGAGGCGGGGATTCTGACCTTTCGATATCGCTACCTGCAAGGTTTGGCTACTCGACCTGCGAGACAGTGTCCAGCAAGAGCTACTATGTACGGAGCCGCAGATTGTGTAGCAGATCGCCAAAGCTGCAGCTTGTGAGGGGCTCGTATGGCACTTCGATCTCGTCCGCATGCTGCCGTCAGCCGCTGTGCGTCTCGGAGGCACCGTTCTGCTCACGGAAAAAAGACGCCCATGGCTGGGCGGCGTGCACGCCCCTGACTACACCATGCTCGGAGGCGGAGCCCTTCAAATGCGGATTGGCAGGGAGCATGCCCTCATTTCCTCAACCGAGACTTGTGAAGCCAACCCTTGCTAGCGTTCGGGTGGTTCTTCCCCAAGCTCCAGCCCGAGCTTCGAGGGCGCCGCAGGTCCCCAAAAGAAGCCAGCCGCCTCATCGAGTTCCCCTTGCTGCAGCACTCCTCACTGCTATCCCGCAGCAAGGTGACTCGGAACTTTCAGCCAGGCAGAGTTCATCGAGTTGCTGTCATCGTACTCGAATCTTATCGCATGCCCTCCTGAAGCCTTACAATATCTTCGGATGTTCCCTCTGTCATTATAGTACCACCTAGTCTTGGACCCTCCGGACGTCACCCAGGGACTTTTCGCGCGATCGATTCGGTACCAACGTAACGCATTCCAACAATGGCACCCTCTTTGACCCTGCGTCCTCGCACTCGCGATGACCGTCCGCCGACAAGGGACAACACCGATCACAGTCTCATCATCCCCAGCCGAACGTCCTCTCTCCACTCGCGCATCACCCAGCCACTCCCTTCGACATTGAACGTCAAACAGGGTGCCCGCAGCCCCAAGACATTGACCCATGCGTATATGGTATGTGGTGTTGGCCGGGAACCGTCGCAATGGGTGAAGGCACCAGCACCAGCTCAGGGCAAGATCGGGCACATGAAGGGCGCAGTGGGCACCTTCTGGCTTCCAGAGATCCTGGGTAGCAGCCCAAGGTTGGAGCAGGACAATGAGATTGCGAGATCCCTTCACGCTGCTATGCGCGTATGTATACTCCCAGACTTCCATGACGAGCATGCACTCACCACGCCGTAGGCCTGCTTCCCCCACGATGTTGAGATCTGTACCGGACGAAGCCAGCCGCATTGCGTGCACCACTCTTTTGTTCTTCAGCAGGATTCGTCCCACACCCTATATGGTATCGCGCTCCGCGTCTGGTCTCGCGCCGACGAGAAGAGAGCCGAGACGATTCGTGACTTGCGCAAACGCACCGAGCCGGATTTCTTCGACAGCCCTGATGAGACCTACTGGATCCCGTACTGCCTCAGTTTCCTCTCGAGGTATCCCTTGTACAACTTGCTCGGCGACTACCTTCGAGGGATGTGGATCCACTGGAACAAGGCCACGAACCTGTTCCACGCTGAGGAGGTGTCTCGCATACTCAGCTTCCCCGCGCCGCGACTGAACGACCTAGTCCGCATCGACATGAAGGATTACGCGCTGTGCTACCAGTTCCCCTCTTCGCCAACCGGCTTCCAAAACTTCGCCATGTGGCCGCTGTTCACCTGTCTCTCAATTCCCAACATCGTCGGCGTAATTGAAGCCGCAGTGTCACCAACCCGACGAATCATTTTCACCAGTCACTACCCCGCAGTACTCACTATCGCAGCTGAAACGGTGCGATATTGCGTTCGGGTGTATGAGTGGAGCGGTCTGTACGTACCTGTCGTGCATGCGCGTCACGTCAAGGACCTCGTACAAGAGCCAGGGCCATACATCCTTGGTGTAACCTCGGAATGCCGATCGCTGTTCACCGCACCCACCGATGCCCTCGTCGTGGACCTGGACCGAAACTTTGTGTTGACTTCGAGTCCGCCAACCGCCCTGACAGCCGGACAAAGGACTAAGATGATTCAGCGTCTTACACAGGCGCTCAACGGAGAGGTTTCACCAACCGGTGTCCCACAGCATCTGCGCTCCGCTTACGGTGGCGGCAAGTTGATCCCCGCCGGCCAGATCATCGTCATGCGTGGAGAAGTTGAGAGCGTTCAGGATCCAGAGTGGTGGAACCAGGATGCGGTCATGTCCGTTATGGACCATGTCTGTGAGAAGCTCGTAAGTACCCTGCCAATCAGCTTGCACTACAATCGATACTGACGTTGTTCCGCAGGGCCGCAACAGTGGAATGAAGGCTATCTTCGGTGGATCCGTCAAGAAGCCATTGATGACTAAGGTTTCCATGCGCCATCTGAATGAGATTGTCCGAGAGCGCAACCAGTACTCTCGTGACGCTCAGGAGGCTTGGCAGGACTTCATTAACCTTAAGGGTCGCATGGACACAGAGCTCTCCAAGGTCTCCAAGCGGAACAACTTCCTGGTTGAGGAGCTCGAGAGCTGGAAGCAGCAATTCCTCAAGTTCCAGACCTTTGCTGAGCAGCTCACCAAGGAGACACAGGACCTCAAGGTCAAGATCGAGAACCACAAGCGTGAGAATCGTCGCCTCTCTGGTCTTATTGATCAGCAGAAGGATGATGCCGCCCGTCTCACAATTCGTCTCTCTGGAACCGAGAAGCAGCGTGATGACGCTCTGGAGGCACTTGTTCTTCAGCAAGAAATTGCCGAGGAGCTCGAGCGCGAGAGGAAGAGGAACAAGAAGGAGCTTTCCGCACTTCAGCACACCAACTCTGCAATCCTCCGCCAGCGCGATGAGACTCAGCGCGTCGTTCTCCACCTGCGCGCTCTTATCGAGGGTCAGACTCACCACATGGAGCACATTGTCAAGTCCTTGAACCAGGACGACATGAACAACTACATGGCAGAGGGCTTCCCCGAGGATGTCGAGGAGGAGGATGAAGAGGAGGAGTTCCACGATTCTGAAGCACCTCAAACCCCCAGGAGAGAACGGTCGGAGGTCGGCACCATTCGCGGCGTATCTGGTATCGAAAGCCAAGCTGGCTCACGATCAAGCACCGCAAACGGTACGCATCTCGAGGGCGAGGACGTCACACCCGACATGGAACACCGCTTACACAACTCTCCAGCTCGCAACTCGAAGCGCTTCTCCAACCAGTCCATGGTCGACGTTGCCGACCGCGTCCTTCGCGACAAGACCGACGCGATCGCGTACATCATCCGCAACATCTCCGAACAATGCGCTGCTGCCGTGGAAGGTCTCCAGCTTGCACAGCGCGCCGATACCGAAGATGGCGACAACCACAGCGAGCGCCGCGCCAGCCTCGGTCAGCAGTCGACAACCGAGCGTACACAGTCGACGATCGGCAGTGAGTACGGCGACGAGGATATGCTGCGCCCTGGTCGTGGCTCCAGCATCCCTCCCACACCTGACCTGACCCACCGGTCAAGCACATCCATGTCCATGGCCAGCGCCTCGACAACACCAGACAGGACAAGTCTGCAGCACCGCACACACGACGTCCCTGACGTGCCCACTCGCATCGTCGAAGATGAGGCCTTTGAGGACAATAACTCGTACACTGACTTGCCCGTGTCCAAGTACGCAACTCCCCTTCCCCGCTCGCGCCAGAGTTCGCGGCAGCATGTGCGGTAGACCCGCACGGCTTATGTGCGACGATCTCTAAGCTGGCTCAACTAGCCCACCACCCTCACCCTCACCCTCACCCACCTCATGGCAGCCGCTTGGCCCGCCTGACAGCATGGCCTGATCGAGGCAACCTGGCACTCAACACCTACTTCACATCGCGTTTCCTTCGGCGCAGGCATTGGCGTCAAAAGGGGCGAACTCACGTTCTTACTGTCCTTGATCACACGTTCGATCTCCATATTACCCACCACGAAGTCTTCTTGTGTACGGCCATTTTATCTGAAAGGTAGCGCAGGTGCGCAGAGGAGGAGCGATCTCAAGCAGATCTGATTGAACATGATGCGTGTAGCAGATGTCTTCTTATGTACTTATCTTGTCTTAGCGAGCAACCTTTTTGTAGCGTATAATACCATATTTCCTCGTCTCTACATTACTTCTGTTGATTTTGCACGTCGATGATTTGAAGTGTTGAAGTGTGAAGCAGGTATCAGATCTCACTCGATGACGACTTTCATTGCAACACATCAGAAACTCACATAGGTCTGCACACGGCAATGATCATCACATGACGACGTGCTTTGAATCCAAAGGAACACGGACGTATCCAGTACGCGAACGCCGATCATAAGAAGTACTTCTAAGACAGGCCAGCCTTCGGCTTGTGTGGTGAGGTATATGTATTCGATAATTACCGAAGTTTGCAGGGGTGTCTAGTATACAAATGCCGAGTATCCAGGTACGTCAGAAAGGCCAAAGAAGCCAACTCTCCGCTGGTGTGGGTCTTGAAGCTGCAAACGCCTTGAGGTATAACTCGTGAGCATTGTCACTTCTGAACACGCATGTCAACACCCGCACTCTCATCCTGGGCAGAATGAAACGGATGTAAGTTTCCACATCTCCACAAGACAAGCAGGCGATCATTGCGTACCTCTGTATAGGTCGCGTTTACATATTCGCCTTGGTGTCTCCTATTGATGTTGTATCTGATGTTGTATTTGGCATTTTCTGCGAACGGAAGCCGCCTGACGTTCCGTCAGAACCGAGAAATCTGGAAAAACCCACCGGTTGCAAGTCTCCGATCTTAACAAACCGGGAAATTTTAGTACCTGTCTTTGGATAGGTCGCAGTCACATACTCGCCCTGAGTACCACATTGGCACTAATCTTGTACTATCGTAACTACCGTGGTATCCAACTATTCTGCGAATTAAGAATCCGCCTCACCTTCCATCTCACACCTTCCTAAAAAAGCACTTCCTGCACCTCATCCTAGATGAAAGCTGCGTCTGCAGCGCAGCACGCAAATCTCGCACGCAGATCTGGTGGCTGACGAAGGACGCCGCTCGGAGAATATGGCGGGACGTTGTCGGCATCTGCGTCGGAAGGCGGGGATGATCGATGTTGCACATATGTACATGTGCTATATCACGACTGCTATTGCAGGAAGCTAATGCGCATGTTGGACGACATATGGTGCGATGGTGTGAGTTGGGCAGACTTGAAGGTGTAAGGTGTAAGGTGTTGGGCTGTTGTGGGTGGAGGCGATGATGGCATGCAGGTACGTGTATAATTGCTGTGGAGGTTTGGGGGATAGGACTGTGTGTATTGAATAATTAGTGGCACAATTGAGTGTTGTGTTTCTATATGGTGTTGAGTGGCTTGCAGGTCGTGTTGCTGGACGAGTGTAGATATGGGCTCATGTGCTGGCACATAACTTGGGTTTGGTGGCGGCTGCAATGATTTGACTTGAAAGGTAGCTTATCAAGTTGAGAATTTGATCGATGCCCTAGCAGTCCATGCGTGTGCGTTCACACACTGAATGTGCACGGTATGACCGAAGCTTCGTTCGCCGGGAGGTAAGGTTCGCTGAATGAAGCCCGTTGGGACGTAGGTGAGACAATGGCTGAGCTTGCTTACTCGCTCCGACTACAGTGTGCCTGATCGGCGAACTGACGCTTTGACGTGTAACACGGATAGCTCTTAGGTAGAAGTGAGTTGTATTCTGAAAGTGGAGACAACGAGACAAGCCATTGGAGTACCATATGCTTTTGCAGATGATCAAATGCAGTAAGTTGTGTATGACTGCCCAGCACTGGAAAAAAGTACCTTACACATGCCTTAATTGCGCAATGTCATCACTACGCAACCCGTAAGACAACTCTGGCTTATGCTCCTGCGTCGTCTATAGATTATGATGCACTTGGGTAGTATGCAGTGTATACGATTGCAGAAGGTGGTACGATACCGCCTCGACGCTTTCGTGCGATGTCGAGGCAGATGACCAGGAAAGACCTCTTGGTAGGTTACGCAGCCGCAACTGTGAGGTTGATGGTGGATCTCGAAGCAAATCGGGCAAAGCTGGACGTTCTAGCTCGTCAAAACCTGCCTGAGTGACCATTGCTAAGCCGTCACTCTATGTGGAGCCTGAAGGTGCTTAGTCTGACGTCTCTCATCTTGACGCGAGAAGATTCAGCGCTCTTGTAAATTACCTCGATTCACTGCTTGGAGTAGTCACGTCGGCTACCTCCAAAAGGACAATTGGGCGCTGCTGGCGATTTCAAATGCACACTCGGGCACCGTTGCTGCAACGTCCACCCGAGACCAGAGCGACAGCTTGTTTGGTGGGGTACAGTGGCTGGCGCAGATGTAGTCGAAGCTAGCTCATCGTAAAGAGGAGACTACTGCAGTGTCAAAGGATGTTTGACAAGCGGAAGTCAGCGGAACACACCTGGTTGGGCTTGCTGCGCGACATGCAAAGTCGTCACCTTGTGTCGTCAACTTGCCGAATTCCCCGTGGTTGGCGTCGACGATATGGTTTGATGCAAGACGTTCACCCCGCTTCTTGAGTGGCAACGGCAGCAAAAGGTCAAACAGACCTCTCGACAGAATGCGTCAGCTGGAGGTCGCCATTGTGGTTCAGCTCTGTTGTCTTTGCTGGATCGTTGTCCAAGAAGTACCATAGGTAGCCACGCAGTTCTCAAAGGCGTGAAACATGCGCCATGGCACTCCCCACGTTGCCGGCACGTTGTCGATGGCGGGGCTAGATGCAGTGAAGGTCCGTGATCTCCTACAGGTCTTCTTTCCGTTTGTAGCGCAGGAGGTGCAAGCCTTTCCTGAAGTTGGCGTAGGTGGAAGCTAGGCTTGAAGCTACTGGATCAGGCGATCACTCATGGCACCGTCACCTCAAAAGTTTGGTACCGCTCCTGAGAAGTATCGCGCTTGTCCAACGACAATATTCTCCTTTTCTGGAACCAGGCCATCTTGTCGGTAGCAGCAGCCGAGGGATGTTGGAGGGCATTCCCTGCTTTCGTTGGTGGTTTTGCGTATCTGAGGTGGTATAGCAGGCCAATGTTCGCCCACTTCATACAACCGCTAGGTATGCATTGACCGTCCACATTTTCGCCTTGCTCAGGCTCTTGCTCAGGCTCGTGCCCTTATGCTATTGCCAAACTATCAGTGCAATCTTGACTGGAAGTAGGCGGTGGCTGCACGATTCATAGCTTGAATCGCTGACAAACGCCATCTTGTTATCAATGTAAACAGATATGGACTACGGGTAATAAAGGACGCCGTTCAGATGGAGAATTAGCAGCAGCCAATCGAGCGTTTGGATGTGCATCTTTCGGAAGGGCGACACGTGTGATTTGTCCGAACCTAGATGAGGGAGCTCTCAAAATGTCCGACCTCGATTCAAGATCAATAGGAAGAGAGCTGAACAAAGCTGAGCGACCACCTGGGAGCTGGCAGCTGAGCGGCTCGTACCTTCTACGTTGTGCGACGTCCAAGCGCTGCAGGAAAGATCGACCTGTCACATCGTAGTCTTGCTATCCGTATCTTTGCTGGGCGAGAAAAGGAGTACTCGCCTCACCATGGAGACAAACGTTGTCATGAAACACGATCTTCCTGTGGTAAGCCTATAACGCATACAGCCTAGTGCTGGAACGGCGTTAAGATCGTCAGGAAGTGGTAGGCACCGTGCCTAGATGAGAACTCAAAGACGAAGACTGAGCAGATTGGGAGAACCTCCTTCAGTCAGCAGATGCCCGATGACGAGAGATGCATGATTGTGGACAGCCAATATGCGTTTCACAATTTGACTCCACTGGCGCAGGCGACGTTGGACGATCGCAGACACGTCAAGGCATGAAGGCACGAACATCACCACCAACCCCCAGGTGAGGGTGAAGCGGTGTTGCCCCGGGGAACAAGCAAAGATGCGCGTGCAGAGGGCAAGGGCGCGCGTTGCACAAACGGCAGCGACAGCCGTAAGTGTGATAGGGAGGCCGAGGTGGAGTCGTGGACAGCTGCGAGGCAGCGTGGTTGTGGCTTGTTCAAAGTCCAACAAGCGCGCCAGGCCCTGCATGAGACAGGGAAGGTGCGCCCGAAAGGTGCCTCCCCCTGGGAAGCTACATCCCGCCATGGCCAGGGGTGCAGTTGGGTCTCTTGCGCGGCGCTGTTCATAGAATAATACTAGCTCCCAGCCTCGATTGTCCATTTCACTCTGCGAATTCTTGTGCTGTAGCTCGTGCGTCACCTTTGCAGTCTGCGCGTTGACGCAACAGAGGGATCGATTACGCGCACCTTCACCTGCCCTATGCGAACCCAAGCTGCCTCTACCCGCCATTATTACCGCCGCTTGGCCCTGTTACACCTGAACATCGCCTACGACACCTAATTATCCTCCCACCATCCGTTACACAGCGACGCCGCACCCCTCACAGACAAACGGCGCAGCCGTGGCACCGCAAACATGGAGTCGCCGCCGCCGCCAACCTCACCCCCCGCGCGCGGAAAGAGGCCCATGAGCGCGATGATTCGTCCGAATCGCAGCTCCAGCCGGCTCAGTATGAGCAGCAAGATGGGAGGCAGCCGTGCGTCAGACGACGATAGCAAGACCGCGGTTAAAGTTGGTATGTGGGCAGCGCTCTTCCGGAAATAGTCCGAAAACAAACTTCCCTAACAATAATCACTACAGCTGTGCGTGTGCGTCCGCCGCTTACGCAGGAGGATCCAGGATTCGACCTGATCCCCCAGCGATTCCGCTCGCCGCGTTGCCATGTCACCTCACCCTCGAGTCTCGCTGTCGATCCAGCTGCAGGCGGCCGGAAGGTTTTCGTGTTCGACCGCGTTTTCGGCGAAGAGGTCGACCAAGAGGGCGTATTCGAATACGTCTCTGACAGCGTCAACTCCTTCGTGGAGGGCTACAATGTGTCCATTCTGGCTTACGGCCAGTCCGGCGCCGGCAAATCTTATACCATGGGCACGACAGGTCCCGGCGACCAGGGAAATGCTCAAGTCATGGGCATCATTCCTCGTGCAGCCGCACTCCTCTACGAGAAGCTTGAAGGTCCCAGCATCCGCCCGCCTGGCTCCGGCATTCGTCCTCCTAACTCGCGTGTCTCCAGCATAGGCTCAAACAGCTTCTCTAACAGGCCTTCTGGCAAGAAGAATTGGCAGCTCACAGCGACCTATGTCGAGGTAAGATGCTGATGGTCAATGTGAAACCGACAATGCTGACATGAACAGATCTACAACGAGCAGCTTCGCGATCTCTTGCTCTCTGACACAGTACCACCTGGGCAGCGTCCTGAAGTGGCTATTCGTGAGGAGGTTGGAGGCCGAATCATCCTTGCCGGACTTACACAAGTCACGATCAACTCGGTCGACGATCTGCTCAATGCGTTGAACTTTGGGTCTTCCATCCGCCAGACTGACGCAACCGCCCAGAACGCAAAATCGTCGCGTTCGCACGCCGTCTTCAGTCTGAACCTCGTTCAGAAGAAGGCTTCGTCAGCTCCCACCGCCACCAAAGAGAAACGTCGATCGGTACCACTCGAGATGATGTCCGGCTCCGGCGAGAACTTGGTCACAATAGACAGCAAGCTGCATTTCGTGGATTTGGCAGGAAGCGAGCGACTGAAGAATACAGGGGCGTCAGGCGAGCGGGCGAAAGAGGGTATCTCCATCAATGCTGGCCTGGCAAGTCTAGGGAAGGTCATCTCTCAGCTGTCCTCGCGTCACCACAACGCCCACATTTCCTACCGAGACTCACGTCTTACGCGCCTTCTGCAAGACTCCTTGGGTGGCAACGCCATCACGTACATGATTGCGTGCATCAATCCCGCAGAGTTCCACCTCAGCGAATCGCTGAACACTGTTCAATACGCACAACGTGCGCGTGCAATCCAGGTCAAGCCGCAAATTCAGCAAATCCACGACGACAGTGACAAGCAGGCAACGATCGCGCGTCTCCGAAGCGAGGTGCAATTCTTGAGGGACCAGATGAGGATCTCCCAGAACACAGACCGGCTCAATACCGATCCGACCGAGCGCGCCAATCAGCAGTATGAGCGCGAAATGGAGCTCCAGAACCAGCTCCTCGACTTCCAGGAAAATTACACCGCTCTTAGTCTCCGCCACTCCAAACTTATTGCGGAGATCTCCCGAGTACGCGATGACCATGACGCGGAAACTCCCATCCTTCGAGACACCGTGGGCGACTCCGCACTCGATCGTCTGAAACGCTCCAATTCATTTGCAGATGCCGTTGAGGACGTTGTTATGGAGTACGAGAAGACAATCCAGGCCCTGGAAGCATCACTTTCCAACACTCGAACGTCGATGGCGGGTCAGGAGAGCGAACTCCTCGAGAGGGAGGCACGTATCTCTTTGCTCGAGAGCCAAACCCACCAGCTGCAGTCCCGCATCCAGAAAGGTCTCGAGCGCGAAGCCAGCAACGAGGATTACGTCAAGTCTCTTGAGCGCCAAATTGATAACTCAGTGTCCGGCCTTCAAAGCACCGACACCACCATCGCCGAGCTCCGCGAGAAGTTGCAGAAGGCTAGGGAAAACGAGTCTAGCTGCGAGGAATACATCTCCACCCTGGAGGAGCGTCTTGCTGAGAATGAGCAAGAAGTTGAAGTCATGACTCGTGAGATCGAGCGCCTCAAGCATGTTGTTGAGAGGCAACGCAGCATTGGGAAATTGGACAACCTTCTTTATGAGCTTGATACCGTGCGACAGGTGGACGCAAAGCCTGAGGAAGCCTTGACGAATGGCCACAGCAGGGCTCCCAGCGATCCATTTGTGGCGAAGAGGCAATCTGCCGGTGGACAACCTCTCGAGCACGCTCGTCACTTCAGTACTACTGTTGACGCGATCGCCGAGGAGGAGGATACTGAGCGTCCCACCACTGCTGGAGCCGCGAGTGGTAAAGGCGAATTGGCTGCACACGACGATAATCGTTCTATTAGGACAACGTACGTCTCAGGTCTAACTGCACATCCCGGTATGGAAGAGCCGTCAAGCCCTGCGCAGTCCAGGTTTGTCCATGACAAGCTCGACTCCGTCACCCAAGAGCTCTTCGATCTGCGGGTCGAGCATGAGGGAACTTTACAAGATTATGAGAAGCTTGCGAGCAAGTACCAGGAGGCGTTGCGCACTCTGGCCTCGCTCCAAGATACTGTGGATGAAGCCCGCCATGGCTCCTCCCGTTCATCAGCTTTTTTAGACAACAGTCCTACCAACGGTCTCGACAAGGAGCTTGGACAACCTACGTTATCGCGTGCATTGTCATCGGAATTGCTCTCAGCAGAGTCTGGCAACATTATAACCCCTGAGGATGCTGACATTGGCGAGGCACAGGCTGACCTCCGACGGCCGTCGGTGTCATCCACCGGGAGTGAATACTCGATTCCAAAGGCGACCCTGGTACAGGAGCTGCAGTCTCTCAAGACGCTGCATGCTGAGAATGAGCAGCGTGTCGCTGAGCTGAAGCGAGACTACTCGGATCTCCAGGAGCAACACCAGGAGGCATTGGACCACGTAGAAGAGCTCAAGTCTGACGTCGCCAAGGCACAGCTCACTGCGCGCCCAAGTTCTCCCTCCGTCAATATGATCCGTCGGAAGTCCAGTCAGGCACTCCTTTCGAATGACCGTTCTAATCGTGCGGTCAACTCGCTCCGCGGCTTGGCTATCGACAGGCTCGATGAAGAGCCTGCTCTGGCCTTCGAGAACAACCTGAATACCATTTTGACTGAGCTCACTACCCGATCAGAAAGGGTCCAGGAACTTGAGCACGAAGTTGCATCCGTACGCAAGGAGATGGAGGGCAAGATGACTCTTATTAGTGGCTTGACGAAGGAGCGATCCAGTCTGAAGGCCTCTACGCCTCTCGACATCTCTATCGTGGCTGCCATGCAAGACCAGATCAGACAGAGCGAGGAGCAGATGCAAGAGCTCAAGAACTCCCACGCTAAGCGCGAGGCCGAGCTACGAGAGCAAGTCGCCCAACTCACAGCTTCGGCACGGTCGCCAGGATCTTCTAACGAGGCACTCGCTGCACCTGACGTTGCTGAGGGTGGCATAACAGACGACGCGACACGTCACCGACAGCTAATCGGCCTTACAAATGAAGCAGCACAATGGCAATCGAAGCACCTGGAGGCGGTTGAAGCCACCAAAGCTTCTGAGAAGCAACACCTCAGCACAGTTCGAGAGTTAGAGTCGGCCATGGAGCAGCTTCAGGCGAACCACACAGCCCGTCTGACTGAGCTGGAGGACACTAAGGGTGCTGAAGCATCTGCTGCGCTGGATCAGGAGCGAGCCAAGCACGCAGAGCTAGTCACGACTCTACAAACTCAGGTCGATGAGCACAAGGCAACCGCGGGCAGTAATGCTGCCCGCCTCGCCGAGCTTGAACAGTCCTACGCAAACATCATCAAGCAGGTAGAGGAGGATTCTGAAGCCAGGGCTTTGACCGAGAAAGAGCTTGACACTCACAAATCACTTGTGGCCAACCTGGAGCACCAGATCGATGAGCACAAGGCTGCCATTGACTTCCACCAGCAGGGCATGGACTCTTTGCAGAAGTCTCATGCGTCTGAATTGGAGAAGCTGACTTCCGAGCTTACGACACATCAGGAGTCAAATGCTGCTCTTCAGGCCGATCTGGCTGGTGCTACAAACAAGTTGGAGATCCTTCTGCGTGGCATCTCCACCGCGCTTGGTCAGGAGACTGACGTTACCCAAGTTCAGTCGCAAGTTGAGTCTCTGGTCGAGGCACGCAAGTCTCTTACCACACGCATGGACCAGGCTCTCGATGATCTGCAGGCAGCCCGATTGGAGCTGTCCGATGCGACCAAGACCATAGACACCCTCAAGGGCAACATGAAGGAGTTTGAGGAACTCAACGCCGAAACCATCAAGGAGCTTGAACGTGTCACCGACAAGGAGCGCAAGAGCTCTCGACTTGTACAAGAGCTTGAGGACCAGCTCAACCAGAACTGGGACCAACATGAGGCTACCAATAATCGCCTATCTGCCCTTCAAACCGAGCGCACTCGTGAGCTTCAAGATGTCATTGTTCATCGCGAGCACCTCGAGGAGGATGTTAAAGAGGCTCGAGCCAAGATCGCCAGTCTTGAGGAACAACTCGCCCTTGCCAAGCGCACGTCTGGCCGAATGTCTATGGATCCTCGCGAAGACCTCCAGAGATCCAACTCGAGCAACTCCAACGCTCGCAAGAGCTTGAACATGTCCTTGCCTTCTCCGCCACCGGCAATTCCACTACCTCCTCTTCCCCCGAACAGCCCACCGCCAACTCAGGTCAACGCTCCTTCGCCCCCTGCTTCGCGTCATCAGAGCAAAGACATCGCCCACGCTCAGTTGGTCGAAGACCAGGAGGCTCGCATCCGCACAATCGAGAAGCACCTGTTCGCTGAGAAGCAGCTTACAGCTACTCTTGAAGATGCTCTGACTGATCTTGAATCGTCAAGCCAGAAGACCAAGGGTGATCTGGATCAGTACAGGAAGAAGTGTGCTAGCCTCGAAGAGGAACTGAACGCCATGCGCAAAGAGCGTCACGCCGCTCGCCACTCTCTACAGGCTGTCGAGGAAGAGCGTAACGCTCGTCTACGCGTCGAGGCCGAACGCGCACACCTTGAAGCCCGAATGGCTGCTCTCAACGACGCCCAAAAGAAGAGCAAGAAGAAGGGCACTCTGAACTGCTTCTAAGCTCTCAACGACACAGCAACGTTTACATCGTACATTTTTCGCTTTGCTGCGCATTGGGATATGGCGTTACATACCCCGATACACTCTGTCATTTCGTCACCATGTCGACTTTTCGAGATGGATGTAATGTATTCGACGATTCTTGAACGACCGGGCTTTCCGGTCACCTTTCTTTCATCTTGCATTTGACAGGTTTGTCACCAAAGCATACTTGCCACATGCTCCCCTTCACAACTTCGATGTTCATTCTTGCGCGCGCGCGTTACCATACCCCTTTCTCGCTTTACTTAATGTATACACTTTTGGTGGAAGATGGTCTGGTTACAACATAATTGCGGGGGACGAATTGCCGGACGCTTTATGGTCGGTCGAAGGCACTGATGAGATTTATGATGGCATGGTAGCATTTTGCGAGCGATGTGGGAGAGCGAAGGCATTTGAGGAATTTATCTCTGTTTCATACCTGATTCTTTAACTTTCTGTGCCAAATATAAAGTATCGCGGCCGCCTGAATTCGTGGCAGCAAGCGCTTACTGCAGATCGGTGGTTCTCAGCAGGAGCTCGTCGTGCAGTCTCTGCGTTTGTCTGGCAAACATGCTCCACGTTCTGTCGGCCGATAGGCGGCTGCAAGGTACGGACTGTCGCGGTCCCAGTCCATGGCGGGTCGGCGCGGGCACGTCATCTGCACTAGAGGTCGAGAATTTGGGTACGCATGCAATCACCTGGAGCAGAATCGGCATTTGTTGAACCCCAGATTAACCAAAAGCACGCAACTGCCCTTGCCTTCGGTCGCTCGTTCATTCTGCTCTGATCTCTCACCTCATTGAATCTACATCTTCCCAAATCACATCAAAATGGCGACGTGAGTGCCCCGCGAGACCCCACCATGCCACCATTCTTGCGAGCTTCAGACCAAGACAACGAATACTGACAGTCACCAGCAACATCACATGGCATCCTTCCCTCTCCCGTGAGGAGCGCAACACATTCCGCAAGCAGCCCGGCTTCACCATCTGGTTCACCGGTCTCTCTGCTTCTGGAAAGTCGACCATCGCAACTGCGCTCGAGCAGCACCTACTGCACCTCGGCTTCGCCGCCTACCGTCTCGATGGCGACAATGTACGCTTCGGACTGAACAAGGACCTCGGGTTCAGCGAGAAGGACAGAAACGAGAACATCAGGCGCATCGCCGAGGTACGACCCTGTAATCTGTATAGGCGCGCGGCATTCACAGCAAACACTAACGCACCCCCAGGTCGCAAAGCTCTTCGCCGACTCCTCCACAATCGCAATCACATCCTTCATCTCCCCCTTCGCCGCCGACCGCGCGACCGCGCGCGCCCTGCACGCCGAAGTCAAGGGCAACGACGCGCCCCTCGAGTTCATCGAGGTCTTTGTCGACCTGCCGCTCGAGGTCGCTGAGTCCCGCGATCCCAAGGGCCTGTACAAGCTTGCGCGCGCGGGTAAGATTCCAGAGTTCACGGGTATTAGCAGCCCGTATGAGGCCCCTGAGAACCCGGAGATTTATATCCGCAGTGATCAGAAGAGCGTGGAAGAGGCGGTTAAGGAGATCACGGAGTATTTGCAGAAGAGGGGGTTGTTGAAGCTTCAGCAGTAGATGTGGTAGCTGGTTTGGATAGACATAAATGAGAATCGATGAGCTTATGGGCGGACAAACGCTCAAGAGCATCCAGCACACATATAATTCTGTACGTGCCTTTATTCATGTGATCGAAATGAAGGCGGTCTTCACGAAACGAATCTTAATATCTATGTGGTTTGTGTTGCAGCAATTCAAGTTACAGCCAAAAGGAGAGGTACCCTTCTAGAAGTTAAATCTCACTGTCGCTGTTGTGAACGACAGCCTTCAACTCTGCCTTGTATTCACTACTGGCTGTGAAGCTCACTTGCAAGATGGCGGGCAGAGACGTCGATCTGAGCTCAACTGTAGTAATCTATGATGCAAGGGCCAGGGAGGGAATTAATGCAATATTCAAAACCAGCCTGACCTTTTTCGCAGATCAGAATGGTCTGGGTAACCATGTTGCTGCTGCCGGAGACTCATTACATTACGTCAGCACGGCGAAATAGCCGGCCCGCTTCTTGCTCAAGCCTAAATTTTCGGCGGTACCAACCAACCCTCACCACAACCACAAACGCGAACAAACCGCGCTTTGCATGCGCGCTTTCTTGCTTTTTGATTTTTACTAACAAAGCCATGCGCTTCTCACTGTAGTATTTGGTAAGCCTCTCCTCCCAGTCGCGCCTGCGCAGAAGATTTCCAAAACACGAACAATCCAATTCCTATCAATTCATGAAGGACCACAATCTTTAAAATTACCATGATGCACACCTCGGCAGCGCTCTTGCTCATCGATCTGCGACTGAATAGCTCGCTAACCGAACCTCAGTTTGTCAGGCTACCCTCTTCGCTTTTTGCAGCATCGCACGCATATTGTCTTTAAAAGGTACAGCTACCCACACCCTCAACCCCACATACACCCCAGCATAGTGATGATACTGTGACACGGAAAGGCATTCCTCGACCTGAATATACAATGTCGATTTTATCACGCAATTAAGTTTCAGCCTTGTCTGATTATGCTCAACACCGTCAATTGTTCAACATTTGATTCGAGATTTGAGGCTAACATTCGGTCTTCAGGTACATACCCCTCCACGCGATGTCACAACCTCAGACCCACACCCCTTCCTGATGAGACCCCTCGATGCGCCGGGCGGACAGATCGTACTCCTCGACTGGCATCCGTCAAAAACAGGCGTACAAACCTGTGGGTGTCAGAAGGGGAAGTACTTGTTGATATAGCATCACTGATTGCACATACCGCCGTGCTCACGTTGCGAGACGATCTGCGTAAGACTTGTGCTAACTCACATCCCGCAGGTACGGCATTCTCCTGTCTTCTTCTCCGGTCCATCATTTACATGATGATTATTTGATATTCACACTGTGTGACGCGGCGTCTTCGTAACGGTTGGCGTCGCCCTGATCACTTTAAAAAATCTGATTTAATGAGGTAAGTTCAACATCCTAAAGACTTCTAACCGCAGTAGCTAACATCGCACAGACTGAAACATTTGATGGACTGCAATCTTTCATTCAACAGAATGACCAGTTGTTTCGATCGAGCATCTGCTGACAACGCAACTCCAGTGAGATTTTCCACCGTTTGCTCCTCGCATCGTCTATCATCCGTAAGTCTACACCTACCCAACGCCTTGCACATCTACATGAGGAAGACAATGTACTGCTGTATATCTTCTGCATACCCCTTGAAGAACACCACATCACTTTGGAGACCTGACATTCGATTCCTTCGATACACCGTTAACACGAGATGCTCACGACAAAGTTGCTGACCAGTCTCAGATGTCGTCTGAATCCATGAAGCTCCCAGCAAGAGCGGCCACTTCACTAACAATATATAAATTCAAATGAACCACATTGTCCCAACCCAGAAGTCTATTCACGTGTACGTGAACGTGCTAATCATCACCGTTTCCATCTTTGAAGACTCTCCCCTGCCCCATTCGCCAACCCCTCACACCGCACACTGCATATCATTCGCCGGCCATTGTTTGTTGTTCTCCACTGCGGCTCTTAACGCTCATGCTCTGTGGGGCTCTTCGGCTCCGGCCGCATAGACTCCATCCTCCTAGCGTGATAAAGAGAGAAAGGCGGTCACCAAGTCACGCAGTCGCTAGCTCACGCGAAGCTAGCAATTCAGCATGGCGGTCAAGCACTTCTCCATCGGTCGGCGACGCAGGAACGGGCGTTTGCCCACTCTGCCAGCCTCTTTTGTAGCGAGCCAACCTCTTCTGTGTCGGTGAGCTGGGAATACGGGCGTTGAACCTGGGTTGGGTCCGCCTTGGAGAGGTTTGACCTTTAGCGCGGACGCGCATGAACGCGCACCGGATGCCAGCGTGCTAGGCTCCGGTCAGAATCTCAGAGGCTGGCGAGGAAGACAGGTTATGGGACCTGCTCTTCGCATGGCCATTATAGATGCGAGACTGTGACCGGAGGCTGGCAAGTTGACATCCGGCAAGTGTTCGTGCGTAGAAGATCTGGCAAGGAAGGCTGGTTGGTAAACGTGAATCTGGGCTTCTGGGGAAGGTCTGTGCAATATCGAAGTATCGAGTCTACAACCGTTCTGCTCACCGAATCGAGATACGTCCCGTCACCGCATCGCGCTCAGACACAGCTCTCGGTAAGTACGTCTGGTGTTCGTCGACCGCATTGCCAGATCGTACTGCAATACCACGCTATTGCAGCACAGGCACCTTTGCACTTCCCCACTCGATCACGATGCGTCGAGTGCCTATTCGGGCAGTTTGTTTGCATCGGAGTGTACCCACTGAGTGTTCCCACTGAGTGGTCTAATGGGTTGTCAAATTCGATAGTCATGCACTCCACATTATTGGAGTAGATGGCAGATACGAGAAATGCAGGTGCAGTAGACACGCACGCGAGACAGAGTTTGTGACGTGGACGGCGATGTGGGGTGCGACGTGTGTGATGCAGCCGAAGCGGAGATACACCAAGCAAGTGCGCTGTGTGTTGGTTTTTGAGACTACTATAATTGATTTCTAGCGAGTTAGCCGTGGGGGAGAATTGAGCGTGTTGTTTTCTTCGTGAGGACTCTTTTTGTTTGTCACTGCTGTGGCTGGAGACGATGTATTGGGTACGGTACACTCAAATTGACGTGAACCTATTTGCGATGAATTCGAGACACCAAAATCGGTAGGGAGGAGCGTGCTGTTGAGTACGGTCACTGTTTTCGAAGGCTTTCATTAGTCTGAGCATTGAGTTTCGCTTTGCTGTGTAATTGCCACGCAAAGGAACATCTCTGGCAAAGCTCTTTCCACTGCTTGAGCTGATGCTGGTGAGATGAGGTTGCTGATGCTCTGCACTAGGCGCATGTACAGTCTATCGATAATGATGTGGGGTCCGCAAGGGGATGTCTTGCGCGATGCTGCGTGTGACATAAGCTGACGCGGGGGAGCTGAAGGGAGCAAAGTGGACAGCTGTGTCCTTGAGTGCCGTAAGCGCCAGCGTGTCGGTCCGCTCCAGCGCGTCGTGTCGCCTTTGTGGGGCACATGTAGTCTGTTGTGTTCAGGTTCCGGTAATACCACTGATAGTGTACATTATCGATATGAGGTGAGGCTGGTCGACGCAGGTGAGGCTGAGCACCTGCTAGGAGCGTTTCGTCAGCCAGCTGACATGGGCTTGTCTGTTGTTGCTCGCGTCGACAGTGTTGGGCAGAAGTGACAGAACCAGAGAAGGGAGGAAAATTGGTTGGTCGTCGCGAGGCAGCCAGATGCGTCAAAGTCAAGTATTGGATTTCTTTACCCTGCCCAATGGGGGGGTACAGACGGCTAAATTGTCGAGTCTCGACGTATCACAAAAGAGATGAGCATCGAAAAGCAACGCGCGCGGGTGGTGCTACAGCATGCGCCACAATGGAGAAGACCGTTGGAGCGGGAGAACAGATGGCTCGAACGACAACTGTCGCGCTGTGGTCCCACGTTACTTGCTTTTGCCTTGCCGCCCGCGAAGGAAGGACCGTCAAGGATCTCGAGACCTGCTCGAGCTTGCCCCGCCGTAGAGGCTGTGTAACTGTCGCTTTGGACGCGAAGGAATGCCGTTGACCGTTGACGTTTGAGGTCGATATCTTGGGTTGTTGCAAGGCAGCCCTTTGTTTTGAGTCTGGGAGCTGAGTGCTACCTTATTCATGAGGGCATGTGGCCAAATTCATGCCTAGGCGTTTGTTTATTACCTTTCCGTGGTGGGAGAATTCAGCTCGATCCCGTTGCACGTGGTCCGATCATCTGTGCATCTTTTGAAGCCACTGAATTTGTTGTTGGCGGGAGAGAAAGTAGTCAGCACATGTCCAGGTAGACTACTACAAGCAAGGATGTAAAACAGGTTCAAGAGAACGCGCCAACGCGTCGTCCTTCCTCCCCGAGCGCGAACGATGACTTGCAGAGGAGATCAGACCAATGCCGGGTACAAGGGATTATTTGACGGTGAATTGACCATGATGGGGCTGTTGGCCGGCTGTCGGTGCCCGACCTGGCTGAATGTATCGGGACGGTTGGGAGCTCTGAAGATCCGGGGTTGTGGTTGGCATCGGGCGGTCCGAACTATTTCTGCCGGATAATGAAGTTGCAGTGTTGTAGGAGTCGATCTCGATATTGTTGCATTTCCGGCGCTTTCGCAAGAAGTCACGCAAGAAGCATCATGTCCACCACGCTGGAACCGAGGATGCTGCGACGTCCCAAAGTTGCTGCAAAGTCCGAGATGATTTGTATATCTACAGGGCTTGTTTACCTGTGCGCTGCCTTAAGTGTCGTGACGGTGGGCCGGCAATCTATTCTGGTGGTCTGTGACGAGGTCCTAACGCGGGAGAAACATTCTGGAAGATGAGTTGCATCTGTAACAGGATCAATTTGACCCTTAATTCGCATGGTTCGCCCAACGTTGTGGAAAGCAGATGTCACTGACTGCACTGTTGTTTACGCATGGACTTGGGAATGGCATTTCGGCATCTCAGGGTCTCCAGCGAATGTCTGATGGTGACAGCGGAGCGGGAGGGACCAGCAGACAGCATTACGTGCGTCCGGCGGAAACAGCTCGGCCAGCCTGGCGAAGTGGACTTGCAAAAACTCTGCTCGCCGTGCGCGCGCGCAATCCCTTTGGGACACTTTGACGACAGTGTCCCTAAAGCAACTTTGCCGTACGGATGCTCGATGCTCCTGGCAGTTAGAGTTGGCTCTTGAGCTTGCTATCGTTTCGTCGATCACTGCGTGGTAACGCGTGGTAACACGGCACGTCTGGCTCTCCACTCCCCGTTTGCCCTGCATTCTGCCTGAGCCAGAGTTCCGCACACCATGACGACGATGACATCGTATCATCAAGGATTCTCATATGATCCAACACCCCCAGGATGTTGAGGTTGGGCCTGCCGTGATTTGGCATGCTCACGATGAGCGCATCGGCGCCGCTCTCAATATCCCATCTCCCCGCCCTTGACTCAAGCTCAGGAAGATTTAACGCCGCGCTCTCACCATGGCTGTTCCGGGATGCCGCGGGTGCGCTAGAAGCACGCCTCGACAGCGAAACCACGTTGACGGTGCCGACAAAGGCTCTTCACCAATAGTTGTGTGCGCTAGATGTGATGGCCAATGGGGTAAGGCTGCAGGATGCTCAGGAACCTGCCTCAAAACAGGTACTAGTGGCTGTCGGCGCAGGCCAGGAAACGGAAAAGGGGCCGCAGACGTGACGAAACGTGGTTGCCCAAGCGGAATGACAGCCTGACCATCACGCCTGACAGAGACAGATCGCAGGAGGCTACGCTGCTCAGTCGCTGCTGTTGCGCGTACACATGCAAGGCGAGCATCCTGCTGGCTGCCCCTCCACGGCGAGGCAGGGCGCGCGATCTGCTGGCGGCGCAGGCCAAGGTGAGGCTATGTTTCGTGCGGTGAGCGAGAGTCGTGGGCGTACATAAGACATGTGCATACTAATGCATATGCTGGTGTGGATAATTTTGGCTGCATCGGCGACATGGAGCGTCACGTGCTGACACATAAAGTCGAGAGAATTGAGCAGCACGCGCAGCAGCCCAACCTATGAGGTTCGTGACAATATCGAAAAAGGGGGCGGCCCGCCGCGAAAGCACCAATGGCCGCCGCGCGCAGAGCCTAAGACGGCTGGCTGCGTGCTGGTGTCGGACGCGTTCGATTTGGCAGTCTAGGGCGCCTTACCTTTTCAGGCGCCGCGTGAACCGAGCGCTCCTGCAACTCTGATCGCGCCTTCCCTTACACGCCCGAGCCCGTTGACAGTCAGCCCCCGTCTCAAGACGGTCCTGCCCTCATTTCGCGCGACTCAATCTTGCTGTCTGGCCGCCACCCTCGTCGTGTGTTGTCTTTGACACCAAAACACCGCTGCGCCCTCGCCATGCTTCTGCATTTCACCGCTCACCCTGCTCTTGCCGCCACTACTTCCGCTGCTTGTTTCGCTCGCTAGCTGGCGCGTCAACCCACCCCATCTGGGCCGCAAAGAACTGGCTGCCAACGCACGCATCTGCGACCGCCTTAAGGCTTCACCACAGCAACAGACCGACTACTGGCCTCGATCCGGGCCTTGCCTGACTGGGTGTTCTGATCAGCATTATTACGCCTCGCAACGCTCCCCGGGCGCCCCTTCCACCCTAATTTCCCACCTAGCCTAGCTCGACGATTCGTGCAAAGGCCCATTTTCGCACCCTTCTTGTCTTTCATTAAAAGAAACGGTCCATCAATCACAGAGACTTGCCGCTGTCGGCGCATTTCTGCTCGTGTTGTCACCTCCCGCGCATCACGCCTGCACAGCGTTAGACCGCTTCGTCTTCACTATCCCCGACCGGAATCACTGGACCAGGCCACCCTTCCTCAACCTTCACTCGTCGGCCAAATCCACTTCCCTCTAGCCCCCGACGCTCGGATCAAGGCCACACCTCCCTGCCTGATCATAAAGCCATTCGCGCTATGGTCACAAAGTCATACCTGATCAAGCTCACTAGAACATCCTAACATACGGAATACTACCCGCCTACCGTGGTCCCGGGCGTGCTCCACAGCCCTTTCCCAACCGTCGTCCCTCATTTCTTCGACATTCCCGCACCTGCATCAACCTGGACCCTTACGTCTGCTGCTATTGCACTTCAAACCCTTTGATACGCACTGGACTCCCCCTCCCCCCTCCAGCGAATCTCGACATCAAACCAGCGAACAATCAAAAGAAGAAAGCAACAAAACGAACCTTGGAATGAGATGAACTAAACTACTCGACCGATCCAATCACCAACCACTCCAGGACGCCCCTTTGGTGAGCTCATCGTTCGTCTGTCCAAGACATCCGTCTAACCTGCTGCAGTCCTGTGCAACACACAGAATCGTTGAACGACTCACATCACATTCACAATGCACTCAGAATCACGGGAACTACCCCATGGGTGGGCCTCTCTCGAGGAGAGGTATGAGGTGATGAAAGAGATAGGTGACGGTAGCTTCGGTAGCGTTGCGCTTGCACGCGTCCGCACCGCTGGCGCTCACATTGCCCGTCGCGGCACTTTGGTAAGTGACATATTGCGCGAGCAGCTCACGTCGATCGCCAACTGACGCGTCACAGGTTGCGATCAAGACAATGAAGAAGACTTTCGACTCATTCTCGAGCTGTCTGGAACTGCGAGAAGTCATCTTCCTTCGGTCGCTGCCACCTCATCCTCATTTGGTACCTGCACTGGACATCTTCCTGGATCCGTACAGCAGGAGACTTCACATCGCCATGGAGTACATGGACGGTAATCTGTACCAATTGATGAAGGCGAGAGATCACAAGCCACTGGATGCTTCCAGTGTACAGAGCATCCTCTTCCAGATTCTTGCCGGTCTCGAGCACATCCACGCACGCGAGTTCTTCCATCGCGACATCAAGCCAGAGAACATTCTCGTCTCGACATCTCAGCAGAACGACTCGTCGCATCCCTTCCGTCGCTACTCGGCCATGATGACACCCCCATCGACTCCTCCCGCTTACACAATCAAGATCGCCGACTTTGGTCTCGCACGAGAGACACACTCCAAGCTCCCTTACACAACATACGTATCGACACGATGGTACCGCGCTCCCGAGGTCCTTCTCCGCGCTGGAGAGTACTCAGCTCCCGTTGATATCTGGGCCGTTGGTGCGATGGCTGTTGAGATCGCGACATTGAAGCCGCTCTTCCCTGGTGGCAACGAGGTTGACCAAGTGTGGAGGGTTTGCGAGATCATGGGCAGCCCCGGAGGTTGGGTGAACAAACACGGGCAGCCTGTCGGTGGCGGCGAATGGAAGGACGGTGTTCGACTTGCGCAGAAGCTGGGCTTCTCGTTCCCTAAGATGGCTCCTCACTCGCTCGACACGATCCTCCAGACACCGCAGTGGCCTGCTAGCTTGGCCAAATTCGTCACCTGGTGTCTTCTGTGGGACCCAAAAAATAGGCCCACATCTACCCAGGCTCTCGCTCACGAATACTTCCAAAACGCAGTCGACCCTCTGCGCCTGAAGTCATCGTCTTCGCGTCTTCTAGGCCGCAAGCAGTCTGATCTATCAGCCAAGGACTCCCCGGACGGTTCCCCCAGCATCACATCGAAGACCTCATCTTGGCTGCGCCGATCGCTCGTCGCTCGTGAGAGTGCACCAGCCGTTCCCCAGCACGTTGCTCCCGTGCAGCAAATGTCACCCCGCCCTTCACCACAGCAAGCCAACACAAGCGATCCAAGTGGGTCGACTAAGCAGCGTCCCAATCCAACCAAGCGGGCTACGTGGACAAACGGAGTGCCCAACAACGGCGCTCCCATCCCCATCCTGCCTTCCATTAAGCCCGTGTCTCCACTCTCCGCAGAAGTCACCGCACAAGCAAGTATGCGGGCTGCCGAGAAGGAGGGAAAGGCCAAGATCGGTCGTCAGCTTTCGCTCGCGTCACATGGGAATCACTATGCAGACGCGCACCGACAGGAAGCGGAGAGGGCGTTGGAAGGCAAGTCAGGCCTCGCGTCTCCAGCGAGCGGTCACAAAGAGAGCTTTTTCTCTCATCTCCGCAAGCGCGCTCGACGCCTTTCCGGACGCTACCCGACTCCTATGTCGCCCAACTCGGAAGATGTTGAGGCTGACGCAGGTTGTGCCCCGTGGGCTGGCTCCGCCCGATCTTCGATGATTGTTGATCAGCCAGCTGCCGCCGTGCCCTCAGCGAACCCTGATTACTCGGAGTTAGACAAGGCTCTTCAGCACGTGAGGTGCACAGTCGAGAACAATGCGGCGAAACAGCGCACCGCATCAAATCCCGTGCTTAAGAGGCATCACTCGGTGCCCCACGGCCCTGAGCCCCGTGTCTCTGAGAACGGCGTTGGTGGACCCGTCTCCAGCAGGACAAGGCGAGCGGTTCAGAGCAAGTCGAATCCCTCGAACCCTCCCAACAAGTACGAGACCCCCAACGAAGAGGAAGAGCTTCTCAGTGAGGTTCTTGCTTCTGCCCACAAGGCCGCAAAGAAGCTGGACCACCAGCAGAGGGCGCCACGCCATGCCCACTCCCACACTGAGCCCATGGCCTCCTACCTGACACCATCGCCATCTGCGAACCGCAACACTGCATTCAATCAGAACAACTACGTCACTCCCAGCAAGCCCATGGATATCAACAAACCATATCCTGTACAGGACGAGACCGTTTCGAAATGGCCCACACCGCCTGATGACTCGGACTGGGCTAGCAGCGTAGCTGCGAGTCTTATGGCGACACAGTCGCTCTACCGGTAAAGCCCCGGATCGAACATCCTTCATTTCGCTCTCAACTCTTTCGATCGCATATTAAGTGTAATTTACGGCCTACATCTCCATCGCTAGCATACGCTTGCGCCGACCACCGTTCAGACTCGGTCATGACCGCACGACATTGAGCTTCGGTCTCCCGTCTGGAACGGTGATTCAGAGTCACAAAAGCGGCGGCGTTTTTACGTCTCAGAACTGTCGTTACATCTCGCAATACTGCACCATCTCACTATCAGCGACAATCGTTCTGTACACCACCACATCTTTCTATATCGGATACTACACTTTGGCGGCATTTTCGTTTTCATCTTGCGAGGGCGTATCGTACTGGCATGAGATCGTCGATATTTCACTTTGGTTAGGGATAAGTCTGGGATCCCCGGACGCCCACTTCTACACCCTGTTTCATCTGGGCAACATTTTCAAAGATACCTCGCTAGACTGTTCAGCACTTTCCTTGTCAGCTTCATTTCGTTGTTCCTGGCGGATACCCAATTTGCATTTGGCGACTACATCAACGTCGTCGTCCCCGCAATCTCCACTTTCTTGATTAAGATGGAAGTCACGGTGACCTTGTTTTGGAATACTTGGTGCGCGGATTGGCCTGTGGTGTTGTTCATAGATATCTAGTCCTGTTGAGCGATCAACCCCATTTCTTTGCACTATCTCCTTGCGTTTCCTGGCAACCACACACCTCATCGTTATAGACTTGGTGGGCGTTTTGTACCTTTTCTCTACTATTCGCCCAGACTAAGTCAGGACGTTCCTTGTAATCAGCTAATGTCGCCTCACTCGACAACACTTCTTCTTTGACCGCTGGCAGGTCCTTGTACATGTTTGTAGCTCCCTCGGAGCTCGCGAAGGATGGAATACGGGTTGATACCACTGCGCTGTCTTGTCGTTACTCGGCTGGACCGCTCATCAGATCAGTCTCCTATGTAGCATATCAATCAACTATCGATGTTCGCGTTGCGGCATCACCAACAAGTGTCTCCAGAATCACCTCTGCAGCACACAATAGATTCGCCATCAAGTGGACAGACGATGTACGCGTGTTCAAACACGCCAACAACAAACAACGCATACCCATCCCACCATGACCCCTCCAAGTCGTGATCCGCGCCCCGCTACCGGTCTTCACGACCGAGGCGCCCCTCTTCCATGTGCACTACATGCGTCGTCCACCACACTATTCACCGCCACATCGACTCAGACATCGACACAGGACAACATGCGTTCGTGCTCTCGGCATGACAACTGCCATGCACGCCACAGACACATCACTCGCTTCCGCACAGACTTGCGTAGCCGGCATGGACCGGCCTACATGGCAAGACCAGCATATCCTCGCGGCCTCAATAACAAGCCTCACGTCGCGCCTCGTGCCTACGTCGACGCAGGTCGGCGGCACATCCTCTGATCCCACTCTCGACCCTGACGATCCGGAGTTACTGCGGACAGTGAGGCTGGTTGCACATCCTCCATTGCGCTCGGCGCGACGTCTACGTGCCCAAAAGCCCAACCTACGAGGCCGTGTGAGGATGTGCAGACCCTGAGACCCTGATGGACGCGTGTACGGAAGCCCAGTAAGTATTTTCAGCACCGAGCCGCATGCACATCATGCCCAACGTACGCAGGGTCTTCGTAACGTAGACGCTGTGCGCGACAGCGTCCCTGCATTCGAAGCTAATTTTCGACGCTCGCTGGTGCACAGCGGTTGGGCTGAGGTATGCACATCATGCTTTCAGCATCGGCGCGTTCATGTATCTCATGTTTTTTTCCCAATAGCAGCAAGACGGCTCTACTTGCATGCCCACGCGACTTGGCTGTGGTGTATTGGCGTCCATCTAAGGTTAAATGTCGTCGTTGCACGACGGACGGCGGGCCGACGCATGCATGCAGATCAAGGGATGCGTGAGGTTGCTTTGGGCGTAGGGTACCAGACATCGCATCTCGAGGCCGTCCATCCAACAAGCGACGAGGCTGGAGAGGGGGTGTGGAGGATTGCTAGTCTGCCTGCTGCAAGAGCCTCGCTGCCGCTAGGCTGAGCAGATGAGCGCTTCCCTCGTGGCTATAACATCACAAGAAGCACTGAATATGTCCTGCCTTGGCTATTGGCGTATGTCGATTGTATACACGGACATCTCGAAGCCGAACAGCCACAACAAAGACGCATACTCGAATCGCATCTGCAGCATCTTACTCAGCACTTCCCATGTCAAGAGCGCACTTCGGAACGAGCCAGCGGAGGCATCGGCGGTGCACGTGAGAGTACACAAAC
Organism: Didymella pomorum; assembly: GCA_022225945.1. Lineage (NCBI taxonomy): Eukaryota > Fungi > Ascomycota > Dothideomycetes > Pleosporales > Didymellaceae > Didymella > Didymella pomorum. The sequence continues at coordinate 65,780 of JAKJXN010000017.1, read as the reverse complement.
GTCGATCCTGCGATTGGCCGACGTCGAGGGAAGTGTGGCGGAAAAGGGCCAAAAGCCGCGGTGCGAGGCCCGGGCAGATGTGTGAAAAGCTTATCGATAGGAGCGCGGTTACGTGACTGCGAAATAGTTGGGCTTCTCCGCGCTTCGGCGTGGATGACATATCAGTTGTGAAGATTCGATCTTTTGCGGAAGTCGCGCTGTCTGCATTTTATACTGTCCTTTCAGATCATATCTGCTATTCGACGATCCTACCACCCATAGAACGAGAATCGCGCCGGCGCATTCAGCAACCCTCGCCTGCAATCGCCGCCCCCGCCATCACTCGACCATGAGCGCGATTCTCTCCGCCGACGACCTCAACGACTTCATATCGCCAGGTGTCGCGTGCATAAAGCCGATTGAGACACTGCCGGCAAAAGAGGAGAGCAGCTCGGATCCCTACGAAGTCACGACAGAAGAGAAGGCCGCTGCCGCAGAACCCCCGCCGCCCGCGCAGATATCGCTTACAGACTGCCTCGCCTGCTCGGGATGCGTAACGAGCGCTGAGGCCGTGCTGGTCCAGCTGCAATCGCACAACGAGGTCCTGTCGACGCTGGACACGTACAAGTCGCTGGACGCAGCGTCGCTCGCGCAGAACGGGACAAACGGGGTTGCGAATGGACACACACATGCGAATGGCTGCAACGGGCACCATGCAGAGGGCAAGCTCTTTGTTGCGAGCGTATCACCCCAGGCGCGCGCAAGTCTGGCGGCAGTCTTCAATGTGAGCGAGCAAGAAGCCGGGAACATGATCACACAGCTGCTGAGCGGGCCGTCTGGGGTCAGAGCCGGCGGGCACCAGGGCAGCGGATTCACATGGGTCATCGACACGAACGCCGTCCGCGAAGCGTGTCTGGTCGCTGCCGCAGACGAAGTCGCAACCGCCCTCTCGCCAGAGACATCCAAGACACCCGCAAAGCCCGGCAGCGAAGGCGCAATCGACACCACCCCGAAGGGCCCCATCCTCACCTCCGCATGTCCCGGCTGGATATGCTACGCCGAAAAAACACATCCCTACGTGCTCCCTCATCTCTCGCGCCTCAAGTCGCCCCAAGCCCTGACCGGCACCCTCCTCAAGTCCGTCCTCAGCGCGCGCTACAACATCGCCCCAAGCCAAATCTGGCACCTGGCCATCATGCCGTGCTTCGACAAGAAACTCGAAGCCAGCCGCAGCGAGCTGACATCCAGCGCGTGGGCAGCGTCCTCCGCCGAGCCCGTGAGAGACGTCGACTGCGTCATCACCGCTCGCGAACTGCTCTCGCTCGCGTCGGCGCGCGGAATCGCCTTCTCATCGCTGCCGCGCACACCGCTGCCTCACACACCCTTCCCCGACCCGACTCTCGACGCCTTCCTCTTCCCCTCCTCGTCTCGCGGCCGCGGACTGCAGACCCGCGACGCCGGTTCGAGCGGAGGGTATCTGTACCACATCCTCCTCACCTACCAGCTCGCACACCCCGGGTCCATTATCTCTGTGACGCGCGGCAGAAACGCGGATGTTGTCGAGTACACACTCTCGTCCTCCTCCTCGGGCGAGACCATAATAAGAATGGCGCGCTTCTACGGCTTCAGAAATATCCAGAACCTCGTTCGTAGGCTCAAGCCCGCAAAAGCCTCTCGACTCCCTGGCGGAAAAACGGGGGCCGTGCGGCGGCCGCCGGGGAGTAAGGCGAAGGAGGAGAAGGAGTTTGCGTATGTAGAGGTCATGGCTTGTCCGGGCGGGTGCACGAATGGTGGGGGGCAGGTCAAGGTTAGTGAGGTTGAGGAGGTGAGGCGCTTGGACGCGAGTGAGCCCGACAAGGTTGAGGAGAGGGAGGTAACGAAGCCGGGGATGAAGGAGCAGAAGGAGTGGTTGGCGAGGGTGGATGAGGCGTATTTCTCCGGCGAAGATGAGGACAAGGAGACGAGTGGGCAGACGAACACACGTGTGGAGAATGGGACTGGAACGGGAGGAGACGTTGTTAATGGCATTGACAGGAAACGCGTCAAGGAGGTCATGGCGCATTGGTCGAGCCTCACGGGCGTCGATATGCAGAGCTTGATATACACGTCTTACCGCAAGGTCGAGAGCGATGTGGGCAAGAAGCAGAGCGATATGGACAGGGTCGCAGGGTTGGCTGTCACTGTTGGTGGTGGGTGGTAGAGCGAGACTTGATGAGCATTGGGCGGCGTTTTAGACTGAGCATTTACAAGTCCTTCGAGGATAGTAGAGCATGATGAATGGGATCATTTACACCTAGCCTGAGTGCGTACCCTCTTGGACCTCTCACGCATTCGCGACCCACGCAAAGTAACTCACCCTGCTGTTGCGTCATGAGGCTGAAACTGTTGCTCTCTTCCAAGCTAAAGATTGCAGTGCACTTAGCAATCGCTCGCATATTCAGGGTATCCTGGACGCTGCAGCTTCGGGGACCGCACCGCAACGCCATCCTTGCACTGCAATCTCTAGCGCCCAACAGCGAGCGGTACAGTAGCCTTGTCTTATGCTCTATATCACCCAGTATGCTCTCATACAGCGGCGATGCACCGCAAGCCAGTATGTCAATTGTACTGCTTGGTAAATAGATGTTGACTTGCAATACTAGACTGCCAGAGACCGTGCCTATGGTAGAAGTAGCAAGCTGCAGCAACCACCGTCACAAGGTCTCGGTGCTGTGTATTATTCAACATTAGAGCATGCACGCCGAGATTCTACCCATGCATTAGGGTATTAGCCGTCATGTTGTGTCACCTTCGTGCTTCGAAAGTGACATGCACTGCAATCTTTGGCGCAGAGGAGGAGGTAGACCGTCAGTCTCACGTCGGTCATCCATCCTTCCCTACTAGGAATTGCAGTGCAACCGGCGGGAGCGTCATGTCTGCATGCCGTTAGCCCTTAGTTACTTGCATGATTACGCTGCAATCTCTAGTGTCAAAGAGTAAGCAAGACTTCAATCTTGCACTCGCACCTTGGGCTATGCTTCGCGCTGAGGCACTTCAGGTCAATCTTTCTATGACTCCAGCTACCGGATTTGTAGTTCCCTCACATATGTGTCTAGCCGTTGACTTAATACCTTTGGTAAGGTAGGCATTCTTGTAACTTACATGGTCGTCTTGGAACGTACAATGCTGAAGGTCCTAACTGCTGCTCCGCGCTAAGGATTGCAGTGCAAGGCCAACGCCACAATATTGAATCCGCGAGCACTAACCATCTTTATATTGAGCCGCATCGAACTGTTGTTCCATTGGCAAGCACAGCAATCTTTAGCGCGGAAGAGTAGCTCAACCCAGCACAACAACAATCCAAACTTGTCCTCCCTGGAGCCACCATGCCCTCCGCGTCAGCCTTCGACTCTCCGCATCACTCAAAATTTGGCCAGAAAACTACCAGCGCTCATAACTCTCCATCTCTTCGTCGACTTTGGGTTTAGTGCTCTCCAGACAGTACCCTCGTTATGCCCAGGGTCCTCCTCGACGCTGTGTCAACGTTGAACGCCGTGCTAGAGTCCTCAAATTGCTTACGTGAGTGAGCGGAGTAAGCGCTTCAGAATAAATCCTCAATCGCAGGTTTCCTCTCACAACAAAGAAATGCGGCGTCGTGAGATCTGCACGGGCTTCAGTTCTTAGCCGACTGCTCTGCAATCTTTAGCGCGGACGAGCTGCTACAGCCTTGTAACTTTACCAACAGCCGGCATTCAGCATCATTATTGCTGCTACGACGTCGCATTAAGGGCTTCTTGTTGCTTTGTTCCTTTCCTGAAGCGACGATAATGGATGTAGAGATGCTAAAAGCTCCTTTCGTACGGATGAAATTGGGCCACTGCCCGATCGGCATACGAAACTGCAAAGCTGTACACTTCACCGGCTCTTCCGGGCTAAAGATTGCACTGCAGATACTGCTGCAGCGGCGGCGGTCCGCAATTGGTCAACCGGAATCTACAACCCGACACGACAGTCGACTAACACACATTGCATGCAATTCGTAGCGTGGCGGAGCAGCTATATTCAACACTTCAGACTCGCAAACTTCATTTCGCTACACGATCACTACAATGACGCCCACGGCGGAGCCATTTACGCCTTTCTCGAACCGCAGCGTCTCCTGTTGCCGGTCGAGGCTGAGAATCTTGATAACGCTGATGTTGATTTCCGCTTATTCTTTGATCCTCACGCTGTTTGGGCATCGCATGTCTGCGTCTTCGATGGCTTGAACCGTGTGCCTTGCGAACGCGGCCTAGATTCAGCCTTGTTGCAAAGAACGGACAACGCTCTCAGGATGACTTGTCGGCACTTTGCATCTCCTTGCTGTAGAAGATGCGGGGACAACAGGAAGCGTCGCCAGCGCTGGGTGGCTGGTCTTGCATTGCAACACGGCTTCCAGCTTCTCTTGCAGTAGTAGTGCGTCATGCCAGACGCTGTACTCAGAATATGTTGCCATTAATCGTCGCCAGTGAGCCGGATTGGTTGAAGTCGAAGACTGTTGCTGGCTGGTGTGGACATATAAGAACCACAGCTTAGCATACTCAAGCCTTCAGACACACACGTAAGAAAACAAGCAAGAGTCAACGAATCCTTTGACGCCCATCTACTACTCATCATGAAGTCCAGCCTTACCATCCTCGTCAGCTTCATGGCCCTTACCATGGCGACCCCTCTCAGCTCTTCTGCGGGCCCTCTCGTTGCTTGATCAGGCTGCTGTGGCGCCAATACGTGTCGCAGCGGCGGTGAGTCACTGACGCTTTGACCTGTACTATCTACTGACATCAGATGTGTAGAGTGCTGTGCTTAGAGGACGATATGCTGCTCTGGAGATTCATGGCTCGACAAAGTATATTGTCCCAATGTCGACATGCAGAGATGCTATTGATCTGTACATGGAAGATGATCGGGCTCTGGTGAGAAAGAGAATGAGAGGCTTGCGATATTTGCTGAGCTGACGGGGAAGAAGTTGCTATCCAACACAGCATGATGGGGCATTGGTAGTTGATTCAATGCAATCTAGTCGATTGTTGTCCAGATATTGCGCCGATTTGAAATCATCTGCTCGTCGTGCACTTCACTATCGTCAGTCATCACTGGCGAACAACATGCGTAAAGTCGAGGTGAATGTTGGTCTTATGCAATTTTGATGTCGACAACGAGTTTCAATGAATGTCCAGGAGGTTCCTACTCCATCGGTAATCAGACCTACATTGTTCTCTATCGGTGAACAATTTACACTAGTGAGTTTCAAGCTTCAAGAGCACTTGGATAAGACCGTGAGCCCTCGCTAGTAAGACAGAATTCGTGTGGTACGGATAAACACCTGGACTTTTTCATCAATCAAAGTGTGAGCGGTTCCTACTCATCGATCATGCCAAGTACGGATGATCGAGCAGCTGTTGGTGTCTACAATTTGAGGCACGTTGACGTCTCAACAGATCTGTGTATTCCCGATGTTCTTCGTACTGTACAGTTGGCAGATTCAGAACCGGGCCATTCAACCAAGTTTAGTTTCACATTCAGCCATCTCGGCGAGCAGGCCCCAATTTTATTCCTGAACGGGACATTTCCATATTCTACACTCAAATACTTCAGCGTTTCTGGAGCCCGAACCCCTCGACCGGAATGACGGCGTTCTATTTGATACAAAACCGCTGATATTCTAGATTCGCGATATCGTAACGCCTCAGCATTGGGATCAGGGCAATGCCGATGATGACATGATAATTTTGTACCTCGCGGAGGATCACAGGCCATAAGATGTCCTGTTCTGCGTCACAGAAAACGGCAATGATGTCACCATTTTGTGTCGCACTGGGGCCCAGACCAAGCATATCAATCCCTGTCCGGAAGATGCGGCGACCTGCCCACTGACGCGGTGATCCAGTGGGGAAAGTGCCTGCTTGGATCGGAGAGTCCGATTGGTTGTAGGTGATAGCTTCGCTTGAACACAAGGCTCTAAACATTGCCACGATATCGTCTGCATCCTGCTCACATGATGAATAGATCATCTCGTGATCAAGCATTACACCTGGGGTGCCCAGAATCTTATGTTTGAGATACTGCACACTCTGCACATTGTTCAGATTTGACATTAGGAGACGCAGGAAACTTGTTTCCATGATTGCATAGTCGAGAGTCGTTTTATGGTTTATGAGAGGCTTCAATGTTTGTATCCAATAGGCGTAGATGGACATCAGTATGGATGGTGACTCCTGGGGGTCCGCCAGAGGTGCGTTCATGGTACTGTGCACCGTGTCCAGCCTGACGCCTGTGATTATCAAATTCCTTGTGGCCCTTTCAATGACAGGACTTAGAGATTGCGACAGGTGGTTCGATCGATTCGCTAGATAGCTTCCAAGATGGCCCGAATGCTGCCAGTCAGGGATCCAGACACTTGTTTCTTTCAGACGATCCCAGCGGGGAACCCAGGAGGGATGACCAGGATTGTCGCTGATAGTCGCGCCTAATTGAGGCAGCAGAGGAAACCAACGATCGTGCTCCATGCATAGCCTAGCGATCTCGATGAAGACATCGTGTGCCGGCTGCGCATAATCCGGTCGAATTTTCGAAATCCTAGAAGACATAGAGTCTGATGGATCGTATTCCAGGCTCATCAGCGAATATATCCGGTCCCGCGGATCTGAACATACCAAGGGCTCCGTGGCCTTCAGCACTTCCAGGAAGTTGGGAGCTTTGGTCAATCCAATTGATAGCCAGCGCGCCGTAGCGTAATAATATGGCATGTCAAATACTTTGTCCAGAAACCATTGAGCATCGAGGATGGCATGCGCCCAGACCAGCTGGACACGTCTCGCGAGCAAAAACTCTTGAACAACCCAAAGACGCGAAAACCATTCAAACGACAATACTCGCTTGAGCGCTGTGACCATAGCAAGGGAAGGCTTGATATTGGGACCCAAGAGATCGAGTATATTTTGCGCCTCGTCATTGGGGTCTTCACCGAGCCAGACCAGGACTCCTAGCGCCAAAGTGTAAATTTTGCCCATCATTTTCACCTGGTGTCCTCTTTCGTTCACATCCTCTTGATTTATGCAGACAGCATCAATCCAGAGATCTCTGGCGAGCTCTGGATGCCGAATATACCGAAGAGCCGTGGCAAGATTGGTTGAAATCGCAATATCGCCACCACATGTGATCAACGTATATTTGAAGTCCGGAGTTCCCCATACGTAGGATAGGGCTTCGAATGTGGCGTGCTTGTTTCTAGGGGTACTCGCTCTTGGATCCCAACTTCTCTTCGCTGTTCTCGTTTGTGGCAGCCCATGAAATGCGTTGTATGTTTTGCTGAATGGAAACGAGGGTTGATCCAGGTTTTCGTGCCTGATATCTGCTCTGAGGGGATCGTTCGAAGATCCAGGATATAGTCTGAGGATGCGGACGGTCGAAGGTCTCTCTAGAGGTCGATAGTGGTAGGGATACCCTTTACTTTCTATGCCATCCTCGTGAACATGTACATGGACCTGATCCTCTTCATCGCTATCATCGTCGACGATCCAGCCAGAATGCCACGTGTAGAGTGCCCTCCTGTCTTTCGTCAAGTCTGTGTGCTTGAGACCAGGTCCAAAAAGTCTGAGAAATTTATGACCCGTATGTGAGCCCTTCGCCAGTTGGAGGCACGGGGAGCAGAAGTCGACGTTATGGCACGACTGACATCTGTAACGCGTGCCGTGGACATCTTCCTCACAACCATGGCAGGTGATGCGGAATCCAGGGGTGTGTTGCATATGATGCTCAAGAATTTCAATAAGGTCTGTCACCTGCCGTGGAGAGTCGACTGGCACTTCTGGACTGATTTGTGTAGAGACTCTTCCTGCAGTATTTCCTGGTGTTGAACTTGACGCCGGTAGATCCAGACTTGGATCGTCTGACGGTTGGACACCACTGTTGGACAGCGTCGCGGGCGTCGATCCATAGCAGGTTCTGTCCTCGGTTGCCACTGAAGCGGGAGGCCTGCGACGTGCTCTCAGTCGTGCGATCGAACGCTGCCCTGACGGCATCGGTCAATAGAAACAGAGCAAGTCGCGTCGCAACATCGCAGTGGAGCGTTGGCGGGACAAGAATGAGACACGTGTTGCAGTAAGCCGCCCGCCCACGTGATGCCCCAGGTGTGGTGGCGCTGAGTCGTCACGCAGAATCTAATCAATGGGATTCATCTCGATGCTTACAGCGAACTAGGATCCTGGGAGCTAACCTAATGTCATTTCGTAAAACCCATAGTTGCTTTCTGTCGAAGCCTGCCTGCCGCATTAATATCAATTCATCATATGCATCGCGGAGCGGGTAGTTCTCGCGAGTCTGAAGTTGTCAACATGCTACTGTGGTTGAGGTGCGCGCCGTTCGCAAGTCCGCCGAGCGGACTGGGGTGGCGCCTGCAACAAAATTTCTTTGCCGGAACTTCGCAAGCCCCTTCACTCTCGCATTTTCGCTCTTACTGCATGCAGACTCTCACAAAGACATAGTATGTCTTTCAAGCTGGTCCCGAGTATGCTCGCCATCACCGTGGAGGAATGATCCGCTCTGCGACAGAGCGTTTGGGCGCTGTAACCCCATGACCCTGTAGGGTTCATGTGGACGAGGCTAGATAACGTAAAATTTGTAAGCTTTCCATGAAACATCCAAAGGCACTTTGGGTAAGCAATCACCACACAAAGAAGAACCACAAACAGTCGCTAACAATGATTAGCGGAGTGGTTAACGCGTTGGCCTGCTACAGATCTCACGATCTGAGTCAGCCAATTCCTTCGGGAGCGTGTGTTCGAATCACACAGGTGTCGCTCATAATATTCTTTTTGCTTTTGCAACAGCATCTCGCTGGGCTTGAGGCTGGTCTTTTGCCAACGCGTTGAAAACCCCGTCGAGAGTTTTGTAAATGACGGAGTGTGAGGCTTTTGTGTAGTCATGTGCCTGCGCAATACCACGAGAATTTACTCACTAGGTACCGTTGTGTCTGTCACAATTGGTTGCATTTCCATGTTTGCAGCCACTTCCCAGAAATTGTGGCTCGTGATTCCCAGTAGCTGGTCTTTGTACAACTCCAGCTTGACGATTCAACTTGCTGATGGTAAAGACTTGATGTATCTTGCGATTGGGTATCTAGGATGTACATTTACATATCTTACAGTTGGTTAGAGCCTGTCTCCAACATCCTCCCACTTGATGTCATAACTCCCATCTGCTCCCTTCTCACTCCTACCCTTCCTTTTCGGCTCCGCAACGGGCACAAGCGGGATCCCCTCATCCTTCCGAGCCTTTGCTCTCTTCTCACTCTGCCTCTTCTTGTTCATCTCCACCCACTCCCTCCTCTTCTCCTCTCTCGGCCGCCTCCTCTCCAACGTCTTCGTCAATTTCCCCTCCTTATCCTCAATCGCCTCCCTCGTCACGCCCGGCACCACAATGGCCGCAATATCCTTAGCCCCCAAGTGAATCTTCTTATACCTCACCCGCCACGTACACACATTCTTATGGTGCCCGAAGTAATGTCTCGACACGTCGAGCGTGGGGAAGCCGACGAAGCTCTGACTCCCCGTTTCGGGGTTGAGGCGGAACACGGCGGGGAGGTTGTTAATCCGTAGATCGGCGGTTGTTAATAAGGAAAGGGCGGTGAAGGCGCGGCTGGCGCCCTTGTTTTGCGTGTCTTTTGCGCGGAGGAGGTTGTAGTCGTCTTTCGTGAAGAGCCGGAGAATTAAAGAGTCGGTGCTGTTGTTCTTTATGCTGATCCACCAGCGGTTGTCGAAGAGGCGGAAGGCGCTGTGTGCGGGCTGGTTTGGTGCTGGCGCGTCGGTTTGTGCTGGTGTTACTGGTATTATGTGGGAAGGGGGGTAGACGATGCTTTCCGAGGTCCCAGGGCGATTCTCTTTGGGCTGCCGGGTGAGATACCAGTCCATGTTATTCTGGCTTCTCTTGCCTTCTTCCTCCACGGCGCCGATCGAGCCGGCCCACTTGCGCCACCATACACCATAGACGCAGTAGCTGAAGTTGTTGGGGGAGCCAGTGAGACTGTCTTCTTCTAGATCCTGGAACTCGCGCCAGATGTTTCCAACGCTGGCTGCGAGCTCGGCAAGTGGTGGGTCTTCTCGCGGCGAGACTAGTTGTGCGACTCGTGCCAGAAGGTAGGTCGCACTGTTTCTGACATATGTTAAATCGGACCGTGTAATCTGCTCATTTGGCTTTCTCGTGTAAAGAAGGTGGGTGATCAGTCGACGGAACGAAGGGAATCGGACAAGCAGCGAGCCAGCTTGAATATCCAACTGAATCTTGCACTCATGAAACAGCCGCTCTGCTTCTTCCTTGTGCTCAGCAACGCGTTGCTGCATGTGCTTAGAAACATCCACGAGTGACTGGATGCTCAGCGCAGCAGGCAGCTTGTGGTGCTTCATCATGTGGCGGACTGCGTTGCGTGATGTGTATGTTTGCAGAAGATTTGTCTTATCGTCTGCCCAAACCACATCGCGGTGCTTGCATGTAGCAACGAGGCGCGCCTTGGAGAAGTCGAGTAGAGGCCTTAGAATCCTCACGCCACCACTCTCAACTGGGAATGGCAGGTGCTCCAGGTAGCGGTTCTCGAAACTGCTGTGCACCACTCCACTGTGCGATATCCCATGCAGACCATGACACTCGGGAATCCATTCAGTCGGTTTCATGGCCTGCAAACCGAGGCGTAGACGGCCGCTCGCAAAGCGCATCAGGACGGTCTCGGCCTGGTCGTCGGCATGGTGCGCGACCATCAGACTATGAATCCCCGCGTCGTGGCAGGCTCGACCGAGCGCCTGGTAGCGGAGTATACGTGCGTCTGTCTCGAAGCGCTTGTGGTCGAGGGGGTCGAAGTCGGCGGGCCAGGAAAGAGGCAGGACTGAGGCTTCCATGCCAACTGTAATATATTAGCATAGTCTATGGACAGAATTGCATATAGGTCCCTACACTTCCTTCGGCACTGCTCTGCTACCCACTCCGCCTCCTCAGTACTCCCCTGGCGCACTTTATGGTCCACGATAAACGCATGCGCCAGACTGCGATAATTTCTTGCAGCCGTGAGCTCCGCATACAACGCCGCCAGAGCCATCGAGTCAACGCCACCACTAATAGCCATGCCCAGCTTTCGCCGGCCAGCCTCGAGATGCCATCTGTCCCAACCGGCCTTCAGCAGCGCGGCCTCGAACTCATTGTTCGTGACCGGCAGACTCGCCTGTGAGTACCACCGGTTGCGCCATGCCGCAGCAGAGGAGGCTGTCCTCAAGCGGATGACATTGCTTCTCCACATAAACGTCGCATTAAAGTACTCCACGCCAGAAACGAAAAGAACGAGACGAATGTCGAAGTATAGTATTGACTAAGTTCGGTAATGCACGACATTCGACGCGTCTGATCCGAGGTCTCGCAGCTGGCGTGCACGGTTCGCCGAAATTTCTAGAGCTTCAGCTTTCCTCATTAGCGTCCGACTTCCGCATCCCCAATCCTCACTCCAAACAACTTCACTTCTTGAGATACCCCGTCTTTCATCCCATCCTCTAATCAAAATGGTACGTCATCTCCTTCCCCCCTTCTCAAATCCTCCAACCCTCCATGCGCATGACCAACGCGCTCAAGCACCCCGATGATAGAGCATCAATGCTAACCCTCCCTCAGTCCGCGCTCAAGTCCATCCGCTCCCTCGCGCCCCTCCTCGACCGCGTCCTCGTGCAGCGCCTCAAGCCCGAAGTCAAGACGGCCACTGGCATCTTCCTGCCCGAGACGGCGGTCAAGGAGCTCAACGAAGCCAAGGTGCTGGCTGTCGGCCCCGGCGCGTTCGACAAGAGCGGCAACCGCGTGGCTGTCAGCGTGCAGCCGGGCGACAAGGTGCTGATCCCGCAGTTTGGGGGTAGCCCGATCAAGGTTGGCGAGGAGGAGTACAGTCTATTCAGGGACCATGAGTAAGTTCTTCCCCAGGCGTGCAGAGCTGGTGATGAGGAGAGGGAATTGGGGCTCGGGATTGGGATCGAACAGAGGGCTGACAACAATAGGCTGCTGGCTAAGATCAACGAGTAAGACTCGCGGTCAATCGAAGAGAAGCGAAGAGAAGACGATGTACCGATAATGTATCAACACCGCCCATGACAACGGCACGTCCGCATCTGCCGGCGTTTTGGCATATACCTGAAAACCTGGGCTCTTGTATTGAAAGCGACATGTAATTACCATCGGCGGAAGGGCAGAGGACGTATCACGAAGCACCGATTAGAACGAAGATCTCCGCTATGGCTGCTACACAAACGTTAGGCTACTCATTCAGATTACTTGTGGTCTACGTGCCCGGCCAAGGACTTGCACACTAACGACGCAGTCACTCAGACCGCTTCCCAGCATCTACCCTCCCCATCACCAGCCCGAATTTTCTCCTCCAGCACCCCACTGCCTTCCACTACCCTGACCCTGGCTCTGGCCCTGATCATACTGATAGCCCTGGCTCGGATTCTGATAACTCTCGTGCCCCTGCTGATACCCCGTCGGCACACTATAACTCGGCTCATGCACCTGTCCACTCGCAAACTGCTGCTCCCCCCATCCGTACCCTCCCGTTGGTACCGCGTTCGCGTGCTCGGCTGGCGCCTGGTACGGCTGGCTGCCATCGTAGCTGCTCTGGTACGGCTGGAAGGTTCCCCACTGCGAGGGCTGCGGCGAGGGCGAGGGTTGATATGCAGACCCAGTGGGGGCAGAGAAGTCGCCCTCGGGTCCGTCGCGCTTGCCGAAGGAAGAAAATGCGCTGCCTAGGCCGCCGGGCAGAGAGGAGGTCAGGCTGCCAAGCAGACCTCCTCCGCCGCTGGAAGAAGAGGGCGCGTGGCTGGCGTTGAAGTTGTAGTTGCTGCCTGCGCCGTGGGAGTGAGCACCACCATGAGCATGTCCGCCGCCAGAGAACTGGCTCAATCCCGCAGCGCCATGGCCCCCGTGCTCCTCGCCGCCCTTGTGGTTGCGGCCGGCCTTTACTGACTCGGAGGAGAGAACGTCATTCAGGTCTTTGCCGTGGTAGTTGCGCGCCCAGTCCTGCACGACGCGGTACATGTTGTTGTGGATTTCGGAGCGGGTGTCGCGCAGCGCGGGGTGGTGAAAGACGCTGACGCAGTCGTTGAGGACTTGGTCGACGGGCACGTCGGGGTGGTCGAAGGCGTACATGACGCGGGGGACCACGTATTGCAGGATCTGGACTGCGACTTGGCCGGCGGGCTCGTTGAGGATGTTGGAGAAGTGGTCTTTGGAGAGCATGGAGTGCGTTGGGTCGGTCGAGTTGGGGTTGTTCCAGACGTCGAATTGGTGCTTGGCTGACGACTCGAGGACGGCGGATGATCCGGTCTTGAGTTGTGCGGACGCAGTCTTGATGATGGGGAGGACGAAGGGTGCGAGGAGTGAAAGCACGAACAGTGTCACACGCTCCGTGATGGTGTCAATGAGTTTCTCGAGTCCCGGGATTTTGGAGACGATCTCGGAGATACTACGAACCACCTTGTCCCTGAAGACTAGGATGGGGTAGATCTTGGGAATGACAGTGGCTGGGTCAGTGTTTGTGCCCGGGATATTGGGGCCAGGAGGACCACCGACAGACCCCGGTGGTGCATCGAAGGTAGGCGGGCCTCCACCAAACTGGTCTTGGCCCCCAGCTCTCGAACCAAAGTCGTCGTAACCTCCAGAGCGGTAACCGTGTCCAGCATTGGCCGAGGCTTGAGCGTCAGACGAAGCCTGCAGTGATTGTGCTTCCTGAATAAGGCCGCCGGTGCCAGGCACCTTGGAAAGAACGTCTGTCAGTCCGCCCAAAGGTCCAGAGCCGCTTCCCTTGGTGTTGCTGCACAAAGCGTCGGACAGGGTCGTATCCATCTGGTCAATCTCAGCGGAGCTAATGTGGTCTGTCGCCTCTCCGAGTACAGAATGGAAGAAGTCGACTCCACCAAACGTACCCGTGACAAGTGGGAATACATGCTTGCCACGGAGGTTGATAGCAGCCTGGGTACCGACGTGAGGGAAGACATTGTGGTATCCGAGCTCACGCAGAACGAGTTCAGTGTAGTTAGTGTGCGCACCATAATCTTCAAGACAGTGCAGAGCCTGACCCAGGCATCGAAGAGCTTCACAAAGATCCTCTTCTCTGCCACGCTGGCCTGAGGGACCATGGGTGTACATTCGGCCAAAGTGGATCGCTCGGGAGAGGGAGTACCTCACGTAGCCAGCTGATGTCGCCCATGGGCCTTGCTCATTAGCGATGTAGTTCTTCATCCCGGTGTTGGGATCAACGGCGAGCTCAGCCTCCGAGACTGGACCTCGAAGTCGTGGATCGAACTTCCGGGCATCTTCATTGTCGGCATAGTCCTTGGGGTTGTCAATGTGCTCCTCAGGTCTGTAAGTTCCAAGACGTTCAGCAGTGACTTCGAACTCTCCGGTAGCGTAGCCAAAGGACATGAAAGAAAGGATCCACACCAGCACGCGGATAGTCTCGCCCTTGGCACTCGTCAGTCGTCGGATATGCGGCACCGTCGTTTTCGTCGACTTACTTGGACCTTACTCAGAGTAGCAGTGTCGACAGCCTGTGAAGCTCAGCATCGTTGTCGCGTGTCTAAAAGTGTAGCATACCTGTGAATAATCTCGTAGCCAGTTGCCAAAGTATACACGCTGTGCTGCATCAGCCACAGTCCTGACTCGCCGATCACCGGCCAAGCTTCATACCTTGATCATCATCGACTTCCACTTGTGGCCCTTTATGCACGCGACCGTCGCGAGCATGTCTTCAATATCGCCATGTCGCCAGTTCTTTCCCTCGATCTTCGAGATAGACGCGATGTTTCCTGCACCGAAGGCGTCTGCTTTCGCAGGGAGCAGGACAAGAATCGCGATTGCGACGAGCAGCAGATACTTTGCAGAACCAGCCATGTTGCGGATTGCTGGAGGTGAGTGAAGAGGGAGCGCAGAGTAGTAGTAAGATCAGAACGGGATCTATCGCGCCGTCAGCTGCTAAGTTCCAAGTTGTGTGATTACGTTACGCCACAGCCAGTAAGGAAGGAGTGACCCACCTCAACCTCGACAGCCACGTCTCCCACACGCTCTGATGCAGTTTCAAGGGTTCATACGAGGCTGAGAAGAGGTGCACATCACTTTAGCTCCCGATTCAACCGTTTTTCACAAGGCTGCGCCGCACATCTTGCGTCTGCATGTGCCACACGTGCCCCACTTTCCTCGCGCTGCGATGACGATGGAGGGGTCGAGCGAAACATCGCAGGGATCTTCCGAGCTGAACTTCGACCCTGAACCTCCAGCCTTGCTTAGGCTGCTTCTGCCCAATCATACGTTATACAGCAGCATGCAGCTCGTGGACGCGTACTCATGGTCTCAGGGCTTGGGTTTTGCTGCTGCCTGCTCGGTGCCACAACTCACCTGAACGCACAGCGCAATGGATCTTTTCGTGAAGACTGGCACCATGCTCTGGTAGCAACAACAAACGCAACCCCGAGCGCGTCGATGCAAGATGCCGCACATCCACACATCAGTAAACCCAAGGATGTGATTCGGGTTCGACAGAGGCTCGGCGGAGCCCACGCTCAGGTCGGTCACACACATTAGAAGCTACCATTTCGACCACGTCCGACACAGGCTTCCAACAACGAAACCGAACTTGGATCACGGAGACCGAATTCCAGAGAGCGCGAGAACAAAGTCTTCAGCGAGCCGTGGGATCTGCAGCCGTCTGTCCGTGTAGACTCCCAATTGATCAAGCTTGACATGACCGCTCTGGCTTTTCAGAGACACGCCCCAGGAGACCTCGAACTTCTCAACGCGACAATCGACGCAGGCGGAGATATCGAATACGAAAACCGCGATGGACTCGCTATGCTTGTCACGGCCATC
This sequence comes from Didymella pomorum, assembly GCA_022225945.1. Taxonomy (NCBI): domain Eukaryota; kingdom Fungi; phylum Ascomycota; class Dothideomycetes; order Pleosporales; family Didymellaceae; genus Didymella; species Didymella pomorum. The sequence goes on along the minus strand of JAKJXN010000017.1, from coordinate 49,901 downwards.
AAAGCCTCGAATTTCCAAGTGACTGAGCTACTTTTGCTCAAGGGAGCCAGTCCTCAACACTATGCGCAAGGCAAACTTCCTATGTTCCACGCTGTCGAGAGTCGAGAACATGCACCACAGCTCCTTCGTCTCCTGCTCGAAGTCGGCACTGACAGCACCGCTGCCAACGGTCCAGCAAACATGAATGTGCTGCACTGGGCCGCCGCGACCGGCATGGTCGATCCAGCAGATTACCTCATCTCCCGAGGTATCGACATCGAAGACACCTGCAGTGGGGAGCACACAGCCCTGCACGGAGCGGCCGGCACTGGGAACCTCAAAATCGTGCAGCTTCCTCTGCCCCAGGGTGCTGAACTGTCGAAAAAGGGCGAACTCGGATGCAACGCGCTGACTTTCGCATCTTCCAGAGGCTATACGGACGTCCGCGAGCTGCTGATTAAGGAAGGCCTGTCTGATGATGGTTTCGACCAGACACAGAGCGAGTACAGGCTTGCTGTGGCTAGAGGGTTCGCGCTGGCCTGGCCTGCTGTCATCACTTCCCCTCAAGGTGTTTTATAAGCTTGTCAATGATGTTTTATAAGCTTGTCAATGCTCACGTCGTGCGGTGCTTAGTCGAAAAGCAGACGTAACTCAGCAGAGCAGGTGCACGACCCTGTGTGCCAGCCACGAAAAGAGAACACCCTTGTGGAACTATCAACGAACCATAAGAAGGATCATCTCTATTACATGCGTCCACAACTTAGATCCAGTCTTGATACTTGCCATATTGTAGCCAATAGAGGCCTTAATCGTACACAAGCAGTGTGTACATCAACGCCGATTACACCCCAGTCTTCTAGCATGTTCTCTGCAACACAGAGGCCGAAATGACATTCTTCATGTGAGACAGAGCATTTGTCCAGATACTAATGCTGTTCAGAGCGACACCTCCCAACTTTTTCCAATGTGGTACAGAGCTCGGCGCAAGTCGCTCGAATATTGCATTCGCATTTTACGAACAGTCCCAAAGGTTCTCTCGCATTACTGAGCGCATACAGTCGTACGAATGGTTCAGCGCGGCAGGAATAATGAGAATCGTGGTGTAGAATAAAATCTTGCATCAACTGTGTTTCACGACTACGAGTACCCATGATAAGGCGCATAATATTCGACTGTGGAATATGCTTCCTCTCTGTGATATTAACCAATCATTCATAATCACCTTTCTCACAAGGCCGCTCGAGCCACACCGCCGTGATACAACGATCCCACACGGATCATCATGGCTGACCTGTCCTTCGTGCGCTCAGCATGGCAACCCTACTCACCACCGCTCACACCATCGCCATTGATGTGCGAGTTGCTTGCCGGCCCACTCTTCTCTCTCTGGAAGGGAATGTAGATTACGGGCCGATCAAGAGACCAAGCCACAAGTCTGATTTGGACGCACCAGACCTGAAGCAACGACACGATTCCTTCTTCCCGCCTACGCCGGCACTGTCTCCTCTCGACGATGGTGAAGAGCTAACAGAGATGTCTTCAGGTAATTAAACGATATGCTCGGATGAGATTCAAGTAGATTATCTGCTAGATGCCAACGGGCCATCAGATAATTCCCAGGTTAACATATCTGAATTAAGGAGAGAGGATCTTGGTAAAACTCTTCGTTTGATCCGCAATCGCCGCCCAAGGGAGTGGAGCGAACGCATAGCCGAGGTGCTTACTAGAGGAGAACTAGAAAGCTTGATAGATATCATGGCGCTCGCTGATCGAGAGGGAATTGAGTGGTGATTGACCTACCGAATGGCCCCAGGTCATAGGCCGGTGAGGCAGGAGAGGCAAGGCACGTCTTTGTACCCAACGGGCGACCGTTTGTAGATAGTTTCCATTAGTCGTACCATACTGGAGTCGTCACGTCGTAACGCGCGAGACACTGTGAACAAAGCTAGCCACCTGAATACATCCAACAGAGTGGTATCTCGATAAACAATAAATATCAAAAACCCATGAAGGCATCCAAATGCGCCAAGATCCCAAATGTGGAAGCGATAAAAGCTTTTGCGCAGCAGACGTCTGCTAACGCGAGTGTGTAATATACAACGCGAACAATGTAGGCGCAGATTGACGAAAATTCTGTTTGTAAAACGTGAGGGCTAAAGCATGCGGAGGGCATCGTGTATCGGCGGGCGAGCGTCCACAGGAGTAGAGTTTGCGGAAGGCGGCAGGAATCGGATGTCAGCCTCGCCATTCGGGAGCCATTCGACGTCCATCTTCCTTGCTTTCTCCTTGCCCGCCGCCACGAGTCAGCTTGGCTCTCTGTTGCGTCGGTCGAGGTTTGGAGATGATCGCGGAGAGCGACGCAACGGCGGGGATTGGCGTGAGGTTGGCGAAGCCCTCATGCTTTCATAGGCAGCCGTGACAGCAGCACTCTCCGGTATCGTCGGCGAGGTTATGAACTCCGGTGTTGCTTTGTGAGAGCCACCACTACTGGCTGATCTATGTGCGCTGCGCACAGTCGATGGTGTGGATGGTGAACGGCCACCTTTGCCCTGCGGTGCCCTTGGCGTCATACTGCCTCCGCTTTCCATACTGACATGCTTTGCGCGGGGTGTGGTTTGACTTCCGTTCGACGATCGATTCGTGTTCGAGCGCGGCGTGGTTTCTTGACTACCGGTGGTCTTGTGTTTTGAAGAAGTGCTGTTGGCTCGACTGCGCACAGGATCTATGGGTGGACTCTTGGGAACAGAAATGGTGATTGGAGGGCCTTCGGCGGCCCTCCTGGGATCTCGAGAGTACTGCAGAGGCGCGGTCACAGGTATACCGCGGTCTGTATCACCTCTACCTGGGTCGGCAGTGTTTTGAGCACTACTTGGTGCCACCGGCTCGGGGCTCCCTACGCCGCCCATGCGTGGTGTGGTCTCGAAGCTCTTGCGCTTCATCATGCGCCCCAATACACCCACGAGCTCTGCAGCATCCTCAAATTCATTATCGTCCATTGCTTCTTGCGCACGATAGACATCCTTGATAGCTCGACGTGCAATACGTCTTGACGCTTCATGATCGTGCACGCAATCCCAAAGGAATGCGCTGTGCTCTAGAGCTACCGACAAGCGTAGAGGATGTGATCCTGGCAGGAACGACATGGCGTACTGTGTAGCAGTAGTGAAGTACCCGGTCGCCAATGGCACGAAGTTCAGCGGCGGCAGAAGGAAGGACGACGGCTGTGGTATTGGGATTGGGTTGAGGCCAGGGGGGGCATTGATTGTTGGTCCTGGCGAAGGCGTCGCAACTGGCCCCCCAGCTGCGTAAGGGTTTGTTACGAAAGATGTTTCCGAGACGATGGAATCGATGGGTTCACGCAATGCGGGTTGCTTGCCGTTACGCTTCGAAGGTGGTGTCAGCCCTTGGTCGGTTCTGCGACCATTCCCCGATCGAGGAGATAGCGCTCTTGACTCGGTCGATTCCATGTTTGTCATGGTGACAGGCGGTTGATTGTGAAACAGACAAAAAATGTGGTAGAAGCTGGCGCGCAGCTTTACACTCAGTACCCTGCATTCTGGCCCATGCTGGTTGTCTTGTGCGTAGGGCAGGACGTATAGCTCCAGGATAGATAGCCCCTCTCTGGACATCCAGAGGATGTGTTGGTAAGCCGCGAGTGATGGGGTGTCTCTGCTTGTGTCGAGTTTCCGAAGCTTTCGCGCACGAACGAGTCTTCGAGAGAGCAGTACCGAAAGGCCAAGGATCTCATAGAGCGCTTTGGACAGATAAGGATTAGAGTCCTCTGTCCGCTTCGCTATCCGCCCCAAGAACTTCTGATCGAAGTCTAGAGATGCCATTGTTTGGTGCGCTCAACTGTTGTTTATCGTAAGCTTAGCACTAGGCTGAAGTCTGATATTATAGTAGTGGATGGAAGGCGGACAAATGCTCCAGTGCTACTGGAACGGCTCTTTGTCGCAGTCGATTTGTTGCTTGACACGCCAATACTTCTTGAGATGGAGAATCGCGAAGTGCTGCTCTTACTCACCCCGAACAACAGCCAACCCGGACCGTTGCGCTGTATCTCAAGATCAGACACAGAGCAGCCCGGCCCGAGCTGACCGATGACGCTATGCAATGATACCGCCGAGGAGATGAAGACTTGAAACCTAGCAACCAGTGCTGGCCAATTGATATGTTTCGAGAGCCGACGAGGTGGCCGTGCGCAGGGCGATGTCCAGTGAAGTGTGGCTCCCGTGATGAGCGCAACCGGAGATGATGAAGATGGACTGGTCCACCCCAATAGGCGCCACTCGGAGAATTGCTGTATTAGGCAATGATGATGGATCGTGTTGGTACAATGTACAGATATAGGGACAGAGTTGCGGCGAGGAATGGCGGAGATGTTGTACAAGATGGGTGAATGAACGCCAGTATATGTTGGGTATACGACTGCAGTGTTGTCAGCCATGCACTGTCAAAAGCCCAACTGCCCAGTTGGCGTGGCACAGCCTGCAGATATCTAGATACCTCTAAATGGACAAGTCGAGACGGTTTCGTTGCTTAGGTCCACAGCCCTACTCTCATTCGACGACTGGGATGAGAGGTGGGCCAATAACAGCGTCGATTGGATGAGGCGACGCGGGAACTTTGTTGCGAAGGGCTAGCTGTCGTCAGGCCAGGGGAGAAAGATGCAGGGTGGCTGGAATGTCAGATGGAGGCGGCGGACAGCGCATCGCGACTCTTCTTCAGCTCAATTCTCCCGCGCGCGAGGTGACGCGACGTTGTTAAAGCTGCGACAGCTCTCGCAGGCGGTGTAGGCAGCGGAGGTCAATGCGGTTGTCTTGGGCGGTCCGAGACGAACTTGACGGGCCGCGCAGACCCAGATTTGCGTGAGGAAGGGACCGAGGGGTGCGGGGTGCCTTCCGCCAGAGTGCGCAGCGGGCAGGAGCGAGCGGTAGGTGTGTCTGTAACGACAACCACGACAACGACCGTAGGAGAGCGAGAAATGGCGAGGCGGACACGGTGGATGTCGCTGCTAGTATTAACCCGCAATTTGATCCCGCCCTTGTGGGTATGCAGGTGCAGCTCTGCGTCAACCTGCAGAGAGGCGAGCGATGCGTTGTCCAAATCCTCCGCTAACTACACCCGTCTCGACCCTCCTGCATCGTCTCCATGCCGATTATAGTTCGCATCTTGACAGCTGGCACGGACGACGCGAGCTGTCGAATCGCCATCGCCCGGATGAACGACATCTGCGAGATGTCGCCGCGCCCCTCCACCGTCTTGCCAACGTATGTTTGCAGGGCTGTATGTCTCATCGACGGGCGCGCCTTACACCAACGGCAAACGGCTGCCAGCACATCGCTGTATGGCATCATGAAGTGTGGCATTCAACTTGCTCGGAACAATGCTTTGCTGCTCGACGGACATCACTCCATCAGCCGCTGGCGGCCAGCACACATCGCAGCTGTTGGCATTGCAGGCCCAACCCTCACCAACGCCACGGTGGGCCGCCATGATTCCAGCTGCCGATGCCTCGAACGGAGACGACAGATCTTGGCCATACCGACAATCCTAAGACCCTGGATACCGCAATCAAGTGGAGCTCTGTAGCTGCCAAACCTCGCTGGGTGCAACGGTGGCATTTAAGCAAACCGGCTCGTTTACACTTGCTTCGCCTGCTTCTTTGTCAACCATCAGAGCCAGAAGTACAGATGATCGTCCATACTGACAACTTCCAGCTATCGTTTCGTCATCTGCAGGTCCTTGATGCGTCTGCATCATGATGCCCACCATAAATGGCGGTGAGGGTGTGCTGTGATTGGCCAGTATTTTCGAAAATGCTGGCCAACGCCGTAGTGGGAACTCGATCAGCACCGTTTGTCGCTAACCCAGCCTCCTCGAGATCTACTGGGCATACGAGCGCCACTGCACGAGTCTCGGCATGAAAGACGTAGCCTCTTGAGCCTCCGGTAGCTACCGAGTTGTCAGTCTGTGCCTAGGTCCTACTGGCGACTGACCAGCGGTAGCCTGGCAGTAAACATGCCCAGATGACCGTGCAAGCCGGGGGGAGGTTGGTTGTTGTCTTGACAGCATCATCGCAAATGCGCATACCTGAGTCAAGATCAGAGACTCAATAACAGGTAAGCACATGAGGTAGCGCATGACGAGGCACGATCCGCCACTTCCGTGCGAGGTCTGCCTTGCAGTCGTCGAAAGGACCGCGCGGACGCTCGAAGCACCTATTCCGCCCAGGACAATGTTTGTTTTCTCGCGAGCTGTACTTATGTACCTGTTCTGCAGCGTACCGACGGTAAGACAGTCCCAGCGACGAAAACTTCAGCACATCCGCGATGAGCACGACCCAGCAAAGGCAGCAAACCGCTGCCGCAGCTTGCTCAAACTCACTACTAGCAAGTCTGGAACGACCATCTTTTAACATGAGGACTGGTAGGCGCAGGTACCCGCGTAAGCAGGCAGTGTGTTACTCGAGCAGTCCAAAAAACACAGTCTTCGACCTCTTGCAAACCAGCAACGACACTTTGACTGCCAGCAATTACTGCTTCAAATTTCGACAGGACGATGCAGACGAGACTCACACTAAACGCTGTTTCTCTCGCGGGAACATTCAACTACAGCATCGTGAACCCATGTCTCCATCCGGAGCTCTACTTCTGACACGCTTACGGTGCAACCATCGCGCCAGCCTCATTCAGTCACAGTTTGCGACCCGGGCTCCCGATTGTTGCATTCGGCATTCACCTTGATCGATTGCCCATAGCCTCAGTTGTGCACATCCAGACGATAGTCTGTGCGAAATTGCTTCACTCGATGCAGGTTGATCCAGCAAGCTCAACGTAGGCAATGCGCAACCATCGCGGTACGACGTGAACCCAATGAGCATCCGTATATGAAATCCTCAAGTGACTGCATCATCGATCAGCTTACCATCCAGTATCCTACACGGTTCCATACAGTCTTTTCCCGTCTCAAACGAATTTATTTTCCACACAGGCAGCTGACTTAGTCACACTCGCTCACAAGTCACCATTTCACTTTACCACCAGGATACTGCCTCAACAACAACACTACCTCCGCGACTATCAACGTCATCTCGCACTTGGTTCACAGTACGCAGTCTCTCGGTCCCTCTAAGTTCGTTACCACAGCATCGACGATGTGCTACTACCACGCCTACTCCCACAAGTGCGGCCACACCGAATGCATTTTACAAAAGTTCTGCCCTAAGGGTCAAATGATTCAGCAGAAGTGCGGAGGGGGACATGAGGGGATTATTATGGCTACCGTCAAGGTAGAAACCAGGTGTGAGGGCTGCAAGAAGGTATGTTGACCTGGTTTATGAACATGATGAATGAACGCTGATCGACTGCATTGATAGTCAACCACAACATCGTATCGTTCTTTGGGCCCCAGAGACTGAAGATCGCAGGACCGTCGGATGGCACAGGTCCAGCCGTTCCTTGTACGATCCAAGGAGTCATGATATTATTTGAGCATTTTAGCAATTGTGGCGTTGGTGTAGAGGTTTTCACATCTTTCTTGGTGTTCCAATGTTCTCGTGTTCTTTGTATACTTTGCATGCCTGGTCACAAAGTACATATATACCTACCATGCTCAATCTAGTGCTGCTTCTAGCCCTTTTCAGGACGCCTCGGCTCAACATCCTTCGGAAGCACACACCCTTACCCCGACTACTTTCATCAATATCGCAGTCCCATCTATCAGCACACCTGCAGATAGCGATACGAATCCAGATCCTTCACGACTCGTTATCCGGATACACTACCGAGTTCGCACTGGCTTGCACATCCACCACCAGTAGCACCGTTACGCCAGCCCCGCACTGCTATCTGTAACATGGGGTGAGGGGTACGCCGTATGCCTGCAATGATAACGGCGATCTCGCCCTTACTGGTAGTCGCGCGACCACAGGTAACATAAGATGCCGAGCGCGCACCAAACGTCGCAAGCTTCGCGTGCGGCTCTTCTTAAGGCTTCGTCTCCAAGTAAATACTCCACCATGGCTACGCCCAGCCAAGATGCAAACATGCCCGCTAGCAAAAATGTCGAAACTCCTATCGAAGTCAGAAAGCTCTCCATTGCAGCAGAGGAAGTCCGCGAAGCAATCGAAGTCGAGCACGCGCTCACATTCTGGGAAGCCGTCAGGTTGTATCCCAAGGCGATTGGATGGTCGATGTACTTCAGCTTGGGCGTGATCATGCTCGGTACTTCCCCCCTCTATGCACCCACCACCTTCGCAAATCCCAAAATCGCAAGCAAGATCTGACCAAATAGCCTTCGACCCCCAGCTCCTCGGCAACCTCTACGCCATGCCCGCCTTCCAGAAACAGTTCGGCTACGCCTTTGAAGACGGCTACCTCATCTCCGCCGCCTGGCAAACCGGTCTCGGCATGGGAAACCCGATCGGCCAGGTCGTTGGCGCGCTGGCCGCAGGCTATCCCATGGAGTGGTACGGGCGCAAGAAGACGTTCAACGCGTGTGTATTTGCGGTCGCAGGGCTGGTTTTCATCCAGTTCTTTGCGCGCTCGCTGCCTGTGCTGCTGGCGGGCGAATTGCTGGCGGGCCTTGTGCTAGGCGCGTTTGTGGTCATTGCGCCGGCGTATGCAAGCGAGGTTAGCCCCCTGGCGATGCGCAGTGTGAGCACGAGTTATGTCAATTTGTGCTTTGTTACGGGGCAGTTGCTGGGAAATGGGGTTTGTGCGGCTACGCAGCATATGACGAGCCATTGGGCGTATTCGATTCCGTTTTCGCTGCAGTGGTTTTGGTGTTTGATTATCGTCCCTGGCATGTGGTTCGCGCCGGAAAGGTATGTGGCTCCCCAATTTTGGTGCAAGGGATGGCGAAGACTGACGGCTCCAGTCCTTGGTGGCTTGTGAGACAGGGCAGGCTTGAAGACGCCGAAGAAGCGCTCAAGAAGTTGTCGAGCGAAAAAGTGAACGTCAAAGCGAGTCTGGCGCAGATCGTGGAGACAGACACACTCGAAAGAGACATGGAAGCCGGAAGTACCTATTACGACGTATTCCGCAAGATCAACTGGCGCCGAACGGAGATCGCGATTGGAGTGTACACTACGCAAGTCTTGTGTGGCGTATACTTGATCAACTACGGGACGTACTTCTTCGGCCTTGCTGGGCTGGGCACTGACCAGGCTTTCAATATGTAAGTGCGAACACTCACGCCTCAGGTTGTGTGCTGACGAAAGTAGGGGCATTGGATTCATGGCCGTGGGCTGGGTGAGCGTTCTGCTCTCGTGGTATCTGATGCAGAAATTCGGCAGACGAGTGTTGTTCGGCGTCGGTCTGTCTATGCTTACTGTGATCATGTTCCTGGTGGGCATCCTGGATTGTGTGCCATCGCAAGGCGCGATATGGGCAAAGTCGACGATGTAAGTGGGAGCCAAATTGCGTGGTCCTGCATGCTAATATCATTAGGCTCTTGGTGTGGAACTCGGTCTACAACTGGAGCGTTGGACCCGTCGCATTCGCGATCTTTTGCGAAGTCAGCGCTACACGCGTGCGCTCGAAGACCATCGCAGTGGCGACCGCGGTACAGGCTCTGGTTGGCATCGTCATGACCGTCGCGATCCCATACCTCATCAATCCAGATGAAGGAAACTTGGGCGGCAAGCTTGGGTTCTTCTTTGGCGGACTCTCGATACCGTGTCTGATCTGGTGGTTCTTGCGAGTGCCAGAGATGAAGGGGCGGACCTATGAGGAACTTGACATCATGTTCGAGAGGAACGTGAAGACAAGGCAGTTCAAGGGATATCAGATCTGAGAGATAGTGCAATGGCGCTCTGTTTACACAAGAATGCTAGGTAATTGAAGAATACTTGTCCAGGGAGCAATCTTCCCGAGCATCTGGACTTGCTCGTATGGTCAAATTATAGAGCACGTGCCTCGCTTTCGCTTTCCCGCAGACCACACACGGACGCTAGGGGCGCCTCGCTGAGCCGCCGGTGTGATGCATTTGGGCAAGCGAAGACCTTTGAGCTGCTCGGTTGAGCTGTTATGACATATGATGATAGTCCAGTAATGACAACTCCTGTGCGAGCCGCAATTGAGCCGGTCAGATGTGACACTCCACGGTCAGCAGTCTCCATTTGATATGCAGTGAAGGGCGGCTTGACAGGCCGATCAACAACGGTCGGTAAGCCACAGTTTCCCGGAGCAAGTCCAGACGGCAGGTGGTCCTTAGTGGTGTGAGATCAGCCGCAGCTGATTGGTGCTATTCTTCCGGCAAATGAAGCTTCCGCTTCGCTTGCAACTTGCTGCTCGGCTCGTCATACATTTTGCGAATAGCACATGGGCTGGCTGACGGACCGCCGTACTGTATACGGTCTTGGTGTGCACCGGGTGTGTTGAGGGGCGCCCTGCGGCGGGTGAATAGATACAAACAGCCACGTCGCGCGCAAATTTCTGACGTCTCTAGTTATTGCGAGCGAAGGGGAAACATCTTGAGGAGCGCGACAGTTACGAAGAGCGATTGTTAAGCTTTGAGCGTTGCTTCTCTGGACCCTTGTTGCGGCCCGCCGGCATTTTCCGCCAGGTGCGACGTTCCACTCCGCGGCAATGCAGGACTCCACCAACAACAGCAATGCCCAGAAGGAGGACGCCTTGAACGAGAAAGAGATTCTTGATGTTGCAGATGGACAGGCACATATCTCGGAAGACAAGAGTCGTGAGGCCGGTGACGCAACTCACTTGAAGGGTGACGAGGAAAAGGAACTCGCAGGCGCAGCGAGAACCAGCAATGACACCAAAGCCGAGAAGGCTGCCTCCCTGATCGAGGCCAAAGAGAAGGATGCCACAACCACAGACATCACCGGTGCACCGATAGAAGACGAAGAGCCCGAAGACGAATCCAAGTACCTCTCCGGCCTGAAACTCTGGACGCTCTCTTTTGGCCTCTGCCTCACAACCTTCGTCATCGCCCTCGACAACACCATCATCGCCACCGCCATCCCCAAGATCACATCCGTCTTCAACTCTCTTGAAGATGTTGGCTGGTATGGTTCCTCCTACTTGCTCACCACGACTTCGCTGCAGCCCTCTTTTGGAAAAGTGTATACGTACTTCGATGTCAAATACACGTATTTGATTGCCCTTGTCATCTTCGAAGTCGGCAGCGTGATATGCGCTGCAGCAACGAGCTCGCCCATGTTCATCATAGGTCGTGCGATTGCCGGAGCTGGCGCTGCGGCACTATACTCGGGTGGTATGACGATCATCGGGTTCTCGGTGCCACTGCGGAAACGCGCGATCTATATCGCTGCACTGTCATCGATGTTTGGGATTGCGAGTGTTGTTGGACCGATCTTGGGAGGTGCTTTCACGGATCGACTGTCCTGGCGCTGTAAGTACCCCATTCATTCATTTTGTGTAGCCAGAGCTAATGACGCAGGGTGTTTCTGGATCAACCTGCCCTTCGGAGGTCTGTCCCTCGCGGTGGTCTTCTTCTTCTTCAAGAACCCGGAGAGAAAGTACAGCCATCTCCCCGTCCGAGAACGACTCGCGCACATCGACATGGCTGGCGCGGTATTTCTCATTTGCGCAATTGTAAGCCTGCTCCTGGCGCTACAATGGGGCGGCTTCACGTACGCGTGGAGCAACTCGAAAGTCTGGGGCACGCTGCTCGGCTTCGTACTCATCATCATAGTCTTCATCGTGATCCAATTCTACCAAGGCGACAAAGCAACAATCCCCGTGCGAGTCTTCAAGCAGCGCACTATCCTGGTGTCCTGCGTCTTCTCCGCCCTGTTATCCATGGCGCTGTACACGTAAGTCCCCTCACATGTCAGCGAAGAACGACTGGTACTAACAAAGAAGGCACATTTTCTACCTCCCCTTCTACTTCCAAGCCATCAAAGGCACCACCGCCGAAGAATCCGGGATCCGCACCATCGCCTACCTCGTCAGCATAACCGTCTCCTCCATCGTCATCGGCGCGCTCATCACCGTCGTCGGCTGGTACGCGCCTTTCATGTGGTTCGGATCCGGCGTCTTCGCCATCGGTGCAGGCATGCTGTACACGCTCAAAGTCGCCAGTCCAAACAGCCACTGGATCGGGTACCAGATCCTGGCTGGCTTTGGCGCAGGCGCAGGCGTGCAGATCCCTTTCATCGCGGTGCAGGTCGTAAGCAGTACCAAGGACATGCCGACCGCGAATGCGTGCGTGCTGTTCTTCAATTCTCTCGGTGGCGCATTGAGTATCAGTATTGCGCAGAACATCTTTGTGAATACGCTTGCGAAAGAGGTGCCCAAGTATTCGAGCTTCGATCCCCAGGTTGTGGCAAGTGTGGGCGCGACGAATCTCAGGCAGTATGTTCCGCCGGATCAATTGCCGGGCGTGCTGCACGGGTATAACAATGCGATTGTAACGGCGTTCATCCTGGCGATTGCGACGAGCTGTCTGGCGTTTCTTGTGAGTCTGGGACAGGAACAAAAGAGCGTCAAAGGGAAGAAGCTTATGCCAGGTGGCGGCGCATGATGGCGCCCAGAGTCTATGGTATCATATACACATCAAAGTAGCTCCTGTCGAAGGTCGCCTTTACTCTTCCTTAGACTCTCCTCGCTCTGGATAGTAACCCCCTGCAAACTCCAAACTTGCGTTCTTGAATTGCTCCGCCTTGATCTGCTTCCACCCATGCCAGGGCATCCACCCCTCGCTCTCATAGACCTTAACATCAATCGTCGCAATGAAACTCTCCCGACTGAAATTTGGCCTGTGCCCATCCGGAAACGGGCTCGCCAGACCAAACCAGCCGGGCTCCTTCGGCGCCTGCGCTTTGAGCTCCAACTTGTGCACGTAATCTGATACCGAGATGGAAAACGAGCGGTTCTCCCAATCGATATCCACGCTCATGAACGGGCTCAGCCACGGCAAATCCAAATAGCTCACCGAAAATGGCGGCACAAAATCAAGCACCAGGTCGCTACTCCGATACCCCAGCAAATACGCCGTCTGCCCCATGATCTTTCCCCCGGCCAGACACACGCCGCTCAGCGTGTCCTGGTTGAAGGCTTGCACCCACATATGCGCGTCGGGGAAGCTGTTTGCCCAGTTCTTCTCTTGGTGGATGTGGCCGTTGCCCTGGCGGTCGATTTGCGGGTGCTCGGCACCGAGCGGCGGGATGGAGAGGGTGAATGTGCACGGCGAACAGGTGCTGTGCACGTGCCAGTGCAGCGGCAACGGTAAATTGATCATCCAGCCCTCGGGCGTGCTTTTGTCACTGCGCCACTGCGTGATGGATGTGCTGTCTGCTTCGAAACTCCAGTCTGGCGCGTTCAGGCGGTACGATGCCGTACCGTTGGCGTGGCACGCCATGTAGCCCATTCCGGGAACGCGCAGCTCGAAGGCTTGCGTTTTGGCGTCTGTCACTGTACGTTCGATGCTGTCGACGAACTCCTCACGCTGGAATATTGGCGATCCAGTCTTGGGGTAATATGTGAAGGACACCATGTGTGGGCGCGTTTTGGCCTGGGGAACGGAGCAGATTATGAGCGCGATATGGGCGCCGCTTTCAAGGTCGAATTTGGAGTAGAAGCCCTCAAATTGAGAGCTTGGATGGGGTGCGAAGTGTTCCATGGCGGCGTACTGTCTGTTGATTGTGTGTTTGGGAGAGTCAAGCCATGATTGTGGAAGTCGAATGTCTTGTAGCGTGCTACCTCGATGAGCAAGTCATGACGTAGGTCGCATTTTAGCTTGGCAAAAGGAAGCGACTCGTTTCAGCCATGATTTCTTTTAAATCGTAGATTCGTTGTGGAGTACTTCTCGAAATGTATTTACAGCCTGCGCGGGCGCTTTACGAGGCGGCACGTACTTGGGTTACTAGCGCTGTATGCAAGCTGTGAAGTCGTCGCAGCGCCAGATCATCAACAATGACCCCTCGCCCGCAATACCTCACAACTCATCCTTGTCACTGCTCTTCGCGCTTCCAATCTTGGCCTGCTCGGTCAAACCCTTGCGCACAATGCTTGTCAAAACCTCGTAGACGACCTGCGCCGCAGCGACACTAGTGATTTCCGCGGAGCTGTCGTACGCCGGACTGACTTCGACAATGTCTGCACCAACAACGTTCAGTCCCTCAATTCCTCGCAGAATCCTGATCAATTCCCTAGTCGACCAGCCTCCGGGCTCGGGCGTGCCAGTGGCAGGGGCAAGACCGGGGTCGATGACATCGATGTCGATGCTGAGGTAGACCGGTGTCTCTGTGCCCACGCGCCCCATGATGGACTCAATAATGCCTTTCGTTCCAATGTCATCAATATCATCAGTTGAGATGCGCATCCAACCTTGCTGTGTGTCGTCTTGATAGTCTGCATCGTCGTCGCCGGACAGCCTTGTCCTGAGACCAGCGTGGACGCTCGAGCCATTGGCGATCAGACCTTCCGTCGAAGCAAGCCAGAACATGCTGCCGTGGTTGAGGAACGACTGAGTCGTGGGATCCTCAGGATCGATCCACGCTGATGGGTACTTGGCTGGGTGCCATGTGTCCAAGTGTGCATCGAAGTGCACGACTGTGATGGGGTGGCCATAAGCCTTGTTCAGAGCTCTCAGCGCAGGAAGTGCAACGCTGTGATCGCCGCCCAATGTGATAACCTTGGGTTTGCTGAAGTACTTGACGCCGCTTTGGGTGCTCTTCTCGGTAGGTCCTCGACCTGCAAGTTCCAGGTATGCCTCGCTCATCTGCCGTAAGGCAAGAGCATTGTCGAAGGGCGTGATAGGGATGTCACCGCAATCGACAATGTTGGCCCAGGACGTGAAAGGATTGAGGCCTGCGCGGGCATTATAGCCCCGGAAGGAAGTTTGGCGAGCAGACCCGGAGCGGATTGCGCGAGGGCCGAATCGAGCTCCTGGACGGTAGGAGACGGCGGTGTCGAAGGGCGCACCAAGAATGGCAATGTCGTATGCTGCTTCTGGGTGGGTCAAGCAGCGTGTGTGAGGCAGATGGGCGAAAGTCGAGATACCACTGAATCCCCACTTACATATGTCAGGTCTTGTCCATGTCGTTGTCAAAGAAGACTCACGTCAGTGCCCCATTTTTGCTCAAGTTCATCGAGCCTCTCTTGCGAGAAGACCTCTTGGTGATGATGGTGGGCGCCATGAGCCGAGGCAATCGCAGGCAATGCTAGCAGAGAAGCCTTGTTCCACCTCATTCTGTTGTTCGTTGACTGTCGTGAGACTGTTCTCGAGCGAGCGATAAGCTCTGGTATTTGAGGAACAACATTTTGGCGTCAATCGCGTCTCCAGCCTTGCTATCGCGTGCGCCCTCCGATGTCGAGTCCGACTGCCATGCCCGCGGGGTGCGGCGGGGCAGCTCATGCCCCAAAGCGGCAGGTCCATGCCATCACTTGCTTCAGAGAACCCACAACACGGATCGATATGCGGAATGAAGAGACTCAGAAGCTTTGTCGATGGCTTGTGTGAAAGTCGAGATGGTTGAAAGATGCATGCTAGGACTGTGTTGGCCAGCCTGATGACGTAATATTCCAACACGTGATCACGCGCTTTCGTGTTCGCGGAAGGAGCGGCCACCGAACTTTGGGAACTTTGAAACAACCTTCCCTTCCACAAACTCCGATCGCCAGTACCAAACAATACACACAAGGACCGTGTCTGTTCCCTGCCAGGAACGCTGCCATCATGAGCTCAGAGAAGGTCAGCGAGTTCGTGACGTTGGTGTCGAACGATGGCTTTGAGTTCAAGCTCCTGCGGTCAGCGGCATGCATTGCAGGCACCATTAAGAGAGCCTTAAACCCTGAGTGTAAGTAGACATTCTCAAACAAAGTCTAATCAAAGACTGATACCTTTCCAGCTGGGTTCCAGGAGACCGCACGAAACCGCATGGAGTTCCCTACGATCAAGTACGCCACCCTTGCCTCCGCCTGCATATGTTCACGAACCTACGCCCGGCTGTCGAAGAAATGTCGCTGACGAAAACCAGTGGCGTCGTGCTTGAGAAAGTGTGCGAGTACCTCTACTACAACCAGAAGCACGCAGACAGCAAGGACGTCTCGGACATGGACATCCCGCCTGAGCTGTGCCTGGAGCTCCTGATCGCTGCCGATTATTTGGATGGCATGTTTCTGCTCCACAAAGAAGGGAGAGGGCAGTTCGCTGACGCAGCAGGTAGTTTGAACGGCACTCGATGTGCATCACCCCATCATGGCCACGTGTCCACCTTATCATTCGAGCCGAGCGAAGACACAATGAGTCGTCCGTCGACCGAATGTATGCGCAGCACTCATTGCACCAGTGCACCGACGAGATATGACGATATCTCAGGGCACTACCCGCGCGATCGTCTTCTTCCGGAAGCAAAATGGATCATGTCATGACGACTGGAATTGCGGCAGAAAGATTAGAGAGGCATTTTGATGTTCCATTGATGCTCTATCAGATCTGTCTACAAGAAATGGAAGCCCTTGGCGTTGAAGCGCTCTAGATGCGGAAGAGTAACATAGTAACGATCTCGACCCCACTGCAAGTCACCGTCTCGACGCACCCATCCTTCGCAGCGCAGCCTCTTGACTCTCGCCAGTCTCGTACTTGTTCCTCACATCTGATGCAGCATCTCCGACGCGACCCGATGCATATTCCACCGCTGCAGCTGAAGCGCCAACGGTCATGGTACTTGCAACACCGTTTGACTCGAAAGGCCTGTAGCCCACCTCTTCTTGCACGTAGTCGAGTGGGGCGTTGAACATCTTGTTCGCGTCTCCCGATACACTGTGTTGCATGATCTCATCAGCTCTGAAGCAGGCGAGATCTGTGCTGAATACTCCATCCAAGCAGGCAGCTTCGCTATGCCCGAGGAATGCGACAGTGAAGGCGGCCTTCTCCAAGGTGCCGACCATGAAACTTGCCAGTTTGTCTCGACTGCGTGTTTTGATCCCCCGCTCTGCCATCATCTGCTCAAGATCTTCTAGGGTTTCGTCTGACTGATAGTAGCTATAGGCAGCGACGGCAACGGCGCCCGCCATGTACGGCAATCCAGGAGTCATTACACTCGAGATGCTCATACCCCATCCAGCTCTGGTCTTCTTACGCAGTAGAGAGCGGCGTTGCTTGTGATAATCTGCCTCCGGGATGTATGACATTGTATATGTGATTGAGGAGGTAAGTTGGTTTGGTTTCGTGATTGATGATAGGATTGGGAGTTGATATGAGAGACAACAAGACTTCTTGGAAGTTGAATGGCTGTTGTGTTTGGAGTCGTCGCTGAATGGTCCTGCACTCAACATATATACCTCTCGTAGGCTCCTCTATTCCACTCCGCAGCCTCACCTCAACCCTTAAGCCTCAAAGCGCAGCAACATTGAAATGAAGGCTTGGAGTTCACCCCAAAAACTATCACGACATGAAGCTGCAGGCCCGCTGCAAGCCATGAGGCTTCGCGCGAAGAGCGAACAGCGACTGCCAATCAAAGCTGCCCACAACACATCAAGAGCACCACCGAATTGAGCAAGCTGAACACACGGCATATCCCCAGTCGAGTCAGCGGGTGCAAATTTGGAGCCAAAACTCTTGGTCGGTATATTGGTCTTCAGCTGGAGTTCACTATAGACTAGTGTCGACGCCCGCTCGCAAGCCTCAAACCTTGGAAACAAGCCACCGCCCATCTCCCGCACCCACTTGCAGCCACGAGGCTGCAGACTTGGAAGTGTCGGGCTTCTTGGTCGGCTGCACAAAGATTGTGCGCAGCCTCGAGCTGAGAGCGGTGGTGTAGGGAGGCGTTCGAATGGTCAGGCTGAGTCCATGGCTCATGAAGCAACAGTGATGAGCGAACAGCGAACCACAACCTAGGATTTGTGCGAGCTCAGTTGACCTAGTACACTAAAAGAGAGGAATACAGACTCTGTAAGTTTCGAAGCTCAAGGTACGCCAGGATCGCGATAATGTCCGTATGAACAACACAGGTCCCTACTTCTAGAGAAGGGCAGACGTACGTACGACTGCCGTCTATATGATGAGACAGTCTGTGTCTTCCATCCAATGCAGGTCGACCAGAAGTCAGGAAGATCACATGAGCATCTTCAGCGAGTCCGATGTGAAGTTGGCGTTGGAGGCACCAACAGTTAACTGTATTGCTGGCTTAATGCCACCAGGCCGGGCAGATTCAGTGGACTATACGTAGGGACTGCAATTTGACGAATTTGGACTTATCTTGCGAGTTATTGAGACACTATCACTGATTTGAACATGCACAAAAACACAGGTATCTGTCGAGCTCTGCCAACAAGGTAGTCGACATGATGGCCTGAGGCAGACTCAAACCTGCGATGATTATCTTGTACGGATATTGCTATTCTTGGTTGTGAACATGCAAGGCTGCCGAAGCAGTGACTCATCTATTGGGTCTTAACATCGGGTTTTTTCGTTCGCAAATGGAAAGGGCGCCTCAGATGCTGCGAACATTCGAACGGATATGGTAGGATTTGAATGCAGCGGGCTGCAGAAGGATGCACACATGGGTTCAATATGAGTATATATAGGTATCATGATTACCAAGCGGCGCGCCTGAGCATCGTGAATTGCCTGTTTACCGAAGTACGCCTTGTAACTTCCTCGAAGGGTCGGTGACGTCACCATCATGCAGCAATATGCACAGCTGCGCCTGCAAGCTACAACGCTGGCTCGCGAATGTTGCGGAGAATTTCTCGTATCGAAGAAAACTTATGGCGATTGACGATGGTTCACCGTGGTGCAACTCGGAGTCGGACTGTTTGTTTCCCCACCTTCAAGACTTGGCTTTTTGCCTAAAACGTCAACCATCACTCCTTTCAGGCAGGTGCTACTGCCGAGCTTGCTGCGCCTCAGTCCGTGGACCTTGATGTTCGACTAGAGTGACCACAGAATATCTGCCAGATGGCTGTGTTACTTGGAACCAAAGTTCGAACAGATCTCTTTCAACTGTACCGACAACATCTATGATCTCTCTCGAACGGAAGGAGAGCACCAGAAAGCGCGCCCGTGCTTGTGAAGAATGCCACCGGCTCAAGATCAAGTGCGATGTAAGCACATCGGTTGGAGGAGTATGCGAGCGATGCAGCCGTAACAATTTGCATTGTGTTCCTGCTGCACCTCGACTACAACGTGACAAGATCCAAGAGCTCGAAGCGCAGATCCAAGAACTACAGATAGCTCTGCGAGAGCGAAGCAACAGCACTTCCACGCCCGGTCGCTCTCCCGCAAGCTCATATGAGAACTACGAGGATGCACTTCTTTCATTCTTGGACCATCGTATCACACCGAGCAAACAACAGGACCTGCTCCGTCACTACGACAGCCACGCAGGAGCTGTATGGCCTGTCGTTCGCCTGTATATGAGCTTAGATGAGCTCCGCGCCAAATCCCCAGTCTTGCTTCTTTCCGTGCTCGTCTACACGGTCACCCAGCAAACACAAAGCATTGACTCGGACGTGCATGATGAGCTCGTAAAGGAGGCGATGTACATCATCGGCAACGAAATCATCGGTCGCGGACAAAGATCGATCGAGTTGGTACAAGCGCTGCTTGTGGCTGCTTTCTGGAGCAAGACATCGCGGAAAGGCCAACAAGGCAGTTGCTATCAGCTCATCCAGCTAGCCACGGACATGGCTATCGACCTTGGTATCGCGGGTCCTGGACTGATACCCTCGCCGGCGGCATATTTCGATATGCACGAGAAGACCATCTCACTCGAGGCACGGCGTACATGGCTTGCCTGCTTCGTCGCGCTCTCGACTTCTTCTATCAGCACGCGCAGAACAATCGCTGTTCCATGGGACTCTTATCATGACGAATGCCTTCTTGACCTGGAAACCAACGGAGATTTGTCAGACCTACTGCTTTGCCAGATAGTTCGCATCATGCGGTTGATCGACGAAGTCTCGAGTCTGATGTGTTTCTGCCAGTCAGCGATATTCATGGACGGCAACGACTACAATACTCACGCCACCATCGGTTATCTGAAAGCTAAAATCGACGCGTGGGCAACTCAGATACCTCTCAGTCT
The DNA here is from genome assembly GCA_022225945.1 of Didymella pomorum. NCBI lineage: Eukaryota > Fungi > Ascomycota > Dothideomycetes > Pleosporales > Didymellaceae > Didymella > Didymella pomorum. Next base: position 29,902 of record JAKJXN010000017.1, on the reverse strand, counting down.
TGCTTCGTCGCAGATGCTCAAGGTGTGGTATCACGTAGCTATGGTCCACCTCCACGAAGTCGTGTTGCACACACCAACGAACACAGCCTCCTTCACAGCGCCATTTCTGCCGCATCGCATTGTAGCCAAAGACTACCCGAAACCTGTCCAAGTCATTCCCCCTCTGCAGTCTGCGCTTAAGACCCTCATGCAGCACTGCCACGCGGCGATCGACACAGTCGCCTCCATGGACCCGGCTCTGGTACTCAGCCTCCCAACGTTCTGCTTCGCTCCCTCCGTGCTCTATTCTCTTTTTGTGCTGGTCAACCTGCTCGTCGTCTCGACCGATCCCGCTAACACGTATGGACGGTATCTGGCAAGAGGTGAATGTCGCATCGAAGAGTACGATGCAAAACTGGGACACTTGACGGCGCAGATTAAAGACCTCGATCCGACGATGAGCTGTTATACCACGGTGTTGTTCAACGCGACGTCGTGGCTGGGGCAGTGGTATAATGACTACACCGCCATCTTGCAGCGGTATGAGGCGAGCGTTGCGGGGAACGTAGGCGCAGACGTAACTATGAATTGAAGCTGTGTCGATCAATGGTTCACCGGTCACAATGTGTTTGGGACTTGGGTCCGTCTTAACCGTGCATTTGCTGAACGTGTGTTCGGCGAAATGTTGCCGTCCCCACTTTTGCAGTTGATGACGGCTGTCTGCATCCTGCCGCAAGGCTGGCGAGGCGTCAAAGCCCGACTGCCCGAGACTCCCTCACCTCACTCAGCAACACTCGACACCACGTGCTGCGTCTTCACCACTCTCTCATCCTTGCGCACTGCGATTGTGATGCGTGCTTTCACATGTCCAGCGACTTTGCACACATCGTTCTCAAACAGGACGCATTGCGCGAATCCACCTCGCCCACAATCCACCGGCAAATGCACGTATATGCACACACAGGTATCGGAGCCCTTCGCGGACGGACGAGGATGAAGTCCGGATGTTCGATCGAGTCGCGACTGCGCTTACTGCCAGCCCTACGTTCTAAGGGGGGACGGTGAATTTTGACCGTCTTGCTTTCGGCCACCTGCGTGCGATTGGTTACTTCATTCTCGTCGAAGGAAGAAGGAACATCGGGCTTTCCAATACGCCTCTTCGTACCCAATTATATCTGCCCTCTGGTGGCCCGACATGCAATGATTGGTATGTTTAATGACACTTGCCTACATCTTGGATACACCTTGCATCCGCGTTCCGACAATTGGTCTTCCTCCACAGCACGCCTGGGCGAGGCTGTGCACACTCTTGGCAACTTATGGTGTACGACTTCACGATGCATCGATTGACAGCAATTTTTGGCCGCCTAACAACCAGATTGTTCGGTCTCGCCACGATCTAGGAGTCGGACATCACCAAAACGTCTTGTATAGTCGTCATAATGGTCAGCCTGGCATACATTACCGGCGAAAATCCGACGAGCTTGAGTTGCGGTCATGTATAAAAACCAAGACAACCAGCACTATCTAGTGCATCAGACTACAGCTTCACAGCGAATACTCTAGCTTTCGATCTTCTAACAACAGCCAACTTCGCCCTCACCACAGCATCCTCGCCTACCCTCAGCATCGCGATGCGTATCTCACTGTGGTCCTCCATCTTCATGGCCGGCTCTTGCCTGGCCCAGGGTGATATCACTGCGCTCCTCAAATCTCAGCCTGATCTCAGCACCCTGCTCGAGCTTGTTGGTCTTGTCGACGGTCTGGCAGACACTCTTGCAGCATCTTCGAACATCACGATCTTTGCGCCAACAAATCAAGCCTTTGCCAGCGTACCACGAGATATCCCTGAAGGGGAAGCTATTGAGTTCAAGAATGACACCATCGCTATCGGAGCTCTCCTCGCAAACCATGTCTTCAAGGGCGTCTACCCTTCGAATGTCATAACCAATGTTCCGACTTTTGCTCAGACGCTGCTCGATATCTCCTACATCAATGAACGCCAGCCATTTTCTAACTTCACGGGCGGTGCATACAATGGTCTGGTCAAGAACGGGAACGATGTGTGCGTCCTTTCTGGGGAGCAGACAATCTCCACTGTCACTCAGGCAGATATCAAGCTCGGCGAAGGCATTACCATCCATAAAGTCGACACAGTCCTTTCCTTCGGCGCTCCCCTGCAATTGTTCACCTACCGTGCAGGCTACACAGCCCTGAACGCCGCTCTGGAGCAGGCCAACTTGAACATCGACTTCGGTCTAACAGGCGCCGACACCACATCCCTCAATCTCTCCGACTACACCATCTTCGTCCCCACCAACGACGCCTTCGCCAACATCGGCTCTGTCCTCGGATCTGTAGATGTGAAGACCCTCCAGGACGTCCTCGCCTATCACATCATCCCTAATAACGTCATCTTCTCGCCTTCGCTCGGCAACGTGACCGTCCCGTCTCTCCAGGGCACGAACTTGACATTCACCGTTCTGCCCGACGGTACCGCGTACGTCAACAACGCGAAGATCGTCTTCCCCAACACGATCCTCTACAACGGCGTCGCACACGTCATCGACAGGTAAGCCTCCCCATGCACCACCTACCCAACTATTTCTGTAGGTATCTTGATTCGTGCTAACCCTCGCAGCGTTCTCGCTCCCGGAAATTTCTCTCGCAGCAACCTTACGCCCTCTGCGCCGCCGGCTTCGCGCATAGCTTTCCCCGGCGCAACACCGGTCTCTCATCTCCCTCTTGCGAGCTCAGGTCTCGCGTTCTTTGGCGATGTGATGACGTACTCGACGACGCCGGAGTTGTTGAAGACTGTCGCTGCGCTGGCGACTCCTACGCCCAACATGGGTGTTTCTACGACTGCGTCTGCGGTCACGGGTATGACCACTGCGACCAGGAGTGCGTCGGCGAGCATGACGGAGTTCACGGGTGCTGCGGGTGGGTTGGGGGTTACGAAGGGGGCTGCGCTTGCTGGGGCTGTTGGGGTCGCTGCTCTGTTGTTCTAGAAGCGAGGTAGAAAGAGTGAGTATGGGTGTGGGATTGAATGGGTTGTGATCATAGCTGCAGCATGGCAGGTAAAGGCTTGACAAGAAGAGGAATGCTTTTGGCTGAAAGTTTTGAGTTTGCTGTCTGGAACGTTGCGCCTTAATCGATTTGATCGTCACGACTTCTCGCTTTCGTGTTTTTGGCCTTTGAACTTTGAACTTTACAACTTTCTTATTGAACGCAGCTTGGTAGTCGCGGAGGTTGCACTCGAACTCACCCTTTCAAATGTGGAAGGTCGATTCTGGGCTGTCCCCGCTTACCATTGGGTAAGTTGCCATCTTACATTGACAACTCTGAACCCACACTGACTAACAATTGATCTGGAGTCGCACGTCCAATACCTAGCAGCTGAATGACTACCTGCCACCATGCAGCCTGATCCCGGCAGTCATTATCCTTCTGCACCTGCAAGTTTTCGTCATCAACGCGAGTGACACGTCACATCGCCTCAGCCTTGCCATCAAGCCCGTCGCGAGAGCAGCAGTGGTGCAACTCAGGAGTCTAATGAAAACTTCAAAAGGAACCTAGATCACCTCTTCAAAGGCCTTCAAGTCAGCTTTCACAAAGCGTCGCCCCTACTCGTCACCATCTGAGGACACGCCTAAGCGCGCAAGGCCGACGCCTGCCGTCGAATAATCACGCCACTTCGAGCGACAAAGTGACAAAGAAGTGAAGACAATTAGCGCGCGGCAGCTTGCAGCGCGCCACCTGGTTCTGCGCGTTTGCTGTCTACGCCTGCTTAGGACGACGCCTTCACTTCACCGCTGCCACACACCTAACGAGAACTTTTTATCCGCTGCCCTTCCACTTGATTTCCCGCCCACTTACAACTCGAAAACCCAACGCAGGCACAAAAATCCCACAACGTCCAAAGTTTGCCTGCCTTCGCTCCAGGAAAACCAATCACTGACAGTCTTGTGCATAGTCGAGCGCGATTAGCATCTTCCATGAGTCGACGAGGTGGCTATTATGGCCGTGGGAGTGGCAGAGGCCGCGGTCAAGGACGTGAGATGGGACGACAACGTGACAGGGGCGACGGTCGTCACCAAGCAACGGGCTTGTGCCGCGATTTCCTGAACGGCGATTGCAAGCGGAAAAAATGTCACTTCTCCCACAATGACGATGTTGACAACAAGAAAAATAGCGACCAGCGACGCGTCAGGGCCGAAGAGACGCCAGAAGAACAGCAAGCGCGCACCCAATACAACATCTGGAAGCGATCGCTTGGTCAAGCGTACTCGCCATCTGATGTCTATACCATGGAGCGAGTCTGGCAAGGCGCCGTTGATATCTTGAAGGAGGACGACCGCGACTGGAAACAGCAGCTTCCTCGTGATCTCGACAAAGACGAAGATAGGTGTAATGGACGTGCACATGTCAAGGCACTGCTCGAGCGACGAGCCAAGTCGCACGATATGGCCGACTTCATCGAAGTTTCGAACAACTTTCTGGCAGTCATCACTCATCCTTCCCTAGTTGACTGTCTTGCTGTTGAAGAATACGTCAGCAGCATCTACAACTTCATCGGTGGAGGCATCGGTACACGAGCGATCGAGTTCTTTCAACATCTCTGCGAAACTCTGGTTGACGCCCACACCGATGGCACCTCAATCTCTCAAACCGCAGCCGAGCAAACAATCACTCGACTGGCGGCAGCCTTGTACGAGCTGCTATTCCGGAACCATCGAGCGAGAGTCCACGATGATCTCGAGGAGCTGATCATCGCCATGGACAACGCAGCAGAGATCGTTTCCGCAAGTCAACCTTCGGTGATGAATACCATAGTCAAGCGCTGCATTGCTGATACAAGAGCGTTGATCAATCGCGCAAAGGGTCTAGTTGCCGACCAAGATTCAACAGAGAAAATCCCGCGCGCTGTCACCGTGTCCATGTATCCCCGCGAGATCATTATCCCAGCTGATCGACACGACAACGACAAGCTCGACATTTCTGAGATCAAGATATTCCCAACCCGTGATGAGCTAATGAGCGACGCAAAGGACTTCCTGCCTTTTACGGATCCAGATCAGCCCCATTTCCTGACCAACAAGGTTGAGAGACACATCGACACGAACTTTCGTCTGTACAGACATGACGTGTTCGGCGAGCTGAAGAAAGCACTCTCTGGTCTTCTCCACGCGGCGACTGACAATCCTTCCACGCTGTTCAATCCAAAAGCCCATCTAGGGGACATGCGAACATACCACTACCCGAATGCTCATATTGTCTACGTCAACTTTGAGGCTCGCCGCGGCCTGCAAGCGCAGATATCGTTCCCTCAACCTGTCGGCGTACGTCATCGTCCTGCAGGTCAGCGGCACACGTGGTGGGAAGAGTCTAGGAGGCTAGAGGCGGGCTCACTGCTCTCCTACACATTCGTCTTAGGGCCAGTGGTGGAGCATCTGTTCTTCACAGTCACTCAGAAGAGAACAAACCCTGCCCAAGAATACGGCCTTGCCGACCGAGATTTCATGGCTACCATCACGGCCAAACTGACCACCCAGAACCACGCTGCGCTTGAGACGCTTATCAATGCAAGCTGCGGTAGCGTCCAAGGTATGCTTCTCGAGTTCCCTAACGTCCTGCCGGCGACCTTTGTGCCAATCCTCGAGAACCTGCAGAACATGCAGCGCTTGAGCCGCTTGAGGTTCTCTGAGTGGCTGCTTCCAGATCAGTACGACGGTCCACCTGACCGCAAGGTGTTCCAAGACATCCCTCCGCCGGTTTACGCGAGACGAGCCGACTTCAAATTCCCTCTATCATCAATTTTGGTAGCAGGGGAAGGACGCGCAGAAAACAACTTCGGTGTCTCTGCGAATGCTTCTTGTTCGGATGCTTCGTTGATCAGAGAGATTGCCTCTAAGACCACACTTGACGACGGCCAATGCAGAGCACTCGTAGCAGCTTTGACACGCGAGCTCGCCTTCATTCAAGGCCCACCGGGCACCGGGAAGTCTTACATCGGTTTGCAAGTCATGCGGGTCCTTTTGGCGATCAAGAAGAAGGCAGACCTTGGCCCCATCATCGTAGTGTACGTATTATTGTCACTGCAATCCGACTGAGTGATCCCCTACTGACAATCTCACAGTTGCTACACCAATCACGCACTTGACCAGTTTCTTGAGCATCTCATCAACTTTGGCATCAGCAAGGTTATTCGCGTCGGTGGACAAAGCAAATCTGACCTGCTCGACGGTCACAATCTTCGCGAGATCGCGAAGTCGGAAGGGAAGACCAAGACTGAGGCATATCAAGCGGCTACGACGTACAAAAAACTCGAGGAACATGAGGAAGATATCAACAAGGTTCTTGGTCGCCTGCACGCGTCAAGCAAGAAAGCAGACTGGAAAGGGCTGAGCTACCATCTTGCACGAAGATACCCCAAGATCCACGCCCAATTCCAGCAGACAAACGCAGATGGTTTCACCGTTGTGGGAAGCCATCCTTTCGATACCTGGAAACCTGCTGGGTCGGCTACAGGTATACAGCCTGCGATCACCGCCGCTGATGTTCCTGGGATTGTCCGCAGGGCAAACCGGGCAGTGCATGCCTTGAATGTGGCTGAGCGCTGCATTCTGATGCAACGCTGGTTGTCCGAGATCCAAGTTGATGCGCTCGCAGATCTCTCTGGAACCGTAGACGACGCCGAAGAGTGCTACACGATATTGAACAAGGTCCACGATGAGGCTGACCGACGGGTCCTGTCTGGTGCAGACGTGATTGGTGTGACGACCTCCGGACTGGCCAAGAGGATTTCTGTGTTGAGGCATGTTAGCTCCAAAGTTATCATCTGTGAAGAGGCTGGTGAGGTCATGGAGCCTCATATGCTTTCAGCGTTGCTACCGACAGTCGAACACTGCATCCAGATTGGTGATCACGAGCAATTACGTCCCACAATCAACAACTTCCAAGACCTCTCCCTCGAGAGCAAACAGGGCGCACTGCATGCTCTTGACAAGAGCCAGTTCGAGCGTCTGTCGATCGGCGAGCGTGGCAGACCTCTCATGCCAGTTGCACAACTAGAGGTCCAGCGACGCATGCGGCCCGACGTGTCCACGCTGGTTCGTGAGACAATTTATCCGAACTTGATCGATCATGCTTCAACCATCAACTTGCCAGATGTTGTCGGTATGCGCAAGAACGTCTATTGGCTCAACCACAACCATCTAGAGGACCAGAAGGAGAGCGTAGTGCATCACAACAAGTCGAAATCGAATGAGTGGGAGACTGAAATGGTGCGCGCTCTTGTACGCCATATCATCCGCCAAGGAGTGTACAGCAGCAGCGAAATTGCAGTACTCACGCCTTACACTGGACAACTCCAGAAGCTGCGAGTCGCACTGCGGAAGCACTATGAGGTCATCTTGAGTGATCGTGATCAAGAAGCTCTGGAGAAGGATGGGTTGGCTGGCCCTGGCACGAACACTGACTCGACGTCACAACCACCTGCGGCCGCTCAGAGCCATAGGCGCAAGCCACTTGAGAAGAAGCACTTGAACGAGCTTCTCAGGGTGGCGACTGTCGACAACTTTCAGGGCGAGGAAGCCAAGATCATCGTTGTATCTCTGGTCCGCAGCAACAAAGAGGGAAATGTCGGCTTTCTGAAGACCTCCAATCGCATCAACGTTCTGCTTAGCCGAGCTCAGCACGGCATGTACCTAATCGGCAACGCCGATACGTATTCGAGCATTGGTATGTGGCAGAAGGTCATCAGCATACTTGGAGCCCAGGATTCGGTTGGTCAAGCTCTTGCACTATGCTGCCCACGTCACACCGAGAAGATCATCGAGATTCACAACCCAGATGACTTCGATACTGCTAGCCCCGAGGGTGGGTGCCGAGAGACATGCACTGACCGACTTGAGTGCGGCCACAGCTGCCAAGCGAACTGTCACTCGGAAGCCATGCACAAGGTTTGGCATTGCGAGATGCCGTGCCAGCGTCGACACGACCCATGTGAGCATACTTGTCAGAAATCTACATGCGGCGACGACTGCGGCTTGTGCATGATCAAGATTGATAATGTACCGCTACCATGTGGACATACCCAGGACCAAGTCCTATGCTACAAGACCCTCGACCGAGACAGTATACGCTGCGAAGTACTTGTACAGAAGCAGGTACCAGGATGCAACCATGTCGTCGAGATCAAATGCTGCATCGATGTCACTCACGAGAAGTTTGTCTGTCCGTATCCCTGCGCGGAGATTCTTCCATGCGGCCACGGCTGTCCAGGCAGTTGCGGCGAGTGTAAAGGAAAGAATGCTGAAGGACAGGAAGATGTCAAGCACGTCGATTGTACGAAGACCTGCGGCCGCAAGCATGGCACTTGCAACCACAATTGTAAGAAGAAGTGCCACGGAGGAGGTGATTGCGGCCTTTGCCAGCAGTCTTGCGAGGTGAATATCCCTTTTCTCTGGAACAATTTGATCAAGTTCGACGCTGACCTCTCCAGGTACGATGTAAGCACACTCGCTGTCCGCAGAAGTGCTATGAGTCCTGCGCACCATGTGTGGAGCTATGTCTTTGGTCTTGCGAGCACCAAGGTAGTTGCACTATGCCATGCTCAGCGCCGTGCGATCGACTTCCGTGCGAAATGCGATGCACGAAGTTGCTTCCCTGTGGACACCAATGTCCGGGACTTTGCGGCGAAGACTGTCCTGCCGACATCTGCCAGCAGTGCGGTATGCGCGTAGACGAGGAGCCTGATCTGGTCATGATGTCCCCCTACAAGGATATTGACTTGAATGATACTCCCATCGTGGTTCTCGGTTGCAAAGGTCGACACTTCTTCACCGTCGAGACACTCGATGGTATCATTGGGATGAAGGATGTCTACAATGTCGACCCGAATTCTGGGGCTTACTACGATTTGAAGGTGAATATTCAGCTGGCGCCCCCAATTCCTCAATGCCCGACATGCAGGGAACCTGTCCGTCAGTACGCCACTCAACGCTACAACAGACTCGTGAACCGCGCGGTCATCGACGAAATGTCGAAACGCTTCGTTGTCAGTGGTCAGCAAGAGCTTCAGCAGCTATCAAGTCAGCTGCAGAGTGTTGAGCAGAGCTTGGAGGATACGCGTGCGAAGATGCTCAGGTCGACTTCCCAAGAGGTCGTAAAGGCGATCTCAAACCGATATGTGAAGCTCGGTCAGCTCGAGACCAGTGCGCGCAAGTTCTTGCAGAGGATGAATGAGCGCCACAAGCCATCACACAGGCTCTATGAGGCAATCATGCACGTCACTAGCAAGCATGACGATCTCAGCAATACTATGGCCGACATGACCCTCGCATCGACCAATTCGAGCAAGAAGCCTGATCGCGATCAGCGTATCACCCTCGGTGGTCGCCTCTACCACCTCAAAGTGCGTCAGAGTACCTTGAACGACAAGTTCGAGCTCCTTCGTGGTTTCAAGTCCTCATCTATCAGCTTCCCAGGCGGATCTCCAATTGACCGGAGTGGCTCTTTCCTGAGCGACTGCGAGCAACTTATCAAGGTCTGCAAGGACGCGAATTCGCCCAACCTCGCGGTCGAGGCGACAATGTACTATGCCAATATCTCTCGTCAGCTCGGTATGTCTGGTACCGCTGTCACTTCCCAGATCGCACGGATCCGCGAATCTGCCAAAGCCCTCCTTGAGGATGCAGAGAAGATGTGCGGGAGTGCCTTCCAAGGCCGTGATCAGCTCAAAGTGGGTATCGAGCAGTCGCTTCTTCTTCTCGGCCGTGAGTTCTACGCTGAGGTTACGAAGGAGGAGATAGAGGCCATCAAGCGTGCCATGGTGAGCGGCCGTGGCGGTATCGGCACTCACAGTGGACACTGGTACAATTGCGAGAACGGACACCCAGTAAGTGCCTCCAAGGAGCATTGTGTACCCTGTGCTAACTTTTGCAGTTCGCTATCGGCGAGTGCGGCATGCCGATGCAGCTTGCTACTTGTCCGGAATGTGGCGCCCAAGTTGGTGGCCAGGGTCACACAGCCGTTGCTGGAGTCACTCGCGCAAGGAACATGGAAGTTTGACCTTGCTGTGGCGAAGCGCTCGGGAAAGGGTGCTGAGAACTCATGGTATGGCGTACATGAACGTGGATGGAAAGGGAGCATGTATTGATACGTTCAAAGTGACATTGTCGTTGCAGGCGGACATCAATGAAACATAACGATAGTATACGTGGCAGATCGCTAGTAATCAAGCCACATCTTCAGAATCCCATGCTATACATGAAAAGACAATGACAGACGATTTTCCTGGTTATCTAGAGTTCTTCGGACAGTCCAAGCCTTGACTGCATTAATCCTTGGCGAGGTAAGACCTCAATGAAGTGTTCTCGAGGCTCTTATCGCCTCTACCTTGCGTCACCTATTGCTTCCGTTTGTAGTCAAGGCCTCGGATTCTTCAAATTCTGCAAGTCTCTTGTACGTTCTCACGATGCATGCCTGTATATCAACTAGCATTGCCAAACAACTCAGTGCGGAGGTCAATGCGCTATAATCGAAGTGCAAGAGCCTCGTCAAGCCGACCTTGCTTTTCGTACATGCGTCCCAGGTTCGCCGTGGCCTGTAGTGTGTCAGGGTGATCCGAGCCTAGTCTAGCTTTCATCGCGGCGAGGACCTCAAGATGGAGGGTTTCGGCAAGCGAGGTGCGGTCTTGCAGGAGGTAGACGGAGGCGAGATGGGACTTGGTGGTAAGGATTTCGGTTTCTGCGTGATGGTACTTTTCTTGGGTAGACAGGATTTGGAGGTTCAATTCCTCGGCTTCCTCGAAGCGACCCAGATGCCGATAGGTGTAGGCTAGGTTCCCTTTCACGGCCACTGTGGTTGGATGTTCAGACCCGAGGTCTGACTCCCGTGACTTGAGGATCCGGACCTCTAGATCTGCTGCCTCCTTGTAGCGACCGAGATTCCGGTGCGCGTTGGCCAAAGTAGTGAGTGTCGATAGCATCAAGGAACGGCCCGGCTTTGTCTCTTTCTTGCTGACCATGCCCAATACTTCTTGAAGCAAAGTTTCGGAATCTTCCCACTGCCCTCGACTGCCGAATAGTTGCGCTATATTGAGCTTGCTGGTGAGCGTATCGAGATGATCGACTCCGAATACGCGTTCTTGTGCTTTCATAGCTCTTTGGTACATGCCTTTCGCCTCCTCGTAACGCCCTAGCCTACTCAGCGCTACTCCGACACTGTTGAGACTGTCGAAGATTTCAGGGTCATCTGGATCGAGTAGGATCTGCCGAACTTCAAGGGAATCAACAGAGAGCTTATATGCTTTGATGAATTCTCCTCTCTCACTCATATACCAGCCTGCCTTCCACGAGACGGATGCCCACGCCTCCAACGCGTCCGCATCGAGTGGGTGATTGTTCAGCGCCGCTTGCGCGTGCGGAAACAAACTTTCGCAGACCGCCCAATTTTCGGGTCGTCCTTCGGGAAAGTGCTCATTAATGATGCTTACGTAGACGTTTTTCCACCTCTCGAGCTCGCCGTTGAGCTCCATCCGTTGCCTGGTAGTAAGTTGCACTAACCCGTGCATTTCGAAATTACCGCCATTTTCCATTGATTTGACGAAGCAGAGGCTTTTGAGCATGTACAAGTCATGGTCAAAGTCTGAAATCCCATGCTCATGCGCTGTGTATTTGCCTTCAAGGAGGGCTTTCGGTATACCTTGGCGGTCGAAAAGACTCATCAAAAACAGCAGCCTTGTAGCCCTTGGGGACCGCTTTTGAAGGTAGTCAAATGATATCTGCCACGTCACTGTGATTGAGTTTGAAGCTGTAGCATCTCTCCGGATGTCCACCTGTCCACTATCCAGTAGGCGTGTTTGGTCGCGGCTGATCTCCTCCAGATATCGCGCGATGTTCATGCGGGGAGTCCGATTTATATACGCCGCCGCTTGGGTGAGTGCGAGAGGCATGTGATCTAGGGCGTTGATCAACGTGCCAGCCTCATCTTCGTCGACGGGAAATGTGAATTTCTTTTGGAGGAGAGCAAAAGCATCCTGGTCATTCATGGCATGCACTTCGATTGTGCTGGACTCAATGCCTGTAAGCATACAGGCAACTTCGTGACTTTTCGACGTGATGATTATTGTACCGATGGCTGAAGCTGGCAGGATGGAAGAAAGGTCAGGTTTGTCCAATGGTCCAGATTTGTACATCGCATGCGAAGCTGAAGTATCATCCAGAAAAACACTCGCGTCGTCGGCGCTGTCCAGAACCAGCAACCATTTACCATTGGCTTCATTGGATAGCCAGTGGTTTACGAGCTGCACAACGCTCGCTTCCGGACTGTCCCAGCCGGCTATATTGATCTTCTTGGCGATCTGGAGATAACCCTCTCTGAGCCTCTCTTTCGTTTCAGCATGGACCCAGAAGATCCATGTAGTAGGTATGTCATCCAGTACTTGATAGGCATACTCAATGGCGATCTGGGATTTTCTGACTCAATCTTCAGTAAGGTATATGCCATGCAGAGCTTCTCGACTCACCCAACACCGCCAAAACCGACGAGTGCTGCACATCTTACCGGTCCGTCGCACATACGGTGTAAGGCAGCTAGGCTGTTGCAGTAGACAAAGTCTTCGTCACGCCGGAACGGCATTGTAGATCGTTCTGCCAACAGTGCTCTCCTGTCCGGATCAACAGAAGCAGCCCGTAAGTCATCGATCTCATTCAGAAGTCGTCTGAGAGCCTTGTCGTATCCTTCTGTATAGATGAACGGGAGTTTGACGTCGAATATACCAAGCAGTGAGTAGATTTCGTCCTCTTCACGGGTAGTCTGGCGTGTAGATGCCCAGGACAATCTCTCGTCAACACCAAACTCATCTAAAGGTACACCAGACAGTGCTGTCATGGGGATATTCGTGATGTCATGGATAATCTGTCTCAGCTCGAGACGGTTACCCAAGGACTTCCCTTCTTTAGAGTAGAATTCCACTACAACTGGTGCCAGAAGCTCCTGAAGCGTCCAGCCTCGAGTAAACCAACGGCTCATCATGAAGGCCGGCTGCCAGGCGGGATCCTGGGCGCTCCCACTTCGGCGATCCACAATGACATCAGACAGGTAGACATAGCACTTGGACGCGTTCTTGTACCAGCTGAACATAGAATTGATCGCTGTCTCCAATTCTTGAGGATCGCTCTTGTTGATGCAGCAAGTATCAACCCAGAAATATTGCAGACCATCACGATTGGCCTGCTTCGCGCAAAACCGAAGCTTGTCATAGCCCAGCTTACGCGGCAGCATTCGCACGGAAGCACGCCACCTCTTGTGTTTGCTTCTCCTCTCTTGATTCATGTCGTCAAAGGTGATTTCTTGGTTATCTTCCCAGGTGTGCGAAAGTATGGCATAAGGAGGAATCCGATTTTCGTGGACATAATAGCCTGTCAGGTTGTAGGAGCGGCCGTCGATGGTTTCCAGGAGTCGCATTTCTCGTTGTCGTCGGCAGTGGACAGAGGAAGAGGCATGGATGTGCGAGAGGGACAAAGCGCTGAAGCAGGTGCAACAAGCCTTGCAATTTAAGATAAGTGTAATGAAGAAACAGCAAAGACTCGGCAATGCCAAAGACGGAGCATGGCGCATCTTGGAGGGCACGCACGGTTCTGCAGTATGGCGCTAATACTGCTCAAATGATTGGCTGGAAAATGAGCAAACCAGAGCCGAACGATGCAAAGATGCTTGGGAGCTAATCAAGAACGTGGAGGAACCGTACTCTGTTGTGGATCTGGAACGACTACTTTGCAAGTACTCGAGCATACGTGGTACTGTGGACAGGAAAGTTGTAATGAAGCTCTGAAGACAGAGGAACTCGCTGAGCGAAGAGCTCGTTGCAGAAACACCCCCCCAAACGCCTTGCTTTGTGAGACGAGAAGATAAAGCATTTGGCCTTCTACAGTGCAGGCGCATGCGCCGTTGTTCGTTGGCACCCTGTCGCGGAGCCCCCATGGCAGGAGGTTGTCAAGGTTCTGTAAGACGCATGGTCAACCGCGTCAGCGGTGCTGCGCTGCTTCATTGTTTGTGTCCGCGTTGCGGTGGCCTAGATTCTCCTTCGCAGCAGCCTCCAGCTGTTGCTTCTGTGTCATCTTCTTCTGCGCGTCGAGCTTCTTCTGGAGGTCGCCGGTCGAGTTCTTGTTTGCGCGTGCCTAATCGGGAATGTCAGCTATGCGCCTCGATTGAATATCTGTAGCGCCATGCATGCTGTACAGTAGCAGCTTGCAGCAACCCGGCGCCGCCCTTCACTCCGTATGATCGTGGTTGCGCTGGGTGAACGTGCTGATGCCGTGCATTCACACGCACGCCCGCATCAACACCGTCTTCCTTCCAGAGGTACGTACCTCTGCCGCAGCCGCAGCTGCACTTCTAGGATCGCTCGCCGCATTGCTCTCCCCTAATGTTCGTGGAGGGCCGCCAACAGTGCGCTTCGGCGCACTCGAGTTCGCACCTGCCGGAACCGAGGCTCTGGTCGCTGGCGCAGGCGCAGAGCCCAGTGCCCGCCCGGGGCCGTCAAAGCCGTCCTTGGACTGCTTCCCACACAGATTGCCCATGAATTCCGCAAGGTTTGGGATTGCGGGTCGGAGAAGAAGATAGAGTGTGGAGAGCTGGCGGAGGCGGAGAGGCGGAGGTCAGCCTCAAGATGTGGTGGGGGAGTGGCTGTGCGTGCCGTCCACCGCGAAAGTGCCAAGGACCTGGTTCTTGGGCAGAGGCTCAAGGTGGACGGAGTGCTTGAAGTAAGAAGGGAACCATTGTTGCCAAATGAACCTGGACCAGACGTTGTTGGTGATGTTTGTTTGCAAGCAGTTATTTAGTGAGACATTGTTTTGTGTTTGACGCTGGGTGTTTGACAGGTGCTCGGACTCGAATTTTGGGAAGAGCCCCTCACGTGCGCCCTTGCTTTTTGCATGACGAAGGCTGCATCAGCCCTCCTTCACGAACAAGGACATCGCCAATGACTCGAGTTCGACTGTCGATGCACGTCAGTCCTCCACTTCGGCGGAAGAGTGACAGATCGTATCTCCGTGAGCGCGACAAGGGTTGAAGCCAATAGCAGCACGGCAGAATCGCTTACAAAGTGGATCACCATCACCGCGCTATTCACTCTTCTGAGCACATGGCTCTTTTTGCGCCGGAACAACTCTCGTGCTGCTGGCGAAGCATAGAAGTCCTCAACGAGACGCCGTGCTCGATGCTGTGATTGCGCCGGCCCCGCTACTTCTTCTGACGCTCATGCCCCTCACTTTCCAGCGAACCGGCGCAGCGCATATTTACTTTTGAGCACCTGAATGTCCTCAATGTCACAAGTCTTGGCACTTGAGAGGACTGCGATATCACCTTTGTATATCGAAGACGTACGTCCCCGACAATCCTCCGCACGCAATCATGGCTGTAACTAACGGTTTTCCAGACCCTGATCTCGACGAGGGTTTCTTTGATTCCATGTTCACTTCACTAGCCGCCCCACTCGCTGGATCAAAGCGAGATGCGGCCACCCTGAGCGGCGATGACGCCCAAACCCAAAGCCAATCGCCATCCCAGGCGAGAGGTACGGGCCAGAGGGAGTACCCAGCTGAACATGTCAATCCACAAGTTCTGTGCTGCAGTCATTGCCCGGAAGTGCGCCCATCTAAGCGCAGGGCTTCAGCGCACAAGGTTGGCGAGTTTCACAAGCTGACGGCAGAGTCGCACCCACCGATTGGCACAGACCAGCTGTTCCCAGACGACTGCTTCGAGCAATTCTGTCAGGACTGCTCTATCGATGCTACTTGTCCACCTGACTGCGAGCTGGCATGCCCTGGCGACGATGCCTGCGATACTGCTTGCACGCCGGACTGCCCACCAGAGGACGCTTGCTTTGATCCTCACTGCTCTCAGAGCCCAAAGCAATGCTCAGACGGCTGTGTAGATCCGGAATGCACCAAGCTGTCATGTCCGGACCAACCGTGCTTCTGTCAGAAGTGTGAAACTCCTCCTTGTCCCTTAGGTGACCTAAACAACGACTGCCACTTCGCACACTCGGCACCCACTGGCACTGGCACCATCTTCTGCTATGACAACGCACCTTGTCATTTCCAAGAGCAGTATCCAAGTCATACCGGGCCGCTTGCACACTACGAGACCTACCCGTGCTTCTCGTCAGCACATACCCATCTCAACGGAGACACTGCTTCGACACACGCATCCACCGCACACACACCTTTGCTCTCGCCTAGCAACTACACTTCGCTGGAAAGTACCTTCACTAGTGAGGCTTCTCCAGCGCCTGGGCAGTCTGCTTTCGCCAACAGCTGCTTCCTTAACATCAGTGGGGACCACTGCCACATCGACAACTCCTGTTGTCATGGGCAGAGCAGGGCATGTGGTGACCATCCTTCTGCATCTCAGCACAACATCGACTTGTGGAACGCCTCGATTGCGCAAGGTAACGGACTTTCGAATGGTTTCGTGAACTTCGGTCTCCACAGCCAGCCGACCTCGCCCGTCACAATGGGCAGCATGTCGAACAACACCATGTTTAACAGCCAATTCGACAACTCGATGATGGGATTCAGCAACAGTAACAACAACTGGATGCTGCCCGACTCCACCTTCGAAAGCTTCTCCCACGGTATAGGCGCCAGCAAGCTCGACTTCCTCGCATCTGCCATTCAGCAAGAGATAATGAACCCCATGAGCTCCCTGACTACCACGCCTTCGATGGACACGACCTCGATACTCGACCCACCAACAACTAACTCCACGCCTGCCGGCGACGCAGCGTGCGTTTGCAAGTGGCAGCACGCCCCCGGCCTCCTCTGCCACGCCGTCTTCCCCACCGCCTCAGCACTACACAAACATGTAAAGACCGCACACGTCGACAACTGCGCATCCTGCTTCTGCCAATGGGAAGGTTGCGACGCCTCGTCCAAAGACTTCAAGCAGCGCTCCAAGCTGTCACGCCACTTGCTCGGCCACGCCGGCTACAGGCCGTACGCGTGTAGCTATGCTGGCTGCGACAAAACATTTGCAACGAACCAGGCGAAAGACAACCACGAGCGGACGCATACGGGGGAGAGACCGTATGTGTGTGATCGTTGCGGATACACGACGACGACGCATACGCAGCTGCAGACGCACATCAGCGCGTTGCATGAGGGGAAGAAACCACATAAGTGCCGATTCTGCGACTTTACGTGTGCGGATAGCAGTAATTTGAGCAAGCACGAGAGGACGCATCAGGTATGTGAAGTCATCCAAGACGCTGTCTCTACCCCAATTTTCTTTCTCTTCGTCCCTCCATTACCTCGCAATCCATTGAACTCAGCACTGACATGTTGCAGACACTCCGTCCCTACCGCTGTCCCCACGCGAATTGCACATTCAAGCCCGATTGCCGCTGGGAGAACCTCAAGCGCCATCTGCGACGCTCAGGCCACTGTCCTGAATTGCTGGTCGAGTTGAGCGAGGAGTACAAGACGTATCGCGAGAGCGTGCGAAGAGAGATAGACGAATGGCATAAGAGAAACGGCGATGAAGGAGGCGCGAAGATGAGTCGACGAAAGGGCAGAGGGTCTGTTGGGTCATAATGCTTTGCGAGGATCTGAAGTCGTTTCAAGGGTCGGATTTGCGCTTTGGCATATTTTGGGCTGAAGATATCCAGGGAAAGCAGGTGATACCAGATGTATAAATCATCATCATTGGACAGCCTTCCATGTTCGAAACAATCATTTCTCTGCGCCTTCGCTTCTGGATTCTACAGTTGCTCATGTTTCGCGTGCATGGTCTGACAGCATAACAGCTATCAGCGTCTAAGCTTGTTCCTGATCAAGCACACGTACGGAAGACAATTGATATGGACCATATAGCTGATAGATTTAGGTAAGCTATAGAATGTCAGCCTCGCTCAGTTGCTCGGGTACCTGCATGATCGTTGCGTGGAAGAAGGCCCGATGTGAATGTCACACCTCGAAATCGTGCGGCGATACTTACACCGAACAACCTCTAGCGTACCGGTGCGGAACTTACCATTCCCGCTGAGATCCGATTTTCGTATCTAAGATTGAAATTCATGCTGCGTAGTCCAACAAGAAGCTCGACATTCTTGGCTTCGAGCCCCACTACAGTCACCTACGCTGGGGGCCACAATGAACAACCCAAATCGTTACATCTAGCTACTCCAACTTCTTCTCCGTGAAAAAGGTAAGGAGCCCCTATTGCATGCAAGCTGTGGACCAGGGAGCTTCGTATTCTTAGTGAGCAATGTTTTCAAGGAGTTTTCAACCAGTGCATGTGCGGCTAGATCTGCTGCCTGATAAAGATGTGGTCGCGGAGTCTTGGCCGGCCGTACTCTTTTTGAGCCTCATTACAGTAAACTAGATGTGGCTGAGCATGTCAAAGCCAAGACTGACTTCGGCTTTACTCGACATCCATCGTGCCATTGTTGTAATTGGCAGACTTACCATTCCATGCCAGACCTCGAATACCGGAGACAAATTCGTCCAATGGATCTGAATCAGCTCTGCACGCATTAATATTGCCTGCACTTTTTGGAAAAATAGAGCGATTGCAATCCATCGTCACGGAGCGGTGTATACCTCAGCTCGAACCCCTGCTGCTATGATCAAGACCAAAGGAAGCTCTAGCTATCGAAATCTGGCACCGACCCTGCTACGGAGTCATGAAGAAGCAATGAAATGTCGCTTGAGTACATTCCTGACGTTCTGCGAGTTCCGTCCAGCAGACCTTCCAATGCTCGCATTTGTCTTCCGTCACCATCATCGGTTCCACAGAGTGCGAGAGCGAACCCAGAATCTTTCGGTCAACATCGACCGTAAGGGATCTCCATGATCCTTGCACCAAGTACAGCTCGTACGGCGATATTACGATCCAATATAGTCCTTTACTAGTAGCGACAACACCACCGAGTAATCGTCCCGACTCGTACTACTATCACTGTACCAAGACTGAATCTCAGCATTGTTCGAACGTAGGAGACCATGAGGTATAAAAGACACATGTCGGCCCTCACAAACTCGATATAATAGCCTTCAAATCCCCCGGCCACTCGCTTTACAGACTCTCAAGCTTCGTCTACCTCACATCTGCGTCTTCAAGATGCGCTTCACCACTATCTTGTCCACTGTAGCTGCAGCTACTAGCGCCTTTGCCGCTCCTACTCCTGCCGAGCTGGAAAGCCGTGCTGTCGTCAATCACGACTCTCTCAACCCCATCTCTACCCGCTTGCAAGGTGGAAGAATCGGCCGTGCAATTCAGATGTTCACTCCCCTGCTCCATATCGCCCATGGCTGCCAGCCGTACACCGCGGTCGACGATGCAGGAAACACCAGGTAAGCTTGGAAAGCAGAACAGACATGCATCGAGTGGTACTAACATGAACTGTAGTGGAGGTCTCCAAGACACCGGCAACGTCAGCGCCGGCTGCCGCGACGGCAACAAAGGTCAAATTTACGCCCGTGCCGCCTGGCACAAGGGCAAATTCGCCATCATGTACGCCTGGTACTTCCCCAAAGACCAGCCCAACGCCGGCAACGTCGCCGGCGGCCACCGTCACGACTGGGAGAGCGTCGTCGTCTGGATCGACAACCCCGCGAATGACAACCCCCGTATCCTCGGCGGTGCAGCATCTGGTCACGGCTCGTACAAGCGTACCAACAACCCCAATCGTCAGGGTAACAATGTAAAGGTCGAGTACTTTACGAGCTTCCCAACCAACCATGAGCTCCAGTTTACGAACACTGTCGGCAGGAGTTACTGGATCAGTGATTGGGACCGTATGCCTACAGCTGCGAAGCAGGCTCTTTCTAGCACCACTGTCTTTGGGAAGGCAAATGTGCCTTTTAGGCCTGAAAACTTTCTCAGCAATCTCGACAAGGCTTTTGTCTGAACATAGGGTTCGATTGGCACCGCATTTGACAGCTACTGCCAGTCGGGTGTGGAAACTACGTTCTTTCCCGCGTCAACAATACTATCTTCTTTGTACCTAATACTTGCTTCTGGAATAGAAATTTAGTTGAGGCCTGTCCTCTTATTATGTTCATCAGATGGCCGGACTCAAGGCTCGCTGTGTAGACCTATCTGCACTGTGATCTCAGTGCAATTATCCAAATCGTCTTCTGTAAGCCCAAGCTCTTCGTTGTGCAGACCACGGCTGAACTCGTAATCGCCAGCCCCGTCAGCGAAAACACTCTCGACTGTATCCCATCTTCATCCATCCCTCAGTACTCCCCTGCTTGGCAGTAGCCTTCCCTTCTTCGTACCGACGCTTGGTGTCATCCTGCTTGACGGTCCAGTCTGCACCCGTCATCTCCGTGACACGCTTCACACTCTCAAACATATCGCGCTGACTGACCCTGAAGCTAGAGATATACACACATTTATCACGGAACCGACTGAGCGTTGGCTTCGTATCCCGTTCATCGTCCGGTAGCTCTCTCATGCTCAACAATCTCGCAATCGTACGCCCGCACTGCGGCCACGTGCTCATATTGATTTTCACCTCCCGTCCATCGTACAGCGTCACCTCCCGCTTCTTAAAGTCAAAGCCGTACCGGAACGGGCCGCCGCCAAGACTGAACTCGTACCAGAAGTTACACACGAGCAAGGAGTAGGAGCTTACGCCCAAACGCTCAATTTGGTGCACGTTGTCCTACAGACCGCTCATGAGCGAGTCAGAGATGAGCTGTGTGTTGGCGGCGTCGCGGCCGAACGAGTTGGGCAGGATGTATGGTACTTGAGCGGTGGCTGCAGCGCGGACTATAAGCTTTGTTGTGGAAAGGGCTTTGTGCGACATTGTGACGAGGAGGACTTGCTGACCGCGCAGGGTGTCGACCAGGGCTGCAGCGTCCTTCTCATATTTGCTAGTGTAGTCGATCTGGACAACATTGACACAGTCGGGAAGCTTGCTTGTACTTGCAGGCCGAGTCATGGCGGTGATGATGTGCTGCCCCCTAGCGAGCAGATGCTCGGTGAGGTGCTTGCCCATCTGGCCACCAGCCTTCCCAAATCGTCAATCCTAGGCGATCAGAGTAAAGAATTGCTAAGACTTACGCCTACAATTTCGACCATCTCGATGCGGTTCGTGAAGGCCGCCGCCTGACTTCTGACGTATCATCTGGTAGTGGCAGACATCATATGTTGGGCGACAATGATGGAAAGGCACCTGGGGCGAGGCCACAGCTTTATATGGCTTGCACACAGGTACGAAAGATGCCGATTCGGACTTTACGGCAAAAACGAGTGTGAGACCCCCATGTAGCCTATCATATCCCTCCAATAGTGCTTTCATGATTTCGAACTGTTGGTGTGATGCAGATTTTGGAGTTTGCGGGCGGAGATAGAGCACTGAGTCCTATCAGGCCTACCACTGACGCGCTGATGAGCACGAGGATTCAAAGACGCTCAAATTGGTCGATGATGGACTTCAGAGATTCGAGTTGGAGGTCGTGAGCACTGGCTCGTTCCTGGACTCGGTTTCGTGTTGTGCTTCGCGCTGCCGGACTGCTCATAAGCTCCAGAGTGGCCCATAGAAAGGCCCAATCCTCTGCTCGATTCATTTGGGCGGGTATCGCTAATGATTAATTCATCTGATATGCTTCGGTGAGCTCTCAGGTTTCCGCTGTTGTGGCATAACGTAGAAAGGGGGAAAGGATACATATGGGCTGGGCCGAGAGTAAAGGATCCTGGATGTCCACCAAAGTAATTGCTCATTTACGGGCGCCTGAGTATCGATTCTACATCAGACTCCGCTCATGCTCGATGTTGAATGTTTCGTATGCGACATGCACTGGCAATGTGTTGTCGGTGCATTTTTGCTCCGACTATGCTTTCAGCACGGCAACACGATTGAGCGCAACCGCAATCCCTTCTGATGATACACTGAGCGTCTTTTTCAACACTTACTCCTTCGGATATCTGTGCTCGTATTTGTCAATTCTTTACGCTGTCAAAGTCTCATGACGGTAAGTGATAAACGTTGTTATGACGCAAGGACGAGTGACGGCTGCTAGCGGCTGAAAGACTGCCACAAATGGCTAGCGCGTCTCGAACCCTACCCCTGCTGTCTCTCTTTTTAAATTTCCATCTCAGACTTGACATCCACGATCCAGATCCGATCCTCCGAATAGACCTCGGGAAGACGTATCATGAGAGCAGCTATTTCCTTTCCCTGCCAAGTGAGATACGAAGACCCAGACCATCACTAGGTGAGTACAATTCGCTACCAAGCCAGCCAGCAGATACTGCGACTACCATCGTTACCCAATGACAGTACCATGAGAGACCAACAGTTCTTCGAAGATTGAGCACTAAGTTGCTTCAATTATCAACAGTAGTGCTGCTCTCAGCACAAAGAAGGAAATTTGGACACTCGAGCTGATGATGAGGCGGTTGCAACCGGCCTTAGGAGCCAATTGCGGTCAGTCGAGGTTGAAAGCTGAGCTTGGCTCTCGCCATTCAGTCTGATATCCTTTCAAAGAGCCTGACAGTCATGTAGGAGGAAGTTCTATGGATCTCTTTGTGATTTTCGTTCCAATTGGTAGGGCATGGTACGCCGAGGGTAGCCCAGCATCTTGGACGAAAGTCGCATCGTCAAGCTGACTGGGGTGAACACCAAACCAGATCATCATCGCGTAAGTTGCAGGTACCAACAGCTTCACACGATTGATGCGTTCAAGCCCCGGCACGCTAAGAGCCTTCTCCAAGGAAGACCAGGTGGAGATGCCAACCCACTGTTCTGCACCAATGTCCCAGACCTGTACAGCGGTCGACAAGAGCGTTGCGCTGGCTATCTGATCTCGGTGATGGGCCACCAGTTGGATTTCATACGGCTCCGCCGCAGGCTGATCGAGTGGATGCGCTATGGCATGTATACAGCCATGCTCCGAGAACTCATCGGACCTCTCATTCGTACATATTAGCAGGTCATCCCGACCGCATGGCAGCCTTGGTGCTTGTTTGCAATTGCTGGACTTGCATCTGACGGTTCGTCGAATGCGCCGCGCAATCGAGTCTGTGGTGACTACACGGCGGACGGGAATGCGCACATGGAGATCTGACTTGCGCAGAACGGATTGGACGAGGCTCCAGGGATTGATCGCAGTACTGCCGTGTTGATGATCATCGCTCTCGCCGTCCAAAAGTGCAACCCTCAGTATATCCACGAGCTCAGGAGAGTCTCCGACTTCGAATTCGGTGCTGACTCGCCAGAAGAGATCAGCGGTACTCTCATTATAGTCGACTACAGACTCATGCTTCTCGCTAACCAGACCCAGTAAGCTGTACACCCTATCTCGTTTGTCGGCGCATTCTGCCCTTCTGTGTGTGTGCATCAGCGACCAGAAGGAGAACAAATCCTCGCAAGACGAGGTCGTAGACCCGCTGTGTCCATGCTTGCTGTGTCCATGCTTGCTGGACCAGCGCTCGCCCCAGAACGTCCAGAGATGAGCCGCATGCTCGTTTTCGAGTTGATCGAGACTGCCAGATCTTGCAATAGCGCCGCCGAGGACAGTCCACTCGATATTTGCGCCACGCAGCACGATAGTCACTCGCTGTGCCAAGAGTATCTCTTGTTTGATCCAGGCTCGTTGCCAATAACCATTGAAGCGAATCTTATCCCATTGGTCACGTAAGTGAGCCGGGCACTCATCCTCATGGGCCATAGATAGCCACTCGTGGAACGCCTCAGCAAGCTCGCCGTGATCTCCAAGCCACACGAAGACTTCCTGCGCGTTAGAGTAGATACTACCCATCCGTTGCACCTGATGGCCACGTTCCGCGTTGCAACCTTGGTCAATGCATAGCGCATCGATCCAGATTGGCTCCTCGAAACCATGGATCGCCCAGATATACATCTCTTGCAGAAAGGCATGTAGGTTATCGCCTACGGCGTGCTTGCAGCCATTAATGAGGATCTTGTGCTGATGGACGACGGATCTCCATTGATACGAGACGCAACGGTACTTGGCGGGCATGACGCTGTGCCACAGATCAAGTTGAAGGAACCCATCTGCAGACCGGTCAGGGCGCACCCGTATCAATCGCAAGCTGTCATGGGCCAAGTCCAACGGACGATAGGCGAACTCGGCCTCGGTGCGCTGTATCAAACTGGGAGAGTTGACGGAAGGGCTCGACATGGATCTCGTGATGGCTGATGCACAATTGACAGAATTGCAGGAGTGTTTGGTGGAGAAGGTGGCAGACGCAAGTCGACGTCATCCCTAATGCTGCTCCTGGGTGCACGCCTAATTCCAGATGTTCTGTAAGCGAGCGGCATCCGAACTCGACAAGCAGATAGGCGAACTTCGTACACTGATCTGTGATGTGCTGCAAGGCGTGGCAAGTCATCAGAGCCTTTTGCTGCGCCATCGACATGTATCAGGGAAGGAAACAAAGTGGTGGCTGCGCACTTGCAACTTCGGAATATGCTGGCGCAAGGGCACGCGCTAACGATCTGGTTACCGGATTAGGATCTGACATCGGAATTTCAGGCTTTCACCAAAAGTGGGCATCAAGCATTAGCGCAAACGCCACACCCGACTTCAAAGACGCTTTTCTCAGCGTGCTATCGGATGCTACTGCTGCTGAAGACCTCAATTTTGACCAGTATGAACCTTCCCATCCGTCTACGTACCCACGCCGCAAGTCAAGCCGTCAGAAACGTGGTTGCCATATCGGACGTGCTTCTGGCGGAAGTTTCCCTCCTGGCCATCTCTTGAGAGAATCAAGCACTGGAGGCTTGTTCATGTCATTTTAAAGCTCAGCCATGTCAGCCGGTCAGCGCACCGCCCCGTATGGAGCCTTGGCACGAATCTCCGCTTCCGCTCGTTGAAGATCTTCACTCTATCAAAGACAGCAACACTCGCAGCATGTATACTTTCGAGGGAGCTGTGGACCCCAACAACCAGCTTCCTCGCCCCTGAATAGGTGTCCGAGACGCGCTTGGCATTGACGACATACGTATTAAAAGAGGCAGCCTGTCTCCTTCCCCGTCTCATATCTCACAATCCTATCTCCCACCATCTAGCCCGACGTCAATAGCAATATGAAGCTGGAAATATTTCTACTGCTGTTCCCATTGGCCCTCGCAGGCGACAATCCGAACACCTCCGAGAGTTGCCAATGCAACAAGAAGAACATGCGTGTACACAAGGAGTGGTAAGAGCCAAACTTCACGACATACCGAACTCGAACTTACCCAGCCTTTTAGGAGTGCGCTCACATCAGACGAGCGTGCCGACTTCACGTCCAGCGTGCAATGCCTCATGAATCTGCCCCCGCAGACCCCGAAGTCTGTGGCACCTGGGGTTACATCCCGTTACGACGACTTCACGGCTGCTCATGTTAATGCTACTCTGCTCATTCACGTCAACGGTGTCTTCCTCGGCTGGCATCGCCACTTCTTACACCTTTTTCAAAAAGCTCTTACCAACGAATGTGGGTTCAAGGGCGCAGTACCTTATTGGAACTGGCCTTGGTGGGCTGATGATTTATCTGGCAGCCAATTATTTGACGGGAGCAAGGACAGTATTGGCGGTGATGGGTACTGGGACGCGAGTATGCCACCGATTCGCAACGGCAACTACACTTTCCCTCGTGCTCACGGCGGCGGCTGCATCGCGAGTGGTCCGTTCGCTAACATCACGACCGGCTTCAGGATGTTCAAAAACGAGGAGATCCTCACCGGTACGCTTCCCAGCGATGCGCTGAACTACGCACCCCACTGCGTAACAAGAGATCTCAACAGTAACCTCACGCGCTCCAACCATCAGCAAGATGTTGTGGACAGCATGTTCAATGCAACCTCAATCAGAGCTTTTCAGTCTGTGCTCGATGGCAACAAACGAAACACATCATTCCTCTCCCCCCACAGCGCTGGTCACTGGTCTATCGGCTTGAGCATGTTGGATCAATTCGCCTCACCGTCCGATCCGGCGTTCTATCTCCATCACTCAATGATCGATAACATGTGGGCGCAGTGGCAGTTGCAGGACCCAGATAACCGCACGTTCGCGCTCGACGGCACTGTCACGACGCTCAACAATCCACCGAGTCAGAACGCGACATTGGACTTTGTAACAGGCTTCGGCTATCTCGATTCACCAAAGGAGCTTCGGGAGATCATGGATACCCGGAGTGGCGCATACTGCTACCGTTATCAGTATAGTCAGAACGCGACAAAGCCATGCTAAAGAGGCGGGCCCTAGCCGATGGTCACGCTCATTGAGTATCATGTGATAGCATCACGGCAACCTTGGAATAGACTGCCACAACTGTGGTGTAAAGGATGTTAATCAGTATCTGCGACCGAATATCATTCGAACAGAAAGACTTGGGCTTGTAATCGTCTGATCAAAGCCTTGTGCGCCTGCTAATTATTACCAGCCACAAGCGAGGAACTATTATAAAGCACGCGTTCTATTACAACTCTTACCTTAACTTGACCTAACAAATCTCATACTTCTATACTAATATTGTAGAAATCTTCACTGATTTATCGCTACTAGATTCTAAAGACCTGCCCCGGCCACCGAGATCGTGAACCCGCTCATGACAAGTTAGGGGACGGGATAGATCATCCAGAGTGCAATTGTTCTCCTTAGCGACTGACACGCTCGACAGGATATATACGGTCATACAGCGGGGCACGGGTAGTCGAGCCCGAAGGAAGCCTAACACTGACTGTACGTAGACTAGCGCCCGAGGCTACCGTAACCCCTGTAAACCTGCACATTGGCGTGGAGCGCAGTCGCCCGCGGGACCACCACCAATGAGCGCATTTGCGAAGGCTCTTGCGAAGGATGCATGCCCACAGACCTCTAAGAGACACGACCGTTATGCACGTCCACGTCCGCTGTGACGGTGATGTTGCACTTGACGGTAGGGGAACTGGCGGACGGCCGTTGAAGGTCTGAGTCGATGTACCACTCCAAGACGTCACAAACGCATCTTCAAATCGAAGAGACCCACAAGTGCTCTTCAGACTCATTTCTGAAGATTCCCTTTTCCAGTCGTGTGATGGAACCCATGGAGGCTCTCTTTTGTGAGTCACCTTTCACGGTCATTCGTAGGGCTAGGATCGTCGGAATCGGACTGAAGAAGATGTAGAAGTCCATCGCGATGTTCTGTCCAGGTAAGCTTGAGTCGATAAGATGCCCCGACATACTTATCGAGACAGGTGGAGAACGCACCACAATTCGGGCATCGATTCATTTTTACCCCGGAAAGAAGGCGATTGAGGATCTTCTCGAACGGTATACACTGGAGGACTGTCATGAAACTGCGTCGTGTTCAAATGTGCTGATGTAACACTTGAAACCGTGTTTTCGACTTACAGGCTTGAAAGAAACATTCCAGAATTGGGGGCAAACTCAAGGGAAACGAGTTTACGAAACGACTGGCCGGGAGAGAGCCGGAGGCAGGACAGGAGGAATGTGTTCTTGACGAGATAACATACAGCATACGTAACGATCTTCTCAATAGAGACTGTCTGTACATCTGTCAGTGTTCTATGCTTTTGCGGACGCGAAGCTGGTCTTTTACACGAGTCAAATCAAGCGACTGGAAGCTGCAATTAATATCGCTGGGCCTGTCAACATTAGTATGCAACTTCCACACTCCTGCCCGACATATAGACTCACTTCCCACAGCCCAGATTGAGGATTAATTGCGAAACCACTTGGTGAGCGATTCCTGCGAGTTGACAGAGTCAATGCGTACTCACCAAGATGGCGTAAGACGTCGTATCGGCCCATCTCCATGACTTTACGACTAGTGCTTGAGAACAGGAACGTGCGAAAGAAGACGGAATATCGAGTGTAAACGTGACGTAAGCTACAGCGTAAGAAAGCTCATACATGCCGATAGCCATCAGTTCAAGAGTTGTCAGACGATAAAGAGAGCTTGGAGTACCTTGCAAAAGGGCTGATGGTAGATTTCAACCCTTCCGCACAGTGTTGAGCTCAAAGGTTGAGCCAAAAATTGAACGCATGCTCATGTGCTATCTCGCATAGTCAATATCAAGCGCTTGCTTCGAACATAAGTGAGGTGAGACTTGTAATGGGATGGCTTTGCGCTATATGTTACTAGCATGACTACGCTTACATTACTGCAACCTCGCCTAGGCCGACCTTAATGTGATTAGTTGCACATAAATCCTAGCGGCTTGTTTACGTTGCTGCAACTGTACCTCGTTGCAGGAGCGCTACTATTCGCTAGGTTGACAAACTGATAAGTTTCATACTGAACCCATCGCGGCCTCCCTGGCTCCTGCTACATTGCAGGCGCGCCACTTGCTAAGTTTGCGCAGAGTCATTGATGTTCCTCCATGAAACATTCGAGATATCGAATGTGGAAGTGCTACAGTTACCCAGGCCGGTGCTACCTTGAGTGTGGCATTGATTCACTACGATCGGAGATTTGTTGCCGTCTTTTATTATGATGATGTCTGAGTAAGAGATGTTCTGAGCATCTGTGGAGAATACTAGGTCCAAACGATCATTTCATTCCAGAATTGATTCTGCTCGCCCGTCCAAGTCTTGATTCGCGTCGCAAATTTACTTCTGTACATCGTCAAGTTTCGCATAAAAATGTTCTCGACTATTTCGGATCGATCGTAGTATTGTCCGATGCCTCCAATGGCGGCACATGGCATACCATGCTGAAAAGCTCGAAGGACCTTGGTCCCAGCCGTGGATCGCCAACCCTCTCAACGCTCGAGGATTGAACTCGCAGTCTGGCAATACTTTCCATCGAGGGACCCAAGAAAACTACACATCTGTATCTGGGCGATAGGGTAAGTTGTACTACATCCGTGGACATTCGATACTGACTCCCGCCCAGTGGGATCTGAACGCCAACTGGGAAGCTAAGTATGTATGGCTAACTCTGCTCATCGATGATGAGAAGAAGTCTTTGAAGATCGAGTGGGTCGATGAGCACAGATGCGACTCTTAGTGGAGATGCTTATCACCAAAAGGCTGTAAGTACACCACACAAACAATCCAAGAGAATGACTGAGACAATCCAGGCATTCGCCAGCAACGGGATCATCGCAAACAATATCAGCGGAAACGACAGTACCATCACTTTCGAAGTCTACGGTGATGGAAGAGAACAATGGGTTTCTTTTTACTACCAAATTGAAACTCCCCTCTTCCGCCCTTCATGTCTTCGACAACTGACACGGATAGACACTGACGACATGGGCTTTGGAGATATCCCATATGGCTCTCCAGATCGCAACGGCGGGATCTGGATCTTACGCCGGCAGCGTATCCAACGAGACGTATTACGGACAGTAATACGGCTACGGTACGGATCACGTGATCCGTACCGTAGCAGAGGTGTAGTGAACCGTA
The DNA here is from genome assembly GCA_022225945.1 of Didymella pomorum. NCBI lineage: Eukaryota > Fungi > Ascomycota > Dothideomycetes > Pleosporales > Didymellaceae > Didymella > Didymella pomorum. The sequence continues at coordinate 536 of JAKJXN010000017.1, read as the reverse complement.
CAGTAACGGACCGTATTTGTGTGGGCAACCGTAATACTGTCCGTAATTGGCTTACGGTTGGGATGGCTGCGGTGAAGTGCTGAATTGGGCGGACGTTGGGCTTGCCCACAATCAGTTTTCATTCACTTTCACGCAATTGAGTTTATGGATAATTATTTTGTATTATATTCTCATATTCCTATGGATGTTTGACCTTGTGGTGTAACTGTTACTATACCTTGTGCTCCAGCTCATGAGATAATAGTAATTAGACCTATAGAGTGTTGTTTAACGTGTACAGTAGTGTTTTGCAAGTTTGAAACTCTTTTAGACTATCATTTTGCTTCTTTTTAACGTTTGGGTCCGTGCGTTCGTTAAGACTCAACACCACGCCTAACGTGAGGACTCAACGGTATAAGCACCTAGTCTTACACCACGCCACAACGCGATTTTTGCGTTTTTTTCTTAATATTAACGCGCAGAAGGCTTTTTTTAGGCCTGTATAAAGCTTTTTTGAGCGCGATTATCCCCCTGTTCGAACGCTGTGGCAGTCAACA